>OU862918.1:8480000-9161374 GCA_917880885.1 Limnephilus marmoratus
GGCACACGACATTATACTTTTCTTTCTAAAGTAACCTCGAAAGTTGTGAAGCTATTATTTGCTACCTACATCATTATAAAAAATATCACAGAAACATGTATGTAAGTTGTATTACAAATATGTACAATTATGGCATAGCCAATAAAATCACTTTCAGTGCAGGCAACCCGGGCGTTTTTTTTTAGTTTTCATTTGTGTACATAGATTTCTTTTACCCACCTCACTAGACAATGTCTATTACGAAGCGGGTAAATAACATTATATGTATTTATTAAAAAAGATAAGTATCAAACATGTATATAAAACGATAAAAATAATAAAAATAAAGAGATAAAATAAAAAATAAAACATAATCAGCCTTACTACAAAAAAACCACAGTGCGACCGATTAACTGTGTTATTGCAATAACATAAATAAACCCCGTATACACTAAAACACGTTTCATTACCAATAAGCTTTCTTACTTGGTCACGCTGTTAAAATGCAAAAGATCTTGTTTTAATTATTCTCCGCCAGGGGCATTATTGGCGCGCGTGTGCATCAACGGCCCGCGATGAAAACACAGCTTGATGGGCTTGGTGTGTTTATGGCGGGATCAGGCGGGATGTCGAAAATTTTGTTAGATGTTGTGATTTTTCTTAATAATTTCTATTGTAGTGACGAAATTACTGTTCTATTCATATAATTGATATATTTACCGTGTTATTTGTGTGGTTTACATCAGTTTAATCAAGTTATTGCACAAACGCCGTACTTTCAAAGTTGAACTGTCAGAATATTGTTTTATAGGTTACATAAAAGATAAAATTTATATTTTAAGATCTTTATTTTAAGACAATTTCTTAAAAGTGATAATTTTTTATAATATTAATATATAATACATGTGTTCGTAAACGTATCAAAGAAATTAACGTCTTTAGAGATGCAAGAAATCTGTTTTTAATGTCGGTATTTTTTTAGTTATTTTTTTGGCAATAAAAAAAACTTTGAAATTTTTTATTCTTTTTTTATTGTATGCACGACGAAAAAGTGAGATGATAGTTTCCTTCCAAATTTATTACATAAAAGGACTGTGTTTTTGAAATTTTGATTTTTTTTAAATTTCTCTACATTTTAGTCAAAAATGTTTTGGGAGGTAATTTTTTTCCATTTTTTTCCGAGTTTGAATCTTAAAATATGGCAGTTTTTGAAAACTAAAGTGTATTTCTAATACACAAGTCTAAAAGGTAATTTAATCTAGTTTTCATAAATGGTATTTGTTTTTACGACACCTTCAAAAATAAGAAATAATAATAATAATAATAAATTTGGAAAACTTATATAGCGCTGTTTTTGCGAAAAATCGCCTCAAGAGCGCTGTACAAATTAACATGGATTTTACATTAGAATTTACTTAACTTAGGAGGCTATATAACAACTCGTCTTGCAGCTATCAAGCGCATGGATTGTTGGAATTCTAGCCCCCCAATAAATGAAATAAAATATCTTTTTATACGTACGAATTCTAATTTACTTAACTATGTAGGAGGCTAGGTAACAATTCGTCTTGCAGCTATCAAGCGCATGGATTGTTGGAATTCTAGCCCCCCAATAAATTAAATAAAATATCTTTTTATACGTACGTATTCTAATTTACTTAACTATGTAGGAGGCTAGGTAACAACTCATCTTGCAGCTATCAAGCGCATAGATTATTGGAATTCTTGCCCCCCAATAATACATTTACCTTATTTATTTATTTATTTATTTATTTATTTTTCATGTTCTCCGTAAAACGGTTATTCACCAATACATTATGGAGAAGATTCCAAATTAGACATAAAGTATAGCAAAACACATTAAAAGGTCAGTTTCACTACTTTGTGACATACGTCAAAAGATAATTGTTAAACTGCCTGTAGGTTACGTTAAAAATGTCAATGGTCAATGCAGACTCGTTGAGCAGTTCAGTCGCTCTGTTGACTGGCGCGTTCTGATAGGCAGAAGTCCTCGCTTTTGGAGCATAAAAAAGGGTATGGGACCTTCCACGAGTATACTTGTCTGGGACATATAAATTAATCTCTTTCAAAATAGGTGGATTATGTATAGTTCCAGAGATTATCTTAAAAAAATGTTTTCCTAAAAATATTTTTCGGCGGGCTTCTAATGTATTAAGATCGAGCATTCCTGCTAAGAATAAGGATGGATACAGGAAAGGGTAGTACATATATTCCCTCATATATAGGTAACGCATGAATCTCTTTTGTACTTTTTCTATTTCGAGAATATGGTTTAGCTCAGAAGGGGCCCAAATAATGGAGCTATATTCCAAGATACTGCGAACAAGTGCTTCATACGTTCTTCGGATTGCGATTCCATTGGTAAATGATCTTGAATTACGAAGAACAAATCCAAGCATTTTGTTGGCACGGGAGACAATATCAGATATATGGGATTTGAAAGAGAGATTTGCTTCAAAAATTACGCCAAGGTCTCGAATCTCATTTTTACGTGTTAATTTATGTTAATTATGTGGTAGGGGAACAGGAATGTATCTTTGGATCTTGTAAATGTAACGACACTGCATTTCTGAATGCTGAAGGGTAAGTTGTTCAGTTCTGACCATTTGACGAGAGAATCAAGATCGTTCTGCAGAAGAATGGAATCGATGTAACTTTTGATTGCTTTGAAAAGTTTTATATCGTCAGCAAAAAGGAGATATTTTGAGTGGTTTATGGTGTTGCCAATGTCATTGATGAATAAGAGAAAGAGAAGGGGTCCTAGATTCTACTAGTAATCTATTCTAGTAATCTACCTAACATCCTTAGTCTAACTTAATCTAACTTAATCTACTTAATATAACTTAACCTAACTTAATCTTACTCACACATACTCAAAACCTATATTTAATAAATCTGCAGTTCATAACAACAATTGCAAAGAAACCATAAAAATAACATGTAATCAACGCTAACGAAAATGTATATACTCGTAACACACTGTAATAATTGTCACTGTGAACTGTTTATTATTATTGATTGTTGTTTTAACCACTATCTCTTAGGTATTTTAGTTTTTCATTTATCACTCCATACGTACGGCACTGGTAGAAACCGAAGGGCGCGGGCTCATTCCCATGACTTCCTAGTCCATGTGCTTAGGGGCGGGGGGCAGGCGCGGGCGGTTGGCAGCGGGGGCAGCTAGGGATGCAGAGATTCCAGAGGTCATCAGTTGGTTCTCTTCTCTGGTGCGTTTCTTAGAAGGCCGCTTCGGTATCCCACACACCGAACGGGTCATATGGTCCACAGTCGTAAATACAGCGACTGCGGGCGTAGCAACGAGCAGCGGGGTTGCAGTAAAGGTGCGGGGGTGCGCAGGGGTGCGACTATGATACCCAACGACCGAACAAATGACCACATCTGGTAAATGTTCGCTACCCATCCTGGGTTTTAAACACTTCGCATCTAATGAATCACGATAATAATCTGCACATATTCTTAAAACTCGTTATACGTCCACACTGCTTACGATAAAATTATTTTGAGTTCACGTATGTAATGTACACAGAGTAATAAACATTATTTGACACTTTTAAGGTCTCAAAATGTTAATTATCCCTCTTATTTTTAATAGGGGATAACGAGACCAGCCAGAATGCGTCAAGCTGCTCCGAGTGCCTGACGCATTCTCGAAATATATAGAACATTCAAAATACTTTCGAAAAATTACAAATATCATTCGGACATCAATCGTTAAAACAGAGATAAACTACCCTCTCAGGCCGTGTAAACTATGTGTATTTCTTTCAATGAACAATTTTTTAATTAGTAATGTTTTCACATGCGGCCATTTGTCAATTGAATAAAATTTTCACTGGGTTTTTTAGTAAGGCTGTATGTATTTTACGATAAAATAAATACAATGTATTTTACGAGCATTGTTGTATTTTGTCAATATTTTATTTAAGTATCTTTTTGTGGTCCAGTTTTCACCCGCGGTTTCCATCGCTTGGTATTATGGAGAATTTACCATAAAAAGAGTTTTCCTACGGAAACGAAATATTATTTCCTGGATAAAAAGTATCCCATATACCCTATGCAAAAAATCACGTCGACGTTTAGCTAGGATGAATAATTTAAAAACATATATTTATTTTAGAAAACGAATTCCTTTTTCATGTTAAAGTTTTCATGGTAAGTAGAGTCCTAAATAACTTAAAATTCTTTCAAATTCTGTGTAACACATAGAATCAATTATAATCATACAATTTAACATTTCAATTGATTGCGCCATCTTTGTTGATTCCGCATTGCACAAATTCAAAATCAATATTACCAATCAACAACGTTTACTCGAGAAGTTAACAGGCAGAATTCACTTTAAAACAATCGGGAAAACGTGAAAAAACTTGATGAGTAAACAAAAAAGATACACGTAAATGGAGTGTGCGAACATTTCCGTATTTAGTATCAAGCCGGGTGATTTAGCGAACGGCCCCCGCCTCTGTTGGAATACAATAAAAGTAGTTAGTTGTATCGGCGCCACATGTGCTGGACCCTGCTGAAAATTCCCATTGTCTCGTTGAAACCGTACGCAATGCTGGGCTTACGGTCACAGGGGGCTCTGAAAAAATACAATACATGTTTCATAATATTGTGAAAACGCCCTGCTGAAGTTTTAAATATAATAAGATAAATATTTCAAGGATTACTACACATTCCTTTACTAACTTCAGTGTATTAGGCCATGGTACATTAATATCTTTCCAATCTCTGCTGTATCTGGGAAGAAATTGGTAGCTGATCTGCAGGTGGTTCAAAACCGAGCTCTCTGAGTGTTTTTGGACACCCATGTCAAGAGATATCTATTCAGTTTCCGGTATTCTTCATCCTACAAATTACTCAACAATCAACTCACACTAACATCAAGCCACTTTACAATCAAGACATCCACACTCACAATACTCGCAACAAAATCCGCGCACCTGAAACACAAACTACAAAATATGGGATAAAATCTCTGAAATATATTGCTTACACACTATATAATTCGCTTCCAGATATCTAAAAGGATTTCTAGATAATTAAAAATTCAGAGTAATGCTTTAAAAGAACATTTTTTAAGTACGTTGGAGGAAACTATGTACTTTTTTTGTCATGTTCTATTCTGTCTTGTTTCTGTTTCTGTGAAATTTGTTTTTAATACCAAAATACCTAAGTAAAATTGTAACTATTTCCTCCCACCTATGAATCATAAGTTCCTACTAAAATGAGTTCCGTAACTCATCGGGTTTACCTAGCAAGAAAAAAAAACTTAGAACCCTGAAAGGTAAGACTTGATATTGTAGTCATGGAAGCTTTGTAAATAATTATTCTCCTTATTGTAAGACAAAGCAGTGAGCTTATATCGTGTGGTGAATGACCAGGAGCTACAGTAATTTTCCCGTACCTATGTGATTCTTATCGTAAGCAAGCTCAAAGGAAAAGCTTTTGAATTGTGGCTGAACAAGATTGCCGAAGTTACCATAGACAGCAAATATTATAATTAACGAATAGATCGTCTCAATAAAAAGCGAGAATTATAATTTTGATATTTATTTTATTTATTTATTTTCGCCTATTTGGGCTTTTACATATATGAGGTCCTTACAAATGAAATTGGCGTTTGCCGTACTATCAACTTTGATCTCAAATATCTTCTCTTTCGTTAGGAATTCCAAATTCAAATTTATACTGGTATTTACTCATGTATTTGTGTTTCGAAAATTATAATTCATTTGTTTTTTCCTTAATTGTTTTTTTCTTTGCGTCACTTAGTTTACAAAATGGAAAACATGAAATATCGCATTATTTACGAGTACGAGTTCCACCGTGACACCAGTGCTGCAGAAATGGCTCGAAGGATTAATGATGTGTATGGCGACGGCAAGGGCGGATCCAGCTTTGGCGCCAGGGGGGGGGGGTGTCACATAGCGCCAGGGGGGGTCACGTAGTCGTGGTCAAGTCACTAGAAGTTATAATTTAATTTTGACAATAATAGATAAAGTAAAAAGTAGGTCCACCTAGGTTCTGGACCCAGCCCAGGGGGGGATCATGACCCCCATGAACCCCTCCCCTGGATCCGCCCTTGGGCGACGGTGCCCCAAAAGAAAACACAGTGAAATTTGGTTACAATGTTTTCGTTCTGGAAATTTCGACCTGCAGAACAAGCCCCGTGGACGGCCGGAGACCAAAGTTGATAATGAAGAATTGAAGTGGAATTTATTGTGGAAGCGCAAACCACGTCCGAGTTAGCTGCAGGCTGCGGTGATAAAACTGTTTTAATCCACTTGAAGCAAATTGGGAAGGTGAAAAAGCTTGAAAGGTGGGTACCTCACGAATTGAGTGAAGCAAATCAACAAACGCGCGTTGACCGCTAGACCACACACTGCACAACAGACGGCTACCAAATTAGTGGAGCTTCAATTGGAATGTCTAAGACATCCACCGTACTCTCCGGACCTTGCCCCAACAGATTACCATTTTTTCGAAATTTGGATAACTTCTTGCAAGGGAAAAAATTCAACTCCGATGGGGCAGTCCAAACCGCCTTCAAAGATTTTACTGATTCCCGTCCGAATGGTTTTTTTAGTAAAGGGATCGATGAACTACCTATGAGATGGCAAAAGTTCATAGATAGCAATGGTACATACTTTGTAATTACCTAATATGTAATAATATTTACGAAATTATACTCGCAAATAGTGCAGGAAACGACTGTTTAAAACGCTTGCATAAAAATAAAAAAGTAAAAATATAATTGAATTTGATCAACACAGTACAAAATATAAAAAATCCAGAATAGTTTTTTTCTTTCAGCCGACAAAATACTGTTAATAAGTTAGACAATTTAAATAGCTTTATCAAAATATTCCACTACTTGATGAAAAAAACTTCAATAAGGTATGCTTATATACTAAAATTGATGTAACTAAATACATCAATAACATCGGAGTATTTGTTTCCTAGCTGTTGAATTCGTCGCATAGGAGTGTAATATTGGGACGTTGATGTAGAATTGCTACAATAATATGGTAGGTACTTTCTTGTAACTGACCTGCCTGGAGTATGAAAAGAGATTACATATAATAATAAATCAGGGGTATCAAACATTGAATTAATGATTTTATACAAACAGGTTAAATTAGAAATCGTATTGAAGAAGATATTCATGAAATATGAATAATATCCAAGAGATGTAGAAGATTTCATAGTTATCCTCACTAGGACATACTGTGCCAGGTTTTCAACTTTCAGCGACTTCTTTGTTTCAACTTCATGGTTAAGGTGGGGTTTTTTTTTGTAATTTTAATGACGAAGTTTTTAAAATACTAGTGTTTTTCAAACACTATTTAAAAAATATATTTTTTCGACAATTCTAACGGGTGCTGCAGAGAGGACGGACGGTTTTAAAAAAATCATGTAAAGTTAATTTTTACTCAAAAACAAATTTATTGATGGAATCAGGTTTGCAAGGAAATAGCATTTGAGACAGTCAAGTGTGGAAAATCACATCAGGCATGTGGTGGCCGAAATCGTTGATGCAGTGCTGGAGGCGTTCTTGGATGTTCGCGTAGACTCTCTCCAACATTGCTCTCTCAACTTGGGCGACTTCCATGCGAATTGCGTCCTTCAATTCGTCCAGAGTTCGGGGCTTAATCTCGTATACTCTAGCCTTGAGGTGTCCCCATAATCGTCTAATCGTCATCATCGCTCAAGTTGAGAGAGCGATGTTGGAGAGAGGCACGCGTGCCATTAATGGCACGCGACACAATCTTTTGGGCACGTCACTGATCAGTGATCACAAAATTTATTATGCACTACGAAAAAAAGTGTGAAGTGTATTGTAGGTGAACGAGCGAACCCGATCCCTGCGCTATAAAATGTTCGGATGCGGTGCGCGGGCTGCGATACGCGGGGTACGGTGCAGAGTGCGGGGTGGCGGAGGGAAGCGCGGCGCTCATTCGTTTGTTTTCGTACCCAAAATCTTAAAATATACATCGCCAGTTTCTATTGCTAATGAATGGCGCATAGTTTCTTTATGCATAAAATAATTGTGAATTTCGTTGATATAATTGTATTTTAAAGTTTATTTGAGTTTTATCTGTGATTTAAATGTTGTTTAATGTGGCTATTTCAGCATAAAAAAAAAACAAAAAGAAATAAACAGCGAACACCTATGATTAAATATGTTGGCAAAAATTATCACACGAGCGCGGGAAGTTATGCGGCTGCAAATGTCATTGCTCGGCATAGTAGACCTTTTTAAGAGGCTCAACATCGTTTCCACGACAACGATTTGTTATGTTTTCGTCTGACGTTGGCAATAACTCGCTTAACCCCCCTCCAAGTCAAAATTATTTGATGGCACGTCAGTGACCTGATTAAACATTTCTCTAAAAAAATGGCACGTTGATACGTAAAGGTTCGCCATCCCTGGTCTACGCAAACTTCCAAGAACGCCGCCAGCACTGCATCAACGATTTCGGCCACCACATGCCTGATGTGATTTTCCATACTTGACTGTCTCAAATGATATTTCCTTGCGAACCTGATTCCATCAATAAATTTGTTTTTGAGTAAAAATTAACTATTTTATGATTTTTTAAAAACCGTCCGTCCTCTCTGCCGCACCCTGTATAACCAAGCTTTGATAGTCCTAATATCATTATTTTTTGTTTTTTGATAATGGTTAGGAGTTTCTTATATAACTTCACACCAAAACATTCAGAGGTCCTTTGTCCAAAGCAGTATTATACTTAAGCTTGTTATTCGCTTTTCTCTAGTTTTAGGATTATGTGAGGTCTTTCCTCTTTTCTTTTTGGGATGATGAACCAAAACGAAAACCCGTGTCTCGGAAGTACGGTAAATAGCTAGTAAGTGCTATCAGCTGAAATTAGATAGGTATGCGAGGAGTTCAAAGCCAAAGGAGTGTAGGTCGTGGGAGATTATATTTACAGCAGAAAATGTTCAAGATGTGATGGAGCTTTTCCGATACAAGAAGACAAGAAGAGACAAGAAGAAGTATGGTCAGGATGGTCATCAACGTTCTTTGAAGAATAGAGTGCCTACTCCAAAAATTATGACATGGGCATAGTATGATTTCCTCGGTCGAATACAGAAATTACCAAAATAATATTTAACTTTATCCTTGTTAAGCATAAGATTTTTGTGATAGTTTTAATTATGATTGGATAGTGGACCAGTATCCTTAAGGCGCCACATCCGGATGCAAAAAGAAGAAGATGGAGAGATATGTAATTACGAACGTTAGAGGAGCACGCTAATATTTAAAGCGATAAAATCAATTCGAAAATCGCGAAAATGTTTGATAAAACACGACTCGTTTAAAATAGAGCAAAAGTCCCATGGAAGATATTTTAAGTATCATTTAAAGAAATATTGTAAATTTTTTCACAACTATAACTTGTAAAATAACTGAAACAAACGTGTTTATAATAATTTTCGGGCAGTCCTGGATTTGTCAATAGGCCTTATAGGCCGCGGCCTAGGGGCGGCAGAGTTCAGGGGGCGGCGCTCGCTCGCTTTGGTAAGCCGTTAATTTGGTGTACGATTATAAACAACACCATAAAAGTCACTGTTGATAGATAGAGTTTTCTATTTATTAACCTTAAGATGCCCAGATTTGTGTCGTTCAATGCCCAACGTTCCAATACGGGACCGGTGATAGTGGTGCGAATATTTCACAAAAAGTCTTTGGCAGTGGGCTACTTTTATTGCACGAGCGTTTAATGGGAAAAATAGGTGTAGGACCTCGTATTTTTAGTGTTTCTCATGATTTTTTTAAATACATAAGGAATATATATATTTTACTTATACCTTGCGGTCATTTTACTCTTATTCAGGAGCATATTCTAAAATTTTCAAATAATTTCCTAAAAAAACGCAGATATTAACTGCCGCGCATTGTAAGTCGCCATCCGGCAAGACAATTTGTGTAACTCCTGGAGGTCACAACTTTCATCCGAAATCAATTTTTCAAAAAAAAAAAGTTTTTTATAAGTTTTTCTTCTATTTGAACCTCACTTCTTACAAAAAAATCGAAAATTATTATTTCTAATATATTTAAATGTGAAAATTTACTTATGATTTTTAACATTCTTTTGAACGTTTTTTTGCTATTAAAAAAATTGTTAAAATAAAGGTATTATTTAGGATTGAGGTTCAAATAGAGCGCATTTATATAAAGAAACTATACGCTGAGTTTGATAAAGATTGATAAAAAAAATTGAAGGAGCTAGAGGTTACACAAATTCGAAAAAAGTAGTTTCGAGAAAAATCCATTTGAAAATAAGACTGGTAGTAAAATAGTGGTAGTCCGACCGAGGAAAACTCACTCAAACTCATGTATCTTTTAAATGGCGTGGAATTTTGGTTTGAAATTTTCAGAAAATACATATTTTTGAATAGTTCTACCATCGATTTATGAAAAAAAAGGATTTTTTAAGCCTCTCCGCCTATTTTCCCCTTAAATGAACCTTTAGACGCCCAGTGATCCCGTACGGCACCGCGGATTGAATCTATTATGGTGCGAATATTTCACAAAAAATGATTGGGCAGTGGGCTACCTTTATTTGGTTAGTAATCGTATTTTGGAAAGACAAAATAAAGTGAGTGCATAGATTCAGAGCTCATATGTTGATGTACTGACGGTATCTGATTTTTATGGATCTCTTCTCGAATTTATTATACCGGAGCAAGAAAACTTTGATTATTTCGAAGAAAGTGCAATTGAAATGAGCGCACTTTAGCAATATCAGGGCGACATTCAGAGTAAGATGACCTTAAGAGAAAAAACTTTATAGACGAAACATCACATGAGGGTTTTAAAACCACTTCCTGGCTGACATCTGAATTAGAGAGAAGGCATATTCGAAGGCATAAGGCATAATATGAAGACATAATACTCCAAAGAAAAAAAATCATTTAAAAAAAAAATGGGTGAACTTTCTTTACAAAGAGTCTCAGAAAAAGTTGTCTCTTGTGCAAAGATTTAGGAGACGATTTAGTTCAGGAATGGGTACACTTTCAAGGTCACGTTTTCTCTAATAAGTCGGCAGAGAAACCTGAATCTACATCATTACTGAATCTTTCTAAGGAAAGTTTTTGAGAAAACCATCTCTGTGCAACATTTATCCATACTTGGATATAGCCCTCCGTGTCGCACTTAGTACTCCGGCCACAAATTGTTTTGGAGAAAAGAGTTTTTCCTGTTTAAAGCGAGTGAAGAAATACCAAAGGTCTTCATTATTGCAAGAAAAACTTTACTCTTCGGATCTTCTATGCATAGAAGCAACCATGAAACTATTATAAATGATTTTGTCAAAAAAAATCCCGTAAAAATTGTAATACTTGTCTCATGTTTTTGCGAATAATTCATTCTTTATTTCATTTTGAATACCTACTTAACGTATATTTGATTTTTTTTTTAATTGTGCGTCACCTAATAAAAGCCTACAAGTGAGTGATCATGGTAGGTGGCAACTTCTAAGAAGGAGGAAGGGGCGGCGCAAGTGAAGTGGCCTATACGGATGAAAAGTGTAAATACGGCCCTGTTTTCGGGGCATACTTTGCGATTTTTTTTCTATCGAGGGAATTTTATATAATTTGCGTTTCGGCGTGGAACGTGTCTAGATATTATCTTAAAAAAAAACATGAATTTTTTTAAGAGCTTAAAAAGTTCAAATGTTTAAGGGAGATGTGGAAGAAATCGGTAGAAATTCGGGTAGTGGCACCTTAATTAGCAGGCAGCAGCAATAATTCTGAACCCCAGACCTTGATAGCAATGTTATATAAGGTCCTTACATATGAAATTGGCGTTTTGTATGGGAGGAACATGAAGTCGATTTTTTAAAATATAATATATTTATTTAATCAAAGTATGTACCATTGCTATCTATGCACTATTGCCATCTCATAGGTAGTTCATCGATCCCTTTGCTAAAAAAACCATTCGGACGGGAATCAATAAAATCTTTGAAGGCGGTTTGGACTGCCCCATCGGAGTTGAATTTTTTCCCTTGCAAGAAGTAATCCAAATTTCGAAAAAAATGGTAATCTGTTGGGGCAAGGTCCGGAGAGTACGGTGGATGTCTTAGACATTACAATTGAAGTTCCTCTAATTTGGTAGCCGTCTGTTGTGCAGTGTGTGGTCTAGCGTTCTAACGCGTGTTTGTTGATTTGCTTCACTCAATTCGTGAGGTACCCACCTTTCAAGCATTTTCGCCTTCCCAATTTGCTTCAAGTGGATTAAAACAGTTTTATCACTAACACCGCAGCCTGCAGCTAACTCGGACGTGGTTTGCGATGGATCCGCTTCCACAATAAATTCCACTTCAATTCTTCATTATCAACTTTGGTCTCCGGTCGTCCAAGGGGCTTTTTCTGCAGGTCGAAATTTCCAGAACGAAAACGTTGGAACCAAAAACGCACTGTGTTTTCTTTTGCGGCACCGTCGCCATACACATCATTAATCCTTCGAGCCGTTTCTGCAGCACTGGTGCCACGGTGGAACTCGTACTCGTAAATAACGCGATATTTCAAGTTTTCCATTTTGGAAACTAAGTGACGCAAAGAAAAAAAACAAATAAGGAAAAAACAAATGAATTATAATTTTCGAAACACAAATACATGAGTAAATAGCTGTAAAAATTTGAATTTGGAATTCCTAACCAAAGAGAAGATATTTGAGATCAAAGTTGCCAGTACGGCAAAACGCCAATTTCATATGTAAGGACCTAATATATGTTATCTATCTCAGAATATCTGCATTATCGACAACTCTACCTTACTGCTTGCACAATTTTGATGTGGTTAATTTAAACAACGAACTGAAGCTTTTTGTTTATTTATTTTTTATTTCTTTATTAAAACATATGCAGTACATTAAGATACAGGTTGAAGGTGTATTAAATTAAGTTATTACGTGTTTATGGTACCTATTACGTGAGTCCATAGAATATGTACTTTCGCCCGAGATGTGAACGGTTCTTAAAACTTACTAAATGAACGTATGAGCAATAGAAAAAAAAGCAAGAAAGTGTGTGGATAACTTTTATGTAAGTTAATTTTCGTGAACTTCTCGTTTATTATTGATTGATTTTGACTGACCTTTAATCTCCCATTAGCGCTTATAAGAAAACGAGAACATTGCAGAATTTTTTTCTGGATTCCAACGCCTTAAGTTGGCATTTTTTGAGAACCCTGTTGGTACCTACACTAGACGGAACGAAAATGCTGATATCACTCAACGCAATGTGCCTGCTAACAGGAGGTTCTGTGCAGGGTGCCCGATGCCCAACGCCGATTGCCCACTTCTATTATTGAGTTTATTTTACATACATACTCTATTGGTTTATGCGCTCCTGATACAATAAGCATTCATGAATATAGAGACAAGTGAGCCTACCCTCTTTGTTTACCCCTGCAGAGACACGAAATGGTGTTTAAATATTTGCCATAATAAGCATATGGACACTGTTGTAACCACTTTCCACTAATCGTTGTTTCACATCTAATTTTCCTAATATTAGCGTTATCTATGTACTCGGAGATACTAAATGAATTTAATTACATGACATTTATTAACCATTCAGGTATTTTGCCAATATTCAAGTTTTTTTGTCTTAAACGAACTGTCAGCTTCATAAAAAACTTTGTGTTATTTCTTTGAAAACTGTTTCTACGAAATAATTATTTTTAATATATTTCTATGGACAACTTCGAATAGAGATGTAAAGCTTGATTCAATATGGATCTTTTACTTTTGGTTTTAGGGTTGACACTAGAGCAATAACGAAGTTACAACCATTTCTGTGGGAACACGCTCGTTAACTTGAAAACAAGCTTATTGGACTTGACTGCTATTGTTATATTGTCGGACTGGTTAAAGCGTTAATGGTATTTTTATTTGTGGAATATCGTTTAGTCATCTAATTTCGAAGATGCATAGCGAAGGAACGTCAGAGCACGTTGTAACCAATTTCCACTAATTGCGTGGTTTTACACCTAATTTTCCTTATATTAACTTTTTATACTCGTGGATACTAAATGAATTTACTTACATGACATTTATTAAAGCGTTTATGGTATTTTTATTTATGAAATATCATTTAGCCTTCTAATTTTGAAGATGCATAGCGAAGGAACGTCATTATCAATTTCCCAAGGCGGAAAATAATGAAAAGCACTTCAGTCGTAGACATTCTATTTTCTCTTCACATTAAAATTCGATCCCAGAATCAATTTACACCCCTCGTCTCTCTGTGCTCCGGGTACATGGCGACTGGCGAGCCCTCGGGCGAACCGTACCCACCCCGTACAATCGGCGCCTATCGCTAGGGGGATTTTTGTTTTACACTGCTCACTTTTCTGTCACCCTGGTATTTTCAGTTGAATTTATTTGTTGACGAGTCGAAATTAGAGTGGAGTTTTCAGTTTTATGCAGCCGCCTATAAGCAAGTTCTTTTAAAATAGTACACCACCATTCAATGTAGAAGCTTAATTTTATTGTATTGAAGTCCCCGGCGTTGCGCGGAATTCACACACAGTTTTTCGAAATCAGAAGTCGATAGTAATTTTCCTCTTATTTTGAATCTAAAGTGCACAAAATTTCCTTAAGAATCATCAAAGTTGTTTTAAGAGGTGGGAATAGGGGTGTAGTGTAGGATGATGTTTCGAAATATGTAGTTTGTGACTTTCCTCCTGTTATGAAGGCTATGCATGCAAATTTTAATCAATCGAATTAATACTGTAAATCTATTTGCAATAAGCCCAAACTCTCATCGATACACTCTTCTTTATATACATTTAGATTTCATTGTCGGCATCCCGGGCATTTATTGAGGTTTAATACAGGTACATGTTAAATATTATGCAGTACGATACCCGCCTCACTAGACGATGTTCTGAAATAAATAAATTGCTTGTTCGCATGTTCACCGACACTATGATTCATTAAATGAAAAAAATCAATTTGAATTAAATGAAAACAATCAATTTCACACCGCTTTGTTGCTAATTTCTTCTGTTATTTTAGTTTATTTTTGTCTTATTTTTCTAAGCCGTCTTCATTTTCAGTATACTTTGTATCCTGATGAAGAAACCTTTGGTTTTGAAAAAAGTTTATAATTTTTCCCAAAAATAGTGGTGTAGACAAAGTTGGTTATTTTTTTTGTTTTTCTTAATTAACTGTTTATAAACTATTTATACTTTTGATTTGATTTGACAATCTTTCACTTGATACAAAAAAAAGTGAAAAAAAAACAGAAATGAAAAAATGAATTAAAGAACAAAAAGGCAATATCATAAAATTTTTATAAAGTAAAAAAATATACAATACAATTGCAATACACACATTATTTCATACAACCTTACCTCATAAAAATTTCCGATTTTTAAAATTGTTCATTACCGCCTTTATATATTATTTTTAAACGACTTCAAAAAGGAGGAGGTTCTCAATTCGATTGTATTTTTTATTTTTTTAATGTTTGTTATCTCAGAACTTTGGACTGAGTGAACCGATATTGATGATTCTTTTTTTATTTGAAAGCTGGTGCTTTTCGTGTGGTCCCATTTCAATTTGGTCCAGTTCTGACAATGGAAGTCTTAAATTTGCGTTAAGTATGTGCGCGACAAATGGACGAATAACTCAATATCACGCCGACCAATTTCGATGATTTTTTTATTGGAAAGGATGTACTTCAATGGTAGTTTGATGAGAGTTTGGTTAGGTTCTGATTATATGATCCACGGCAAAGTAACGGAACTCTTCCATTCTTAGGAGCAAATTAACGATACTCGGGCGAATCTTTTATAGGCTTTCCGGATCTTTAAGTCACCTACAGTAACGTTGTTATGGTCAAGTAATGAGTAGTCAAGTCACTAATGGGCGTTTGACAAGTTAGTTAGTGTATTTCAGATACACTAAAAATCAAAAAATAAACAAAAATCTTAACAAAACAAAAAAACGACTTCAAAAATGCACTAAAAATGAAAGAAATAATTTCGTTTTCTTCTACAACTTAATAATCAACTAACCTTTTCTACTCATCAAATGTAGGTACGATTGTTATTTTTGGAGTCGGTGTCAGCCAAGGTACCCGGCCCGGCGTGTTTACTTGACAGCTCCCCTCCCGCCGCGGCCCCTCTCTCACCTCTCGCCTCGTCAAGTCGCGCATGCGACACTAGCACATCTCACCTATAACTAGTCAGCGATCTTCTACTCTCGACCACTGAGGCCGTCTTGAACAGATTTTCAATTTAATTGGTTTTGCCGGGATTTAAAGGTATTAAGTAAAATTGACGACATCTTCAGTTTCCCTTAAATCCGTCCAGCGTCCATTTCAGATATTGTATTTAATATTTTCTTTGAATCCTACATATTTCACTTTCAAGGGTTGCAACTTCCAGTAAAGAAGAAATTAGTTTCCGCCCGTTCGCTACCGGGCATTTCTCCCAACAGAATGATCTCGACTGATTCCTCAACGGTAATGGGTGTATCTCACGAGAATATTCCCGGCAATAACTCAATTTATACGAGAGCCAAACTTTGGCTGTTTTCTTGCGCTCGCGTGAAAAGTTTCCTCTTTCGGATACTTTCCACCGTCTGACATGACGTACGCTCGCATGCCCGGTCCAAGTATATCTTGAATCTCTCGTATTTCTTGTATCTTGCACGGCGCGGCGGTCCTGCCGCTTCGATGATGGCGAAGTATTATTTATACGCCGCCGTTTCTCGTTTATGCTCTCCGGGTAAGTTTCTTTTGATAGCTCTGAGATACATGGAGGTCTTTATATCCTGCGATCAAAAGCCTTATCGCGTGTTAACGTTTTCTTTGATAGGCACATTAATAATGATGCATTATAACCTTTTTTTAATAAACAAGTGAAAGGGTGTAATTTATTTGAAATTACTTATAATATTTATAATGGTAAAATAAAACCAGGCAGAGATCGTATCTAATTCTTCCTGGAGCAGGTGAAAACATGTAATATTTGCTTGTTCAGTCAAAAATGAATGGTCTGAAGAACTAATTATGAAAATATATAAACGTAAAATTATATACAAATACTAAAGGGGGGGTAATAAGATGTCATTTACAAAGGGAACAAATTAAACAACGGTTCATTTAAAATGATTTTTGATCTTCTATCTTCTATAGTACCACTGTGATTTGGATTTCGGATGAAACGGAAATGACGATTACTGCACCTGCGACGCATCAACTGCGCTCATCGGCCGCTTTGATAATAATGTAACTTTTAAAGGGTCCTATTGGTTGAGATATGAAACGGAGATTACGTGAGGTTTGCGCTCATTGGTCGCTTTGATTATGACTTCACTTTTCAAGTATTGGTTGAGATTCTTTTGGTAAAGTTTCGCTTCTACCGCGTGTAAACTGCACTCGATTTTTTTTTGTTATTGATCACTAAAACTCATCTTTACACGGTTTCTAATTTCTAAGAATTCATTTTATTACTGGTATCCACTCAGACAAACGTGAAATCTTGGAAATTAGAAGATACGAACGAGTTTTAATATTAGGTCCTTACATATGAAATCGGCGTTATGCCGTACTGGCAACTTTGATCTCAAATATCTTCTCTTTGGTTAGGAATTCAAAATTCAAATTTATACAGCTATTTACTCATGTGTTTCGAAAATTATAATTCATTTGTTTTTCCTTAATTTTTTTTCTTTGCGTCACTTAGTTTAAAAAATGGAAAACTTGAAATATCGCGTTATTTACGAGTACGAGTTCCATCGTGGCACCAGTGCTGCAGAAACGGCTCGAAGGATTAATGATGTGTATGGCGACGGTGCCGCAAAAGAAAACACAGTGCGTTTTTGGTTCCAACGTTCGCGGGTCGAAATTTCGTTCTGGAAATTTCGACCCGCAGAACAAGCTCCGTGGACGGCCGGAGACCAAAGTTGATAATGAAGAATTGAAAGCTATTGTGGAAGCGGATCCATCGTAAACCACGTCCGAGTTAGCTGCAGGCTGCGGTGTTAGTGATAAAACTGTTTTAATCCACTTGAAGCAAATTGGGAAGGTGAAAAAGCTTGAAAGGTGGGTACCTCACGAATTGAGTGAAGCAAATCAACAAACGCGCGTTGACCGCTAGACCACACACTGCACAACAGACGGCTACCAAATTAGTGGAGCTTCAATTGGAATGTCTAAGACATCCACCGTACTCTCCGGACCTTGACCCAACAGATAACCATTTTTTTCGAAATTTGGATAACTTCTTGGAAGGGAAAAAATTCAACTCCGATGGGGCAGTCCAAACCGCCTTCGAAGATTTTGTTGGTTCCCGTCCGAATGTTTTTTTAGTAAATGGATCGATGAACTACCTATGAGATGGCAAAAGTGCATAGATAGCAATGGTACATACTTTGATTAAATAAATATATTATATTTAAAAAAATCGACTTTATGTTCCTCCCATACATAACGCCAATTTCATATGTAAGGACCTAATATTATCAATAAAAAATCATCTAAAATTACCGGTTTAATTTTGTTCCCTTTGTGCATACATTGACATCTTGGCCCGGTATTAAGCGTCCAAAATAAGAAGAAGGGAGATATGTAAATTCCGATGTTGGAGGGAGTGCGCTAATATAAAAAAACTATAATAATTAAGCGAAAATTGGGAAAATATTTAATAAAACAGCCCGAGTTGCATTTAAAGGTATACCATGAATTTTTAATTGGGCTTAAGAGGGCATTACCAGAGAAAACCAGAAATATGTCATTTTCAAATCAGATTTTAGACGTATTGACTCTTTTTAACAAAAAAATATAAATGGATTTCGAAAGATTGTGCTTTTATCTAGCATTCGTATGAAATAAATTTTGAGAATTTTTTTAAATTTTTTAGTAAAATAAGGTTATTCCATAGGTCGTTGGCAGATTTGTTAAATTTTCAAAAAAGATTTTGTATTATACCACACCCATTTCAAATAATATAATCATGCAGTTAAATAAATCAATACATTATCTAGCAAACGCATGTTTTAGAATTTTAATTTTATTTTCAATAAAATCATTAAAAAATATGTACGTACATGTGTTTCTTGACGAAAATTGGTCCATTTGTGTATTTATTTGCGCACTTACAAACTAATATATTTCAGAAGTTAGACATTATTGAAAAATGATAAATACTTATAATCAAAAAATAATTACAAAAAGTACATTATTTTACTAGTTTTATCATCACTCCTTTCAGCATTTTTGGATGAAGGTATAACTTAAAGCTAATTTGGATTAAAATAAATTCGATATGGAGTTATAATTTTAAAAAGCTGGTACGGAGAATAATTAATCTTTCTCATTGTAACCGCCCTGCACGATCGTAAGAACAACTTTCGACGAAATGTGGATTTTCGTCCGCTGGCTGGTTAAACGCTCTTAAGTATTTTGTTTTTATTAGTTATTAGTTTTAAGTAAACCCTGATGAAGTAAGCATCACTTAAGAAATACGAGTGTGTTGGTTTTTAAACAATAAATGTGGTTAAAACTAAGTATTTATGAATTTTGAAGAAATTTATTGTTTATTTTATTTATATGTCAAACCGCAAAGTAACCGCTCTCTACCAAAAAAAAAATAATAAACAAATAATAATTACACAATAAGGTCGCTTGTCTGAATTCTTCAAAAAACACTTCCAATTTTGAAAATGATGACACTTTAATTCAAAG
This sequence comes from Limnephilus marmoratus, assembly GCA_917880885.1. Lineage (NCBI taxonomy): Eukaryota > Metazoa > Arthropoda > Insecta > Trichoptera > Limnephilidae > Limnephilus > Limnephilus marmoratus. The sequence goes on from OU862918.1 coordinate 8,499,755, forward strand.
AAAATCGAAGAGTACACAGTTATAATCGTAATTAGTATTTTTATTTGCTCGGAGTCCTAATGATCACCATTTCGTACAAAAAACGTACATTTCGCAGGATAGGCTGGTACTCCTATCAAAACCGACCGATCATTACGTCGTTCAATTGTTTCATCGAACAATGATATTGCACAAATTAGTCTCCTTGCCAGGAACAATAAGCAATCAGCAGACTAGATGGGTATAGGGACCCGCTGGTACCCGCGCATCCTGAGGGGTAGAAACTATCATTGTGCTTGCCCAGCATCGAGGAACATCACTCTTTTAGAAGTACTTTCGGAATCCCAATACAGCCAGTCATTATTTTAATATCGAGGCTTAAAATGTACATCTGCATTGATAAATATAACAATCAAGTTGATTATTCGTGCCTCAGACTCTCTGGAGAGCAGCGTACTAATTATAGGAACTAGAAAACGTACAACTTAGAAAACATATTTATTTCTTCAAAAACATTAGAAACATACTAGATTCCAAATCTATGAAAATTGTTTAATACTATTCTCTTTGTCAATTAATCATTGAATATGGAATAATCGCATGGGGAGGTGCAATACTATCAGCTATAGATTCATTATTGAAGGCACAAAAAATAATTACGACAGTTATTCTTAACTAGCTGATTCCCGGCATGCGTTGCTGTGCCATTTAATAAAGAAATTGTTTCTCCCTGCGTGTCCTTTCCCATTCGTTCCGTTCCCCTTCCGCCTCCCTTTCCTGTCCCGCGTCCCCTTCACCCTCTCGCGTTCCCACACCGCCTTCCCTCTCCCCACTCCCCTCGCCTGCTTCCCCTGTCCCGCGAACCCTCCTCCCGAGTTCCACCCTCCCGCATTCCATTCATTCAGTCCCGGTACATTCAATTTTCAAACAATTCGCGCGTTTTTCCACCATTGCAATTTTTTATACAAATGTCGTAATGCCAGAGCTCACCAGTAGTTTTATACAAACCTTTTCCTGACCATAAAGAACACAACAAAAAAAGAATTATCCAATTTGGTGCAGTCGTTCGGAAGTTATGCGCGTACATACATTTCGGCGATTCATTTTTATTTATATAGATAGATAGATAGATAGATAGAAGAAGAAGATAGAAGATAGAAGATAGAAGAAGATAGATAGATAACAAGTACTGTACATATATTCAACAAATTCCATGTATTAGATATTCGACAAATTTACACAAAAACAATCTTAACTCATCTGTTTAAAAAAAAACACATACATTTTATGAAAATACCCAAAATATTGTAAACACGCGGCACAAAACCAAAAGAACTCATACAAACTAACTCATCCTAGTGAGGTGTTCACGAAACATACAAAATTATCCATCCACAATTTCACCTTCTCAAACCTACCTTACACCCAACATAATTAAATTTCAAAATATATTATCTAAAAATGTTTTCAAAATATATTATGTAAAAATTATAATAAATAGGTAAATACTGTAATATACAGAAAAAAAAAAAAAAAAAAAAAAAAAAAAAACACCTAAAATAAACACAACATTTGGTCAAAGAAATTTTAAATACATTGCGTCTTAAATATACAATAACCTACCTGACAAAACAAGACAATCGAATAATATTAACAAATACAAAATCCTGATCAAACGATGGATCATGGAAAATGGTCGTGCAATAATTAGTCACCTCACCCAAATATAATCCTCATTATTGTTACCACTACCTACCAAAGGGAAATTTTTTGTCAAATATTTTTGCTTTATTGAAAAATGTACTTTATTTAATATTCATAAAATATTTGTAAACTAGTCTGTCTCGGCACAGGATTTCCTAGTGAGACAGGCAAGGCCAAAAAAATGTAAACCTTTTTATATAGATGCACATAATAATAATAATAATAAACATTTATAATTTCATTAATTAATTTTTTATATTTATATTGAGGGATCAGTAGGATTAGATTTTTTAAATATTTATATTGAGGGATCAGTAGCATTTATAGGTTCAATTAGAAATGCCACAGAGCCGAACCCTCTGATATGAAAATATCTGGAGTCGGTGAATTATATTCCCATTTGGTCTCTAGTAGGTTGACATGTTCTTGTATTATTTTGTATTTATAATACTTATATAGTGCAATTGCATAGCGTGGGTTGACTAGATGATCATTTGGGGAAGTGTGTGAAAGGGTTTAGTTTTTCCTGTGGGGAAAATTTAACCCGGACATTTAAATCTGGTGCAAAATAATAAGGGAGCAGAGAGAGATTTTTGTTAGACAGAATTGATGTCCAGTTTATATTGAAATTTAACCTTCGAGGGTTTCATGGGCTTTCTGTAATGTCGTGGGAAATGTCTCAGTAGCTGCTTGTTTAAATTGCGTAGAATGAAAGATACCAGGGTTTACTCCGCTGTGGTAATAAACAAACTGATTGGTCAGTGTTGCTCGGTTAATAAAAAAACAGAAATCTTAACAAACGCAATAAGGTTTGATGAAAATGTTCCTGGAGGGACGAGTGCACTATTTTAGAGCACTTCTCCAACAACCCTTTGGAAACCAATTGCACGCACTACTTTAATCTAAGAATACCACAACAATCACGTCTACCTTTATTGAGTTCCAACTCAGAATTAAATTAACTCAACATCTCTTTGATAAGTTATTGAAATAAAAGGAATACCTCAAGATAAAAACGAAAACATTCCAAACATCCTATCAGAAATAGCAAACCAAATTGGTATTCACAACTTTAAAACCAGTGAAATCGAGTTCGCCACCAGAGTCTCGGCGAAAGACCCACTTCATTCTAAATTCATCAAACCAATAATTGTAAAATTCACCTCCCGCTCACGTAAAAATGAATTCATATCGGCAATTCGACGAAGAAAAGGAATAAGCACGAAGGACCTTAATTACCCCGGTGACGAAAAAAAAATCTATGTCAACGACCATCTGACCAGCTTCAACAAAAACCTCCTTTTTCGGGCCAAGGGGTTTGCGAAGGAGAAGGGGTACCAATTCACGTGGCTGAAAAACAGCATGATATTTGTGAGGAAAAATTCTACTTCGCCCCCCATATTAATTAAGGAAGAGGACCTCAAGAAAATTTTCTAAGTCGTTCTGCATCCTCTTCGCGTCGTAAAATAGATTTTTTATTCTGTCATGTATCTCCCCACACATTCCCCTCCCCTCATAATCTACTCCTATTACACCTATCCTCCCTCTCCTATATTGCCCTCTCCCTTAAAATTTTTAATTCACTTCTAACCCAATCAAGTAAACTTTTCAAGAACCAATTTGAAAACCATGTAACCGCCTGTTGGCGACCACTACCTGCTACACGCTTTACACCCAGACCTACTCGACGAACTATCACGGTCTCGTTTACACTAATTGCCTTTTCTGCTGTTGTGGTAAGCAAATTATTATATACTCATTTGTCCACAATAATCTCACTGAAATACCTACTAAATAATATTATGAATAGTGCTGCTCTTAAACCTAGCCTGAATATAAACCAGCACGGTTTCATTAGTGGTAAATCAACAAGCACAAATCTCTTAACTTTCACAGAGTACCTCCAGGATAATTTGGATAACCGAATACAAGTGGACACTATCTATACCGACTTTAGTAAGGCGTTTGACAGGGTCGATCACTCAATCTTGTTAAACAAGCTCTTAGAGATTGGTATTCATGGCAATCTTTATCGTTGGCTCTCTTCGTATATCTCCAACCGTAGCCAAATAGTAGTGGTTGCTGGATTTAAATCAAATTCTGTTGCTGTTACATCAGGAGTTCTTCAAGGCAGTCTGTTAGGACCATTATTATTTAACATATATATCAATGATGTTGGTAACTGTTTTCTAAACTCCCAAACTATCCTGTATGCAGATGACATGAAAATATTTTCACCTATAAATTCAATCGAGGACTGTCAGAAGCTGCAAGATGATTTGCTACATTTGAGCACGTATTGTAATGCCCATTGTCTAGAAATAAATATTTCTAAATGCTTCATCGTGCGCTTTACTAGAAATAAAAACGTATTAATACATGAATACTCAATTAATCATGTACCGTTGTCTATCAAATTCGAAAGTAAGGACCTTGGGGTTATACTTGATAGTAAACTGAATTTCAATAAACATATCGACCATATAGTCACTAACGCATCTTCTATGCTTGGTTTCATAATCCGCTCCTGTAAACAATTTAAAGACCTTACTACTTTCAAAACACTGTATTTCTCATATGTTCGTACTATCCTTGAATACGCATCTCAGGTATGGAACCCAGGCTATGCAGTGCACAAAAATAGAATTGAAAGCGTTCAAAACAGATTTTTAAGGTACCTCAATTTCCGCTCTTTTCGATCGCATGTTAGTAATGAAGACTCTGCAAAGTTCTTCAAAATGCAAACGTTAACTTGTCGAAGAAATATAGCAGATTCGGTAATGTTATTTAAAATTACACATAACTTAATCGATTGTCCTGATCTTCTTCAACGCCTATCCTTCCATGTTCCAAATCGCAACAGTAGACAGTCCCTTACCTTTAATCTCCCTCTTTGCAAGACCAACTCTAAACAGAACTCATTTATCTACAGATCCACACACTCATTTAACTTAAATTATTACCACATTGACATTTTTAACTCAACTTTACGTGACATAAAACGAAAACTCACCAAGCAACATGACACAAACTAGAAAGTTCAATCCCTATATATTCCCGTCATTTACCACTTAATCCTATCCCTATGTTCCTCCTCCCCCCCCCTTTTTATGTTTTGTAACTAAACAATAAAACTAAGAAAATACCCTTACACTGTCACACTTTATTATTAATTATTATCAGTGGAAAGTTCATAATTGGCATAATTATCATATTATTATTGTATTATTTTGTAATCTCTGATTTGCTGTCAACTTTCCCTAAAATAAATAAAATAAAAATAAAATTAAAGGTTTGAGCTAAAGAAAAATAGCCCATAACCTAACCTAACGAAACCTATTTAACGAATTTATCATATATTTTTTTACACTTTGGGAGGCGGAAATGGGTATCGCCGCCCCGTGAACCTTTGTTGGATAACCAACACCTTTGCCATAGGTCACCCCAAGTAGTTCGCTACGTTTGGTGATTTACCAGGGGTGCCCGGGTTCTTGGGGTGAGGTTTGTCTAGATCTTGGAGGCGGATGACCAGGACACACTGAACCCCAGATTCCTACCACCCCTTAAACCCCTTTCCTTCCCAGAACTCTCCTCTCCTTCCTTTCCTTAAAAAAACCCTCCACACAGCATCCTCAAAGATGACACAGGCCCTGAGGGAAATTATTTTCCTCAGGGCCTCCAGTGTCGAGCTCATATAAAAAAAAAAACATTGTAATGACTTTTCAAACGAGGTGTTGAGTGGATTTCATTCTGAGTTGTCCGGTCACCTCTTTATTGAGTTCCCCTTAAAACAAGTATGGAGACAGGACACCATCAAATATCCCCTATAATCAATCCGTTGATAAACACTTCACTGTTCTGCGTATTATATTTTCTGTATCTTTTTCAAATGCAAATCGCAGTCTGTTATCTAAAAGATCATTAGAAGTTTGTGCTTTCGGGTATGCCAATATGTTCTGCCAGTCTCTCCCAGACGAATAATTGAATCTACCAGGAGACTATGTAAAGAAAGTAAAGAGGTGTGCTGCGTTGTGAGCGCCCAGTGGGAGTATCGGTGTCTCGGAATGGATGGCTTCTTCGTCTATCGGGTTACACGGAGAAGCTGTATCTACTCGTACTCTTGCTGGGCCCGATCCCGTAAAGCTCATGTGCTCCGGGTAGTTGTGCACTGTTGCAGGTGATAGAATAAAAATAAACTACTGCACTAAGAAAAAACAAAGAATTGATGGCCGGGTCTGGAACAACTCGAGAAAATTACAATAAGTGAAATAAACTATGCAGTATTGAATTTCGTCACTCTAAACTTTAATTTACTCGCAAAGCACCAACCGAGAACCTCGGTTTCAATGTATAAAATTCGTTATTTTAGTTAGAAGTCTATACATAGGTTAGTGAGGAGATTACTTGCTATTTGGGCTAAAAACTTTTATGGATTTAACATGAGTTTACGTAAAATTGGATAGAGATTAAAAGTGACATACCGGCTTGTTTAAATTCGCCATTACGCATTGAAAAATGATTGGTAAACTCCGCACATGTGAATTTTATTGATCTGTTATTAAATTACCTGCTCAATATTGTATCCAAACCATAACATGATCCAGAAATAATGAATATTTACCAAAAACCAACATTTCCCAGACTCGGCGGTTTTGTTAATCTCACCTCGGCTCAGGTGAGACCCGTCTAGCTCGACGGGAGCACGTAGCGAGAGCAAACAGGCCCCAGTGTAGACTGCGGGCATGGGCTTTGTTTATCCGCAACAGTGTACTCTCTACGGCCTACACCTCTATGCTATCCTCTACGGTGAGTAGCTACGGCGCTCGTGGCTTTGCAAACACCACAGATTCAGCCGGAAAATTCACTATTTGCACCCCTCAATGTCGATAGTTAAATGCGGACTAAGGTTTTTTTTAAATCACGACAGATATTATTTGAATGTCAGATTAAAATTTCTCGACAACTGCTACTAATAATTTATTAAAACAGTCAATTCAAATCTAAACTGAGAAACGGTTTTGTCCGTAGAGTGCTATGTAGATGGAAATGATAAAGCAAGCTTAAATAATTGATTTGACCTAGAAATTTAAAATAGAAAAAAACTGTTGAGCGAAATGATGACGCCAAATGACCTCAAACAAATATTTTTTTTTGCTTTATCGTTTGGATTTGTCTTGTGATTCTTGTGAATGGTCATTTTATTTTATTTTATTTTTTATTTATTTTACTTAATTTGGGAAACAAACAGTTGTACATATTTTATTAAATAATTGCATTTGACAAATTTGCATGAACCAGTGAAGTTTCCACATTTGAGAATATAGAATTTAAAGAAAAAACAAAAAACTCATTAATATAAGAAGTTATACATACATAATACCTAACTAGATTACAGAAAATCAGATGAAACCAACATAATAAAATCAGATGAAACCAACATGATAATAGAGGAGCTATTTCGTACTAATATCTTGTTGAAACGTGTTCACGCAAGTAGCAGTGCGGGAGACCGGATTTGGTAGTTTCTAATCTAAATATCGTGATACTATAGATATACTATAGGGATAGTCTGAATTCTCTCCCAATTCTCAACTATTGTCAATTATCTCAATTTTCAACTCAACTCCCAATTTGAAAAATGGCAATTAAAATCATTTTTCTGTTAAAAACTATCGCATGTCCGAATTTTTCAAACAAAAAATTCCAAATTTAAAAAGGAACATAAATTCAAAACATAAGTTCTAGAGGTCATTGAACCGGAGTTAAAGACAGAGTCACGACCGAAATTATCATTTTAATGAGATATGTTTTATCGGATTTTCAACATATTTTGGGTTTTTCATGACAAATTTCAATAAAAAATCCATCAGACACCTTCGAAAATATTGAGGTTGGGTTGTTTCATAAAATTTTAAACAGCCAATAAGCGGCAATTCATATTGACAGTTGAAAGGTCGTGCTGATTCGAAGCCCGTTCTAGCTTTTAATCAAATTGTGATCAGCAGAAGAGGACAACTATCACGTTGTTAAGCTTGTCAATTAATTAAAATTAGAAAGAAAGCTGAATCGGCGTTTAACAGGGACCTTTCAAATTTCAAAAAAAAGAAAATAACGCTGAATGGCAATTTGATGACAACGTTACATTTGAATTTCTGTGAAACAACCCAAACTTTGTAATTATTGAGAGATGGGAATTGCTTACCCAAAAAGCAATTAATAGTTACGCACATTCATTGGTAAATACGTAAATCAAAATAAATTTGTTGCAGATATCACTGCAATCATTCAGAATAAATCATTGAAACCATTCAAACTAAATTGAACTGCCCCCGGCTTAATGCATCGAATGCAAAACAAATTAATTATTTGTATCAACCGTTTTTCCACCAGAAATTGATATTTGATACCGTCCAAAAAGTACCCATTAAAATCATTCGTGATTTTAATAAATGCATTTACGCAGAGAACCTTTTAGTACGTCTGCGATGATTTGGGTTTAAATTTCCCTCTGATTTATAGGGCGGCCACTGTAATAATTCTTTGATTTATCCTGTCTGGATTTGTCGCGTGAAAAATGGTCCTTTTGATATTATTTTTCCAGTTTTCAGAATCATCGCTATAAATCATTTTCAGGCGTTCCAAATGCTTTTGTTCATTTAAGGTTAGGTTAGGGGAATTATGAACATCAAAAATTTATTGTAATTTACATAATATTCTAAGGTTTGAACATTTTTCTTAGTATACAAAATGAAAATTGTGTTTTATTATTCACTTTTATTAATTCTATTACAATTATTTATTGCTGATAGCTGTGCCTGTCTGACTCCAGGGTTGAGAGCAGACTCAGTTTATAACATAAACAATTTATAACAAAATAACAAATAAAAACATAATGTTACTTTTTCAAAAGAAGCAAACACATTGTGACTTGACATTTTAAATAAATAAAAAGAAAACACTTTGTTTACGTCACTTTATTGATATTTCTTCCGTCTACCGGTTTCAGTACCTCCGTACCATCATCAGGACTGAATATAAAATACTGACAAATACAGGGAAATATACATATATATATACAAATAGTAAAAGAAAGAGGCAGTAAATAAGAGAGGGACAGTGCGTCAGTTGTGGGAGGGAAGTGGGGGAGGAGCGAGTGGGATAACGGGAAACATACTTATAATAGGGCTGAATGTTAAATTAAGTTGATTATTAATGATTTCAGCCTTTGCGTTAACTGATTTTTTTTATTTCTAAAGCTTCTAAGTTATTTAATCTTAAGCCTATACCATTTTTGTGTAGGACTTTAATACCCGTATCCCGGTTAAAAGTATGATCTTTATTAATTAGGTGCTCCGCGAATTCTGAAAACCCTGAACTGGTTAGACACCTTATGTGCTCCTTTACTCTGGAAGAAATATCAATAAAGTGACGTAAACAAAGTGTTTTCTTTTTATTTACATAATGTTACATTTAAATTAAAAGACAATTGGCATCGTACCATTATAAATGCATTCTTTTAAATGAATTTGATACAATCTTTGAAGTTTGATCAATCTTAGATGATCCAAGACTTGGTGTCTGAATTATATCATTTGATCCCTAAACAAATATTAAGGGGATTTTCATAAATTTTTTTGTGAATTATTTGTTATTTGTAGCTTGAAAATCATTCCGGATGTTTTTTGGAATTTTCTGAAAACTTGTTGGAAACTGAAAAATTCTCCCGGTACACTTATACTGTCTGGGAATCAGTAACAATTTTCCTTAAAATTTAATTGTTTTCATTTTATTTAAGTTATAATTTAATATGGTTAATTGTTACTTCTAAATACCTAACATTTTTGACTGATAATGACATTATTGACTTATAAAATGAAAAAATGTTTTTTCTCATTCTAATTTCCCGAAAAACAAGTGTATTAATTAACCATGTGACGACTCAATGTAAAACAATTTCTTCTCCTGGTGTGTCTTTTCGTAACTAAACTTTAAAAAAATTCCGACCTATCAAATAATGTCCAATTATAAACTGACAGGAATAATATATAAAAAAAATATTTTTCGGTATAGAAGATACATGGAGTTTTATTGACAAATTTGTCCTGACCGGGAGCAAAGGGTTAAATAACTTGTGTTCTGTCTGATGCCAGTGGAAGTGCATTGTAACGCTTTGCTGCGGCGACTGGCACAGCGAGTTGCGCGAGTTAACTTTTGTTGTCGTGTAGTGTTAAAAAAATATACTTGTGGATAAATTATCCTTTATTGTTTAATTACACAATACAACTTAAAATAAGTACAATTTCAAAGGGAACTATTATGTGAGCAATACAACAAGCAAGTGCTTGGATTCAATGCACAAAATAGATTAACTAGTGGAAGTAAGAGTCGGGGTTTATATAGTCCCTGCTGGCGTGGTGGGGGGCGTCGTCTTCCTATTTTCGGTGCTGCATGTCAAGGGGTCAATATGTTAACCTGATAATGGGGTTGTTGTCCCGATGCTCGTGGATACGTGGGGTTTCGTAATCCAGTCTTTTATTTTGGGACTGTTCGGCGTGAGGGCTGCGTTAAGTACATCCAAATGTTCGTTGGTTTGTCTATTAATGGTTTTTCTTCGAGTTGGTATGTCGATTAAGGGATAGTGATTAGAGTATATCATCCCGGTAATGGTCCTCGGCTGGATGCAGCTGTTATCAATAAACATGTAGGGTTTATTAGTTTATTTTTAGGCAAGATGAAGTGCCGGTTGCAATGGGCGTACTGCGATGTCTTCTTGTAGGTGGGGGTCGTTTAGGGTGGTTAACTCTCCCCCCCTAAAATTGAAACTCCTTCGCACTGTGAAGAGTTTATATCTTCTCCAAAGGATATATCCGATGGCCGTAATTATCAGGCAGCTGGTAAGTGTTAGGTGTATAGTTCCTTCAAATCCCGTCGTAGTGGTAGGGATATCGAGTTCTCTGCGTGGTTCTTGTATTTCGTCAACATGTAGGATGGGTAGTTTTAGTACATGTAATTCTTCCTTCGAATATGTAATGAGTAATGTTTCTTGGTTAACGATTCTTCCCATAGTGAAAGTCCTTCCTTGTATACTGCACTCGTCGTTTGTTACAAGTACAGATTTGGAAATTACTATATTCTGTTGATGTTGAGGGCATTGTGCTTTTAATGCTGTTGGTTCGTTGCGAAATAGATACATCATGTTATCTCCGATGACGTGTGTATATTCTTCTGGGCAAATAATCTGGCGTAGACTGCAGTTCTGTTCGCTGTGGTTTTCTAGTACGGTAGTTGTGCAGTCATCGATGGAGTTGAGTTCTTTGTTGCATATGCTGAGGCTGTCTGTAATAACTTGGCACTTGTGTGCGTTATACATCTGCTTTCCATCTCTCAATAATCGTCTCGGTAGGAAGTGGGGTTGGAAACATTTATTGTTAGTTTTGGAGATGATGGGAATTATTTCGTTATACATATAGACGGTGCGTTCTACTAAAGTTAGAGAGAGAATAAAGTGCAAAGTTTGTTTAACTTTAATGAATTTAACTTGCAAAAAGCGTTGAATAATATCAAAATCTTTAGAAGGTAGCTGTTCAGGATTTACATGTGAAATGGATTCCATAAATACCTTTGGTTTTATAATGCTAGGGTGGTACATTCCATGAGAGGCAAACGTGATAGCTTCTGTAATTCTAGTAATTAATTCGGTGATAGTTTCCGTCTGATAAATTAAATGTGTAATCAACAAGTCTGTCTTATCTTCATAATGGTCATGGCTCATTTGTGACCAAAGTACCATTTGGTTATGTGAAATATTTTTTAGTTTACCGTAATAATCCTCTAATGATCTTGAACTCAACGAGATTCTCTTTTCATTAATATTTTGGTTAGTTTCAATTCGTTGCACTAATTTATCTAAATCATTATCATCTAAGTTTCCCGTAATCCCTTTAATTATTGTACCGAGTCCGTTTATTAGGCCTCTTTTATATCTATTTACAACTAAATTGTCAATTATCTGATTATTATGATCTATTAAATATTTCAAACGTTCTAATCCTACATGTGGTAAAGTCACATTGTTACTTTTTATAAATTTATCATAATTAATTCCTAGTTGTTGCGATTGTTCAATAAGTTTAGTTAAATCTAGGGTATGAATGACGTGCCACTGTCCTTCGACGGCTCGTGCCTTTCGTATTTAGAATTTTGACATATTATACACGTTTTTTAAAAAATCTTTTATTTTTGTCCGCATATTATTAAAATAGTGCGTCCGTTTTATTTTACTGAGTAGGGCATCTAGACCCATGTGACGCTGGTTCTCGACATGCGTCGAACGAATTATCTCCTTTTGTTCTTTTAATTTTATGGGTTCAATCTTAACATTTGTAAAACGTATTAATTTTAATGAGTTCTTATCAATATTTTTTCTATAACATTCGCTTAAACACTCATATAATCTATCGTTATTTATAATTACTGCATATTTATCTTTATCTAAACATGTTTTAATCAATTTTAAAAATATTGCTTCTGCATTTTCTAAAGGGATACACCATACAAGGTCCGTACCTTTTTCCTTAGCTCTCAAACTATGCTTCTCAATATCGCTTAGTTCAATAAAAATCCTATTCATACGCGGGGGTGGGTGTTCGTTACGAATTGGGATTCCACCCTCATGGTCATCCACATTGCTATGCACGGTGTCAGTGACACTCTGGGCGCCCGAGGTGGCTTCTACTCGTAATGAATCATGCTCCTCACCGTCCTCACTATAATGAATTTCGACTCTTGAAAGTGCGTCAGCTACATGGTTATTACAACCTCGCTTATGTCTAATCGTATAATCATATTCCTGGAGTTTGAGTCTCCACCTAGTAAGTTTGGCGTTTGGTTCTTTTAACTTGGTTAACCATACTAACGGTTGGTGATCCGTTTCTATGATAAAATGTTTACCATAAATATACGGACGGAATTGCTGGAGGGACCATAGTATACCAAGCAATTCCTTTTCCGTCGTATTGTATTTAGTTTCCGTTTTTGACAGTGTCCTAGAAATATAGGCAATAGGTTGAGTTTTTTCTCGACTATATGGACAGGGCTTGCCCAAGGCGAATCGCTTGGTCGGATGATTCCATCCTTTAGAAGTTGGGCGACTTGCCTTTCAACTTCAAGCCTCTGCTCATACGGTAACCGATAAGCGCGTTGATACACAGGTTCTTCTTTAATTAATTTTATTTCATGTTTTACATGAGGTGAGCAATTAGCTACCAGTTCCTCAGAAAACAAATCTCTATTTTTCTCCAATAACTCATCAAGTTTATTTATATCCATTACATGGAACAACTGAACTTGTCTGGTTGGAGTTTTTAAAATATTATTACAGTTGTTTAAAATTAATGTTGCATTCATTAATTTCAACATATCTATCCCCATTAACACATCGTATTTGTGGGAAAAGTCAAAAATATAAAAACGCATATCAGCATTATTATTGCCGAATACTCGTTTCCAAAATGGAGTCACGACGACACCTCTATGGGTGGTCGTAGAGTGTGCTGTTTGTACAGTGAACTCTTCATTTATATATCTACAGTCACGAAACAATTTATTATACACATTTTTATTCATGAATGATTTGGAGCTTCCCGTATCAATCAGAATTTTTATATTTAATGGCGCTACTACATATGGTAGGCCATTGTTAATATGATTCAGGTGGACTAGGTTTCTCGGGGAGATTCTTGGTCTTCCCACAAATCCGGCCGTTCCTGATCATTCCCGTCTGTATAAAATAGCTCTTGTGCCGTACGTCCATTGCCGAGGTCGATGACCGGGCCTTTAGGAGGTCGGGGCATTGGGGCCGTTCTCATACTGACATCACCGGAACGCGCATGATGCGTATTAAAATTATTATTATTATTTCCTTGCCACGGGCGGTTTTGTACGTACTTATGCGTTTGGTTATTATTATGCCACGGTTTATTATTATAATTGTTAAGGTGATTATGATTATTATGATTAAAGTTATTATGAGGTTTGAACGAATTTTGCGTTTGCGGTGGAAAAAAGTTAGGACGAGTAAAGGGTTTATTTAATTGGTTTTGTCCTGGCCGCATGAAATTAGATGGTCCCGCTTGTGGAAACACAAGATTTTGCTTAGACCGTTGATGGAGCTCGCCATGAGCCTCCAGCATTCTTATTTCCGTGCACAGGGCATCATAATTTTTGGTTAAGTTTGCGCATTTAATGTGCGTTGGCATTAGATTCAACAATGTATTTCTTGCTGTATCTTTGTATGGTTCCATCAATATGTGGGCACTAGGTCCTCCATATTGATGAGAAATTTTTATTTTAATTGAAAAAAGAATTTGATTGATTTCGTGGATCGTTGAGGAGAAATCCTTTTGACCGCGGTTGAAGTTGATTAGTTCGGTTTGCAATAATGTAACAGACTTATTGTCCCCACATTCGTTTTTTAGCGTTTCTAATATGGTTTCAATATTGTTATCATGATCGCACATGAGAATTACGTGAAGTGCTTTGCCACGTAATCTTGAGATTATTTTCTCAACATTACTAGGTGTATTGCCGTTTCTAGTAATGAACCCCCTGGCTGATTTTATGAATAAGTTGATATCTTGGGGAGAGCCACTATACTCCAATATCGACTCTGCGTATTGGGGAGCGGGTCTCTCATTTGGCTGTGCCATTTTTCAAAAAAGTAGAAAAAAAAAAATAGGAATATACAAAGTGACTTTTAAAAAATTTAGTTTTCTCTCTAACCTTTTGGATAAGGTAGGGAAGGGATCTATCGTACGTATGGGATAGACGATCAATTGAAAATGTACTCACAGAAGTATTGATGCGACGATCTTCATTGCCAAGTTAACAAATTTTTTTTTTGGTGTGTGGTCCTTTCGCGTTGAGATATTAAAATATCTAGGGAGTCCTAGTTTTGGCCAATTTTCAGACTTCCTCGAATTGACCCACGTGCTGGGCGCCAGTTAACTTTTGTTGTCGTGTAGTGTTAAAAAAATATACTTGTGGATAAATTATCCTTTATTGTTTAATTACACAATACAACTTAAAATAAGTACAATTTCAAAGGGAACTATTATGTGAGCAATACAACAAGCAAGTGCTTGGATTCAATGCACAAAATAGATTAACTAGTGGAAGTAAGAGTCGGGGTTTATATAGTCCCTGCTGGCGTGGTGGGGGGCGTCGTCTTCCTATTTTCGGTGCTGCATGTCAAGGGGTCAATATGTTAACCTGATAATGGGGTTGTTGTCCCGATGCTCGTGGATACGTGGGGTTTCGTAATCCAGTCTTTTATTTTGGGACTGTTCGGCGTGAGGGCTGCGTTAAGTACATCCAAATGTTCGTTGGTTTGTCTATTAATGGTTTTTCTTCGAGTTGGTATGTCGATTAAGGGATAGTGATTAGAGTATATCATCCCGGTAATGGTCCTCGGCTGGATGCAGCTGTTATCAATAAACATGTAGGGTTTATTAGTTTATTTTTAGGCAAGATGAAGTGCCGGTTGCAATGGGCGTACTGCGATGTCTTCTTGTAGGTGGGGGTCGTTTAGGGTGGTTAACTCGCGTGAATCTTTGAGAAGTTGCCTGTGTGTGGACCGCCATTGAAATTCGCACGTCGCTATCTTGTGGAAAGCGATTTGAGTTGCCAACGGTTTTTTTTGTTCAGTTGTCCCGTGAACGGATGAACTTAGGCAAATTACAATATGAATCACAGGATTTCGAGATTCATGAATTCCGGATCGTGATAAACATTGATCGTGTAGCCTACACCTCAAAATTTATCACGAAATGAAATTCAAGAATCTAGATATGTGTGATCCATATTGTGGTTCGTCAATACGCTAGCCTACGCTTTCAATAAATATAATAATATTTGATAAATATTGACTGATGATCCACATACATATTTGAACGTGTAGGTTTCGCCTAAGAGCTTACCAGTGAATATTCCTGAGTACCAACCAGGATAGCAGAAGCACTAGCAGATGATAGAATGAGGCGTGCTTTCCGTCTTATTATGCTCCCGACAATCGCCCGCCTAACGCCTTTATACCGCAGTAAATCCACCCCACTTATGTACTCTGTACTCCTGGCAGACTGGTAATAGTTCTGGCACGGTAATAGTAAATCGACTGAATTTCCTTACATGCTCGAAGATGGAATAGGAACTCTATTAAAGTGGAATGAAAGCCTCTTTCGGAGAATATTCTGAAAAAGGAACCATTGGTTTCGAGAAACTTTATGATTATTTTGATTAAATAGTAAAGTGATATTTTTTATTAAAAGTATCATGATATCGTGACAATATGTCATCTTTAAACAACTGAAATTGAAATAATACAAAATAATAAATTTTAAAGCACATAAATTATATTACAATATTGGAATAATTCAAATTGCAGGGAATGTAATTTCTTTTATTTAAAGTAGATATATTGAATCACCATACTAGGCGGCTGTCTGTTTCATGGTGTCCAATGAAGTAGTTACTATGTATGAAATTTAAAGTTTAAAGTCAAGTGTAAACATATGGATTTAATATAAATGATGCTAAAAATCAAAAAAATTATAATAAAAAGTAGAAAGTAGAAAAAGTAGAAAATACACAATAGAAAGGAAAAGTGAAGTAAATTAGCATGAGATTATAATAATTTACATAACCTTATTCTTTTATTAATATACGTGCATGTGCATGCAAGCACACATACGTACACACTCACAATACATATATATATATATATATATATACATACATACACACACATACATGTACATATACATATATATGCATATATACATATATACACACATACATACACATACATGCATACACACATACATATTCCAACACATACATACATACACTTACATATGCCTATAATGCGTGCTAAATTTAAACTAAATTAAATATAAAATAGCGATGTTCTGTCATAATTTAAAATCATTAACGGTTATTTGGACAACCCTGTTTTGATGAGTATGATTAACTTTTGCCTAATCAATAATTACAATACTAGACTCCACGATCCATTTCATGTAGTGGCTTTTTAGTAGATGCTGGATATCTCTGCTTACCTCATCAGAGATATCCGGGTTCTCTAAATAAATGGTCACGGAATTTAGTTAATAAATCATAACACTGATTGTTTGGTAGAGTTATATTTTATTTGACACCAGAAGTGAGATATTACAAGGATTCTATCCGCGACAATAATTTGCGTAATTAAAAATAGCTTACTGGCCAGAGGAACGTTCAGACCGGAATCATCTCGAAGTTTTTTCCACTCGCGAGCTCAGTTCTGCTGTCTGCGCATTTTGCTGCGCAGGCAAGAGTTGCTAGAGTCAAGATGACATTTTGCTCAAAATATAATAATAATCGCGGTGCCTACAGCTTCTAGCAATAATTTTATGTACAATTCATGTTCACAGAGATTTCATTGTAAGGGTAATGAAACATGATTGTTTAAATTAACTCCACACATGAGGCCCTGAAGAAAATAATTTTTCTTAGGGCCTATGTCATCTATGGAGATGCTAAATCTTTTGTGGAAAAGAAAGAGTGAATCCTAGTCTTGAAGATACCCATTTTTTAGGAGGGGGGAGGGGGAACAGAGATCGGCAAATTTTTCCACAGCCGAGCTGTTGAACTTTAGAACGAGTTGTAGAAATGACCTGTTCTCATCTATGACGTTATGGTTCTCATGTGATAAATATCGTATACAAGTGTTTGGCGTATTTCCGTTTGGGAAACGGTGTCGAAGGAGTCAATGACGCTAGATCCTCGGAGCATCTTCCATTGAAATACTGGTAGAATAAGGATATCGTTCTCATTCGACGCCTGTGCTCTAAAGATTGCAATCGGTTTTTTAAGATAATTTATCAAACGTTTCTGCACAAAGTCGAAGGTTTTTTTTCAGATATTTTAAGGCTCCAGACCAGAAGTGGCTGCCAAATTCAACCGTGGGGTGCACTTGCGATTTGTATAGGTTTAGCAGTTATGTAACTACGGGTTCTGTATAGCAAGTCCAGTTCCTGAGAGGTTAATATAACTCTGGCTTCGATAGAACCCCCGTACACTGGTCACTTATAATTGATACATGAAACACGGTTCCATGATAGTTGATCCACCGACAGTTGTTACTTATGTACAATACGCAGTCGGTTTAGGAAAAAAATACGAAATACCTAATTATACAAAATATAACTAAGTGACCCGAAGGGATGTGCAGAGAAGATGTACCGCGAATAACAAAGTGTAAAACATATTTTCATTCAAATGCATCAAGAAAAAATCTACTTGACTTTATACTGTCAGCGCATTGCTACAAAAAATCAATATCCGTATATATAAATGAATCCTTGTGAAGTCATGCCATAACTTAAGACCGACTTTACCTATTTCATTCATCTTTTTTTAAAGTTTTCTAATACTTTGAGAAGGTTCTTACGGAAAGAAAAATTAAGAAAATTGGATGATTTAAAACTTAACGACTATTTTAACTTCGCACGTTTGACAGTTGGCCCGTTTGATGAATGTGAATTGAGCAGGTAGCTGTTTTTTTGTAACAAAAGAATTAACTACGAATTTTTTAATTTATAGATATTTTAAATAGATACCACAGGTAATCCAGGTATTTGTGATTTGTAATATATGAAAAATTAAAATTTTAATAAAAAAATTGTAGTAGGTGGCACGCGAGTGGTTTGAAAACTGAATTGTACAGGGACTGAATATATAGAACGCGGAAGGGGAGTTGGCGGGACGGGGGAGAGGGAAGCGGGGAAGGTGGAAGGGGAATCCGGGAGGGGAAAGGGACGCGGGAGGAGAACGGGGATGCACGGGAAAAGACATGCAGGGAGCAATTTTTTTTTCTTTGAATATGGCATTGCTACCAGCTAGTTGTATTTAAATTCATTGAAGAAGAAGATAATAATAATAATAATCTAAACGAAAATATGAAAGAGAACAAGATACAGTAAAACAAGACAAAGATAATGGTCGCAACTGAAATTCGAACTCAGAAGTTCTCGTCTATCGCGTTTACCAATTTCGCCATTGCGCCCTACTGTCAAACTGTCATAATAGCCAATCTCATTTTTAAAATTTTAGAAAATTAACAATATTATCTTCAACTAATTTATTTTCCATAACCTTCAAAAGTTATAAAGAGAGAGTTTTTCTTATTTTTTTTTTTATATAAATTCGTTTGATATTCATACCAACATATTGTTAAGTGTATTTTTGAAGTCGATTTTATGTTTAAAATTGGTAAATAATGCACCAAAAATTATAATTTTATAGTACCTAAACCAGCTGACCCGGCCACGAGTTGCTCTGGCTAATTAAACACAACGCCATCTACTGGATGATTATCCAACCTTTATAACCACCACCATCTTTGAGTTTATCGTAGAGACAGACAGACAGACGCCGCGGAGGACTTTAATTTATAAAATGTAGAGATTTCGGGGGCCACCGACAATTATTAGGGAAACACATTATATGATTAATATGAATCATAGGTTAATGGAAACAACTTTTGATTATGGAGGTATCTATCTTGAACATGCATTGTGGAGGTATCTAGAAAAAAACATTTTTTGAATGTGACAACATGGTAATATCAGTAATTTAAAAATTTTGTTACCCGAAAAATGACGTTCTTTGTAATTATCATGTACAAAAACTTGCACGAAAGTATGATTTTTTAAGCATCCGTCAGATTGCGAACAAAACTACACCAAACAATAGCGCGCCGCCGAGACTCAAAATGCAACTTTGCCTGTTTTGTCTCATTCTCCGCCCGAAACTGGAACTGAGATGAAACTACCGCAGCGTCTCGGGGCGGAGCGGAGTCTGTGAATAAGTATTGCCGAGTTGGCAATCTGCTTCCAATTCTGTATCTTTTTCTTACATCTTTTTCAGGACCCATTTCACTCACAAACTTTCATCAGTTGGAAAGTGTCGTTATCTATATTAGTTGACGCAATACTTAAAATTAAATAAAAAATATTTTTTTTCTTTGCTGAAATGTTACAACGTATCAAGGGGTTAAAACAACACCTTAATTTAAAAAAAGGTTCAAATGCGCATTTATTTTAAATTTCAAAATAAAGCCGAGTAGATAATGTTGCAAATTCTATTACAGCAAAGTACGAAAATAGTTATTTTTCAAGAAAGTTTAGTGAGGTACTTCCTCTTCCTCTTCAACTACTCCTTCCCCTTTCCTATACCTTTCCTTTCCTATCTCAAAACATAACCCAATTGGGAATGCCATGGTCTCCTGGCTCCAGACGTTTTTTTTTTTTACATTAGATCCTCTCTGGAGGCCCTGAGAAATTTTTTTCCCTCAAGGCCTGTGTTATCTTTAGAGTTCTGTGTGGAGGGTCTTTTTAGGGAAAGGAAGGAGAGGAAATTCTGTTAAGGAAAAGGTATAAGGGGTGGGTCGGAATCTGGGGGTCCATGTGTCCAACTGCGGTCTAGGTTTAGGTGTAGTGTTCCGAGAGAGTAGGGCTGGAAAAGTCAAAGGGACTCCCTCAACCATTCTCTTCCGATCCGGCCTGCCATGCAGCTGGCGCACAGATGCATCCAGCAGACAGATCTCACCCCATGAATCCGGGCACCCCTTCTAAATCACCAAACCTAGCGAACCATTTGGGTGACCTATAGCAGAGGTGTTGGATATCCCACAAATGGTTCTCGGGGCGGCGGTCCCCTTACCTAATTGGGGGCAATTGAGAATTTGTGCGACATTCACATAAAAAAAAACATGAATAATTGTTTATGTATGAGTTTATAATTTGAAGATATTTAAAAAAAAATCGACGGAAAAGTTGCCATCACACGTGGCAAATGCTCCGTCGGATAAAATCAAGTTTCACAAAGGGATCATTTTGCAAAAAGTGCTTCCACACACAGACACACAGACAGGAGTGCGACACGCGGCGGTATTTTGATTTATTAAACGATGACTCCGGGGGCCACCAGGGGAACATGATTTACGGAGATAGAGGCCGGGATGCTTAATGGATATATTTTCTGGGATATACGAAAATAACAGCTGTTTTCTGTAAACTTGTGTTAAAATAATACCACCTCTTAACATATGGATGTAAATTAATCAAAGAAGATAAAAATTTCTCAGCTTTTTAAATACATATATTTGAATTTCACTTCTGTTTTCTTTTGACGAATGAATGTTTGAAGTGGAATCATAATGTGGAAATATTAACCCACTTACCGACATCCGATCGAGCTGAAACTGTGCAGATAGACTTTTTGTAGATGATAATGCATTTTTCCAACTTTTGGTAACAATCACGCACACACCCTGGGATACACACGCATGTCTATGAAATTCGATGACATGCAATTATGAAATAAATATCGGTCTTTCTCAATAGGGATTTGGCTCAGTTGGGAGCATGGTTGACTATAGTTCCTGGATAGAAAGGTTCAATTCTCAGTCAAACAATTTTTTTTAAGTTTTAAAAGACATTTCAAAATAGATGTATTCTAGTAAAAAAAATCAGAGTGTGTAATTCACACGCGGTAAAAGTAAAACTAGAAGTCGCTAGATGTAGCTTTCTTTTCTTTTGCCTGTTTTTTTAAAGTGGTTTGAAGATTAGATATTTATTACACAAAAGAAAAATTGTTTTTTTTGGATTTATTAGGATTCGCACCTCCGTTCGCTTAATGTCTGTCTCTCTGGCCACTGAGACTTGTCAAGCACCTTGCCCACTGCGCTATCGAATGCACGCGCCAAAGCGCGAATCTGCCGCATTATATTAGAGGTTTTGATAGAACTGAGTTGGAGTTGTGACGCATTTCCGTTTCATCCGAATTTCAAATCACTAACAGCGCTAACGGCGCAAAAAAAAAATTGTTTCTAGGCAATAAAATTTCTAAACCAAAAACACACGATTTACTTTACTAACCTTTTTAAAAGAAAGACAAACATTCCCGGGTTACGATTAATAACCTGACAAAATTTAAAAAATCTCCCACCACCGCCACAATAAGCTGAAAATATGGCTTGTGTCGTGATGGGGGACTTAGCCGGTCAAGTAATTGAAATCACGACGCCTGGGTGACCGACGACAACCACTGATTTATTTATTTGTAAGAAACAAACAGCTTTTACATACAGTGATAAATATAAAGGTGAACTGAAGTCAAGCCACAGAAGTTTCTTATGCTAAAGTTCATTGGAAATGAAGTTTTAATATCTTAAAAATAATTTTGGGTTATAGAAAGGGGAGAAGAAGAGGTAGATATATAGGAACGACCTCCGTAGTCCAGTGGCTAAGACTCTTGACTCACATTCCGGAGGTCGCGGGTTCGAACCCGGCATGCGCAAATAAATTTTATTTGATTAATTTGTGTTATTTCACAATTAATTCATTTAAAATAATATATAGTATATTTGCGGCATGTTCCAGAGTGGAAGATACTATTAGTATCGCCCTGGTGTAAGACCACCATTCAGAATTGAAACGTTGCTTGAAAATGGCTTTAGCCGTGTTTAGTAACCAGATCTGAATAGCCAGGTACTTCCCAACCTTCCTCTACCCCACCTCCTTCCCCTCCCCACTACCTTCAGCCTCACAACATACCCCAATTGGGGATGCCATAGTCTCACTGGCTCCAGACGGGAGCAGTTGAGATTCTTGTGCGGTATTCACTGTAAAAAAAAAAAAAAAAAGGATAGGAGTTGCTCCCAAAACATTTCTATATTACTAAAAATGTCAATGCTGTGACCAGTGGCTAAGACTCTTGACTCACATTCCGGAGGTCGCGGGTTCGAACCCGGCATGCGCAAATAAATTTTATTTGATTAATTTGTATTATTTCACAATTAATTCATTGAAAATAATATATAGTATATTTGCGGCATGTTCCAGAGTGGAAGATACTATCAGTATCGCCCTGGTGTAAGACCACCATTCAGAATTGAAACGTTGCTTGATAATGGCTTTAGCCATGTTTAGTGACCAGATCTGAATAGCCAGGTACTTCCCAACCTTCCTCTTCCCCACCTTCTTCCCCTCCCCGCTACCTTCAGCCTCACAACATACCCCAATACCCCAATTGGGTATGCCATAGTCTCACTGGCTCCAGACGGGAGCGGTTGAGATTCTTGTGCGGTATTCACTGTAAAAAAAAAAAAAAACATACACCAGGAATTGGGGAATTTTTATCATTACTTCGCGTTGCATCGCCTTAAAAGATGTACTCGTAGATGTAAGAGTGCGTCTGGTCTGTCAATATAAATATAAACATACTTTTCAAATAATATTTCATGAGAAGAGCACATAGATAAATGAAGATTCATTATTTTTGCGAGTCCATAGAGAACTTGCCCCTTTTCACCATTCTGCCACAAAAGTACTTCTTTATCCTTCAACTATTAACAAGCTGGGATATAGAATATCCTCTCTACTATCCTCTCCTCCTACCACTGCCAGCTGCACGCAGTGATCATCGCTCATCGCCCTCTCCTAATGTGATTTTTGCATGCGCGCTTTTGGCGGGAACTTTCGCGCCAATTCAATGGCGAAACGTCAAAGTTTTTCCGCTCGCTCGGTGCTAGCCCCTCGTGGGAAGGGACGTCACAAAAACTTTGAGATTTTTCTTCGTCATTGATAGTTGGGATGCGATGCTTCTCTGCAATCAAGGTGTAAGTCTCCGCAATCCGAATTTCTACCGATTGATAATATATTTCTCATGAACACGTTTTTAAGTATGCAAGAATCCAATCTTATTTATTTATTTATTTATTTTTCCATGTTCTCCGTAAAACGGTTATTCACCAATACATTATGAAGAAGATTACAAATTAGACAAAAAGTATAGCAAAACACATAAAAAGGTCAGTTTCACTACTTTGTGACATACGTCAAAAGATAATTGTTAAACTGCCTGTCGGTTACGTTAAAAATGTCAATGTTCAATGCAGACTCGTTGAGCAGTTCAGTCGCTCTGTTGACTGGCGCGTTCTGATAGGCAGAAGTCCTCGCTTTTGGAGCATAAAAAAGGGTATGGGACCTTCCACGAGTATACTTGTCTGGGACATATAAGTTAATTTCTTTCAAAATAGGTGGATTATGTATAGTTCCAGAGATTATCTTAAAAAAATGTTTTCCTAAAAATATTTTTCGGCTATTACTATTTCGGCTATTGCTATTACTATTTCTTCAATCTCAAGAAATAGTGACGTTATTCACGAGTGTCGAATCCATCGCCCGTCAGTCCAGAGGTGGCTCAAAGCTCTGCGTTGACATTCAAGGAATGAATTTTGCCCAGTTTTGAAATCCCAGGTTCGGTAACAAGTTCGCAGGTTTGGCAACCGCAGCGACCCAAAAAAAAATCAGTGTTGGTTATATGGCCATGGTAAATGCTTTAATGATGAAAGTGCCATATATCAAAACCATAGATAAAATACATAATAATAATAATAATAATTTTTATTTTAGTAATTTGTACATTGAAGTTTACAAATTTCTAATTGATTAAAATATTTCATATTCACTATATTTTTTTCAAGTTTTATGTAGCTCCTACAATACATCTTGAACTTTCCAATTGGTGTGGACTTTAAAGTTTCTGGTAGTGTGTTATACAACTTCATTCCCTTGTACAGTAGACTGTTCTGCGTATTCGCTTTGTCCTTTTTTTGTAGCCTAATTTCCTTGCACGTCCTTGTGTTATATCTGTGAATTTCTTTATTGTATACAATTTTATTTGAGAAGTATTTTGGTAATGTGTTGTTCAATATTTTGTGGATAAATACCATCGTGTTCAAGGTCAGCATCTGTTTCACGGTCAACCAATTTAGTTCCTTTAACATTTTAATTATTTTTGAAAATCTGTTTCGTCGGAGAATTATTCTCATAGCCCTGTTTTGGAGAATTTGTAACTTATTTTGTTCTCTTTCGTTACATAGGAAAAGTATACTTGAGCAGTAGTTGAAGTGTGGAGTAATAATTGAATTGTATATGGTGATTGCAGTTTTTCTAGAAATTTTTGGCCGAATTCTTCCAATTCTTACATGTGGATCCGCAAACCATGTTACAAAATCCTTTATGTAACACGACATTTTCCGCTTATAATATATATTTTTTTACATTAGCTTCACACAGAAGGCTCCGAGGATAAAATCCCACAGAGACTTGTCAACTTGGGGATGCTGTGTGGAGGGTCTTTTTAAGAAAAAATAAGAGGAAATTCTGGGAAAGAAAAGGTATGAGGAGTGCGTAGGAATCTGAGGGTCTTACTAGAGGAAGCTTACTGGGTGCAAGGCGATGGGTCAAGAGAGTCCGGTTGGAGAGATCAAAAGGCTTCCCTCAACCAGTCTCTCCTGATCCGGCCGCCATGTAGCAGACATCCACGAACCGGGGTACCCCTGCTAAGTCACAAAATGTAGCGAACTACTTCGGGAGACCAATAATAAAGATTTTTTCGTTATTTGTTTTCAGGGTTCATTTTTTATTTATTTGATTGATTGGTGTATTTCATAATTTATTCATTTAAAATAATATACTTCCTCTTCCCTACCGCCTTCCCCTCCCCACTGCCTTCAGCCTCACAACATACCCCAATTGGGTATGCCATAGTCCCACTGGCTCCAGACGGGAGCATTTGGGACTCTTGTGCGGTATTCATGTAAAAAAAGGCTGTTATGCCGTGTTGCTACCTCCTTCTTTAGCCAACGTTTCGGACATCGTTGCAGTGTCCGAAACGTTGGCTAAAAAAGGAGGTAGCGCAACACGGCATAACACCCCAAAAACAAATAACGAAAATACTTTTGGCCGTGAAAATCTTAAAACAAAAATTAAGATGTTGGTTAACCAACATATGGTTCCCGGCGGGTGGTACCCATACCCGCGTCCAAAATAATGATGGTATTGGGAGTTTTTAAAATTATTGTAAAGTTTTGTAAATTCCGGAATATATAAACTAAAATGCAATGATTGTCCCTCATTTTATATTGGAAAAACAACTCGTAATTTTGAAATCAGAATCAAAGAACATTTAAGGTGTCTTAATAATAATAATTTTTCTGAGTTTGGTAACCATATCATTGAAAATAAACATAGTTTTGAAAAAAATACAGGGATAAATATTCTTCATATTAATCATAAAGGAAAACGTTTAGATAACTTAGAAGTCTTGGAAATTAAAAAAAATCCCTTAAAAATAATGAATCTATTATCAACAAACAAAAAATATTGTCATATAGCCCAATCATGGATTTGTTCCCCTATCCACCCACTCTACACTAATACCTACCCACCCAATCTACATTATTAACTAGCAACGGCTCCACCCCTACCATTATAAAATATTGTTCGAAACTGTCAAATTAGTATAAGCTTTCCCTGACGAAGGAACGTTTGTTCCGAAACCGGTCGGATTTGCACATTATATAAGTGGTTTATACAAAGTTGTTTTGTTTCATTGTTCTATAATGGATAACCACAAAGTAATAGCTACATTCAAAAATATTGTAAAGTTATTTGTAACCCAGGAAGGTTTGTTTTTCTTTTAAAAGAAAGCATGATATCATATCTGTAACAAAAAGGCCTGAACCCTGGAACGATTGTGAATATGTGATGAAGGAGTGTGAGAAGTGTTGTGTAGGGTCGCCATTACCCCACCCCGTGGGAGTTAAACACCTGAAAATCATCTGAATTTCTTTTCAAAATTTCATTTCATTGTGTGGCTTTTGTTCAGGATCATTTTTCATCGCTTGTAAAATGATCATTACACTCGCATGGGAAGTGAGATATGGGCTGTTGGCGCCATGGCGGGAACTAAAACTTTTATGTTGAGGTGGGCGGGAATATTTAAAGCTTTTTTTAATATGTTTCACGCGAGGAAATGGTTTTCTTTAAAATATGGTTTCTTTAATGGCCAAGTTTAGACATTTATTTTATTTTACTTTATTTACTTGCCCTCAGTTTTCTTCTGATGTATCATTATAGCTCAGACCCACGGACATATGAATATATCTGGACCTGCCCTAAGTGATAAAAACGTATTATTTCCCCCTCCCCATGGAGCCGGCTATAGCTCCGCCTTGGAGCCAGCTGGGCTTACGAAAGCCTCGCTTGAATAAAAAAAATGTGACGTCATCATTCTTGCCCTGACCAGCATAGAGCTAACATCTATACATTTTACCAAATAACATGGTAATATATGAGAGCTTGTGCTATACACCTACCTAGAACATAGCGAATGTGGGAATTTCTCCAGTGAGCTCGTCACTGGTTACAGGGGTAAGTAAATTATGAAACATTTGTAAAAGTGTCTTTAACTAAATACGGTATCAAAATATTGCTATGTGAATAGCAATATTTTGTTACCGTAGCAATATAACGTGGCAAGCAATTCGCGCTCCCATGTAAAAAGGTCTATTCATTCAAAGCAGATTTTGCTTTTAAGAACTAAATGGTGATATTATAATGCGAGATGCCTATATACTGTCAGATTGATTTTTTAACGAATCACATTCATCTTTCCCCTCTTCCCCTCCCATAGTTTGGTTTTACCCTCATCTGTATCTTCTGGTCTATTGAATTCGGATGTCTATGCTCAGACCCATGAAAAACCACGGTATATTATAATTATACTTAAACTTAATCCGACAAAGACGGAATTTACTTGGATAGCTTCTCCTGGAAGGCAAGCCCTCATCGACTCTAATCCAATCCATATTCAGGGTACAGATATTATCCCTTATTCAGAAAAAAAATTTCTGGGTTCCTCTCATAGACATATGAATATTAGTAGACCTGCTCTAAGTGATAAAAGCGTATTATTTCCCCCTCCCCATACCGGTTCCATGGAACCGGTTGGGATTGAGTATGGCTTCGCGTGAATATAAAAAATGTGACGTCATCATTCTTCTGCGAGCCAGCGTCGAGCGCTCATCGGTGCATTTTACGAAATAACACCGCAAAAACATGGTTTGTGTTTTGAAATGTGTAAATATATACTATCACTCGAGATACATGGCGTGTGCTCGTTGATGTTTATTGAGGTAAGTAAATTATGAAACATTTGTAAAAGTGTACCAATTAAATACGGCAACAAAATATTGAAGTCTGAAAATAAGCGAACTTTACTTTGCCGTATTTAGACTTCACAAATTTGTTCATTCCGCGACGAGCAATTCGCGCTCCCATGTAAAAAGGTCTATTCATTCAAAAGCCGCGTTTACTTTTAAGAACTAAATGGTGATATTATAATGCGAGTTGCCTATATACTGTCATGTTGAGTTATCGACGAATCACATATCTCCAAAGTCATCTTCCCGCTCTGCGCCCCGCTGTAGTTGTTGTCTGCCTCACCTTTATGTTCTGGTCTAACTAACTAACTAACTAACCATCACGCCGTTTCCCCGCAGGGGTAGGCAGAGAGGACGGACCGCCAAACAACTCGGTCTTGGCACACACTCTTTGCCTCACTCACATTCATACATCGTCTCATACATTCTCTTCTATTATTCTGACTTTTGACATGACCCGACTCAAGTATCTGATTCACTTGATCGTGCCATGTCTTCCTCGGGCGTCCCCGACTTCTTCTACCATTCACATTCGCGTCGTATATTCTTCTTACACTACTTCCTTCGTTCATTCGCTCTACATGCCCAAACCATCTGAGGGTCCCTTTCTTAATCTTACTCATTAAGCTTACATCAGCCTTACATTCTTTGCGGATATCCACATTTCTCACACGATCATACATTGTTTTACCACATATACGTCTCAGGGATCTCATTTCAACAGCATTCAGTGTACTTTCATCCTTCCTCTACCAGTTCCATGCCTCACTGCCATACATCAGGGTAGGTACCAGGACTCCATTGTGGACTGCTAGCTTCGCATTTTTTGACAGTTTTTTATTAGTGCCAACGGCATTCAGTCCACCATTAATGGAGTTACCGGCATTCACTCTTCTTTCAATATCTCTTTCAGCCTTCCTATCTCTCGTAACTTCTGGTCTACTAATATTCATATGTCTATGGTTTCACTATAGATTCTTAAATCTCAAATTTTAAAAGCTGTGAGTTTAGGCTTTTTCCTTCTAAGGCAGATAAAATCAATCAGGCGATGTCTTCCCTCTGGCGGAGCAAAGTCCCTCATAAATTCGTTCGTTGTCTCACGTGTGGACTATTGTAACAGTCCTACCTAAAAATCAAGTCAATAGAATCCTGTCTGTTTTCAATCTCGTTTTCAGGACTCGTAAGGAACACTATAGTATTACTTTAAAGTTATGTTAAGCGCACTTGAAGTCAAATAACACTAAACTGCGCTATGTAAATATTACGTTATTATTATTATTATTATAGGGTTTGTGAAACCGAAAGTATGTATAAAAATAATATTTGCCTTTATAATATTTCGCTTCATAAGACAGTCAGATATATACCTTTTAAAGGAATACAATTACATCGGCCAAAATTTAAAAAAAGATGTCGGAATTTTTCCGGTTATCAATTCGAATTTCGAAAATCAAAACTCAGTTCTAAAGTTATTGAATCCGAGTTAAACACAGACACAAAGACACAGTTAAACACCATCGAAATTGTTATTTTTAATACCAAATTTTTACAGATGTTGGCATATTACAACCTAATTTTAAAATTTGTTTTAATAAAGATTTTTTTTGGAATATTTACAAATTGTTAACGTGAAAAAGTTATAAGATTAACATTGTAAAGAGCGTACATCCACTTAAAATTCCCTTAAAGATGTTCACAGAGTGCAGGTTTTAATATTTTTTTTCTCGGGGTAGATATGTTAACAAAAATTATAAATAACAAGATATAAACAAAAATATATAGGGAGATAAGAAAAATAAAACGTAAAGATTAAAATATGATGTAAAAAGAGAAAAAATAAATAGAGTAAATAACAACCATTCACATTCGAATTAAAATATTTTATAATTATTGTTTGCGCGTTTTTATATGGGATTGATTGGGTATTGCATTCGCAGACTTGGTGGGTAGATATGTCAAAATCCTGAATTTATCCCACCTACCTAATCTTTCCTTCCTAAATGTCACCATAAAAATTGTTGCAAGAAAGTACTCAACTTTGGAGAGGTGACAGTGTGCTTTTCTGCTCAGTACAAAATAACATCTCAGACAGGGCGCATGTATCGTAACCTCTTACTGTAAGAATATTGCGATTTTTAAATAAAACAGTGAAAAGTGTGCACCAAAACTGGAGATCAGCAAGGCCCCATCTGCAACGGTGAGTCCTATTTTCCTTATTCCAATCTGTGCTTCTCTAATTTTCCAAAAGCACAGATCTGAACTATCGACTGACTATCCATCAGGTTTTGCGAGTGTATACTAATTAATCGTCCCGTATAACTTAGCGATTTCACGTAGTTTCGGGACTAGTCCTTCGAGGGCTGCATAAGCTTTGCTCTGCAGCATTTACCGCCAATTAACAGTAGAGTCGTAGTTTCGCGACACCAATTATTCTCCATGGCATGCCATGTTAGTAGACTGCTAATTTGATTTTTAAAATATGCGAGACTGTTTGGGTATATCCGTATACTCACATTCAATAGCGAGATATACGAGACAGCGGATTGAAGTAGGCAATATTGTTATTAAATAATTTAAAATAGAATATATTAAGATACCTTAAATTACGTCAATTAGGAACTTAATATGAATATTGCACAGATAATGAGTTGTTTCAAGCTAATCATTAATAATATTTTGTAAACATTATTAAGTCAGCGTAATGTCTTCTTTGTTCCAGGGTTGCAACTAATGACACATTTTCATAAATGCATTTTAGGATATATTATGCAGTTCTGCTGCCCTAATGCAAATTCTATTATCGCTAGGTACTTCCCAATTTTCCTCCTTTTCATCACCTTATCCTTTTCACGTTCTTCAGCCGTACACATTACTCCAATTCAGTATTTAACCAAAAAAACATCTCACCAAATCAATGGAGCAAGTAACAGAACAAAAAGTTTTCCACCGTATTAATTCAAACGTAAAACCCTTATCAACCATTGGATTCAATAGACATTTAAATTGAGCTTTCAGTAAATTCTTTTGTGAAAATGCACCGTGACTTTCCACGGTTTAGTTTTATTTCAAGTAGAGGGAGCAAAATTCTCACTCGAGCATGTTCCTTTCAGAAGCGTGCTAGTGGTTACGGGCTGAAAATTTCCATAATAAAACCATAGATGGCACTAGCTTCCCAGCTGGCGGGTTCGGGGCACGACTAAATCACTTTTATGCGTTATTGACAGACTTCGAATGTGCAGGTGAGGAGTACTGTCTTGTCACCAGGGTAAGCACCTGGAAAGCGATGAAAAAGCTCGTTTAAGCGTTGTTGCACGCTGTTAATAGAAATGTTGTCATGAAAACCCTGTTGCCAATAATTTCTACTCTGCGCATGACTTTTTAATATATTCACGACATTTTGGTAAGATACCAGATCACACAACTGTTTTTCATACCATTTTAAACCAAAATAGTACCTAATTTCTTTTTTCGGAAAGAATTGACAATTTGAAATTATGAAAATTACATGAAAGGTTATGTTATCTAACATGCTATGGGTATAAAAAAAACACAGTGTTTCTTTCAATGCTACAAGATATTTTGCGCGAGATTTTTTTTTTCTTTTTGAAATAGGTCATGCATTATTAAATATTATCGTCTATGCCTATCGTTTCTTAATATCAGCGCACACCCTCTTAATTTGTTTACATATCGCCATTTCAAACCATCTTTATCTTCTTTTCGAACGCTTACTATAAAGCCTTAAGCGGACAATCATTACCTATTTTATCCCTGCCTAATTATCTACCGTTTTTGTGGAAGTGAAAATTGTTTTGGACACAGAGTGTGGGTTAACAGACACATGAGTGCAGAAAAACATGTGATGCAAGTGTACGACAGCCGGATCATGTAAAAGTCGGTCAAAGAGAAAAACTACGCGTTAAGCGATGTATGAACGTGATTGAAGCCTTCCGGTCTAACCCTGCAGAAATTTTTTATGTAGTCAGTTTTAAGTAATTTCTCCTTTCGAAAATGACGGCATTTTTGTCTTTCAAATCGTTTAAAAACGAATTAAAAGAAATCACTTTGTAAAGCACCACTTATTTAATCCAAATTATCAACATGTTTCAAAACCAATGGTTTCTTCGTCAGTATAAAATTAAAATTAACAAAAATAAGAAATGACAAACAAAATAAAAAGGTATCATGCAAAATAATTACGAGTATATAAAATGCAATTATGAATTAACAAAAAATTATTAAGTTGACTAAATAAATTAATAAAATATAAGTTTTAGTATTTAAATAAATTTAAGAGATGGCCATTCAAAAAAATATTTGGTTTTTAATAATATTTAATTGTTATTCTAATATCTGAAAGTTATCTATTTGTATACCCTTTGTGTTAGTTGAATTTTTTTTAACCCTTTGTTTATATCAAAAGAATGATTTATTTCCAAAATGTGGTTGGCAAATTCAGAATAATAATTTTTATTTAAACACCTTAACTCTGGTACTAAAATTTCTAGAAGTTTAAAAAAAAACAATAACAATGGTTTACCTGCACTAAACCAAAAACGTAATGCCAGCCACCAAAATACACAAGTTTTGAAGGATGTTCCGTATTTATCATTTACTGTTAAACCATTTTTCTTAAATTTTATCAAAATTTCGTCATATGAAAAACCCAAATGATATATCTTGCAAATGAAGAAATACGAAAAACCCAAATGATATTTCTCCCAAATAAAGAAATCTTGCGGTAATAAATAATATTATTGCCGCGTAAACCAGACTAATAAAAATGTTCCAATTGAAAACGACAAGAATTTTATGGAAAATTCTTTAAGAAACAATTATTGTCCTCCATTCTTTTCATTGGGACATATCATCCATCATGGCGTAATGAAAGAAAATTCTCTCCATGTGAACTGAAACGACTGAAAGCTATTCAATTCAATTTTCAGACGTTATTTTACGCAAACACATCGTCACATTTCAGGAAAATGTACCAGGAAAACATACCGTCGAGGAGTTTTATTGTTAGAGGTTTATTTTTCAACAGTCTCGTCTTCGGCGAGGGAACGTTTGATAAAACAATGCCAAAGTAAAAACACGAGCAAGATTAATGTACTGTTGAAATATCGGTTTGTTTTACTTGGGGGATTCACAAATTGTAAATTATAATATGTTATGAGAGGTAAAATTATTGATAATTTCGATCGATTTATTTGTTTATTTTATTTTGGACGCAGAAATAGATGATACGCCACTATCCAACAAATCTACTTTAGTATTAAAAAAATGTTAACAAACAATAATTTACTTATTACTAGCGAGTCCCGGCGTGCGTTGCAATTCCACATAAATAAAGAAATTTCCTTGCGTGTCCTTTCCCATGCGTTCCCGTTTCCGCCACGTACCATCTGGCGTTATCTTTTCCTCCCGCGTTCCCCTTCTACCTTCCCCGTCTTCCACTTTCCCGCAGAGCAGCGAACCCCTCCCCCTCCCGACGTTTCTTCCCGCGTTCCTCTTCCATCTTCCCTGCCTTGACCCTCCCTCGTATCCCCTCCCATGAACCTCACATTAACCCTCTTTCGTTCCCCTCCCCCGGATTACCTTCACTCCTTACCGCTAAAGTATATGAAATACAGATATTTTTCAAACAATTTGTGCGCAACCTATTTTAATTTTTTTTTGCAAATTACATAACGCCAGAACTCACCGGTATATATAGAAACCTTTGCTGGCGTACTCACAACAACTCACCAAAGTTTCATCGCAATCAGATGAATAGTGAAGGAAATAATTTCCCAATATCAGAGCTCACTATTATACATAGAACCCATCGCGGGCAAGCGCACACCAAAGTTCCACATCAAGTTACATATTATTCTCACCCCCATATCTCTTTTGGAGAGGCAAGTATGGGTACCGCCGCGGGGGAGTACGTGGGGTGAGGTTTGTCTGGATCTTGGCAGCGGATGCGTCTGGCCACGAACTGCGTGGTAGGCCGAATCGGGAGAGACTGGTTTAGGGAGTCCTTTTGACCTCTCCAGCATGACTCTAGGAAAAATTCGACTTGCACCGTAGTGAGAGGGACGGATTCGCTTGTCCGTCACTCCTGGACATACTAACCTCTACATTCCTATCCACCCCTCACGTCTTTTTCCTTCTCAAAACTTTTTCCTCTTCTTTTCCCTATTTTCCTCATGGCCTCCAGGTGTGGAGCTAATTGTTATTTTTTTATCGAAACCGGTCATTACTGTCGTCATTACAAAACGCCTAATTACGGAAGCAAATGATATCCACACAAACCTCACTAATATTAATACAAAAGACGAAGTGGCCAAGCTTAATAGTTTTTGGTGTACGGTACTTGGTGGTTACACTAAAACGAAACATCGGAAACCATATCACTTTTTACTGACTGTACCGAAATACCGCGTAACACCGTATCGCTTCTACGTTCATAAAAGCACACTTCACCACAATCTACAAATTTTTCCTAATGATGGACACTGTACCGCTATCCGTAAAATTGGCTAAAAATGAGGAAGTGCAACGTAGCATCCTACCACTACATATTGGGAAATGCATAGCTTGCTATTAATCT
Organism: Limnephilus marmoratus; assembly: GCA_917880885.1. Classification (NCBI taxonomy): domain Eukaryota; kingdom Metazoa; phylum Arthropoda; class Insecta; order Trichoptera; family Limnephilidae; genus Limnephilus; species Limnephilus marmoratus. The sequence goes on from OU862918.1 coordinate 8,534,143, forward strand.
TACTATGAATTTGGCATTTTGTGAAATCAATTAGATGTATTAAAAAAAAACAACTAGCAATGGAAGTCATCATAATGTTATAAACAAAATGGGAGTTCTTTTTCTAACCTTAAATCGAAAGCAGCAAACGTTTATGATAACGATCATGTTCATTAAAGCCACTTTCTTAAGCCCTTTAGTTTAACTATTCCTTTTCTCAAAATTGAAAAATCTAAACGGACTACCTCTTGCAGAAACCGACTTACAAGTTTTATTAGCCACCGCGTTAAACTAACCGTTAAAAAGGAGTCCAGGGTAAATAACTTTTGATTCGGTTCCACTGACGGAGAACTTCCGGAGAACGGACCGTTCTGATCACTGAATAGAAAATCAATAGACGTGTGAACTCAAATTAAAAAATAAATAAATCAGAGTATGCAATTCACATGTAATAGAAGTGAAACCGTCAGAAAAAGACAAGAGTGGGAAGACTTTTTTTCCATATTTTTGTCGTCGAACATTTAGTCATCTTATTAGTATTTTTTCTTCTTCTTTGGAGTCGCTGGATCGGTCGCTCTCTTTTCTTTTACATGTTAATTTTGGAGTTGTTTGAAGACTGTATATTGATTTAACGAAAATATATATATTTTTTGGATTTCGTAGGGTTCGTCCCTTGGTTTGCTGGATGTCTGGCGCTTTATACCACTACATTAATGGAGGCTCGCATGGGACCGTAGATTTAACGTGTTTTATTGGAACCGAGTACCCGTGAATAAATAAATATTTTATTGCTATCTCATTCTCTCGCAGGTTAAATCCTATAGATGTATGTGTTTGTCTCTTTTTAATGTCGCTCTCTTCCGTTTCATCGAGTTTCAAATTACAACGGTGCTAAAGAAGTTTTCACTTAAAAAAACTGTTCCCTCCAATTTATCTAAGACCTTTCGAATCTTTATTTTAATTTTTAACTTTATCAGTAAAACCTCAAATTGTAATATTTAATTAAAGACGATATTAGCGAAACTCAATCGAAAATCTGAAGACAGAAAAATCAGAAAAAGATATTGGCACCTCTGGGACTCGAACCCACAACCTTTGGCTTTCCGGGCCCCAGCTCTACCAACTGAGCTAAGGTGTCTCTTTCTGATTCGATCATTTTTAACTGTATCATACTTCGACTAAGAACTCCCAATCTATGTATGTTTACAAGATTCAAACCCGAACTAAATGCTCTTTAGATATGTAGTATCTAGATAAACTTTTTTATCCATTTTATTTTGATTCAGTGGCGCCAATATCTTTTTCTGATTTTTCTGTCTTCAGATTATCGATTGACTTTCGCAAAAATTGTCTTCATTTAATATAAAAAAAACTTTCGAATCATCTGTTCGAGAACGAATTTTTAAATTTGTAGTAATTAGATCAATTTCATCTAAATCTTTCACCTTCACATTCAATGCCCGCGACACCGTAAATTAATAACTAACCTGTAAAAACGTAAAGAAAAAAAAAATGTAAGCGTTTGTGAAGGTCATTTCATGAACATTCTCCAGCCCTAAAGAGTCCTAAATTCTCCAGTATTTTAAAACAAATATCAACTATACTTTTGCCACTAATCTCCAATAGTCCTAAATTCTCCAGTATTTTAAAATAAATACCAACTATACTTTTGCCACTAATCTCACATAGTCCTAAATTCTTCAGTATTTTAAAATAAATACCAACTCTACTTTTGCCAACAATATATTTACAAATGTAATACTAACAGCGATGAGGGTAGCAAATAATGTAAAATCGTGCAATGTCCAGTGTGTTAACTGTAATGTCCTCCGCGTGCAAAGCCGTATCTTCTCCAAGCATAAACTTTCTAATTAAAGTGTGTTTATCGGAAGTAAGTATGTTTGCCAGGTAAGTATGTTTCTGTATCCATTTGTAAATAGTAAACTTAGTTAGAACCTAAGCATTCCTAATAAATTGTATAGCGCCCTTGAGGTGATTTTTCACAAAAACGGCGCTTTATATACTTATATCTTTATATCTTTATTATTATTATTAAGGAAAGAAAAATTGATCTTATTTTGGGCACATATACGCCCACTCTACACGTTAATCTGTTCATTGGTTCTGACAAATGAACTAATTAAGTTTGATTCGGGTAAAAAAAACTCAGTCACGTACTAAGTTAGGTAAAAGTCCGTTTTCCGTGCGCCATTTAAATAAAAATCAACCTTCTTTGCAGCGACGAATTTGAATGCTTTTGGTTTCATTTTTTATTCGGTGCATTAAATTTGAAAGGAGGACGGAAACGTGGTCGGCATGACTGATTGAAGTACGCTTTTGGAAATTGCCTCGATTCGAAGATTGAAGGGTGAAATAATGAATTGAAGTTCTAAGTCTGTCGATTTTATAACAATTTAAATTTATTTTTTGCAGAAATTTTTAATATTTATATTTTAAATCTTAAATATTATTCGAAAAAATCAATCATTGAATTTATGTAATTAAACTAGCTGACCCGACCACGCGTTGCTCTGGCTAATTAAACACAACGCCATCTAGTGGATGGTTATCCAACCTTTATGACCACCACCATCTTTAAGTTCATCGCAAAGAGACAGACAGACAAACGCCGTGGAGGACTTTAATTTGTAATACGTAGAGATGGTGCGAATGATTATAATAATGTGCATAAAATTCTTGAGTTAACTAACGTATTTAAGTTGATAAGAATTAATACTGGATCAGTCTGAATAACTTTCCAATTAACGATTGTACGTGACCATTTTTTGACAGAATGGGTATGGTAAGCTCTCCGTAAAAGATAGATATCGCGAACAGGCAGACAGACAGATGACGCGGAGGACTTTAATTTATAAAATGTGTAGAAGATGTAGAGATAGTAAGCTATCCGTAAAAGATTTAAATATGCCATCGCAGACTTTATTGTAGACCTATAAAAGAGGAATATCCCACCATGCATTGTTTTGTTATATCGCAAAGGGATTAGGTAATGTTTTCGATGAAAGCTACCAGGCGGCTTGACTTTTTCCGACGATTCTAACAATTATCGTTATTTTTCAACCAATTTACAAACAACCTTAACACATTATATACCTAAACCTTCCCCACGAATCGCTCTATCTATTAGTGAAAACCGCATGAAAATCCGTTCAGTAGTTTTTGAGTTTATCGTGAACAGACAGACAGACAGACGACGCGAAGGACTTTAATTTATAAAATGTAGAGATTAAGGTTTTTATCAGTGAGGATAAACTAAGCTAATTTATGGTTAAACTTTACAAAAATTTGCGTTCGGACAATTTCCTTGGTCATAACGGCTGTAAACATTTTCTGATATTCTTTTACTTACAAAGTCTTGAAAAGGTCATACCTCAATTACTAAGGTATCAGAGAATGAAAAAAAGTTTTAGAGCTCTATAGCTCTATTAATTGTTTTTGTGTTTAATTCGTAGAACTCCATTTTAATTTTTAGAAATTTAATTAAAATTAAATTTGATATAGCTCTAACCACCAGAGCACCAAGACATTCACAAAAAGTGTGTTCAGCGTTTGGTTTTTAATTCGACCTCGCCCATAAAAAAAAAATCAACCAAATACTGACTCAAAAACAGATAAACTGTTAACCGTCCTTTAAAGCTAATGAATTTACTCAAATTTCATTGGCTGTAATCAGAGATGTTAAGCGCATTGTCAAATTGATATATTCGAAATGGTGAAGGGGCATTAATCAAAATAATGAGAAAATTGTACGTAGTTCTTACTAGTTATATTACATTTTTTAAAAATAATTATGTATCCGGGTTGCAGAAATACTTGGGGGTGAGAAATCAGAAATGTCCAGACGTCTGGCAATCTTTATGATGAATGCAAACGAGACAAATAAATTCTTTAATTAAAATCGGTCTTAGAGAAACGTTATGCAAAACGCATTAAATACAGAAGTACAACATTCCTCTCGCAGAGCATGCCTGCAAATAATAATTAGAAATTCAAATGAAGAAAAGTCATTATAATGCAAAGACATTTTAGTAATAGTTGTAAAAGAACAGTGTCTGGTTTCTGCGGTATAAATAAGTTTTTTACTTCGTCTGCTTGCCGCAAGATGGTACTGCTTTTATAAAAAGTGGTTTTAATTATCGGTAGACTCGGCAGACTGTTTAAACAAACAATCTGCATCCCCCCAAACGTTAGTCCAATCATGTAACGATAACTCTCTCCCTCACAATCAAACAACCCCTTCCGTTATAAATGTCAGTATTTAGAAACAAGGGTAGTCTTTATGGGCAGTCTCGATACGTTACGTTGAAATTGAATGCATATTGCTTGACTTTTTTATGGGCATTTTTGTGAAATCTTACTTAAAAATTCTTTAAATTTCAATAAAATTATTATTAATTTTTATTTTTAATTCAATGAGTAAAACCTCAATTTGTAATTTTTAATTAAAAAAAGACAATATAAGCGAAACTCAATCGAAAATCTGAAAACAAAAAATCAGAAAGTCCCTATCCGTTTCGGTCACATTAAGTATGATACAGTTAAATACGATAGAGACACTTAAGCTTTAGTTGGTGGAGTTGCGCCCCGACAATGTGTAGGTCCTGGGTTCGACTCCCAGAGGCGGCCGTATCTTTTTATAATTTTTATATTTTCTGATTTCCGATTGAGTTTTGCTAATATTGTCTGCATTCAATTAAATAAAATTACTATCAATATCACATTATTTAAAAAGATTTTATAATATTTAGCTAACCTAGCAGGCTATTATTATTTATTGAACACCTTCGAAAGATCACCGAAACAAATTGAAAATATATATAATCATAATTTTTCAAATAGGTTTTATCGATTATTATTTTTTATTCCGCATAAAAACAATTTAACCTATGGTAGTTATATATGTGCCTAAAAAATGATAGAATGATAGATAAGTACCGCCCTGGTGAGAGACCACTATCCAGAATTATTGAAACGTTGGTGGAAATGATTTTAGCTGATTTTAGTGTTCCCACATCTTCCTCGTTCCTATCTCCTTTCTCTCCCCACTTTTTCACCCTCACAACACACGCCGATTAAGGATGAAGATGGTATAATCTCAATGGCAGTTTAGTCTCTTGTACGATATTCAATTAAAAAAATAAAAATAAAGATTTTGCGAGGCTATATTACAAAAAACAAATATTGGAATTTACTCTATTAATGTTGCAAGTAGGGAATGCAATCCCGATCTCGACATTTTTTGGGATTAATCCCGAAGCATAATAAGACGAGATACCGTTCGAGATCGACGAAATTGGGCGACAGTAGTCAGCGACGCTACCCACGTCCACTCGGGGCGCGAGTGGTGCGCTGACTGACTGACGGTCGGGCGGGAGAGTCGATCGAAGAAAGAAAACTATCCCGACTATTTACGAATATTAGCGACGGATGACGAGCGGGACAGATAATATTAAACTGTGTCGAGTTAGTGAGAAAGAGATACTTCCTGCAATTTGTTTGTTTTAGTTGTGCAGTTATGGTCATTACTTTTTCTTAAAATATGCATTTTTATTGTTTATGTGAGTTAAATAAACATTGTTTTTGGATTCTTACGTTGTTAATACCTTAAAATGTCGAAAAATAATCCAGATCAAGTGTATGTTGAGTTTAGCAGTCGTTTATCGGTATGGACAGACTTCAAGAAAGCAGTTAATATATAGGGCATTTTCAGCAGCTGGGTACATTGCAATGGACATTAGATGCCGTTTAGCAGATATCACCCTTAATACACTTTGTTTTTAAAGAAGTTACTTTCAAAATCATCTGTAATTACTTTCTAATCTCCTTAAGCTGTATTTTTTCTTTGATTATTTTAATTTAAAAAATAAACTGTTATTTATTTAGTAACTAATATTAAAGAATAAAGGTTTTTGTTTTCTTTCAAATAATATTTTCTTTTAATTAACGAGATCCCGAAAATTCCGTGATCTCGCGAGATTGTAATTTCTAATCTCGCGAGATCTCGAATTTGTGATCTCGAGTCGAGATTGCATTCCCTAGTTGCAAGGCTTTGAAACGCTTCAGTTTTGTGGAATAATCTGTTAAGGATAAAAAAAAATCTTGCGAAAGCGCAAAAAAAATCGAGCCATGTCTTTCATGGCTATCTTCAACATCTATCATCAACCTGCGCGTCATATGCTCCAAAAAAGAAAATGATACAAACCAAATTTTTTAATATTTGTGGACGAGCTTTTTAGAACCGGCAAGTGTGCTTTAAAAACAGTATTTCTTTGATCATTCGTCCATTTTACTTCTCTTCGTATTCATCAAACCATTTGCCTATCGCGAATGTTTCCGGCTAAATGGTCAACGTTTGTTTTGATTTGGTATCGAATAAATGTCTCCATTATAATCCCATTTTCCGCTACATTTGAGTGCAGATTTCCTCCCCTAGGAAACCGGAAAGGCGCTTCATCATACCGTCCAAATTCTTTCATACCAAGAAAACAAAGTCTTCCGTATAAAAAAAATAAAAAAAAGTTCTAAAATCACTTCGTTTTGAATCACAGGATGTAGATTTACTCGTAGGGTAACAACATAAATAATAAATGTGAATTCTCGTGAGAAGCAATAATGTAAATAACAAAGTCGGTAATAAATAACAATATTGCAGATAATGTTATATTTTTGGCAGTTATTGATGACGCGTTATGGTGTGCCACCCTACACGTGCATTTTTTTAGACTATTACGAGCATTTTCATGCTTAATATGACAAAATAACTCGTTCAGACCGTGAACGAAAGTAAGCTAATTAACTTAAGCCTAAAGAATTCGGAATCTGCTCTTTCGTAGATGGCAATAATTTTATTGTTTTAGGAGACAGCACTTTTTTCAAGGTTTACTTTAATTAGTTGAATTATTTGTTTGCGCCCATACATACGCAAAATGAATTTGAATAATTAGTTTGTCCACTTCCAAAACAATTCTTCAAGACAGGCATACAGATACAGTATTGGATTGAATCACCGATACAATTTTGTATTTTGTGCCTTTCTTGAAAGAATTGAGCTTGTATATGAACAAACTATTAATTTACATTCTTTTTGTGAAAGCGTACATTGCACAAAGTGTTTTTCCTAAAATAATTTAATTAACTCTATTTATAAAAGAGCAGATTATGAATTCTTTTAACTGTTGAGTATATAATAAGATAAAATGTGCTGAAGTAGATATTTTCGTCGATAATCTATATGGATTCCAAAAAAGATGTTCTGCGATTGCTGTAAGGTATGTTGTGCTAGTTATATTGCGTATCTCTAATGTGTGTCTTGTGTCTCTAGCCTCTATTTATATTGTTTGTTAATTGAGTGAACTTTGTATTTTTATGATTTTCTGTTTTTGATTCTTTTGTTATTTCATCTTTACTTAGAAACAATTTCAAGATTTGCACATGTGTTTGTCTGATTGAATTTATTAAATTGTTACCTTATTTGTCTATTGACTGAGATTATATAACTGGATTGTTCGCATGTGAGTGAGAACATCTGTAAAAACCTTTTATAATTAAATAAATGAACTTAAAGGTTATTAAAACAGTTTTGACTATACTACACAATATGTACAAATTGATAAAATGGAAACTGTTGATTTCCCTAAAATGTATGAATAAATAATTGAAACAATGATAAACAAAGTTTTATCTCATAAAAGTCAATAAATAGGTATATATTATTTTATAGGGGCTTGATCTTTTTTTCCTCCACACTTTAATTGATTTTTACTCTCTCACTTGAAAGCAAATAAAAGCAAACTTTATCCTGCTCAAAAATAATAATGAGTTCAGGAAGGTAGAAGTTGTAACAATGGCATAATTAAGGACAACTTCCATCCAACTTTGATCGAAACTTTGCAAAACGGAATTAAGTGCTCGCCCTTATCAAAAATCAATTTGCGGTGAGACTATTTTTAAAAATCAATTCATAAATTGAGCTTTTTCTTTTTAATTGTGTTTGGCTTTCCCCCTCGAAGTTGGACTTAGAAATGGATTCGAACAAGAGTTGAAGTTATAAGGAGATTAAAAAAATGTATATTAAGTTCAGAATGAAAATGTCTGATGTCAACTTAATACAAAAGAAATTTCTTCAGTTATTACTTCAGAATTTGCATCAGAAAATATGAGTTTTTGAAAAACCTATTTGACAATGCCCAATATGATTAATATTTTTGTTGAAAAAATGTTAAGATGTATCCCTCTTTGTTCCAGGTATGTTCCATGTTAAACGCACACCGCTTTGGCAATCAAATTGTGGTTTACGCTTTCGTGCTTCTAATTAGGTGGTAAGTTAAAACTTTAATATTTTTATTATCAATATTTTAAGTCCAACAATTTCCAAAGTTAAGTTAAACTATAAACGTGGAATCACAAAGCTATTATGATTTAAATTTTAAGTACAGTCCACATCTCCGGCGAAATTATCTACTGATATTCTGTGGACTTATGGTACTGCAACATGGTACTACAACCATGTAACCATAATGTATTGTGTAATACACAGTAAAACACAGTGTGTGTGTCTTAATAAACAAATAAATAGGCTCTAAAATATTTTTACCTACAAGTCCCAATGACACGGCGAAATTTCATGAAATTTCGGAATGCTTCCGAGATATTTTCAATGTGCAATACCTATATTTCTTATTTTTGAAGGTGTGATAAAGACAAAAACCATTTTGGAAACTAAATTAAATTACCTCTAAGGTTTTTGTATCTAAAGTAAATATTAACAATAATACATTTTTTATATAAAACATGAAAACTTCAACAACAAAACTTACCGAATGCTGGGGATCGAACGTCTAGACGTCAGGAGAAATATTGCAATGGTGTTAGTGGCGCACAAGCTACTAAATGGGCACACTTGCAATCCAGATATTCTGGAACGAATTTCATTTTATGTCCCTGATAATTTCATCAGAGCTAGACAGCACAGATTATTTATTTTTCCAAGGGGCAGGACCAACCTACCAATGATCATACCTTTGGGGAGAATAACTACTTTGTTAAATCACATTTCTTCTGTGATTGACATTTTTAATTTGAACCAAAGAGAATTTAAGACAGCAATAAGCATACTATTTACCAAATCTGGCTAATCAGATAGTATTGATGTAATTACCCATGCAAATAAATATATATACTTACTTATTATAAACTGTAATTTATAAACTGTTATTTGTGAAATGTAAATGGATTATACTGTTTTTCACAATAAATCAATAAATAAATAAATAAACTTTGACTTGAAACATCCATGATTTTGAAAGAATTCGATATTTAGAAAATATAATTCTGTGTTGGAAATCAGTAAGAAAACTATCTCTTTACTTTTGTACCGCTCATACAATAAAGCCCTATAAATTTATCTATCTATATATATAAAAATCAATTGCTGTTCGTTTGTCTCGCTAAAACTCGAGAACAGATCTGCCGATTTACCTAATTTTGGTTTTGAAATGTTTGTCGTAGTCCAGGGAAGGTTTAAAAGGTGAGAAAATATGGAAAAGTTGCGAGGAAGATAGTAAAAACAACATTTTCAATTTCCCATATAAACTGTTCTACCCAACTTTCCTGTCAAACATTTGACGTTCCTCGGGTCCACTAGAATTGAAGCAAATAAAATAATAATAATATAAGCTTTTTTTAAGTTTTCTAATAATTTGTAGAAGGTTCTTACGGAGCGCTGCAACGCGAACATTGAATAATTTCAGAAAACTTCGTACGTTTGACAGTTCGCGAGTTTAACGAAATAAATTTAGCACGAATTGCTAACCGTTCAACAGTAAAATTTGGTGAGTGTTTGTGAGCATGCCCGCAAAGGTTTCTATATATGTATACTGGTGAGTTCTGGCATTATGAAATTTTAATTGGTGCCATGCGAACTGTTTGAAAACTGAATGTACCGGGACTGAATATACGGAATGCGGGAGGGGGAGGGGTGAAGGGTAAGGGAGGGGAGGGGAGGGGAAATCGGGAAAGGGGTTTCGCCTGAGGGGTGAAGAGGGGAACACGGGAGGGGGGTTCACGGGACAAGGGAAGCGGGCGAGGGGAGTGGGGAGAGGGAAGGCGGAAAAGGCGGAGAGGGAACGCCAGAAGGGAAGGGGACGCGGGAGAAGAAGGGGAGGCGGAAGGGGAATGGGACGAATGGGAAAGGACACTCAGGGAGAAACAATTTCTATATTAAATGGCATAGCAACGAATGCCGGGTACCAGCTAGTATAAATATAAATATATTATATATTGTTTTACCTTTTTATAGTCAATAAAAAAATTCCGCCAATTCGTAATCATACACTTATACAATTTTTTGGATATTATTCATGAAAACAAGTATAAATATTTTAAACAAGAAGAAACAACTTAGAAGAATAATTATATAACTTTTCAAAGACGAACAAATCACACATCTTCCCATTATTTGGACGACCTCCGTAGTCCAGTGGATAAGATTCTTGACTCACGATCCGGAGGTCGCGGGTTCGAACCCGGCATGCGCAAATAAATTTTATTTGATTAATTTGTGTTATTTCACAATTAATTAATTTAAAATACTATATAGTATATTTGCGGCATGTTCCAGAGTGGAAGATACTATTAGTATCGCCCTGGTGTAAGACCACCATTCAGAATTGAAACGTTGCTTGAAAATGGCTTTAGCCGTGTTTGGTGACCAGATCTGAATAGCCAGGTACTTCCCAACCTTCCACTTCCCCACCTCCTTCCCCCCCCCCCACTACCTTCAGCCTCACAACATACCCCAATTGGGGATGCCATAGTCTCACTGGCTCCAGACGGGAGCAGTTGAGACTCTTGTGCGATATTCACTGTAAAAAAAAAAAAAAAAATTATATAAAAAAAGATAAAAATACTTTTATAATGTATAGACGACCCGGTAAGATCTGTCCTTCAGAGGCTCTAATAGAAATTGATGTTTGATGCCCTTCCGAGGAACAAGGGGTTAAAGAAAGAAATAATTACGAATCACTTGACAATAAATATTTGAAAATCTCCTACTAACAACGGAGGCGTCTACTAATATCTACAGGAATTCCAAAAACTGAAAAAATCGAACTAATATCTATGAGAAGGAAAGTGTTGACGAATATCTACAGCTCACACTGTTGACGAATATCTATGAGAACCAAAGTGTTGATGAATATCTACAGCACTGGCAGAGGTTGGATTTGCAATTATGTATAGCATATTGGAATAATGTAATATTGCGTATGCAGTTTAAAAAAATTAATTTATGTAAGTATGTATGTAAAAATTCGTAATATCGGACTATTGGACACATTTAGCTGATTAATCCAACCTAAGCTCTGTAGATATTAGTTCAACCTACGCTCTGTAGATATTAGTCAACACTCTGAAGTTCGTAGATATTAGTTCAACATATGAGCTGTAGATATTCGTCCGACATATAGGCTGTAGATATTACTATCTGGAGTCCAAAGAAACGCCTACATTGACTTACTATGTTGACTTATTACATAATATTTTAATAATATCGCTTCCTAAAAACAAATTCGGGAGGCGGAATCATTAATAACCAACACCTCTGCCTTAGGTTACCCCAAGAGGTTCGCTACGTTTGGTGACTTATCAAGGGTGCCCGTGGGGTTAAGTTTGATTGGATCTTGGCGGCGTTTGCAACTACCCAACGGGATGGCAGGCCAGATTGGTAGATATTGGTGGAGGGAGATTTGACCTGTCCAGCAGGACTCGCTCGGAACACTGCCTTGCATCGCAGTGGTAGATATAGATTAATACGTCCGTCATCCTGGACAAACTGACCCCAGATTCCGACCCAAATCTCATACCTTTTTTTCCTTCCCAGAACTTCCTCTCCTTCCTTTCCCAAAAAAACCTCCACACAACATTCCCAAAGATGACATAGGCCCTGAGAGGAATTAATTTCCTCAGGGCCTCCTTTGTGGAGCAAATGTAAAAAAGCAGATGTCATGTTTTTTAATTATTATAGAAAGAATATTATGACCATTTTGTACTCATATTTCATACATTTTTCTTGTATTTTTTTATGCAATAGCCCAATAAGCGTTTAAATAATTAAATAAAAACTTTATAAGGAAGGAAGGTGGACCTAACTAAATATCACACACGATTAATAAACTTTCTTTCTATAATAATTCATCGTAATCTAATATATAAAATTCTCGTGTCACGGTGTAGATATTAGTATCTGGAGTCCTAACAACACAGTAAGCGGAAAATATTGCTTGTGTTGTGACGGAGTACTTAGCCAGCTGAGGTTCTGATTTTTTTCTATAGAGGGAATTTCATACAATTACCGCTCAGGCCTAGTAAATGTATAGACATTATCATTAAAAATTACGTATATTTTTAGAAACTTAAAAATTTAGAGTGTTCAAGAGAAATATGTTATAAAACGGTAGAAATTCGGAATGCTGTGAGCTTAAACGCAAAAGCTAGTTGAAAAGCTTCCTATTATATCCTATCTTTGCTATATTATTTGTAAGCTGTTATAAGCCATAATAGATGCAATGTTCAGGTAACATTACACATTCATAGGTAAATAACTAATTTATTACCCCAATATAACCGGGGATTATGCATTGTACAATATCAAATAAGGGGTTTAGATAATAGAATAATTTATATCAGAGTATTATCTATTGACACGGAGTTTTGTTTCCACCTGCAGGGCCCGTGGAATTCCTTTCTCGTGGCCAATATAAGGCTGCATGGGACACGACTCCCATTCTGTTGGGAATTTACGGAAGCTATTTGTATGTTTGATTGGGTCTCTATTGAAAAGGGGAGATTTTATAGCAGGGCCGTTTGCGAGTGATATTTCAAAATCCAACCAATAAAGAAGCTGATTGTTGCGATCGTATTAACAAATTTGTCAAAATGAATTTCGTAATTTTGCTGTGTAGGAATTTTTTATGTAGGATATAGTTTAATTAATTAATTATTTATTAATTTCAAAGCCCTGATGGGGTTTTACAAGAATAGTGAATTCAGAGATACCCAAAATATCAAATTAATAAATTACAATCTGTGTTCGTGTTCAACGCTGCGGCAAGACTAATCACCGGCGTATGAAAGAATCCAGTTTAAGCTCTGCTGGATGGTATTCAAGTCCCTTAACAATTCTCGACAATCAACCCTCAGGTCAGCAGCAACATCAGCTATCGGAAGGTTGAAGGAACCAAAGCGCATACCAGATACTAAATTCGGTGAGCGTGCTTTCGGAGTGTCAGGACCAAAAGCCTTACCACACGAGTTAAGAATGATCAAAGATTCAGCGGAATTTAGAGCTAAACTTAAAACTCATCTTTTCAGACAGTCGTATACATAAGTTAAAAGAACCTTTTACCTTCGCCTTCACGGCTCGCGACATTGCAAATAACCGATTGGGTAAAAATAAAGCAAATTCCTACAATTCTCCAGTCTTCCAAAATAAATATTAACTCAACTTTGGCATTAATCTTCTTACGAATATAAATGCAAAACCAACAGTGATGAGGGTAGCAAAGTTAAAGTCATGCAATGTTCGGTGTTTTAACCTTTCAAAGGCCAGGAACGCGCCCGCGCGCGAGACTGGAATTTCAAAAAAGAATATTAATTCAAATAATTTGGATGCGATTTTAAATTTTTTGTATAAAGAAACTGTACCAAGGAAAAAGTCAGAATAGCTTCCTCCATTCTTGTTCTTAAGGTAATTTCCAAAAATTTTTCCAAAAAACCCTGGCCCTTGACAGGTTAAATATAATGTCCTCTACGAGCAAAGTCGTATTATCTTCCCCAAGCATAAACTTTCTAATAAAGTGTGTTTATCGGAAGTAACCTGCAGGTAAGTATGTTTCTGTATCTATTTGTAAATAATAAAATTAGATAGAGCCTAAGAATTCATAATAAATTGTAAAGCGCCCTTGAGGTAATTTTTCACAAAAACGGCGCTCTACAAATTATCCAATTATTATTATTATTATTATTAGAGACCCAGTTTTTAAATAAAAAGAAGAAATTGAGGAAATAAACATCTGATTGGTAGGTATAGAGATAAATTTAAGTAAAAATAATGTATTAAAGAAAAGAGTTTTTAGATTGCAGATGGCGTAGAAATAATAATTAGTGTAGGTTAGTAATACAAAATGTTCAGGTGATTATGATGAATAATTAATACATGAGAAAGTGCGTGATACAGAAATAGAAAGAAAAGAGGATCACACATCTGCCTTGATGATGGACACTGTAACGCTGTCCGAAATGTTGGCTAAAGGAGGAGGTAGCGCAACACGGCATAACACACAAAAAAATTTTAAAAAAATACTTTTGGCCGTGAAAATCTAAAATCACATCCAAAAGAGAAACAAGTTTTTATATTGTAGATATACAGGGTGTCCGGGGGTAAAGTGCATTAACTTCGGGAGGTGATTCTACATGATAGTGTAAGTAAAAAAGATAAATAACTTTTTTCTAAATTCCATCTTTTAGGGGTAGTTTTGTGGTAAAAACGTAAAATTTGACCGGCGTGCGCGGGCAGCTTTATTATTTTCCGCTGTTACATACGGGCCAATCATCAACCGTTATTATAATCATACTCCCGGCAAGTAAGATCGTACCTCACACTAAGGATTTTTATTAGGTAGATCTTTTTGTATGGGAAAAAAATGTCGGAATTTCGAAAAAAGTTATTAATCTTTTTTACTCCTACCATCATGTAGAATCACCTCCCGAAGTTAATGCACTTTACCCCCGGACACCCTGTATATGAAGAATACATAAATTTATGCAATGGCTTTAAATATCAAAATATGCTATTCGAAGTGAATTTGTTTCTAAGTGTGTGAAGGCGAGGAATATGTGCAAGTATGTGGTAGTTGGTTCCAGAATTGTTGTTGAAGAAAAATATATTTTGCCTTGTTCTCGATTAGGTACCTGGAACTCGATGAGATGTGGAAGTTCACAAGAGTCTAATTCAGAGAGAACAATTTTAAACGAAAAATTAAGACATTAATTTATCTAGGGAATGCAATTTAAGCGTATTCAGTAAGAATGTATAGTTAATGTGTCGAATAGGTATGTGTTATTTGAAGTTAATAAATCAAAAAAAAATTGTGCTGAACCCGTTCAATATTTCTTATATGAATTTGATAATATGGTGGCCACAGAATAGAATTGTATTCCAATAGGCTGCGTACTAGTGACAAATGTACGATTTTCATAACATCCACCGAATCAAAATCATTGATGTTCTGATTATAAATCCTAGTGTCTATATCTATGGGCATTTAAAACTTGTGTTATGCATTATAATTTTGTGGAAATATTATCAAATTTAAATAATGCAAAATTAATTATATAGAACCCATTCAGAAGAATACTATGTTCGTGATATGCTAACAATGCTTATTTATTAACGATGTATGTTATTATAGGCTGTTTGTAACTATATTCCGTACAGTTAAACACATCTACTACTTCTGAGAAAGTATTGCCAATTGCATGCGAGTATCTAAATGACTCAGTCAAGATTTCATTGATATTTTATCTCTTGTTTGGATTTGAAAAGTTTATTTTTCTAATTTACAATACTGGATAAATAATTTAAAAATTCCCAATTCTTGTGCATATTTTTCCACTTTTGTACCCAGCGAGTGCTGCATAAATCTGTACAATGTTCCGGTAAAAGGCTCCTGTTTGGGGAATGGCAGATATTCAGGTGGGGCGGTAATGTCGTTTGAGAGCGATGTTTCCCAATAAATAGGAGTGTCATTGATTTTGCATTTGCGGCAGCGGCGCCCGGGGAATGCGATAGTGCCACAGCGCGTGATGGGAATGGGGAACGGAAAGGGGAATATTCGATGTATCACATCAAACCTCCAACTTTTGTAAATATTCAATTTAAAAAAAAAAATCTGAGTGTGTAATTCACACGCGGTAGAAGTGAAACTAGAAAGTCGCTAGATGTCGCTTTCTTTTCTTTTGCTTGTTTTTTAAGTGGTTTGAAGATGGAATATTGATTACACAAGATAAAAATGTTTTTTTTTTGGTTTCGTAGGATTCGAACCCTCGTTCGCTTGATGTTTATTTCTCTGGCCGCTGTGACTTATTAGACATCTTGCCAACTACGCTATAGAAGGCACGCGCCGAGGTGCAAATTTACAGCATTATATTAGAACCGAGTATTTGTGTAGAACTGAGTTGTGACGCATTTCCGTTTCACCCGAATCTAAAGTCACCAACGGCGCTAAAGAAGTTTCAATTCAAAATGGAATATGGAAAAGCTACATTTACTGATTTCAATACGAACATATAAATAATATGCTTTCCTTCATTCTAAATCAGCGCCTTCGTGGTCGAGGGGTAAGGCTCTTGACTCCCAATCGGAAGGTCGCGGGATCGAATCCCGGCGTGCTTAAATAATTTTTTAAACAATTGATTAATTATAAATAATATATGGTATATGCCATTATACCGCAAATATTTGCGGCACATTCCAGAATGGAAGAATAAAACTTTTTAATTATCTTATATTATTATATATAAAAATCTCGTGTCACGGTGTTTGTGGTCGCACTCCTCCGAAACGGCTTGATTTTTTAATGTACATTTGGTAGTTATTAGAATAGGTTTTAATTTTTTATTCTTCATACCGCTAGGTGATTAGGATGTCCTTATCCAGAAAAAAATCAATTTTTTTGACAATTTTTTTTTGTATTTTTTTTTATTTTGCATCAAAAAATATCTATAGCCCAAATTTTAACCCTCCTACCCCCACCCTCCCATTTTTTAATCAAGATTTTACTATTTTTGTATGAACAAATGTAACCGTCTTTCGTATTTCAAACAGAACGAAATTATTTATGTTGTTGAATGATAGATGGCGCTATGTCCACCTCATCGAACTTTCATCCACACATGTGCAAGACATTCACGATAAGCGTAGCGTCATTTTGATATTTCATTCGGCATCATGTTCTCGCGTGGGCAAACCATCGAGTTTATTTATGTTGGCTAAAAATATTGTACACTCAATTGCTCTACGAAATTCATATTGATTTTCTTTATTTAATTTTCCTACTTTAGTTGGTGTTTTTTTGCTTTTATCGGCGGTCATCGTCTACAGCGCTCCATTCCTCTTTCTGTCATAGATCCCATCCCCACACACTTAACAATACATTTGTTATTTTTTATTTAACAACCAAAATATTCACTAGAAATAATTTATATGGCAGAACCTCGTTTGTCGGGTCAGCTAGTAATCAATAAATTGCAGTGAAACCAAATTTTTTATACATAGGTTGTTTATCCTTTAAAACGCCGCACAAAAAACAATTTTGCAGTATTGAAGAAATATTTTTTACTATTTTTTGAAGCGAGCATAACAAAGTTGTACCACATATTTTTATTTTTCGTCTGTACTTTAGGAAATGTCCGTAAAGGGCCCATTATGCTAATATCCAGACCAGGTTGGATGTCCCTTTGCCGTTCGGAGCCTTAAAGGATATGGATGCAAGGGACTGGCTTAAATCCCCGGTCGGCCACTGAAGGACCGCGGCCACTAAGCCACTAAGTCAATCACGGAGCTACAGGATACGGGACGGTAGATTTTTAGCATGAATAATATGTGATTTATGGTCTGGCTGAAAGGAAAAATGTCTAGGCGTGCATTTGTCGTTTATATAACGGAAATAGTTAAGATAACCACGCGCGTATGTGCTTTTAAATGGACATCAATTTTTCAATCACGTGTATTTTTTAATTTGAGTACTGCACAAGAGTACCAACTTTCTGGAGCCAGTGAGACTATGGCATCCCCAATTGGGATATGTTGGGAGTCTGCGTACAGAGAAGCGGGGAAAGAAATGCAAATTTTGTTACGGTTTTATGAGCTTCATGAAATTAAGGATTTAATTTTTTGGCAATACCAATACCATAATAAAGTAACATGCATTCGTATTCTATAGGAATTAGTGACATTAGCGGCAAAAAAAACTAGTTTCGGCATCAGTTTCGGTTTCGGCAGATTTTCTGCCGAACCTTCGGCCGCACCAAAACTCTGCAAAAGATCTAAATAAATGGTAAATTAAGTCTTAAGAATGTTGTGATTGTAAACGCAATTTAAATTAAAATACTCAATTAATGAGGTCCTTCCCTTATAATGTACGTAAATGTTGATTATTGACAAATTTTTGTTCCAATAAGTAGTTAACATGTTTGTTAATTTTTAGTAATATCGAAAAAAAATTTTTTTTCACCTTCTTTATTTATTGTTTTTATTTATTTTTATTTCATTAAACACATGTTAACTGTTTGTAAAAGTTTAAAAAATAAGCCAAATTTCAGTAAACAATAGATTTTTAACATGTCTAAACATTTTCGGTTTCGGTTTCGGTTACGGTCGAAACTGAGGCAGCTACCGAAGATTCGATTTCGGTTTCGGTAGAAAATCCTGTTTCGGTCGGACACTAATAGGAATAAGAAAAAAGATATTCGACATTATAGTTTTTCGTTTACATACATGAAGTGTGAGAGGGAAGATTTTCATGGACTGCTTTTAGGACGATCGTCGATGACGTAGATACGATCTCTCCCTGGGACTAGTTTATTTTTATGATAAGCAAGGGAATGTGAGAAGAAGTGAAGGGTGATCGAGGACGAAATGGCACGATCAAGTAAATTAAATACTTATTAATATAAGACGGATCGTGTCAATATTCTGTGTAATATAAGAGTACCTAAATTTGAATGTGGACGAAGCAGGAGTATTGTGTTTTGTGTGGTTAACGATGCGGTCTCATCTGAACGAATTGAATACGGGGGAAGAAAAATGCTTTAAAAATTGGGTTAGATATAGTCATTATTTTTAAAATATTATTTTAGTTCTTTTATTATATATGGTATACACGGCCTTATTAAAAAAACATCGTGAATTCAATAGATAAACGTCCGTGCATTGGAAAACAATACTACTTAGAAACTAACAAAAAATATTTCATGGAAAAATGCTAGAACACATGAAAGAACATTGCTGATACACCCAAAGGAGTTTGATTTATCTGTTGTATAGAGTGTTAATAAAATTAATTCATTATCGAATTTTTGGAATTTTTCCAACCCTTTTTAAATGTCCTATTTATTTTATATTTTTGAAGAAGTCTTAAAGACATATACCATTAAAAAAAATAGATAAAATTATCGTTTAGATTTTTGTATTTGCAATATACTTAAGAGCGTTTAACCAGCCAGCGGACGAAAATCCACATTTCGTCGAAAGTTGTTCTTACGATCGTGCAGGACGGTTACAATGAGAAAGATTAATTATTCTCCGTGCCAGCTTTTTTAAATTATAACTCAATATAGAATTTATTTCAATCCAAATTAGCTTTAATTTATACCTTCATCCAAAAATGCTGAAAGGCGTGATGATAAAACTATTAAAATAATGTACTTTTTGTAATTATTTTTTGATTATAAGTATTTATCATTTTTCAATAATGTCTAAATTTAATAAGAATGTTAAAAAAATCTGAAATATATTAGTTTGTAAGTGCGCAAATAAATACACAAATGGACCAATTTTCGTCAAGAAACACATGTACGTACATATTTTTTAATGATTTTATTGAAACTAAAATTAAAATTCTAAAACAAGCGTTTGCTAGATAATGTATTGATTTATTATACTGCATGATTATATTATTTGAAATGGGTGTGGTATAATACAAAATCTTTTTTGAAAATTTAACAAATCTGCCAACGACCTATGGAATAACCTTATTATACTAAAAAATATTTTTTTTTCTCAAAATTTATTACATGCAAATGCTAGATAAAAAAACAATCTTTCGAAATCCATTTATAATTTTTTGTGGAAAAGAGTCAATACGTCTAAAATCTGATTTGAAAATGACAAATTTCTGGTTTTCTCTGGTAATGCCCTCTTAAGCGTTTAAAAATTGAAATATTTTAAGCCTTAAATAAAAAAAAAAACAACAACATTAAAAAGACAACAGTCCTTTTATTTAATGAGTTTGGAAAAATTTACAACATGGCATTATTGTGCGACAACTTGACTAAAAGTGACGAAAAATAACACAAATTATGAATAACAAAAATTTACTCGTACAACATAAGAATTAACACGGATTGCAGATGTAAATATAATTTACCGACCCCGGATTGAACCCGGTACCCTGTAGTCCGGAACCGACGAGAATCTGCCATGGAGTTTGTCAATCTGTAAGTGCTTATTTACCATAAAATTTTATTTTGAAAAACAGAATTATTTTCTTTACATTCATTTCGACGTGAATTTTTCTTGAATACCAAATAGTCCCTGTGACATTAGCCGGCAGATACAAGGGGGTAGCATGTGTCCTTTTTAGGGGCGGCCCTCCCGTTTGTAATTGTAATTCCAGTCACGCCACTGCTCAGCCCCTCGCGTGCTCTTTTATCCCATTACGCCCTTAGCTACTGCGACCCCCCTTTTGTTTTTCAAAAGCGCACGCCGCTGGACAATTCAAATGAGAGAAATGCTCCGGATCTCGCGGAACTCCTGCTATTTTTGGATGTACCCATTCAAATGCTGTGCGAAGTTAGTAATGTTTCTTTTTACCAACAGGATGTATTACAATAAGTAACCTTGGAAATAGAAGAAAAAAAAAATTTTTGCACTGAAAACTTCTTTAGCACCGTTGTGATTTTAAACTCGATGAAACGGAAGCGAGCGTCATTAAAAATAGACAAACACATACATCTGTAGGATTTAGCCTGCGAGAGAATGAAATAGCAATAATTTTTTTTTTTCACGGGTACCTTCTCGGATCCAATATAATACGTTAAATCCACAGTCCCGTGCAAGTCTCCTTTGGTCTAGTGTTATAAAGCGCCTGACGAACCTTAGCGGCCAGACAAGGATCGAATCCCACGAAATACAAAAAAAAAATATATATTTGTAAAATCAATATCCAATCTTCAAACCACTCCAAAATGAACAGGCAAAGAAAACATAAAATAAAGCAACATTTAGGATCTCCGAAGAAGAAGACAAACGTACTAATAAGATGACCAAATGTATAGGAAAAGGTGCACTGGAATTCGACGACAAGGAGCATTTGACGGCCGGCGTAGTCCAGTGGTAAAGTTCTTGACTGGCACTCCGAAGGTCGCGGGATCGAATCCCGGCGTGGCAAATAAATTTTATTTGATTAATTTGTGTTATTTCACAATTATTCATTTAAAAAATAATATAGTATATTTGCTGCACGTTCCAGAGTGGAAGATACTCTCAGTATCGCCCAGGTGTGAGACCACCATTCAGAATTGAAACGTTGCTTGAAATGGCTTTAGTTTTTAGCCGTGTTTGGCGACTTCCTCTTCCCTATCTCCTTCCCCTCCCCACTACCGTCAGCCTCACAACATACCCCAATTGGGGATGCCATAGTCGCACTGGCTTCAGACGGGAGCAGTTGGGACTCTTGTGCGGTATTCATGTAAAAAAAAAATAGCATAGCAGCTATTGCATATATTTTTATATTCTTTCGATTTTATCTATAATGTGAACCCTTTTTTTCTTCTTTTTCTGTATCATGCATTTTGTCGAGTGTATACACTATGTTATTATTTTTATGCCATCTATTGTTTATGTCAACTGGTTAGAAAGAGTTCAGGAGCGATTTCTCAAATTCCTCAATTTTAAATCATTCATGTATACAACTCTTACGATGAAATCAAGAACCATTTTCGAATCACGAAACTGCTCAACAGGAGGCTTGTCGCTGATCAGATGCTCCTGTACAAAATTATTAACTCGAAAATTGACTGCCCGGAGTTGCTAAATAAAATAAATTTCCAAGCGCCGACTCAATATAGCAGACAAAATACCCTTTTCTACATTGATAGATGCAACACCAATTCCAACCAAAATGATTTTATGCAAAGGACATGTAACTACTATAACATTAAATTTGCACGTTTAGAAACACTTGCTGACATATTCACTGCTAGTTACTTTCGCTACAGAATTTCATTGTATCACATGTCACATAAATAATTATGTGACTAATGCAGTTCTTGCTTAGGTGGTTATTTTGTCTATGGTGTTTTTTGGACACTGGTAATTTTTGGGAAAGAGAGAGGTTCCTTTTTGTTTATGGTCACTTCCTCCCGCGGCACTGTTGCGGAAATTAGTCACTCACCATCAAGGTGTTTAAATTTCGTTTAATCATGAGAATCTAAGTTGATTTAAAACTTAAAGGGGCGCGGGGTGTTTTTACGTAACACGAGAGGTTCGTGTACGTTGTTATTTATAGTGGATGATGTGAAAGTCCCACTTTTTTCCGATGTTGGTTGGCCATTTTGTGGAAGTATTTTTGGACAAGAAATCGTGAAGTGATTTGGTCCTGGTGTTGGCTACGATAATATGCCATCACGACCCCGCGTCGCGAAGTCACGGACTGCTACCAGTACTACCGTAATACGCCAGTCTTGGATACTGTTGGGGGCCACGTGCCTTTTGATTGGAGTTCGTCGAGATAGCCCGAGGCTGGGTACGCTCCTTGGAGGTGTAGCGGCCTCCTTCCCAATTAGAAGGACGACCTTGGTACTCTGGATTCCGCGCCGTCCCCGGATGAGGAGGCTGGAAGTCCCGTCCCTACTCGTGTTCTCTCTCTACGAAGCAAGTTCGCGTTCGTCCTCCGGGGTTTTGTCCGTTTAGTTAGTTTAGCGTGTCCATTAGGAGTCCATCTGGTATGTTTACATTCTGTATTTTTTATATTATACTGGTATAGACTTAATGATAACCTTCCATTGGTATAAAAAATTTGCACACTCCTGTTTGTTTTTTGTTGGTTTCAATACAGTCTTATAAAATTCATCTCCTTTTTATTTTCCGAAACCCTACCTACATGTCAGATAACTACTTGGCCCACTATCCTGAGCTCTGGTCTCTGCTCTGCCGCAAAAAATTACAGTATATACGAACATGTTATGTTTCACACATTCTAGGTGCGAATAATACATAACATATATTCATGATAATTAAATTAATTGTACCTAATATTTTTAAATTACCTGCGTGGCAACTTTCCCTTATCCCTGTCCTCCTACCCGTCCCAACCGAAATACCTATCTGGCAGCTTATTTTCTCCACAGTTATAATCCTATTTTATCGTATTGTTGTGTTTTTATAGTTAGGTTTATCACTTGTTGAATCTACACCCGTATTATAATTTCTTTTTAATTGCTGCTTTGTCCTGTTTTTTTTTCTTTTCTTAAGTATTCTACTTTTATGTTTCTAAATACCTATCTGTGAACATTAATAATTAGTCTGTTTTTTGTCATCCTTTTATGTATACTTCAACTGTGTGCGACTGTTGAATCTGGAAAACTCCAGATTCGATGTAATGTGGGTACGCGTCAATCTTGCCAGTACGGTAAGATTCTACGCGTGTTTATACCGCTCACCGAACCTTAGCGAATCAGACACGTCCGAGCTCTTCAAACATTTAAGCGACACTATTGATGACCTCTTGCCCCGCTACCCAATGGCAGAGTTTGTGGTCCTGGGGGACTTCAATGTTCATAACGAACCTTGGTTGAAGTTCTCAGGATCAACAGACTCGGCTGGACGCCAAGCGGAATCCTTTGCCCTTTGCTACGGATTGGAGCAAATGGTTCAGGAGCCTACAAAGGTTCCTGATGTCCAGACTCACCACATACCTTTTCCCTCCCAGACCTTCCTTCCTCTCATATCAAAAAACAAAAAACCAACAATTAAAATCATGAACTTGCAACCTACAATAATTAACGTCATTACAGCGGCGAGACGTAGGCGTCCCCGGTGCGGGCCAAAACTGTTGGTGAATTACACCAACATTCGCGGCCTGCACACCAATTTAAACTCTGTCCACCACCACCTTTTTTCTCAACGCCCAAACCTACTCTTCCTGTCTGAAACTGAAAGGCAAGTTCAGACCTAAAGGAGGTGTCTGTCTCTATAGTCGAGCTAACGTCAACTGCGTGCGACTGTTGAATCTGGAAAACTCCAGATTCGACGTAATGTGGGTACGCGTCAATCTTGCCAGTACGGTAAGATTTTACGCGTGTTTTTACCGCTCACCGAACCTGAGCGAATCAGACACGTCCGAGCTCTTCAAACACTTAAGCGACACTATTGATGACCTCTTGCCCCGCTACCCTACGGCAGAGTTTGTGGTCCTGGGGGACTTCAATGTTCATAATGAACCTTGGTTGAAGTTCTCAGGATCAACAGACTCGGCTGGACGCCAAGCGGAATCCTTTGCCCTTTGCTACGGATCGGAGCAAATGGTTTAGGAGCCTACAAGGGTTCCTGATGTCCAGACTCACCGTTCCAATCTGTTAGACCTATTTTTAACTACTGTGCCACACGGTTACAGGATTGAAGTCACAGCGCCTTTAGGATCGTCCGACCACTGCCTAGTGACGACATCAATCCCTGTAAACTTCAGACCACCAAACGAGAGGCTGAAGAGAAAAGTGTGGCACTATAGGTCAGCAGATTGGTTCGGTCTGCGGGCACATTTTAATGCTTTTCCGTGGTCAGCTGTCTGTTTTCGGACTTCGGATCCCTCAAGATGTGCCCAGGAAATTGGTGAAGTCATCACATTCGCGATGGATGGCTTCATCCAATCTACTGTTAAGGAAACTGGTGTAGGCTCAAAGCCGTGGTTCAGTCGACAATGCGTTGAAGCAGTGCGACGAAAAAACGCGGCTTACCGAGCCTACAACACATCTAGAACATCCGAAGACAGAACAGCTTACAACAAAATGGCAAAGGAAACCAAGAGAATCATAAATAGGACTGCATGCCCGCATGGCAGCAGGAAATTCTGGTCGCTTGCGGGCTCAATAGGTCGCAATTTCTGCAAATCCAGTCTGCCACCTCTTACCAGACCTGACGGCTCACTAGCAAACACCGCCACCGAAAAGGCTAACTTACTAGGTAAAATGTTTGCGGATAACTCAACCCTCGATGGCCAAGGTGCTGTCCCGACGTCAGTTCCTCACTGCAGTTTTCATATGAAAAAGCTGAGGATCCGGCATCGGGAAGTAATCCATGTTTTACGAGGGCTTGATGTTAATAAAGCTAGTGGGCCTAACGGAATACCTGCCCTGGTACTGCAAAGGTGCGCTGCAGAAATACCTCCAATTTTGACGAAGCTTTTTAAACTGTCCCTGAAGACTGGCTCTGTGCCCTCTGGCTGGAAAAAAACGGTTATCCATCCTATTCCAAAGAAGGGGGACCGCTCCAACCCGGCCAACTACCGCCCCATAGCGATCACATCAGTTCTGTCTAAGGTGATGGAACGTGTGATCAACGACAAACTGCTCACATACCTCGAGAAGAATAAAATCATTAACGACCGTCAATACGGATTCCGGCGGAACCGCTCGTGCGGTGATCTTCTCGCGTATGTGACGCATGTTTGGGGGCGATGCCTGGAACGTTTCGGTGAGACCCAAACGGTTGCACTGGACATCTCCAAGGTCTTTGACCGGGTTTGGAACCGAGGACTTGTCAACAAACTGCATTCTTACGGACTTCCCGTATCCTTGTGTACGTGGATTGCCGACTTCTTGATGGAGAGGTCGATTCAGACGGTAGTCGATGCTTTCACCTCTTCCTCACACTCAATAAATGCTGGCGTCCCACAGGGATCGGTTCTGTCTCCGACTTTGTTTTTGTTGCACATCAACGACCTTTTGTCATGTGCACCAATTCATTGTTACGCGGATGACAGTACAGTTCATGATAGCTTTTTGTTTGACAAGCCCCCAAAGGGCTCACAAACTCCAACAGCTCGTAAGGCCTTGAAGCAAAGAATGGACGGTTACTTCGAGAGTGTTTTCTCTTGGGGTAAAAATAATCTCGTTGAATTTAATGTTTCAAAGACCCAATCTTGTCTGATTACGTCTAAAAGGGATCGAAATGAAAATCTAGTCGCTTTCAACGGAAGCGATCTTCCGAACAGGCCCTCCATTGATATGCTTGGTGTAACCCTAAGTGACCAGCTCAGGTATGGGGGCTCCATCGAAGCCAGAGTAAAGTTAGCCTCCCAAAAACTGGGCGTACTGTACAGGGCCGCAGATACTTTAATAGTACACAACTGCTAACCCTGTACAAATCGCAAGTGCGCTCCACGGTTGAATTTGGCTGCCACCTCTGGTCTGGAGCTCCAAAATATCTAAAAAATACCCTCGACTCTGTGCAGAAACGGGCGGTCCGTTTGATAGATTCTCCCATCTTAACAGACGGATTGCAATCTTTAGAGCACAGGCGTCGGGTGGGAATGCTATCCTTGTTCTACCGGTATTACAATGGAAGATGCTTCGAGGAACTAGCATCATTGATCCCTTCGGCACCGGTGCATAGTCGGGAAACACGCCAAACGCGTGCCCAACATTTGTACACAGTTGACATATGTCACATGAGAACGGGTCGTTTCTTCGACTCGTTATTGTGTTCAACAGCTCGGCTGTGGAATGATTTGCCGGCCTCTGTGTTTCCTCCTTCCTACAACATGGGTCTCTTCAAGACCAATGTTCATTCCTTCCTCTACTCAAAAAGACCCTCCACACAGCATCCCAGATGACATAGGCCCTGAGGGAAATTATTTTCCTCGGGGCCTCCTGTGTGGAGTTAATGTAAAAAAAAAAAAAAAATACTATGTTACTAAGACTGTTTATGTTCCTTAAATAAATAAACAAATCTGCAATTTTAAAACTGGTTTCTTTTTTTTCTTTCTTTTTCTTTTCTTATATATTATTTTCAGTTAAATGCACCTGTACACCTACCATACATTTTTTTACATTACCTCCATACAGGAGGCCCTAAGGAAAATAATTCCCCTCATGAAATCCTATTCCCCCTATGTCATCTTAGTGATACTGTGTGGAGGGTCTTTTTAGGGAAAAGAAGGAGAGGAAGTCGTGGGAAAAAAAGGAATGATGGGTGGGTAGGAATCTGCGGGTCAGTGTGTCCAGGAGTGACGGATGAATGAATCAATCCCCCACACTGCGGGTAAGGCGATGTTCCGAGAGTCCTGCTGGAGAGGTCCACAGGTTTTTCTCAACCAGTCTCCTGATCCGGCCTGCCACGCAGTTGGTGGGCAGACACATCCGCCGCCAAGATCCGGACACATGATGTTTATTTCTTTTACACATTGTGTCTTTGTATCATAATCATGTATAGCATAATGATGTTAATAGCCATCGGGGCGTTGAAAATTAATAAGTAAATAATAAATTTAATACGTCAGGTACGACTCACATGTCATACACATATGTCTGGTAATGTTATATTATCATGAAAACAAGCTTATCAAAATTGATGTTTTATAATTCGTTGTTAAAAACAGAAACGTCAGTAATCGGCCATAATGAGTGATTTCAACTATACAGCAATCTGTTAAATTACTCTTTACGGATACCAATTTCGTAAATAATTTACGTTATTTAGCAAGTTCTTTCTTTATGCAGCTTGCATTATTTTTCCAGTTCTTACACTATCTATGCGGTAACTGGGTAGTTACGATTCTTTCCTAATACCTCTATTATCGATTCTTAGAGATATCTAATATCCGTTGGCCTGCTAATACCCACTTATAGGTTAGATAATTATATATTTAGCCAAACCATGGAAACTACACTGGTTAATGCTTTTAAGACGCCGTTACCCGAATTTCTACCGATTTCTTGCAAACCTCCCTTTAACATTTGAATTTTTTTATATCTTAAAAAAATATATGTTATTTTTGAAGATATTTATTTTTATTTTATTTTTTATTTTAGATAGACAAAAGAAAGTACAAATTACACATTAGAAAGCTTTGCCTGTTCAACTCGAGACATTTGTCGCGCCGAAACGCAAATTATATAAAATTCCATCGATACAAAAAAATCACAAAGTATGCTCCAAAAATTATTATAAACACGTTTCTTTCAGTTATTTTACAAGTTATATGTATGAAAAAATTCACAGTGTTTCTTTAAATGCTGTTTAAGACAACCCTCGTGAGATTTTTGCTTTATTTTAAACGAGTCGTGTTTTATTAAACATTTTCACAATTTTCGCATCGATTTTGTCTTTTTAATACTAGCGCACTCCTCTAACATTCGTAATTTCATATTTCTCCATCTTATTTTTTTTTCTTAAGAGGAAACACGGTCGCCAAGAAATTTGAATAATATGTATTTTATCAAACTGTTGCTGTCGCTGTCGCTGCTACCACGCTGAATACTGAGCGAAAGGGACAACTGCACCTAAATAGAATCGTCAAAATCGAAGTCTTAAATTCCCGTTTTTCTCTTCCAAAACCGGACCGATTTAAAAGTTTTTTTACCAACTGCAGTAGAAGAAAATATTCTATGTTCTGGTGTGCGTTTTGCTTTTTTTTAAATACATTCTCTATTTTTACACTGTTCATCTGTTGATGGCGTTCGAACCAGGTATTTTTTAACTTTTTAAAACTAGTAACTTTTAAATGAAGCAAAATGTACGGCTACATTAGTAATTTCTATAATGCATTGAAAACCTTTACACTAATGTCAAAATCCAACGAGGAAGTTGGGGATTACGTTTGTATGTACAAAACGCCGCCAGGTGTCCTCTTAATGCTACCACTTTAATATATTTTCTTGTTGTTGTTATGCTATGAATACTGCAGAAGAGTCCCAACCGTCTGGAGCTATATAACATTAAAAAAATATTTGTACTAGTGTCAAAATCCAGCGAGGAAATTGGGGAATACGTTTGTAAGGACAAAACTCCGCCAGGTTTCTTCTTAACCACTCTGACCCATAAGCTTGACACATAATGCTTGACTATGTAACATTACTAGACATACATATGACGTACGACGTGTATCTGAGTTGTTAATGCTACCACTTTAGTACTGATATATATCTAATATAATAATTGTTGTTGTTATGTTATGAATATCATATTTATGGCACGTTCCAAAAACACTCGCAGTATCGCCCTGTTGTAAGACCACCATTTAGAATTGAAACGTTGCTTGAAATGGCTTTAGCCATGTTTGTTGACCAGATCTGAATAGCCAGGTACTTTCCCACCTCCTCTGCCTTATTTCCTTACCCTCCCCACTACCTTTAGCCTCACAACTAGGGATGCAACGATATATCGGAAAACCGATAAATATCGATATATCGACCCCTAAAAAAATTTATCGATATCAAAGATACGCCGATATCGATATATCAATATCGAAAAACTCGATATATCGTATCAAAATATCGAAAAAAAAAATTTTTTTTCAAAGGCAAAGCAGAAACCGTCTACAAGGAAGCAGACTGTCAAAGTTACTATTTAATACATACATAGTTAATTAATAAACAGTTACTGTAATCTTAATACTGGAATTATTTTAATTTTTAATAAATTTATGAAAAAAAAAACATTTTTTATATACCTAACAAAATTTTGTGATTATTCACATAGATAAGTATAAAACATTATATATGAGTACACACGATTACATAATCGATAAACGTTTGATATAACTAAAACTACATTGGATTTCTATAAGCTTTTAAAAAAGGTGAAATATCGACTTAATTCGATATATGTATATCGATGTCGATATATCGATATTTTTAAAAACCTTGCATCCCTACTCACAACATACCCCAATTTGGAATACCATAACTGGCTTCAGACGGTAGCAGTTGGGACTCTTGTGATATATATCCATATTAAAAGAAACATAAAAAGAATGCCGCACAGGAGTCCCAATCATCTAGAGTCTAGAGCCATGATGTGTTCTACTTACAGTGTTTAATTAAAGCATTTAAAATAGTTTTAAGGCATCAAATTTTCAAGCAAAAAACACATGATTTGCATTACTTCGCAGTGCACCAGCTTAAATTTAAATAAAATACTAGATTACAGCAATGCTTTGTAAAATTCTTTGATTCTTCTTAATTTAATTTATCGTTTAATTACCTTTGGTTATTGAGAGTCTGTAAAAAACGAACTAAAGCTTTGAAACGCTACGTTAAGAATTTGCATTGCTAGTAAAAGTTATGGCATTCTCAGTAGAAGTTTCTCTCGCAAAAGAATTCGATTTCGATTTCTCAGATGACACGAAACTATTCGCTATCCCCGGAATGCTGTTATTTTCACTGCATTAAGAAAATGAAAACTTAAAGGTATTAAAGCAGAACATTTTTAACGAGGGTTTGCATATAAGATAATAACACATAATAGGTACGTTTGAGTTTAAAAAAATATTCTTTGGGGTTTTCACTGAACCTTGTAAAATTTATTTTTAATATATTTAATATTCTTTTCAATAATTTAACAGATTTGCAATGGTTCGATCATTACTCATAAAGGAGATCTAGTTTTTGATAACGTATACATTTTTAAAGTTTTTTTTTACACCTAGACGAGATTAACTTTCACATGAATGAAGAATAATAAAAAAGAAATAGGTATCACTGTTCACATTTTTTAAACTTAAGGTGACTAAGTTACTATTACAAAGTAATGCAAAATCATGTGTTTATGTTTGAAAATTGGATCGCTTAGAAATATTTTAAATGCTTCAATTAAATAGTGCAAGCAAAACACCTATTTGCCTTTGAAATAATCGAAGTTTTTTTTATAATCTTTTTTATGCCCAGATAAAATAAAGTCATAGGCCTATAAATCCTGCTTTAAAGCCCACACCTTCTACTTACGAACCCTTTTTCGGTTATAGTTTTTTTGTACATCGTGAAAAATTTAATTATTTAGAAAATGATCGCGAGGCATTTAAATATTTGTGCCTAAACTTCTCACAATACAATAAAACATGCTCTCGTGTTTTTTTTCCTTGTATACAAAATAGACGGCTGTTGTTTAACGAGAATTTATACCTTATCGCCATCTACATAAGGAGTCTTATTGTTAGCGGCCTGATCCCAAATTTTACATGCATCGCCTTACTGTACTACTGTACTAGGTTACTACCTAGGCACTTTAACGGATATTTTATTTCTTACATAATAAAAATGAATTATACTGAGAATTGTATTATAAGGCTAGGATCAAAACTATATTTCCTAATATTAGGACGTTGTTTAGGATATTAGTGTAACAAAAATAATTCACATCTCTAGTTTTTAAATTAATATATTTTTTTCAGTTTAATAAATTATTCTACAAACTAACATAAATACTATTGTCAATCTTATATCTAAAATTAAAATAAGTTTATTTACAATTATAGGCCCATTACGATAGCTGTTCAGGTAGTTTTATAGTCCATCAAACTTAACAATTAACATTACATCAACCAGGGTGACGGGTCTCTTAGATACAATGAAAAATCAATTTGCCCTTTGCGCGGCAATCGCAACCATCTGATTCAAAAACTAATGCGTAGCCAAGTACGCTTACGTACGTAATTATCACGTTCAGTTTTAAGAATCACCAATTTTTCCAAAAAATCAGTTGATAATGTTTTGCGAAAGTCATTTGCATGTGAACAATATCTTATTTAATATGGCAGTGGTGGATAAATTAATTTCCTCTGGTTTCAGCAAAACTTCTCTGAACATTGTTTTTTGAATTGGAATAGCTTCGATCATCTGGCAAAATTATTTTGAAAATCTCTGGATATGGATTATTCGCATCTATTTCATAAAATGAATCACTTTTATCCATTGCCACCGGATAATTTTCATTGTTTTTGTTTATATTGTTCGGATTATTTGGAAAATCTTGACTCATGGAACTGACAAATTTAAGATTTGAATAGCTTTGATCAAAGTTCTGGTTGGTTCCTGGGATTTGATATCCTTCTGGGTAGTTATTGTAACTATATTTATTATCTTGGTATCTGTCTATGTCACTTTTTCTTTCTATTTGAGGATTTTGAATATTATTTTGGTTATTTGTAGGGCTTTGGTTTTCTTGGATATTGATTTTAGAACCGTAATTAGAATCCTGGTTGCTTTGAATGTTCATGTCATTATCGGTTTGAGCAGTCTCATAACTTTGGACATGGTCATCATTACCAGCTTGGGACGTTTGCTGATCATTCGAGTTTTCACTTTTTAAGAATTGAGGGGATAGGTAATCTTGAAAATTGTTTTGATCATTTTCTAAATTGTTGACGGCTTGGGGAGGTTCGTAGCTTTGATCGTTGTTAAAGATAATTGATTGGGGTGTCTGGTAACTTTGGTAGTTGCTATTGATAATGGATTTTAAGGTTTGAAAGGTTTGAACATTATCAAAGTTAACAGATTGGGGAGTTTGGTAGCTTTGGACATCGTCAAAGCTAATGGATTGGGGAGTCTGATAGCTTTGTAAGTCGTTATTGATAATTGTTTGCTGAGTTTGGTAGCTTTGAACGTCAATATTGCTTGTGGATTGGGGATTATCGTGGATTTGGATGTTGTTATTGCTAATGGATGGGGGGGTCTGGTAGCTTTGGTAGTTGTCATTGCTAACAGATTTTGGACTCCTATAGCTTTGTGTATTGTAATTGCTAGTGGATTGAGGCTTATGATTACTGTACCCTAAGTTGGAAGGAGGTAAAGATCTTAAAGGTTGACTTCTAGGTGCATCTAATTTAGGTGACGGAGTATTTTGAATATTGATGATTCCGGATTTTAAATTACTTTGACCAATATGTCTGTGTTGTTGTTTTGTACTGTGACTGGATCCTTGATTGAGAATTTTATCATTCTGAGGATTTTCATAATTGTTGTTTTGGTGTACTTTCGATGAATTTTTGTAATTTTTGACATTTCTGGGAAGCGAGTTATGGTAATTCTTGAAACGATTTCTTGGATCAATGTTGTAATTTCTTCTTGTTAAGTCGTATGAGTTATCCTGGCCAGCCCTATTTAGTTCGTCTGCGAGGCTGAGACTGGACTGTTCAAAATGAAAGTTCTGTGCAGCTTTGTTTGCTTCAGCAGCGATATTCATATCAATTGACCTTGGAAAAAAACAAAATAAGCCAATTATTAAAATAATTATGTAGAGAGAGAAATAAATATTATAACAGTTATAGTTTGGAGCGATGGGCAATTCATTTGAAGTTTTTTGATGCAGTAATGAAATTGTCTTATATTATTCTTATGTATTTCTGTTTCGTCTGCCACAACACAGATTCTTGCTTGAAAAAAAATTAAACGTTATCCATGTCGTCTATAATAGATGACTCGCTGACAGTGGTGTGCGTAGATCTACGATCTACGTACACGTAGGCTGTGTGTAGTTTTTCAAGTTCGTGTGCGTATTTTGCATTTAACAATGACCATTTTGAAATTAAAAAATTACTTCGTTTTTACCACTTTTATTGTTTATAAAACCGATATGTTTCGTCAGCAAAGCTGACTTCTTCAGGGTTTTGACAGAACAGTTCTGTCAATACCCTGACGAAACAGGTTGGTTTTATAAACAATAAAAGTGGTAAAAACGAAGTAATTTTTTAATTTCAATCATAATGGTGCCACAAAATAAGTTTGCTGTGTTAGAAGAAATGACCATTTTATTATCATATTCAAAAATCTCAAATTAATTTTCGCCTCATTTTAATTTAATGAAAGCAAAATTTTATTATCTTACTAAAAAGTGTAAATTTCTAACTAAGAAGCAATTAGTTATCAACTTAGAACGATTATGACTAAAAATAATGACACATTTATGGGAAAAATACGTATTGATGAAACATTCTTTTATTTACATTATGGTCACATTTATTTTACTTTTGAGGCAACAATTTTTTTTCCCTACATATAACGATCCCTTCCTATTAAAGCAAGGCTACCTACCCACCTACTAAACGTTTACCTACCTAAATTCAAATAATTTATAATAATTAAATATTAAGTAATTACCGTTGGATTACTTCTGGAACAGGTGGTGGTGTCGGCAGATGGTCTCCGATTGCTCTGAAGCCGTTGGCATCGGCCACGTAGTTAATTGTGTAAGTTATTCCGTCACTGCCCAAGAAGGAGTAGGAACCGTGGATCACTTGCTCTTCATTGTCGGTTCCTGGATTTTCAATGTGCCCTTCTTGAATAACGTGGGTCTGATCACCTGTTAGCGTTCTGAAAATTAAGAAAAAATCCCATTAACGTTATTAAGCCCTTGTAGGTTGTTGATTAGTTCTCTTGCCAATTTTTTCTGAAATTCCAAAATTGTGCCCTGTGAAGGGATGGTAGATTAAAAAATTGGTTAAAAGGGCACGTAACAAAATAACACGAGGCCTGGAAATGGCAGAAAAGAATGCGCATTACAATGCAAAATATAAACTAAATAAAGGCAAAACAAATTATTAAAATAGACAAAAAAATACATTACAATATTTTTTCAATTCTACAGGCAATTTAAATCATACCACCCGACTTGTATTTTCAGGCACGTTCGTGCCTGATTATAATAACCAGCAGCCGAAGAATAAATAAGTGAATAAATATAGAAGAATTACTTAATGAAAATTGTAGTTAAAACAAGGTGCTTTACAACGTTACCTGCTGTTGTTTTAACTTACTCATAGTGAAAACTCCCATCATAAGCAATTTCATTAGTCTGCTTCAGAATTGGAACATCTTCGGTTGTTGATTCTTGAGAGTAGGCATGATGAGCAAAGTTGCTCGCGTAGGAGTTTGCTTGCTGCTGTAGGATCTGAGATTGATTTGGTAATATCAGTTCAATCGGCTGTCTTAAGTTATTTATGGAATTTGGTGCGATGTTGTTGGTATTGCTATTTAAACCATGAGTTGATGTTTCGTACGGCAGATCAATTTGTTGGATAAGAGGAGGTACATTAGAAGATCTTGATGATGCGTAAACGGTATTACCGTTGAAACCTTGTTGAGGTAATTTAGATCCAAACTGCATGGATTGACCAGATTGGGAGAATTGATTTGCATTATTGGCTGGATCAAAGAAACTGGACTGACTTACAAAATTAGAATTTAATGAATCAAGTTTTAATGGGTTTTGGTCAAGACTTGATCTGTCTATGGGATACGGTGTGTGTTGGAATGGTGAGTTTCTATAATTGAACCGTTTGATTGGACGCAGTGCAACAGTAGGCTTTTTTTGTGAGAACATGAAGGAGTGTGTAGGATTTGATTCAATTGTTGAAGAAATGTCGTTTCTGCGATCTGCTGTGCCGTTCGATATCAGTTCTGGTTGATTGTTGTAATTTTGGTCAGGTGTATATCCCTGGAACATTGGTTGTTCGATCTGCGGTAAATATGTTGAAGGGATTACTTTATCATCTTCTGGAGTGAAATGATTTGATGTTGTGATCACTTCTGGTTCGGTGTATATTGGTGC
Organism: Limnephilus marmoratus; assembly: GCA_917880885.1. Lineage (NCBI taxonomy): Eukaryota > Metazoa > Arthropoda > Insecta > Trichoptera > Limnephilidae > Limnephilus > Limnephilus marmoratus. The sequence goes on from OU862918.1 coordinate 8,569,523, forward strand.
TTTACTTCCTTTAAAATTATTGTAATGCTCCTTCGTCCCCTTATCATTAAAGTTGTTTGTTAGGTTTGAATTAAAGTAATTATTTGCTGAAGGCACATTTTCGTTTGGAAGTTGGTTTTCTGAGGGCGGTAGATATTCGAATTTTTGCTGTGGTTTTTCTGATGTTACGTTCGAGTAACTGTTCGAGAAAAATGGATCAGAATAACTTAATGGGGTATTAATGTTAACACCTGATTCCTTATCAATTGTGGGGGGCGCGGATTGTTTTGGTGGTGCAACAGCTTTAATTGGTTGGAACCCTTCAGCAGGATCGTTGATTTGACTAGGAAGGTATTGTTCATATGGTTTATTTACTTTACTTGTAAGATATTCCGTAGTAGGTACGTCGACTTGACTCGGAAGATAGTAATCTTTAGTTTCCGCTGGAGGTAGATATTGAGGAGATGCTGTTTTAATCTCTGTCAATGGTAAGAATGTGTTTTGTGGATATACTGTATTCTTGACTTGATTCTTTTTTCCATAAGTGTCTAAAGATTTATCCCCTGGGATTTGATCTGAATAACCAATGAACTGACTCAAATCTTCTGGTTGACTGTATTTTGTTGGTGTGCTTCCTATCTTTAATTGTGATTGTTCTTGAACTGGGTTAAAATTTCCAAGAGAACCTGCCGATTGATCAAATTCATTTGGTTTTAAGATTGAATACTGATTTTCTAGGGGGCTGAATGATGTTGACCCTTTTTTATTCCTGAACTGGTCGTAAGACGGATTGTAATTTTCATACGAATTTGTAAATTGATCACTTGCTTTTGGGGTTGAGTATGTATTTTCGTGCAGTCCATAATATTCTGGCTGACCGAGTTTATAAGATTCTTTGATTTGTTTTGATTTATCTTTAATCGGATTATAATTTAAGTAGGTATCTATCAAATGATCATTCGAATTTTTGTTTTGATTATCGTACTGGCCATACTCATCATATTGATGGGATTTTACGGTTGCTTTACTTTTCTTCGGTTGTTCGGTTTTAAAACGATCGTAATTCTGGCTATAATCTGCCGATTGGTCGAATCCGTTTTCTTTTGGAACTGAATATTGACTGTCAAATTGACTAAAATCTTCTGGACGGCTGAGTTTTGCAGAACCATCAGCTTTATTCAAATAATCTGGTTTCCAATCATCAACAGTTTGATAGACTTGATCGTACTGGTTTGTGTTATCTTTGTAATTTGATGCTGGTACGTTTTCATTAGAGTTCTTCTGTTTTCTGTTAACTGGAAAATATTCTCTTGAATAATCTTTCGAAGCCTTTCGAAGTCTTTGGACTTGCGAAACTTTATTTGGTTTTGACCTTATTTTATCACTGGTAATATATTTTCTTGATCTTCTTTGCGCTCTTGAAGGCTGAGCAAACGGGTCATAGTATTGTTGATCTATGGAGGGAGATAAGAACTGATCGGAGGATTGCGTTGATCCTAGTGAAGAACGGTGCTTCCTAGGAATTCTCTGGGATTCCCCCACAGAGGAATAAAGACTGGACTCGTCACCTCTGGGAGAAGCGTCGAAAGCTGATTTCTTGGGAGATCGTGCATTTGCTATCGAGCACGAAGTTGCTACGAGCAAAACTGTTACCTGGAAATAAAAAAAAGTGTCAGATTAACTCATTAGCATTTGAGATTAAATCAAAGTAGAGGTTCAAAATCAAGCGAAGTCTAAATAAAAAGATCACCCAGAAATATAAAAATTATATACATGGGTATTTGCGCATTGTTTCAGATTACAGATACACTTTAATTATGGATAATATTAACTTGATCTTAAAGAGTTGCTTTCAATTCATTTTCTCATCTCTTGTGAGACTTTGTAGTTTATTTTCATGAACGCAAACATCTAATGAAGTTAATTTTTATTAACATTGAAAATCTTTAAAAAGTAAAACTCTACGTTTGTAGTACTCGCATTTATGATACAAATAATCTAGCCACAGTCACACTTTGATTGATTTTTGTACTCCAACTATTACTATAGGCAGAAATAATAACTGTAATCGACTTTCAATTTTGAAACTACTCGCTGGTAATTCACTATCACTCCGACGAATGCATCACTTTCTTTGCATGTATAGAAACCTCACTCGAATGCACTTTGCTTTGATCATCGCTATAAAGCTGAGTTCTTACCAACAACATTACTGCCGCCGGTCGTTTAACTGCTCTAATTATCTGTTCTTGATGGCAGATGCGCTGTGTTCACTACACCACGAAATGGCCGTGACTGATACCCATATGGAGACATCTTGACTATTTATACAATTGCTGCAATCAGATGCATTGTCTCCAATGAATGGATTCACTGATCAATCTAATCACTCGAATTGGAAGACAAAAATCTGGATCAAGTTGCGTAAGGTTTGGGCAGAGGAAGTATAAACAAAGAGTTTGTTTGTTTAGAAATTAGACGTGATGCAAGATGTTGTAAATTTTTTCTGGGATAGTCAATAGTTAAATTACGCACGCATCAAAAGGTATTCATCAAAAATAAAAATAATGGTCGTCTTGTTTTGCGTATGGTAATTACTGTGACTCGTTGCTTACGAAACTGAACATTTAATGTTGATTAGGTACTCTTGTAATAAAATGTCGAAATGGAATGCATTTTTGTTTTAATTGATTTATTTTATTTTACATGCGCCTACACTTACATAATTACATTTCAATAATAAATAATGTACGTATCATTATTAGTTGATATTAGATACTTAATTATTAGATACGAAACAAGGAAAAGTCTGTGCACGCGCGCTCTTGTAGTTTTTTTTCTAAGGCCTTTGGATTGCCGATTTTTACTTTAGTAATATTAATTTTATTTTTTAACATTAGCTCCACTCTGTGACTCCGCCTATGTCATCTTAGGGCACACTGTGCGGATGGTCTTTTTAAGGAAAGGAAGGAGGGGAAGTACTGGCAAGGAAAAAAGATAACAGCCAACAAAAATATGCATTAAGAAAATTAATATAATGATCTTAGTCGAAGTGTGACACAGTAAATAATAAAAAATAATGTTTTTTATCCTAGGATGCGGGGAGGATAGTGCAATCCCACACGTCCCATTAAGTTATACACATTTACACAACAGATTTTAAATAAATAATCAAATACAAAGAATAGGAAAAAACGAAAATATCTGGCAATAAAAAATAAAGAATCAATTATTATGTAGGGCGTGGTCTGGGGTGAGCTCGGCCCAGCGCTCACTCAGGAGTGGCATTTGATGCTGGAAGGCTGCAGCCACCACTTTATTGTCGGAGGTTATTAGCCGCATCCTGATAACCTCCGACCGTAGTCCAGCCGGCGTAGTCCAGCGGTAAGGCTCTTGACTCGCATTCTGAAGGTCGCGGGATCGAATCCTGGCGTTTCAAATAAATTTTACATGATTAATTTGTGTATTTCACAATTTATTCATTTAAAATAATATATAGTATATTTGCGGCGCGTTCCAGAGTGGAAGATACTCTCAATATTGCCCTGGTGTAAGACCACCATTCATAATTGAAACGTTGCCTGAAGTAGCTTTCGCCGTGTTTGGTGACCAGATCTGAATAGCCAGGTACTTCCTCATCTTCCTCTTCCCTATCTCCTTCCCTCCCCACTACCTTCAGCCTCACAACATACCTTAATTGGGGATGCCATAGTCTCACTGGCTCCAGACGGGAGCAGTTGGGACTCTTGTGTGGTATCATGTAAAAAAAAAAAGTGAAACCATGTTTCACAGTTAAATGGACTAGTGCAAAACGCATTGAACGATGTTTTTTTGACGTTATTGGAAGAATCTTTGGGCTATCATTAAATATGACCGATAGGAACACAGTTGGTAGAGCTTCGCCCGGCAAAGCGAAGGTCCTGGGTTCGAGTCCTAGAAGTGACCTTATCAGATTTTCGAATGAGTTTCGCGAATATTATCTTCATTAATTAAAATATTAGAATTTAAGGTTTACTCGTTAAGTTAAAAAGAAAAATAAATACACTATTTATGATATGAGTCTTTGTTTTAGGAAACACAAGTAGAGGAAATTGATGGTAAAATTAGTGAAATATTTTTTTACGTACCAATCAAATCAAAATCATTCACTGAACCGATATAATCAGATATTAAATTCAATGCGAATTTAGCTCGTACTTCGCATTGGAGATTTTCCGTTGGTAAACTCCCACACAAATCAAAACCGCGGGATTATTATAAATGGAAATACAAATAATTCCCATAAACCATTCTGTTCGCCGGATCTGGAAATATTTTATCGTTTCCATTGAATTACTTCGAAGCCTGCTTTTCACTTACACTCCTGGAAACAAGGCTCGAGAGGATAAACGGTAAGTTGTCCTTTTTGTGATATTTATCAATTATCTAGTTTCGACGTACAACCGAATCAAGTGTATTTGATAACCAATATGATTTAAATTTGATAGTGAAAGAAGTCATAGAACGAGTTTTTGGTATCTGTATCTATTATCAGTATTTTCTGTTTGTCAGTCATTTGTTTAAATGAAAACAATCCACTTTGTATACACCACTTATTTAATCAAAATTATCAACATTCGTTTATTTTTTTTTTAGTTTTTTTTATTTTACATTTACACAATATAACATAATGAAGCTTACATATTTTAAACACTCTCCTAATAAAGCAAATGCTTGTGTTTAACCCATTCATGACGAACTATTTTTTTCTCGAATTTCGTGCTGAAATTTCACAATGGGGTTGGTTTTGGAGGTAGAAAATGGACATTTTTCTCAGAATTAAAAAAAATGGTTTCTTCACCCCCCAGGAAGCTAGAGAAGGTTGAGTTCCATATGGCACTTTCGGCATATAACTAGTCGGAAATTTATTTTTTTCAACTTTATTCTACATAAAGTAAAATTTTGAACAAACTTATTTATTGAGATAACCCTCGAAGCATTTCACGCATAGTCCAACCATACAACGTGGTCCGTGGTCTATCAGTTCCCAAAAGAAGGTTCCTTGGTTCCCTGAAGACCCCACGAGGGAAGAAAGCTTCATCTCTCCTCTCCACTCCTTAGTTCCCCGAAGGCTCCACAACGGAGAGTTCTCCTCCCTTTGGTTCCTTAAAAGCTTTACAAGGGAAGAGTCCACACTCCACCTTGGTTCCCCGAGGACCCCAGGAAGGAAGAGGACTTCATCTTCACTCCTCCGTGGTTCCCTAAAGGCCCCACCAGGGAAGAGCTCACCGAGGTAGCCTCATTTCTCCTCTTCACTCCTACGTGGTTTCCTGAAGGCCCCACATAGGAAGAGGATATCATCTCTCCACTTCACTCCTCCTTGGTTTCCCGAAGGCCCCACGCCGGTAGAGTGCACTTCCCCTTGGTTCCCTGAAGGACCCACAAGAGGAGAGGTCTTGGAGTTGACCTCAGCTCTCTTCTCTACGGCTTCTCCTCCTAGTTTCTCCTGCAGGCCCCGTGAAGAAAGTCCAGAGAGGTGGCCTCAGCACTCCTAATTTTCCCAAAGGCCCCTAGTTTTTTAATGGTCCAATTTTTTGTCCACGAGTGACCAGGGAAATAGAAGGTCCTCACCAGAAGAGCTCCAAGTGCTGGAGTAAGGTCAAAATAATCCGAAATGCGACCCTGTTTCTCGGAGGCACGTTTGTGATACCGTGACATGACAATCAGCTTGAGCACGGTAGCACACACCTTAGCTTGGGATCTATTGCAGGTTTGTGTTTCCACTCCCTGAGCGATGGGTTCGTCACACTCCCTACGCTCCATAAGTCGAGGTCACCGGAAGCTGAGTCCAAGGGCACATCTCCTAAATGCTCTAAATCAGGGTTCTCGGGATCTGAATCAGAATCGGACGTACCTTTTCCCGTTTTGTGTCGACGACGCCTAACAATTTGGCAATTAGAAAAGAATTGTGCTCGAGAGATATTGGCAATTATTCCGCCGTCATCTTCATCAGTTGAATCTGCTCCGGACAAGTCACTCTCAATTGGCGGCTCCACAAACACATCCACTACTTCATCATCATCCAAATTCGTATCCAATTGTTCTTCAAGCAGTAACATCACGTCTTCAACAGTCAAACCCCTAAAACACACGAAAAAACAATGAAATCTTTGAAAAATTACATTTTATGTATAGTGAGATCTGCCGAAAGATCCATATGGAACCAATAATCAAAACCTTTAATTCACAGTACTCGTTTTAATATAATAATGATTATTTTTCTGACAAAATGTTTGTAAATAGGCAGAGAATTTCGTTCTCTACAAATCACATTCAGTTTTGGAGAAAAAAATCAAATCTACTATATAAATTTAATGGATTACTTACTTCACTTGTTTTGACATTTTGAAAAAATTGCACTTTTTTTCTAACTCAATAAAGACACGTCTGTCCACGTCGGCACACACAAACGAACTGAACGCAACCAAGACAAACGTGTTCATACATGCCTGTAGACTATGTCAAACTGTATTTGGCACCACTATTTTAACATATCGGCATGATGTGACTAAATGAATGCCTATACTTTTTCGAGTTCCATATGGAACCTTCGTCATGAATGGGTTAAGAGAGGACCACTTGTTAATAACTTAAGAATTATTAAAAAAAATCCTTATCACAAACTTAAGAATTTAACTTATGAAGAGAATTAGGCTCCGATGGCCGGCGTAGTCCAGCGGTAAGGCTCTTGACTCGCACACCGAAGATCGCGGGATCAAATCCCGGCGTGGCAAATAAATTTTATTTGATTAATTTGTGTTATTTCACAATTTAATCATTTAAAATAATACATAGTTTATTTGCGGTACGTTCCAGAGTGGAAGATACTCTTAGTATCGCCATGGTGTAAGACCACCATTCAGAATTGAAACGTTGCTTGAAATGGTATTAGCCGTGTTTGGTGACCAGATATGAATAGCCAGGTACTCCCCCCACCTTCCTCTTCTCTATATCTCCTTCCCCTCCTCACTACCTTCAGCCTCACAACTCACAACACACCCCAATAAGGAACTCCAGTGAAAAATATTATGGCTTTAAAAAAATATGTTCATATAGACCAATAAACGCTGATTCTGAATATATAACTTTTATTTCATAATATTAAACGCAGAGTTTTTAAAAAATTATTAAAAAGTGCATTTTTAAACCTCTCCTGAAAACACAGCGTTAAGTTGGCATTACTGAAATGGTGAATGGTGACGTCACGCGTCACACTCACCCACTGTTACCTGGTGATCGCGTGTATTGTATTGTATTGACATTTGAAATGACTTATATGCAATTCAACATTTTCATACTGTTTATAGAGATTTAGATAAATAATAGTTATTGTGTTTATTGAAACATAATTTAGGCCCTCAACAATTTACGAAAGGGGCTATATTTGCGGAAAATCTGCAACAAATTTTGCCTATTGTCATATTTGACATTTGGTTGACGATACATCGATCGTATTTTCAAATTCTTTTTAGTATCAAGGGCTTTTTATACACACAATCGTCATGATCAGTATTAGGTATAAATACCAGTTTCTGTATGTGTTATACATAAAATAATGTACCTACAAAGTAACGCCTAACACAAAACACGATGTCACATGTATTAACAATGAAAGAGAGAGATTTATTGTTTTTATATTGCACTTTGATTAAATACAATAACAGTAGCGGTGAAATGTGGACATTTTACCAATGTTTTTCAATATTAAAAGCAGTTAATCTTGAATAAAAAACGATTTCTCACACCTAATTGTCATAGTAGCCTCATGATTCATGATTCTGCCATATTGTTTATCATTTAAAACAGGGATGTTCTGCCCAAAAAAATTTTTTCCCTAGATTTCGAAGTGAAATTTCCCTAGAATTTCACATTTACGCAAATACCTACGTAGCCACCTGATTGTGTAACACTAATCCTGTTATATGTTAATTAATATGATTAATTAATTGTAAAGATATCGGAACTTGGTAAATATACTAATAATACTGTGCTTTTCCAAATAAAACACTTTTTGCTACGTGAAGTAATAATTTAAAAGTACGAATGCACTCACCACCGAATTAGAAACTGAATTCCAAATAAAAAAAAAAACACTTTGCAAAATAAAAATTAACCACAATCACCGAAAAAACAGAACTTAAAACATAAATTAAATTTTTTTTCAGAGGTCCCATTTATCTTTTTAGATACATATAATATCATTTTGAGTTGTCAGTGTTAAAAATAACATTGCATGTAAGTACATGAACAATAATTAAGATTCATAGGAATTCCAAAAAATATATACGTTGTTATGGACCACGTTGCGCGCCAGTTGTTATGGGCAGAACGCATAACTGCTCTACAATATGTCCCCAGGCCAGCTCACGGTAGAGACAAAAGTACCCTCTATCTCAGAGGGCAGGTCGCACGAATGCGTCGGGATCTCTCTCTCTCTCTCCTTCTCTCTCCCACAATCGTCTGGGAATACTCACTGGGGAAAGGCTCCTGCCGTGGCAGATTAACAACAGGATGTAATTAATAGACTCATGTATTGTAAATTCAAACACAGTACAAGGGTTATTACAGCACAATTCAATTCAAGTGATGCATGTTACACAAACCTAGCTATCGAGTTTATATCTCATGATCCCTGTCAACGAAACTTTCTGAGTGGTGGCTTTACGCGAGAGTTCAAACAGTCTATCGTTACGGACACATTAAAGAGGGTAAATCAGAGGACAGCTTACATGGTGATTGAAGAATCCTTCGGCTCTCGGGTTCAGCAGGGCTCATCCCGAGTCTAGGACAGGTCCCGAAGTTCACAGGCATGGTAGAACACCAGCGCTAACACTCGTATGTACTTTAATTACATCGCAGATGTTACTGCGTTTAATTTGATCGGGCTAGTTAGCCGCGAACTGTATAGTTCGCGGAGGAGTGTCACGTGCGCCTGAGACGGCTTGTACTACTCGACTGGTGGCGGCGCGGGGGAGCGTGCCGGAATGCCGAGGGGAGAGGAGGTAGGTAACAGGAAACAGCGGGGAGCAACGAGTTGTTGCCCGCAGCGGTTTATTTAGGGACTCGCGTTGGCGCTCCCTGTTGCTCTAAAAACGTACCATAACACTTCCCCCCGCGCTTGGAAAAAAAGCGACGTGGCAATGGAGCTGTAGGGAAAAAAAATCCTCTTATGCTTCCATCGGGGTTTTGAGAGATTCGTTGCTTGAGAGATTGCCTAGCTAGAACATACAGTTTATGCTATAGTTTAGGTCACAATGTTTGTAGGGAATGGATGGGGGTACATGGAATGTTTGGAAAAGACAGCTTTGGGGAGAGTACATGGTGTAAAACAACATACAAGGTTATGCAATTGAAAATAACAATACACATGGTTATGCAATTGAAAATAACAATACACATGGTTATGCAATTGAAAATAATGACAATACATTTGTACAAGAGAAGAGAAAAGGTGTGATTCTAAAGTTTCATTGGTCTGGGAGCTAAGTTTGCGAAGCGTGGATTTGTTTGGTTTCGGAGAATTTCGAAGAAAAGGACGTGGTTTCACAGATTCTAAGGATTACAATATCACTGTAATCAGACCCATTTGAGATAACACTCAAGAGTACACTTGGGCCTTAGAAAACACTTGGTTTGGTCGAAAACGTTGAAGTTCACGAAGTGGAGACTGTGGTTGCTGTGCCGCGACTATGGTTACAGAGGCCATTGAAGAGAAGAATCCAGTATCTGCAGACATGCCAGTACGAATCCTAAGTGTTATTATGGTAAACACGGATCGTATATAATGGTTATTGAAGCATAGTGTAGCTCAAGATAACTTGTATTGGTACGCATTCAGCGAATACTGGTGGGTCAAGGTAATGATGGTTTACACATGACGATATATGCGTCACTGCATGACAGAGCAAGGGACGGCAAGGTTGGCATTGATAGCAAGAGTAAGAACAAACCTAGGAGCTAGCGTGCTCAGAAGGTAGTTTAGAGTGTCATAATGTATAGTGGGACAACTCGGCTTGCTGTGGCACGACAAGACAACATACATATGAGCGGTATGGTCTGTGCTTTTAGGAACAAATGCGTAGAAAATGGCAGCAGGAGGGACCTTGTAACCACAGCGCGTGCTGTCAGGAAGTGAAGCTCAGCTTGGCTGTTGATGATGACATCCGCCTGGGCTTCTTTTTAAATCCGGGAGAAATTATTATTAGAGCAAAATTCTTGAAGTTTACCTGCCTAGGGACCAATGAAGAAAAGGTTTGGAGAGAAACAAAATGTGTCCAGAAAATGAAATAAACGAAATTTAGCCACCGACTCAGAGAGTGACGAAGAGAGATTCCTAACTAAATTGTGATTACAAGAACATTTTCCTTTTTCAGGAAGACTTGGCGTTTGCCGAGTGACAATATGTCTTGGTTAAAAAACAACCGGCCCTCTATGGCCTATGTTAACATAAGATGGTAACATTTTCGTAGAATTTCAAAGAACAAGACAAAGAATCGTGAACTAGTCACGGCAGAGGGAAACCAATTCATGAATAAAGGTTGTCAAAAAAGAGACAGACGTTACGCCAAGTGCATATCGTACATATCCAACATTCATGAATGTGTTTCGTAGAATTGAGAAAGAGAAAAAAGGTGAGACATATGCAGAGATTGAGGGGGAAAACCTGTAGATAACCGGACAGTTACCTATTCGAACTCCAAGTGAGGGCGAAATATGGTCAACGACAGATTTTTCACTTCATAACATACGTCTGAGAACATGGGGGAATGGGGGAGGAGGGGAGGAGGGAGACGAGTTACGAAATTTGCTAGAGACTGGACTAATTTCCAATTCAAACTCTATGTGAAGATGAAACATAATCAACCAGCAGATTTCCTGACTCTTTACATTTATTAAAGGAGGAGAGATTTGAATACACATTATAACAAAGAGGCTAATCTTTCGCGTGTATTGGGCAAAAGATTAGGGGTCATTTTAAAACTTCTACATGATTGTGAGAAAAGACAGACCCTTGCTCCAATTTCACAAACCTGGGGGTTTTCTTATTCGTTCTCCAGACAACGAGTTAGGTGGTTTTGTGCTCAATCGATTAACTCCCACAGCACTATGCCCCATAATTGACAGTGAAGCTGAAAACTAGTCCTTTTGGGATAGTAGATATTCCTGGGCTTCTTTCCTTTTGCAAAGAAGTAAAAAAACAGGAAGTCCACGGGCATCGGCGTTGAATGACAACAAAAGGGTTGTGGACTACATTTCGTAGATCGCACACAAAAGGGTTTGATATTATTTCGTTCGCACGACTCATGGTAAGTGTTTTAACGTCTCCACGTATAGTGTACAAAATATGTAAGTACATACAAGATACAACTCAATTATAGACAGAAGTCAAAGAGTTTATACAAAGCATCTTAAAGAGGATGGCAAAGCCGATATTATGTCGTTCACACGAATCACGGTAAGTGTTTTAACGTCTCCACGTGTAGTGTACGGAATGAACGATTACAACAAATTTGCCCAGTATTGAAAGACAGTAGCCCAATTACGTTCGAAAAAGTGGGTCCCCATTCAATACAGACGGCGGGTGGAATGAACGATTTACAACAAATTTGCCCAGTATTGAAAGACAGTAGCCCAATTACGTTCGAAAAAGTGGGTCCCCATTCAATACAGACGGCGGATTAAGCGGTTCTCATGCCAAAAGACACACGACCAAAATAGAATATACAAAACGGTACTCATGACAAATATGTCACACGACCCACTCAATAACATTTAGCTATGAGCAAAAGTGATTATGACGAGCTTCTCGTATTGTGGCAGGTATTTTAAGGATCCCTCCTATAATGTAACAGGGTTACGTTTAAATACAACACAATAAACGTTAACAATGCTTGTTTTAACACAGTATATGAAGATTTGTTAGATTAACTAACTCCGTAGCCCAGGAGCGTACGATAGAATAACAAGGAGGTAAACAATTTAATGTCACTTCATATGTTATAAAGGCGGGGTGATGACAGAGTACATTTCTGTTTACACCATGTGACAAACAAAGACAGACCTATATGGTTTTACATACTGTCTGTTGTAGCAACTTCAGTGGGAACAAACAAAAGGGACCAATAGTGGTTTTACATACCCTTTGTGCAGTTACAACATACCGGGTTATGTGCAATTTAGGTTGCAAACAAGAGTTGAATGCCTAAGTTTACAAAACGATTGTCAAACAAAATATTGATGATTCACGTTAAACTGCGGTTATTTATGTATGGAAAACAGGGCTGTCGTTAGGTTTTATTAACCTTTTCCGTCAGGGCTGAGGCATGTAATACAAGACATACATGTTGAGAAGAGGGACAAATCGAGGACTTCTTATAACAACAAAAGACCGAGTATTTGGTTTTACGTACTTTAGTTGAAGCGGGCCCAAGAAGATTTGTATAAGGGTGGAAAGACCAATTTAAAGGCTTTTCCTTTATTTATATACATATGATTTCAAAATGGACGTGTCAAAATCCAATTTGTTAGCAAAGAGCTCGGGTAGGACGCCATCAATTTTTTAACATTTGAGAAAAATTGAAAACTACTGTACACAAGGAATGTGATTATGTGAGTAACCACTTATTTTTTACCATGATGAGTAAAATATGGGGCTTGTTAAGATGGTTTACTTGTCCTGGGTCGTGATTTAACGCTTTGGAGTTTACCAAATCCGACTTTAGAACGACGCTCCAGTACTTACAGAACATAAAAGAAAAATTTTTGAAGAGATTCCTTCCGATATGATGAAAAAAAACAACAAACAAAAATGGTGAAAATTACAATATTGCATTACATAGCAAGGCGTGCCATGGCATGAACGTTGCGTAGTGTGAGGGGTTGAGAGGCAATGATTTGGGTTCATGACTCCCAGACACTGTGACTCGACGGGTGTCTCTGCTCTAAAGTGATCAATTTTAGAACAGGTGAGAAAAAAAATAAAAAAATAAAAAACGTGTGAAACAAAAATTACGGTGGTTGCCAATTCACGAACATGAACGGGGTAAACTACACCGTGGAGTGTACATAAATTTACAAAAATGATTTTTTTAACAATATTCGTTTTATCAACGAAAGGGTGGACATGTAATTGACACTTTACACGCCAGACATTGTAAGACTTCAATGTGCTTACAAAAAGGGTTGTGGTGATACACACTGGATCATTTTGAGTTTGCTGAGATAGTGGGGGTAGTTTTACTCGACTCCTCACTTCCAGTCTTTGCGATATCCTTAATATGGTAATTACCAATGTGCCTTCCAGAGAAGTCAGACAAAGAGTACACTAGATCTGATATCTTTCTTAGAACTTTGGCCTTCACGAAACGTGGTGCCAGCTTGGCAGAGAAATACGTGGCTCCTTGGGAAAGTGTGTTGTTCTTTCTCCAAACTATGTCTCCTGTGTTGAAGGTGACATGTTTCCTACGTAGGTTGTATCTGTCCGCACTCTTTTGATGAGCCAGGAGTAAAGCATCAGTGACTTCACTGTAGATGGCCGACAGTTCTTCCAGACGATGGGCATAGTCCGCGGTAGGGTTGCTAGTGGCGGCAATTGACGTAGGAAAGTTTGTGTCCCTATGTAGAGAACCGTGAACAACTTGTTCCATACCGTGTTTTAAGAAGAAAGGTGTGTAACCAGTGGCCAGGTTAACCGTGTTGTTCATAGCAGCCTGAATTTTATCTAGGTTTTTACACCAAGTGCGTTGATCTTTATCAACTAGAATAGCCAGAGCTGTGTTGATTGTCTGGTTATAACGTTCGACAGTGTTATTTTGTGGGGTATACAAGGTATTATAGTAAATGTCCTTGATTCCGTATTTGGCAAGAAAATTTTTGAATTCTTGAGCAATAAATTGTTTTCCGTTGTCAACTATTACGGTTCTGGGTGTTCCGTAAGGTATAAAAATGTGTTTTTCCAGAAGTTTGATGATGGCGGACGCATTGGCTCTTTTTAAAGGGAAGATCCAACAGAATTTAGTGAAAACATCCACTACACTAAGTATGTGCATGTGTCCGGCATAACTTCGAGGAAAAGGTCCGACGAGGTCCATTGACAATGATTGTAGGGGTCTGTCGGCACGTTTGGGATTACCCATTAGGCCGGCAGGTGCTGCCGTGCTATGTTTATAAGCTTTACAAGTTTCACATTTAGAGATGTAATTGCGAATTTGCTTAAAGAGACCAGGCCAGTAATACTTCAAGGTGATCTTTTTATACGTCTTGAAATTTCCTGGGTGTATGGAGTCGGGAGCACTATGATTGTCAATGATTATTTGTTCTCTACCTTCGAGGGGAACGACAAGTTTCCACGAGTAATCTTCGAGGATGGATAGTGGTGCCTTGCAATTACGGTATAATTGTCCTTCTTTTATGATAAAGTTAGGAAACTTTTGTTGGTTATTTTTACAACCTTCGAAGATTTTCAAGTACCATTCATCTTTTGTAGATGGAGGGGGGGCAATTGTGTCAACATTTAATGAAGCTAGTTCAATTCTTGAAAGGGCGTCGGGAACAATATTGTCCGCGCCTTTACGGTGAACAACATCAAAATTGTATTGAGACAAACGGGAGGACCAGCGAGCGAGCCTACCGGAGGGATTACTTAAAGAGATCAACCATTTCAAACTACTATGGTCTGTGACTACAGTAAATTTGCTACCGTCTATGTAACCGCGGAAATGGTGAACAGAATCCAATACAGCCAATAACTCTTTTTCGGTAATTCCGTAGTTTTTCTCGTGTTTGTTTAGTGTGCGGGAAAAATACGCTACAGGGTGTTCGCCATCTGGGAATTCTTGAGTAAGAACTCCACCGATTCCTACATTGGATGCGTCCGTGTGGAGGGTAAAAGAGAGTGCAAAATCCGGGCAATTCAGAACGGGAGCTTTTTGAAGGGCATCTTTTAAAGTTGTAAACGCTTCTTCAGCTTCGACAGACCATCGGAAATTGCTGACACCTTTACGGATGCCGGTAATTTTATTTAAGGGGGCTGCAATAGTGGAAAAGTCTTTGATGAATCTCCTGTAGTAACCTGCGAGTCCAAGGAAACCTTTGACTTCCTTCGCGTTCTTGGGACGGGGAAAATTTGCCATGGCTTCCACCTTAGCGGGGTCTGTTCTTAGGCCTTTTTCGTCGACAATGAATCCCAAATAACGTAGACGGGACTTACAGAATTCAGACTTCTTCAAGTTGATGGTTAAACCAGCGAACTTGAGTTGTTGGAAAACTTTTTCCAGCATTAATAGGTGTTTTTCAAAGGTATCGCTGACGATGATGAGGTCGTCAAGGTAACAAAACAGGCTGTTATCGACTTCAGGACCGAAAAGTTTGTCCATCAGTCTTTGTAACTCGGCGGGGCTATTTTTTAGACCAAAGGGTAATCTTTTAAAATGGAACATTCCCCTACCAGGTACAACGAAAGCAGTTTTTTCGCACGATTCTGCGTCCAAGGGTATTTGCCAAAACGCTTTGCTGAGATCGACAGAAGAGATGAACTTGGCGTTACGCAGCTTGTCTAAGGTTGCGTGAACGTGAGGTAAGGGATACGCATCAGCTTCCGTGCAAGAGTTTAAACGTCTACTGTCGAGACAGAAACGTGCAGAGCCGTCTTTTTTAGAAACCAAAAGAGTTGGGTTGGTCCATGCACTTCTGCTGGGAACCACCACACCCATTTTTAACATTTCGTCAAGTTCATTTTCTAAAAGTTTAAGTTTTTGGGGGGCTAAGTTGTAATAACGTTGCTTTATGGGTGGGCCATTGGTTTTGATATGGTGCTCAACCAAATCTGTCAAACCTAATCCGCATTTTTCGAAGGATATTGATTCGAATTTATTGACCATTTCCTTTAGTTGGAGAGCCTGGTCCGTGCTTAAATTTTCGTGAGGTATTATTGTGCGGATCTCACTAATTTGAGCGGCAGTGGAGGTTTCGCCAAGAGTATTAAATACTTGGGGAGCAACATTGAATGCCTTCCAGAAGTCAACGCCAAGGATGAAATTCTGGGATATAGAGGGCACTATTAGAAAGTTGATTGTAACTATTTTATTGTTACAATTGATTGGCAGGGCCAGGGCACCGATGACCGGCTGAGAAACATTATCTGCAGTCGTCAGGTGTGTCGATTGGGGTGAAATTTTAAAATCACTGTTAACAAAAGGCAGGTGAGCATTGTTGCCAAGACAGCTGACAGATGCCCCACTATCGAGTAATCCGGAAAAGGTCACATTGTTAACAGAGAAAGAAGCATAGGGTCTCCCATCTTTAGCTTGTTTGCAACAAACCGAAGAAACATTTAAGGTCTGGTTAAAATACTTAATGTGTGCTAACCAATCAGTCCATTCTTTAGACCTTGGTTCAGAATGGGTGCCTGAGAGGTTATTATTTAGTTTTTTGGCCTCTTCATGTAGAAATTTGGTGGGGGCTTGGAGAGATCCACCTGAGGTCTGACATCGCTTGGGTTTTGTAACCTTTCCATGTCGTGTCTTGATTTCTTGAAAATATTGCGCAGTTCGTCGCGTGGAGGAGAGCGGTCCCTAGAGTGATGTCTCTTGGAAGTTCGGGGTTCCTTGGATTCCAGAAACTTCGCTTGCTTGAAACAAGTAGTGGCCAGATGGCCTACTTTTTTGCAAAAAGAGCATACTTTTTTGTTGTCGAATTCTGGTTTTAAACCAGACGAACGGCTTGGCACAACTACATTATTAGACACATTCTTTATGTTCTTCCTATCCTGGTATGATTCCAGAAGGAGACAGACTTCGTTAAGCTGGGCCAGGGATGCAATTTTCTGCGAGGTGATGATGTTCTCGTATTTGCTTAAAAGGCCATCAGTTATGACTGGTAATAGTTCAGCTTCCGAAACGGGATGTGAAAGCTTGATGTTAATGGATTCAGCCCTTTCTATGAATGTTGCTACAGGTTCATTTACCAGTTGTTTAATAGATAGTAAAGATAATTTGATCCTGTGCTGGGCTTCTGTTTTTCCGAAGCTCGAGATTAGGGCAAATCTGAGTTTATTCCAATCTTTGCATTTAGTTTTTTGAATGCGGTGCCAGGGTATCAATTCTGGGGAGATGAGTTCTATGAAGTTTTTTCGTAGAATCTCGAATGGGATATTTTTGATAGTAGCCGTTTCTTCGATACGGTCGATGAAATCCAGCACATCGGAGACGCCATTATATTTGACTTTCCAAGAGGATAAATCGTAAGTTTTATCTTGTGTCAAGGTGGGTGCGATGTCCTGTTTTATCATTACTTGCGGCATAGGTTCTTTGTTAGGAACAAGATTATCCAAAACTTGCATAGCCAAGCGTGAATTATTTTCGCTTGATGGGGCGAGGTTTATTTTCTTAATATACTTTTTGTTAAATAAAAGTGCATAAGCCTTTAATGTAGATTTAGATTTGCTAGATGGCGAGAGTCCTCTATCCTTTAAAGCAGTTTGTAAGTGAGTTTTGGATAAACTGAGCACGTTGGGAATGATACCCAAATTGGATGATGCCATAGCTTGATTGTTTTCCATTGTGAGTTTCCCGGGAGGTGAAAAAATTTTGCCAGGGATTTCCTTTAGCAAACGCAAAATTAATTTTGTGAGGCACTTTTCACTTGGTAACCACTGGTTGACACTTCTAACATAGTTATAGAAAACTGTATTCCATACTACAATTTGGTATACATGACACCAGAATTCATGGTCAAGGTGGAAAAAAAATTGGCGTGGACTGACCTTAGGGGAAACACTTTTTTTATTTTTCACAAAGCACTTTTGGAAATTCGGTGAAATTCACAAGTATTAAACTGATTTTTCAAAAAATTGGCCAGGACTGGCCTTTAGAAAACGGCTTTTTAAATTTTCACAAAGCACTTTGCACTGAGAGGGGCACTAAAATTCACAAAAGGCACTCTTCTGGCAAATAGGAACAAACTTCCGGATGAAAATAATTGAATATGGGATTTGATACGTCAACCACATTGAAATTGTTTTATTTATTCATGGAACCAATCATTGATTTTATTATATTATTTCACTTTCCTTTATGTAGGGAAAAAAAACACAATTCACTTTACACTTATGCTGAAAAAAAAACGGTACCTATAATGTAGAATAGGAAAAAAAATCATTATTTTGTCCATTTAGTGTAATATAAATTGTACTAATTTAATAGACACAAGTGGGCCAATTGGTATATTGTGCAAAACAACAAAAAACGTCAGTGCGAAATTTTTGATTAAAGGAATTCGCACAATAAACTGGGATTCCAGCATCAAGTTTGTAGTAATCATTTCCGTTGCTAGCCGGTTTAGTTATAAAAGGGCGTTCTGATTAAAAAAGTGCTGCATAGCAACAGATAATCATTTGTTCCGACGGGTTTTTTCGTTGGAATTTGGCGCGGGAACAGTTGCGCGCGCAGTCCGGAGACTAGGTATTTGCTGCGTTAATATTTGCCGTTTGCATAGGCGCGAAAGCTGTTGCGGACCGGTGTTTGTGGCGCGTGCGCAGTCAGATTCGCGGTTTAAATTTTGGGCGACCTTCTACTTGCTTCTAAAATGGCTACCTTTAAAATGCGGCGTGATTCTACCCATATGTTTCTGTGGTTTTTTCACAGAAATTCCTGTACACTGGATGTAGAATAACAAGTTATAATTAATGTTCACAAAACAATTCCTGTGCAGGGAGAATTTCGACCAGTTGCATCCAGCAAAACGATCGGGACAGAGGGAGAAAAGAAAGAGAAAAAAAAATTCCGAGGCCCCACGCTGTGGCGACAGTTGTTATGGACCACGTTGCGCGCCAGTTGTTATGGGCAGAACGCATAACTGCTCTACAATATGTCCCCAGGCCAGCTCACGGTAGAGACAAAAGTACCCTCTATCTCAGAGGGCAGGTCGCACGAATGCGTCGGGATCTCTCTCTCTCTCTCCTTCTCTCTCCCACAATCGTCTGGGAATACTCACTGGGGAAAGGCTCCTGCCGTGGCAGATTAACAACAGGATGTAATTAATAGACTCATGTATTGTAAATTCAAACACAGTACAAGGGTTATTACAGCACAATTCAATTCAAGTGATGCATGTTACACAAACCTAGCTATCGAGTTTATATCTCATGATCCCTGTCAACGAAACTTTCTGAGTGGTGGCTTTACGCGAGAGTTCAAACAGTCTATCGTTACGGACACATTAAAGAGGGTAAATCAGAGGACAGCTTACATGGTGATTGAAGAATCCTTCGGCTCTCGGGTTCAGCAGGGCTCATCCCGAGTCTAGGACAGGTCCCGAAGTTCACAGGCATGGTAGAACACCAGCGCTAACACTCGTATGTACTTTAATTACATCGCAGATGTTACTGCGTTTAATTTGATCGGGCTAGTTAGCCGCGAACTGTATAGTTCGCGGAGGAGTGTCACGTGCGCCTGAGACGGCTTGTACTACTCGACTGGTGGCGGCGCGGGGGAGCGTGCCGGAATGCCGAGGGGAGAGGAGGTAGGTAACAGGAAACAGCGGGGAGCAACGAGTTGTTGCCCGCAGCGGTTTATTTAGGGACTCGCGTTGGCGCTCCCTGTTGCTCTAAAAACGTACCATAACAACGTATACGTATATAATATATATATAAAAATACCAGTAATATTGTCATATGTAATAAACATTTTGCCAGAGTTCGAAATTTCCCTAGATTTTGTCCTGATTTCCCTTATCCCTAAAAAATATTTTTCTCCCCTAGATATAGGGAAATTTCCCTCGACATAACATCACTGATTCAATATGACAACTTGAAGGTTAATAAACTATCGGTGCGTGAAGACCATATCATCATATTAACAATCCACCATGGATATGGTGCTTTTCTGATGGTCTAGAAAAATTAAAACTTTGACAATTATTTTAACTATTAAAACTAACTATAAACTAATAATAATAAAAATGCAGTTATTTAAGTTTGAAGGTCTTTATTCATTAAAAAAAAATAAAAAAAATGGACTGGAGTTCTCAATTGGTGATGCCATAGTCTCACTGGCTTCAGACGGGAGCAGTTGAGACTCTTGTGCGGTATTCATATAAAAAAGGCTCAAGATGTTTTTTAATGATTATAAGGGCAATTAAACAATAAATGTATATACGATGTACTTAAAACATTAGGAATAACAAACAGTCAAAACGATATTAAGAGAAAGATCTAATTTAAAGACCTCTTAAAATTATATGGTGGCACTAATAAAATAAGATATATATTTTTTTTAATATTTGTCGTAATTTTTTTCTGTTCGCATATCCGCGGGTAATTGATAAAATAATCATATTCCTTTATATAGACAGTGATTCTGTGCTGTTGTGGTTTGTACGGATTATACAGTTAGTCCATCAATAGAAGTATTAAACTTGTTTCGAAACCAATGGTTTCTTCGTCAGGGTAAAATGAAAATGAAAAAAATGTATAATAGACAAATAAATATATTCAAATAAGCAACTATAGGCAAAGAAAACATTACAGAGAGAGATTATTAATTAGTTAAAGGTATCACAAAAAAATAATGAATTAAAATTATCGGTCAGTGGCTGAGTTCGTATCGCGTTTGGGACCCACCCATCACGACAAAAGCAACATTTTCAAAGAGATTTCAAAATGTTGTCAGATGGGAATGTTTGTATAAATATTTCTTTGTAAACAGAAAAAAACAGTACATTAATTACATTGGTGAAAAAAATTTACAATTAATAAGTCTATTTCATGGTGGGTACCTTTATGTGTTTCATTGTAGTGTCTTATTTACGGTATGCATATTAAGCAATTACCCGGAGATGTATATGGTTGGAAGGTATGTGTGTGTGTGTGTGTGTGAGAACAAGTATAAATGAATATAGGGTGAGTATGTATGTATATTAAAATTTTTTATAAATTAACTCAATATAATCAAATAATATACCAGTTGTCTAAATAACAAATAAGTGTAAATAAGTGATTGAGAGTAATATAAATCATATATGAAGATAGTTGCCAATAATATATGCGTTAAAGAAAATGAAGATAATGTAGGTGGTTCTTGGTCGAAGTATGGTACAGTTAAACATGACCGAATTTCATATCGACACCGTGGCGCAGTGGTTAGCGCGTTTGCCCGGAAAGCAAGAGGTCCTGGGTTCGAGCCCCAGAGGTATCAATATGTTTTTCTGATTTTTCTGTTTCCAGATTTTCGATTGAGTTTCGCTTATATTGTCTTCATTTATTTAAATATTACAATTTAAATATTACAATTTTACTCATAAAGTTAAAATAAAAAAATAAAATATTCATCCCAGACTTGCAGAAAAGTCGATAGATGTCGCATGTTAAATAAAATGGATAAAGATTTATCCAGACACTATCTAGAGAGCATTTAGTTCGGGTTTGAATCTTGCAATAATACATAAAGATAGTTGCCAATAATATATGCGTTAAAGAAAATGAAGATAATGTAGGTGGTTCTTGGTCGAAGTGTGGTACAGTTAAACATGACCGAATTTCATATCGACACCGTGGCGCAGTGTTTAGCGCGTTGCCCGGAAAGCAAGAGGTCCTGGGTTCGAGTCCCAGAGGTGTCAATATGTTTTTCTGATTTTTCTGTTTCCAGATTTTCGATTGAGTTTCACTTATAGTGTCTTCATTTATTTAAATATTACAATTTGAGGTTTTACTCATAAAGTTAAAATACAAAAATAATTAAATTATTATTTTTTAATTTATAAACTAACGTTTTAGACAAGATTTTTATAAGCAATAATTGTCAGCCTGAAACACTCATTTACATTGAAAAATCTTCCGAGAAAAGATACTTGCCGCCAACGGGACTTGAACCCGTGTCCTTCTGATTGCCGGTCGGATGCTCTGACCACTGAGCTATGGCGGCTTATCAAATACCCGCCAAATCATTCAATATATACTAGTGTTTCATTCAAATATTACTGCTTATTATATTTTTTCCACCTGAAAACAACCAACTTTATTTTTGCGAGAGAGACATTGTTAGTGTTAAATCCCTCGCTAGGTGGCGTCGAGACAAATTATGTCTGCATTTATTGGGGAAATACTTAAACTTGCCAAATATTAATTATTATTTTTTAATTTATAAACTAACGTTTAGACAAGATTTTTATGCATAGCACAAAGGGTAACAATTATTATAAGCAATAATTGTCAGCTTGAAACATTCATTTACATTGAAAAATCTTCCGAGAAAAGATAGGGTATATAGCTCAGTGGTCAGAGTATCCGACCGGCAATCAGAAGGACACGGGTTCAAGTCCCGTTGGCGGCAAGTATCTTTTCTCGTAAGATTTTTCAATGTAAATGAGTGTTTCAGGCTGATAATTATTGCTTATAATAATTGTTACAAAAATAATTTATTTTCATTTACTTAAAATTATGTCAAAAAGTGAATTTGCGATTATTGAAGAAGAATTTTATTTATTTATTAATGTTTTTTGTCTATCCTTCTTTACCACCGATTACTACGTATTTCGCATCCCAATCGTTGAGGAATATTTAGGTAGTTATTATTAATACGCTTTAAAACATAAATAATGCAGACGTCATTAAAATAAGTAACTACATTTTCTGGTCACAAAAGGCATAAGGCATACATATGCGTAACATAAGTGAATTATTTGCGCTTATCTTAGCTACCGCTATATATTTGCAATTAATGCAGTTCTCTCGCCCCGCGGTCCATCCGATAGAAACTGTAAATTATTACGACGCCTTCGCGTGCAGAGATTGGACAGTTTCTATCGTTTATCAACTACCATTGACTCGCTGCACTCGCGACAGCGGAACATAAACACAACACGAATGATCACTCGATTAAATTTATTCAGCGGGCTTCATTGATTCATTGTTTTACTGCCGTATCTGTTGTTTAGGCATTTAGTTAGGGAACTTGAAAATACCCGGAGAGCGATATTTTGATTTATGTCCTTCTTTTCTTTGCGGTATGGATCACACGAGATTATCGAAAATGAGGAGGATTCTGAAAGCAAGAGGTGATAAAGATGGAAATTATGATAAATAAAAAACGATGAACCAAGAACTGAGTGATTTGTTATCTTCTTCTT
This sequence comes from Limnephilus marmoratus, assembly GCA_917880885.1. Lineage (NCBI taxonomy): Eukaryota > Metazoa > Arthropoda > Insecta > Trichoptera > Limnephilidae > Limnephilus > Limnephilus marmoratus. Next base: position 8,592,662 of record OU862918.1, read on the forward strand.
TATTCGAGACCTTGTTGCGCCTACCGATATACTGCAGCGCTACAGAAATGCTCCTTGAGGGACGAGTGCACTCTTTCAGAGCACTTAAGATGGTTAATATCCTCCATGAACGATTATTTGCTTAATTTTTTTTGCTTTTTTAATATTTTTCACTTTTCTGTATATATACACAAGAATTTATATTTTGTCTAATTTAATTTTCTTTATATTTGCCTAATTTATATATTTTTATTTAGAAATATGAAATTTAGTGTATTGCACTACCCCTGCACACATTGTAGAATAAACTAGTATCTGACGTTATTATTACGCTAACGTCTGTACTGTGGAATTTAAGAATCCACTACCAGTACAACGCTAACGCTACGCCTTACGCAAAACCGTTTTCGTACGTGAAGTTTGTATACACATGTACTTTTGTAAAAGAACCGAATTAAGCAATGGCAAAAGATGGCACCACTTATGTAAACAGCTTACTTGATTAGCATCGCCTGGCAGGCCTAAGTACAACGGATTTGTAATTTCATGCATCTCTCGGAAAATAGAGGGATTGACGATAGTATGATTATTATTGTAACTTGTAGCTGCACATATTACTTATGTCATCATTGCCTGTCGTAGTTACTTTGTCCCGGTGACTAGCTGTCACTGGATCACAGTGGATCCGAGGAACAGTTCCTATCGGATTTATAAAATGGTCACCAACTCTCAAACTGGGCGAACGCCCGCAGAGCCTAGAAGCAAAAAACTGCTTGTTATTATTATTGTTGATGAATTTGAACTCTTTTTGCATCAGATTTCTTCACTGCCCCCGAAACTGCACTTTAGGTGTATGTTTTAACATGATCAGTTCAACGCGTTAATTTTAGTTACTCGTATTGTACATTATTTACAAATAATATTATAACTTGCATGTTGTTACATTTCCCTTATTTAATCGGTGATCTTTTTCTGCCATCTTCCTTGCTGGTTACCACTTAGCTTCTCCTGGATCGAGTTCTCAGTTTGGCGATCAAAGTGTTCAAAGCATCTTGGGATAATATCCCAAAATACTTCGGATGTAATATATTAAGTAGCCAGAGAAATTAGTACTCCTGACCATGTATCATATTATCGTCAAGGCACAACCGAGAAACCGGGATAAAGGGCGCGGACGTTGAGATTCATCCACGGCAGACCGACCACCATACACATTCTGGCTGATACTGCCAGATGACGAGAGAGGTATCCCACCCGACACAAGCTTTCTTCATATCACAATGCTTGTTTTCATTATCTTTTCTTGCAGATGCTTGCAACATACGCAAGATGCCATTACCCTGCGAGCAGTCGCCGTTTTATGTTTATCTTTATGTAATTTTTTTAAATTAGTTTATCCCTGACTTGCTTTATATTATTCGCATTTTGTATATTATGTAAGCACTTGCATACTGCTTCCTAACACCGTATGCAGGGACACTGGAGGTCTAGATTCGTTCAAAGTTAAATGTAGATTCGTTCTTTCAAAATCCTTTCTTGCGAGAGGCTCGAAGGAGTAACCATCTGTTACTTATATTAGGGCGGGTAAGTGGTGGATAACCTCCACTGACCATCTATCATGAGCATTCCGCTCTAGCACCGAATTTAATTTTTCTTAATCATTTACTTTCTTCCAAACACTTTCATGTAGGTGCTTTCAGTTTTCATATCTCGGTTGGATCAAATAAAAATGAAACTATTTCTGAAAAGTTGGTTACTGGAAGAAAGTGATTTAGTGAACGGTCTGTTAGGCTCGGCAGAAAGGAAAATGCATTCAGTGTTGACATTGCGTGCGGACATCGTCTGGAGGAGATGAAAATGGTCTTGTAGATACTGTGGAATGTCCACAAGAAACTACTTAATCAGTAGGTATTGAAATAGATTAATAAGTAGAAAGTTTTATGTGTGCGATTCCCAAATCTCTACCACGAATATCTCATAGTAGGACCTTATAGGCATCGAGATCTTGGTCGATGATGATTGGTCTGTAGAAGTAGTACCTATATTTCGCATTTATCACATTTTTCAACACTGTCCTCAGAATAGGCCACTTGCATCACATTTTAAAAAAAAAATTCGGTTTAGGCAAATATTCTAAGACATTCTGTATTTTTTAAATTTTTTTATTCGTATTTTTGAAACCCTGGGGATTTTTAGAAAATTTCAATCCGAAAAATAAGACCATTTTTTATAAATCGGAAAGACGGGACATAATTTTATGGGTGCGAAAAAACGATAATTACATAGCCGGTAAACATTTAAAAAAAAGAACATTTTCCACACGAATGGCACAGGAAAATAACGAGGCATACCAAAAATATTACATTTCATAAATATTTTTTTCCTTGATCCATCTTATTGATTATAAATCTTTATAATGTACAACGTCTATATTACTAAATCCAATGTTATATACTGTTACGTTACAAAAGATAAAGAATAGACCCCCTTATTCCTGTTGCAAGGAGCTAGTGAATTGGCCCCCAGTGCACAGCTCGCCGTACCGCCCCCTCTCCGCCCCCCTCTCCGCACGCGGAGGTCCGTGGCCCCAGTGCCGAACGGCACCCGGCATTCATTCCCCGGCTGGTCGCGGGCTTGACAACAGTGATTGCGCTAGTGCGCTGTTCGAGAACCTAAAAACTCGTGATTGTTTCTATAATGTGTTTTGTGCACGAGAAGGCCCACAGTAACCTGTCTGACGACTACCTCATATCCTGCTTTGTGAGTAAAATGAATCTTTGTCCCCTCTGGTGTGTTACATCCCGCGTTTAAATTCACTAATACGTGTGGAGAGAAGAGAGAGGTTCCCCGCCATGTTAGAAATTCTATACCTAGCAAGTACCCATGTGTAGTTTGCCGAGGCTGGCAATTGTAAAACCCTGTCTCCTTCTAAATGAATAAACCCTTTACGTGCAAAACTGCGTTCTGATTGAGGAAAGAGACCTGGAGATTGTGAGGAAAGAAGGAGGAGGAATTCACAAGCGAACCACAACACTCGCCTTGGTTTTAAGAGGAACCTTGCTCGCGCCGGCTCTGAGCTAGTTCTGTTCGCCTATGTATTGCGTGTCCTTTCCAGGTTTTGGTTTAGCAAATGGCCGTATAAGCGGCAATGCTAACAATACTTGTACTTGTTAATTATAATAATAAGACAATTTTGATTTTGTTAAAATCAGCACCATAACCATTACACCTCTAAAACACGTACAGACAACTTAAAATGTAAGGGGTTCTCTTCATTACATCCATATTTTTGTCAAAAAATCAAACCAAAAGATAAGTTCGCAGAGAACAAACAATAAATCTAGTGAACGTTAAATGTCAAATTAAAAAATTCGCCTGGAATCAAAGTGATGCCATATAAAAAAAATTAATCAGTGTGGAATTTTACAAAATTAAGAGTAACATTTTCGGAGACGGGGCATTTTCATGTAGTGTCATTTTTCTAAAAAAAATTACTGACATATTCGTAATCTTTGTAAAAAACTCTATCCACACGAGTCGTCATGAAATCCATGCAAGCGGCCTATCCCTTCGAAGATTAAGTTAGAATCCCTGCTTTATTTAAAAAAGAGTTTTTTGTTGAAGTGAAAGCTTCTTTAGCACCGTTGTGATTTGAAACAAAAAAGCGACACTAATAAGAGACAAACACATACATCCATAGAACATAGACTGCGAGAGAAAGATATAGAATAATCGGTCTCCTCTTTGTGCGATGATTCGTAGCCTATCGGTCTTCTCTTTGTGCGTTGCTTCGTAGCCTCTCCACTCTTGTCTACTTTATTTTTCTGAATGTTTCACTTCTACCGCGTGTGAACTGCACATACATTTTTGAAGTGAAAACGTCTTTAGCACCATTGTGATTTAAAACTTTATGAAACAAAAAAGCGACACAGAAAAGAGACATAGACATAAATTTATTAGCCTGCGAGAGAATGATAGAGAATAATCCGTTTGCTCTTTGTGCGGTGCTTCGTAGCCCATCGCTCTCTTTTTTGTGCGGTGCTTCGTAGTCTCCCCACTCTTGTCGACATAAGTGTTTTGAAGGTTTCACTTCAAGGAAAACTTCTTTTTCACCGTTGTGATTTGAAACTCGATGAAACGAAAAATATCAAGACTAAAAAGAGACAAATACATCTATAGGATTTAGCTTGCGAGAGAATGTGATAGTATAATCGGTCACCTCTTTGTGCGGTGCTTCGTAGCCTCCCCACTCTTGTCTACTTGTTTTCTGAAGGTTTCATTTCTACCGCGTGTGATACACATACTCCGGTTTTTAAATTAAATGTCGGCGTTTCAGGGTTACCCATTATATTAAACATTCGTAAAAGCTAACAAATTGATTATTTTATTTGAGTTTTATTGAGAACTCTAGCGGATGTACATATTTATGTCCTCTTTACAGATCCTTAAATGGCCCCCAACGGAGCGACCGACCGTTCGGTCCAGATTGTGGAGATAACAATTTGTCAATATATAAATATTTGCGCAAGTTTTCATGTTTACCACTGATTTTATTAATTTTTGTGTCGGTGACCTTTAATTCGACCAATAAAAATCTTTTTTTATTAGCGATATGGTTTTCAGTCTTAAAGAATATGTGAGAAATCATTTTAAATATAAATAGCCTTACTGAAAAAACGTAGTGAACATTTTATTCAATTGGAGGGGACCCGACTACTTTGGTGTTATAAAGAAACATATGGTTTCCTCCTTCACCGCACACGTCAAGACTCTATTTTTTTTTTGAACGAAGCTACATTTATTTGAACGACTCTAGATCCTCCATTGTCCATGCATACGGGGTTAGTAAGCAGTATGCAAGTACTTACATTAACATTATACTAAAGATAAATAGAAGTAGGAGCCCGTGGAATAATTCTTCTGAAATAGGTAACATCAAAAAAAGAGATAATAGTAATAGTAAAAGAAAAAGAAAAATAATGGCTATAACCAGTCGAAGAATCCGTCTGAAAATGAAATAAGTAATGAGGAAAAAAACAAGTAATTACTATAATAGCATAAAAATAATAGAAAAGCCAGAGAAAGTATTCCATAGACCACCGGGCAGTCCCAATGAGAATGCGTATAGCTATCGGCCTAACCGCAGATGATGCTCGAAGTCCGCGCCCTTTAGCCGGCTCTCCGATTTTGCCTCGAGGAAATGCACTTGGGAGAGAAGGGGACGTTTTAGAAGACCTTGAGATTTTATTCAATTGATAAACAACAGTGTATGTGAAAATCTTACTAATTAGAAACTGACGAAAAAAGTTAATGGAAAGATATATAAATTGCTTATCAAGCCAAAGAGGGTAGGTTATCTATTTTTAGTTTTATTAATAATTTCTTACAGAATTTCCGAATTTTTTCAAGGTACTTTAAATGTCCGAAATATATTTTTTATTTTTGAATATGAATAAAAACAAAAACCACTATTCTACAATAATCATTACCTGTGACTAGTTCATATTAACTTGCTCCGTAATAAAGTGTATTTTAAAATCTATAACGCTCAAATTAAAAAGTTACTTGGAGTGTTACGTGTTCGTACTACAAAGTTCTAAAATATTTTTATAATATCTGATTGATTTAAAGTTCCTTCCGAATTTAATCAGCAAAACTATAAAAGTACAATTTGTTTTAACGCGGGTAGTACGAAAAAAACATTAATCCAAGATGCATTGCCGAGTGTGCTCAGTAACTCTACGTACCGATGAGTTAAAATTCACGTGTGCCGCATGCAAAGGCGCATTTCATTTGGCTTGCGGAGGTATTATTGAGAACACATATCGTCGACTTAATCAAGAACGGCGATCCCAACAAGTGTGCAAGCAATGCAATACAGCCAAGCCCGGCGCTGCTAGCCCGTTGCAGATCAGTGATACTGAACCTTTGGAGCAGATTAAAAAAGTTACTGATATTAGTGCAGCGCTAAATGCACCGACAAATCTTAAAGATATTCAAGATCTAGTCATGAACAGGACGTCTAATCTGGAAAAAACACAAAATGATATTCTAGACCAGAATAACAAAATACTTGAAAGTATTCAATTTATGAGTTCTCAATATGAGGATTTCATGGCTAGAATCCGTGACATCGAACTGAAGAATGATGAACTCACTAAAAAGAACTCAACCTTGGAAGCTAGGATTTATGTCTTGGAAAAATGTGTGGACATGCAGGAAAGGGAACTCAAAGCGAACAACATAGAAATAAGAGGCATCCCAGAAATCAAAGGAGAAAATCTGGAAGACGTTTTTTTCAATATCTGCAAAACAACAAAGTCCTCCACTGATACAAAGGACATCGATTCCATTCTTCGCGCAGCAAAAAAAAACAACAATAGTCATCCGAGAGAAATCATTGTTAAATTCAAAACGAACATAGCAAGAGAACACCTATTAACAGACGTAAAAACTTTCAACAAAAACAAACAGAATCTAGAAGACAAATTGAACACCTCAAACATCGGTATAGCTGGTTCCTGCTCGCCGATCTTCATTTCAGAACAATTAACATTTCGCGGTAAACAGCTGTGGTTCAAGACACGAACAGCAGCGAAGGAGAAACAATATCGCTTTTTTTGGATTAAACGGGGGCAGATTTATCTTCGTAAAAACGAGGGAACTAATGCCATTGTTATCTCAGACGAAAGCAAATTGGCTGCGCTTTGATAAATTTGAATTAATGGCTATTCTTTCGAGGTATGTCTTGACCTGTGCATTTATGTCTCATATTTGTTTCATTTACTACCTTTCTGGATTTCATTTGTTATCACGCAGTTCCTGCTACCTTATTTTTATTATTATAGTTTTGGCTTCTTGCTATCTCTTTCATAGTAATATATCTAATTACATTATTTATACTATATTATTATATATTACTCATATGTGTATCATTTACTACCGTTTTCAAATTCATTTGATATCTCGCAATTCTTGCTACCATTTTGCTTTTACTTGTTGCTATCTCATTCATAGTACTACATTTAACTACACCATTTATACTATATTATTATTTACATTAAGCACATCTACCATTGTAACTACATTTGGAATCGCCTTTAATCATATATTACTCGGGAACCAACTACTATACAACACACAACCAACACATACTTATGATTCAATTAAATTATGATACCGGAAATGATTCCGGCATAGATCTTAACATGAATGTCATTGATGATTTGAACAATCTAAATAACTATAAATGGTGCGCTTACGGAGTTAAAATTATTCACCAAAATATAAGAAGCATTTCTAATATTGACGATTTTTTAATTTTTCTGGATCAATTCAATTACCAATTCGATGTTATAATTTTATCGGAATGCTGGCTTAATAAAGATTACACCTCAAAAGTTATTCACAATTACTCTGAACACCACACAAACATATATCTTAATAAGTCTAGCGGAATCGTTGTATACATCAGAGACGGACTTCAATCTCAAGTTGATGAAATTTTCTTATCACAAGCCAACTGCCTGAAAATTGTTTTGAATAATAATCTATGCATTTTTGCGATATACAGATCACCCTCTTTTCAAAATATTGATACTTTTCTGAATTCACTCCAATCAATTATCAACAGCTCAAAAAATATAGAACGACAAATAATTATAGGCGACCTCAACATCAATACAATTACCGAATACCACCGCCAATCCAACGATTACCTATGTCTACTAACTGAAAATGGGTTCATTCAGACAATTATCAGCCCTACTCGTGAGCAGGGCAAGAGTAAATCTTGTCTTGACCACATCAACGTCAAAAAAATTAACCATGTTGACTCATTTGTCATTCACTCTACAATCTCAGATCACTATACAACAGCACTCTGCCTTAAAAACAAACCTCCTAATCCTGCTAAAATTAAACATGTTGCAAGAATAAACTATAATAATTTAATTGAGGACTTGAGCTCAGAAAACTGGCAAAATGTTCTAGACCAATCTGATGCCGACTCATCGATGAATGAATTTATCACTAAATTACATTCATATATTTCTAAACATACAAGCAATAAACTTATACCGCATAAACAAATAAAACTTACGCCATGGATCACCCCTGGCCTTATCAAATCGATTAACATTAGGAACCAACTTCATGAAAAGGCGAATAGGTGCCCTGAGAATATTATAGTACAAGCTCATTACAAAAAATATAGGAACTTTTGCAAAAAACTAATAAAATCGGCCAAAGAAAATTATTATAAAAAATTCATTTACGAAAATAACTGTACTCCAAAACGTTTATGGGAAGCATTTCGCAATATAACTAAAACAAAAATAAATAAATCTTCCGAAATTAAATCACTGAACATCAATAACGTGAACACTTCAGACCCAAAAATCATTGCGAATTTTGCCAATAATTATTTCACGTCAGTGGGAGTCACACTTGCGAAAAAAATTCTCAACAATCTTAATACAACAGAATCCGATCTCGCTAAGTTAACAATCTCTAATTTCGGTCATAAATTAGACAATATCCAAACAACTTCAAACGAAGTCATAAATATAATTGACGAACTCAAGTCATCGAATGCTTGTGGTCCTGATAACGTTTCATCAATTCTGCTAAAAAGTATTAAATCCTTCATAGCAACTCCAATCGCGTATATTTCCAATCTAAGCTTCAATTCAGGAAAATTTCCAAATCATTTAAAACACTCTATTGTTATTCTGCTTCACAAAAATGGAGATAAATCGCAGATACACAATTACCGGCCAATTTCTTTGCTCAATTCTATTTCGAAAATTATTGAGAAAATTGTAAAGAATCGTCTCAGTCATTACCTTGAAAAAAACAATATCCTTTCCAATAGACAGTATGGCTTCAGACCAGGATTGAGCACTGAAAATGCAATTACAAATCTGACGAAAATCATCTCCAACAATATCGATAGAGGAAGAAAATGCATTGCGCTCTTCTTGGATCTAGCCAAAGCGTTCGACACCATCTCACACAAAATTCTCTTGAAAAAACTACAGCGCATCGGCATTCAGGGTCAGCTACTTAAGTGGTTAGGTAGTTATATAGAAAATAGGAGCCAAAGAGTGAATATTAACGATACTCTAAGCGATCCGGCTGATATTAACTTTGGTGTACCTCAAGGAAGCACTCTAGGACCACTTTTGTTCAATATCTATATAAATGATTTATGTAACAGTTCATTTGCCGATCATATTATCACCTTTGCGGATGACACAGTATTATTATTTGAAGGCAAAAATTGGAATGAAGTTCATAATAATTCAGAAATTGGTATCAACAAGGTAAAACAATGGCTAGATAATAATCTTCTCACTCTCAACACTGACAAAACTAAATTCATTCGCTTCAGTGCAACTCAAGCGGGACAACCAAGAGAAACTCAAAGAATTATTATACACCATTGCAATGACCCAAACACTTGCAATTGCAATACCTTAGAATATGTGGATAGCATAAAATATCTAGGAATTATCGTAGACAAGAATCTGAGATGGAATGAACATATCGATTCAATCTCCACAAAGGTCAGAAAACTCACGCATCTTTTCATGGCTATTAGAAATATTCTATGCGCAAAAGATCTAAAACTAATGTACTATGCCATGTGCAACTCATTACTTGAATATGCATCTTTAGGATGGGGAGGATGTACCAAATCAATACTGGACCCCTTAGCCAAAGCACAGAAATCACTTCTAAGGGTCATACTTAAAAAACCATTTAGATACCCCAGTAATGATTTATTCAAAGAGATAGGAGTTCTGGATGTGAGGCAACTATTTATAAGAAAAGTTATATTATACACACAAAAATATCGTCACCTCTTCCCCTCCGTAGAACATTATCACAACACCCGACATGCAGGGAGGAATCCAATAGTTCCACTTGCTACTATGACATCCCTTGCTCAAAGACAATATTCTTACCTAGGTCCAAAAATGTTCAACCTTATACCCGGTTCTTGGAAATTGAAAAGTGCAAGCGTCCTGCGTAAATTAGTCAATGATTGGATTCTGAACTTAGGGAGAGTCGAAAGTGAACGTATGCTGTATAACTGGTAAACAAAATCACTTAACTTTCCTGATCACTAGACCAAAATTCCCACCACAGTTCATTGAGTTCAATGTTTCGACATCCTTTCTGATGTTTTTATACATGGGATTTATGGTTATGCGCCCCTGAAGCCTGTCTGCTCCGTGTAAGTGTAGGTATATCACCGCTGTAAAGCGTTCATGCACGTCGCACGTCGCTAACTCTGTGTGAAACTTGGTACCTTACAACGGTAATGATTAATGATTTATAATAAACAAATAATACCTACATAACAAAACATGTATGGCGTACGAAGTAATGCACCAATTTCACCAAAGTAGCACTAAATTTGGTACTATTTTATTATATTTTATTATATTATATTCATAGTTTATATTTCTATCTATATTTATAGTTATTGTTTTTATATTTTAGCAGGAGAAACATACTGTCGTACTTATAATATAATACTGTATAAACATGTTTTAAATCAGTGAAAATAATTTGTAGCTACAAAAATCATTGCAGTTTCATCGCTCAAAAAAATCATATAGACTATTACGTTCGTTATTATAAATGTAATATTGTAAATTTTAATATAGTTTCTCCAATAAGTGTACTTGTATTAAAAGTTCAAACTCCTAAACACATAACCTAATATAATTTCATTTCTTTATGTTGTAAATCTTTTGTAATTCCTCCATCTTGTTCTTTTAATTCCTCCATATTGTAAATCTGAATGTATTATACATATGTTAACAGGTTAATTCGGTAAATCCGATTATAATATTTACTACCAGATTACCTTTCTACTTTGTCATGTATATTTATATATTTTATATACATTTTCTTTATTACACACCTTAGCTTCAGAGAAAAATTAAATTTTCAGTTTTTTTTTGTTTTTGTTATGTAATTATGTACATTTCAGGTATAATATGAACTAACATGTCAATTTGTCTGTCCTGGAACGGGATACTTTCCTAGTTGGACAGGCAAAGCTTCCTAATTGAAATGTGTACTTTCTTTTGTATCTATAATAAATAAATAAATAAATAAATAAATAAATAAAATAATTAACTAGGTAAAATTACGCATTAGATTTTGCATTTATAATATACTTTAGTGTTTAAAAATTGCAATATTTTAAGCTTCAAACAAGAAAAAAGTAGAAAAAAAGCTTATCCCAAAATTTTTAAGCCAAACGTTGAAAAATTTCTTTAAAGTCAAAATAAAAAAAAATAACTTAACTTCACTTTTTATTTCGTTCATTCAATTAAAAATTATAAAAAAACTAGCTGTTCTGCTATATAAATTATTTCTATATGTGGATGAGTTCGATAAGGTGGACGTAGCCCCATCTGTCATTCAACAACATAGTTCTGTTTGAAATACTAATGCGACGGACAAATTTGTTCATACAAAAATACTGAAATAGCAAATAATTATGGGAGGGCGGGGGTAGGAGGGTGAAAATTCGGGGTATAGGTCTTTTTTGATGCAAAAAAAACTACAAAAAAAAATTTTTGTTATAAAAATGGATTTTTTTCTGGATAGGGACACCCTAATCACCTAGCAGTATGAAATATACTTTATGACCTATTTTCATATCCATCAAATATTCTTTAAAAAAATCATAAAAATCGGTCGAGCTGTTTCGGAGGAGTGCAACCATAAACACAGTGACACGAGATTTTTTATATATATTGTTAAGAAATTAAAGTTGATATTTAGTTGAGCAAGGGTTGAAATGTTTCTCCGCTTTTAACAAAGAGGTCAGGCATAGTTGTGGTTCGAGGATTTACACATAGATGTCAGGGTTGGCTATAGTCTTCCCTCCCAAATGGACCCTGTTGTAAATTTATAAATAGGATGAATTCATTATTTTCAACCTCTTTCTGCATTAGTTTGCCTTTAAAAGGAAACGTTAGATTATCAGTCCGTTGGGGGGATTTAATAATTTATTTGGATTGGAATTGTTGTACATTATTGCCAATAAATTAATTTTGTATCTACCTTGAATTTCTTGTTGAAGTTTTTGAAGACCTAAAAACTTACATTATTTGATTAATCGAATCAAAACCCTAACATTTGATCCTTCGTGCCGCATTAACGATTGAATCGCGAGTGATAAAAGAACCAGCATCTTCAACATTCATCAAGAGAGATCTTCAGAGAAAAGGGCAAGTGACCAATTCCCATTCCTATATACCTTATTTTCCCAGGCAGGAGAGCATGATTGATGGAGTACATAACCGTATTTCTTTGTTTGTTTTAAATTTATTTAAAAAAAACGGGCTGATTATTGCTGTGGTGTTAAATTGATTTCATACCCAACAGCAACATTGTAGTAATCGATAAAAATTGTTACATCAATGTAAAAAGAAGTTTTAGAATACTGAGAAAGTATTTTAAACTTCATAAATTACGAATGATTATTTGAAAATCCGTAAATTAAAAATTCGAATTTTACCGCGAGGCGGTCGTTTAAACGCAGCCGTAGGCCTAACGCATGCGCGGTAGGAACAAATAACAAATAATATTATTGTTTATTTTGACAGCTAACGGGCTGTGGCATTTTGCGAGATAAGATTCATTTCATGGTTAAAATTCATTGTTTTATCGGTTAATGAGTAAAATTCTGTGATCAAGGGCAGTGCACGTGTAGTGATTTAATTACAAGTGATTATAATTTAACGTTTGTGTTCTGTGAGTACCTTATTTTTGATATTTAAAAAATGGATCTCAAAACATTAGTGGCCCAGAGGGGAATCTGTAAAGCTAAATTAACTCGATTCAACGAATACATCCAAGGAAATAATTTGTCGCAATCTGAAATTGAAGTCAGGTTAAAGAAACTCGAACCAATTTTAGATTCTTTCGATATAATCCAAGATCAAATTGAAGCGCTTTCAGCGGACGAATTGGCTAAACCATTGGAAAGGCAAGCATTTGAAAATTCCTACTATAGTCTTGTTGCCAAGGCTAAAGATAAATTGTTAATTAAGGTTCCGAATGCAATTTCACACAATATTAGATTGCCTATTTTAGAGTTGCCTAAATTCGACGGCTCCTATGAAAAGTGGTTAAATTTTAGAGATACTTTTGTAGCTCTGGTTGAAAATAACCCATCCTTAGAAATTATTCAAAAGTTGTATTATCTGCGATCATGCCTGGAAGGTGACGCGGCTAAATTATTGATATCATTGCCAAATCACCAAGACAATTATTACACGGCCTGGGAAATGTTGACCAGCCGATACCAAAATACAAAATTTATTATACATAAGCACGTGGAAGCATTATTCAAATTGCCTGAAATAAAATTTGAAAATTCCACAGCATTAAGGAATCTTATTGATGAATCCGAATTACATTTAAAATTGTTGAATAATTTAAATATACCCACCGAAAATTGGGATATTATTTTAATATATTTATTGTCACATAAACTAGATAGCGAAACTCGAAATCATTGGGAAACATTTGCAACCAAAGATAACCTACCTACATATAAGGAGTTTATAAAATATTTATCAGATCGCGTCCAGATTTTAGAATTTGCCGGGATTACTGAAGCAAAGGTTAATCAAAATAAAACATTCCCTGTCAAGTACAGAAAGGAAGCTATGATTTCATTAACGCCGCAAATGATAAAATGTATTATTTGCAAAGGCGATCATAGGATTTATAATTGTAAAAAATTCTTAATATTAAATGCTAAGGATCGAATTATAAAGATACGTCATTTAGGTGCTTGCTTGAAATGTTTGTGCCTAGGTCATAAACTAAAGGAATGTAAAAGTAAATACAACTGTCGAATATGCGAAAATAATTCGCACAATACATTGTTACATTTAAAAAAGGAAATAGATAATTCATCTCATAATAAGTCTCCTCAGAATAATGATACACAATCAACATCAAATAATGAAGTTTTAGTTACCAATCATTCAGCGAAGGTATCTAATAATTTTATTTTGTTATCTACGGCCGTTATTAAAGTGTTGAATAATAATGGAAACTTAATTAAGGCAAGAGTATTATTGGATAGCGGAGCGCAGTCTAATTTTATCTCAGAGAAATTCGAAGCTAGGTTGCAATTAAAACCCAAAAGTGCAAACATACCGATTACCGGAATACAAAACAGAATATTGAATATTAAGAAAAGTGTAAATTTAAGGATTTTTTCAAGCTATTCACCTTATGAAAGAGACATAGAATGTCTCGTTTTGAAGGAAATAACGAGTAATCTGCCGCAAATTTCTTTTCAGAAAAAGGATGCTAGCGTACCTGATGGTCTACAGTTAGCGGATCCTACCTTCTACGAAACAGGCTCCATAGATATGCTACTCGGAGCGGAAATCTTTTGGGAAATTTTGAAACAAGATCAACTACGAAATGGAGATTCAGGACCTGTACTGCAGAGAACGGAATTCGGGTGGCTGGTGTCAGGACCTATCGTCACAACAAAAACAAAAAGGCCAGTAAAATCTTGTCACCTATCATTAAATATATTACATAAACAAATGGAAAACTTCTGGAAATTAGAAGAATTCCCGCCGGTGAAGCACCGGAGCCATGAGGAGCGAGCGTGCGAGGAAATGTTCAAGGACACGCATAAAAGAAATGACGAAGGTCGTTTTATGGTAAGCTTACCGCAGCGCCCCTGTGTTAAACAGTTAGGCGAAACACTGCCTATGGCAGAAAAGAGACTTTGCAATTTGCAAAGAAAATTTTCTTCAAATCCTGACCTGATGAAAAAATATAAAGAATTTATGCAGGAATACATAGACTTGGGTCATATGACCCGGTGCGAGGCACCTTCTAATGAAAAAAATTATTATTATTTACCACATCATGCAGTAATAAAAGAATCAAGCACTACCACGAAGACTCGAGTAGTATTTGACGGTTCTGCAAAATCATCCACTGGTATATCCTTAAACGATGCGCTCATGATAGGACCTGTTTTACAGAAAGATTTAGCTGCACAATTGATATGTTTCAGAAAGCACCAGTACGTGATAACAGCAGACATAGAGAAAATGTACAGACAGATATTGGTGCGACCCGAAGACAGGGATCTACAGCGTATAATATGGAAAAATTTCCCGGAGGAGGAAATTCAGCATTATCAGCTTAACACCGTTACCTACGGTCTGGGGCCGTCTTCATTTTTGGCAACTAGATGCCTTGAGCAGTTGGGAAATGAAAATATGTCATCAAATCACAAGGTCAGTCAGATTATAAAGAATAATTTTTACATGGATGATTTGCTTACTGGTGATGAAACAGAAGAAAGCTGTTTATTAATTAAAGAGCAATTAATATCTATCATGGCATCCGCTGGAATGAACTTGAGAAAATGGCGATCAAATTTGCCCTCATTATGTTCAAAGCAAGAAAGCATGTCGGATATGATTATTAGTACAGATTCAAATGACAGCAAAATATTAGGCTTGTCATGGAATAACCAACAGGATAATTTCTTATACACGGTGAAGTTAATAAAAAATCCAATTGTTAGCAAACGACAAATGCTATCAAGCATTGCGTCCATATTTGACCCTTTAGGATTAATAGGTCCTGTCACTGTTGTTGCTAAATTGTTGATGCAAAAATTGTGGCAGACGAAGGTTCAGTGGGATGAGCCTATTCCACATGACATGTTGAAGACATGGGAAGCTTATGTGAGTGAACTGCCTCAATTAAATAATTTAAGAATAGGTAGAAAGATTCAATGTCAAGATCATGTAAATTTACAGCTACATGGATTTTGTGATGCCTCAGAGAAGGCATATTCGGCCTGTGTCTACCTGATGTCTACTGATAAATTGGGTAAGAGATACTCCAATTTGATAATGTCCAAGTCACGGGTAGCACCTTTGAAAAGCGTGTCTCTACCCAAATTAGAATTATGTGGAGCTGTATTATTGACAAAGTTAGTGAATTATATTAAAGAAGCCATATGTACACCGGATATACATACAACATACTGGTGCGATTCTCAAATAGTACTGTGCTGGGTCAGGGAGCAGCCTGCAAGATGGAACACTTTCGTTGCGAATCGGGTGGCGGAAATCCAGGAAACCAGTCAGCCGGAGCAATGGAAACATGTAAGGTCGGAAGACAATGCAGCAGATGTGCTCTCCAGAGGAACCGGTGTTTCACAATTGTTAATTTCCAGCATTTGGTGGCATGGTCCAGCTTGGCTGATACTGGATTCAGCGTGCTGGCCGAATGCCGACACATTTTGTATTGATCCACCAGAGATCAAGACAAGCTCGGTTCTGTTGTCTGCAGTGAAACAGGACTGGGACATTTTTAATAGATATTCTAGTTTTTCCAAATTACAAAGAGTAACGGCATACATTATTAGATTTCAGTTTAATTGTAAAAACCCTTTGCAGCGCCGCTATGGTAAATTAACAGTTAGTGAGTTGGAAAATTCAGTAAATAAATTAATATCTCGGGCGCAATCATACTGTTTCAGCGTCGAAATTCGAGCTTTAAATAATGGCAGTAATATACCTAGAAATAGTTTTTTAAAATCATTAGATCCTTTTATTGAAAGGGATCTAATTCGAGTGGGGGGAAGACTCTCCAAAGGTAAAATGGTAGATGAAAACCAGCAGCACCCAATTATATTACCTTCACATCATAAAATAACAGAGCTAATTGTAAGACACTATCATTACTTGAACTTACACTCGGGAACGCAGTCATTATTGGCGTTGATTAGAATGAAATTTTGGCCGATTAAGGGAAAGAATGTAGTAAAAAGGATAATTAAAAAATGTATAATTTGTTATAGATGCAATCCCAAACCAGAACAGCAGTTGATGGCCGACCTACCAGCTGAAAGAATAACTGAATGCCGGGCATTTCAAAATACGGCAGTCGATTATTCCGGTCCAATACTGATAAAATCGGGTATTCACAGAAAAACCCATAGCGTTAAATCATATATTTGCTTATTTGTATGCATGGCATCTAAGGCAGTGCACTTAGAAGTTGTGCTGTCTTTGAGCGCAGAAAGTTTTTTAAACGCTTTGAAACGATTTATCTCGCGTCGTGGTAGACCAAGTAAAATGTTCTCAGACAATGCAACCAATTTTAAAGCGGCTAATAATGAATTAAAGGAAATTTATAATTTTTTAAATATGTCCAATGATAAAATTGATAAATATTTATCCACATTAGGTATTCAGTGGAGATTTATACCGCCTCGTGCCCCGAACTTTGGGGGGCTATGGGAAGCCGGGATAAAATCAGTTAAACATCACTTAAAAAGAATAACAAGTATCGCTTCATTAACGTACGAAGAAATTAGTACGGTGTTATGTCAAATTGAATCTTGCTTAAACTCCAGGCCACTGACTCCCTTATCAAATGACCCTTATGACCTTAATCCCTTGACCCCTGGTCACTTTCTCATAGGAACTAGTATGGCAGCGATTCCAGAGCAAAATTTGGAACATATCACGTTCAATCGATTAAATAATTACCAAAAACTAATACAAATTGTTCAAATGTTTTGGTCGAGGTGGCGGAAGGAGTACCTGGCAGAGCTACAAACCAGGAACAAATGGACTAACAGGAGTCAAGGACAGTTACAGCCTGGCGACATGGTAATACTGAAGGAGGACAACGTCCCTTCTTGCTACTGGAGGCTGGGACGGGTGAGCGCCGTACATCCTGGCGCTGATGGACGAGTTCGCGTGGCGACCATCATCACTTCGAAGGGCATAATCCAGAGGGCCATTTCAAAATTATGTCTGCTACCAATAGAAGACAACGGACCCGACGCAAATGATGTTCATACAAAAACTGATGAAGAAAATAATTGAAGGTTCCACAAGAAAAAACTCGACGCAGAAATCTAATAAACTTCCGGCAAGTAAAACCAAGTGGCAGTGAAAATTTATTTTCTAAAAAAGTTATTTTAAAAAAAAAAAACAATGTTTCAAGATATAAATCAAGATTTAACCTGTCAAAGGCCAGGGTTTTTTACCTTACCTTTTTTAAATTACCTTAAGAACAAGAATGGAGGAAGCTATTCTGAGCTTTTCCTTGGTACAGTTTCTTTATACAAAAAAATTTAAATCGCATCCAAATTATTTGAATTAATATTCTTTTTTGAAATTCGAGTCTCGCGTGCGGGCACGTTCCTGGCCTTTCACAGGTTAAATAATTAATTTAAAGCAAAACTACAAATTTAATTTAAATCAAAAACAGCAAGAGGCTTAAAATTCAAATTTAAATATCAATTTTTCTACACACTTCAAGATTCAAGATGGAACCATATCCGAACATTCAAACCTAGAAGGAAGACCAAGGAGCTTCGCACGTCAAGATCTCAAGATTGCTATTTATTTATTTTTTATTGTTAAAATTATAAATTTTTGTTTTTAAATGAAGTTATAATGTTTATTAATAATTAGATTATTATTAATAGTTCTTAGAAATAGGATAGTTTTTATTTGGAAATTTTTATGGTTTAGTTAAAGTTAAATTATTATTATTTTTTGTTTCTTCCAAATTGATTTTAGCATATGTTTATATTTAGGTGTTTGATTTTTTATCCTTATTTTGTTTTGATATTTTAGAAAAAGTGACCTCCGTTCCCTTTTTCGGGGGGAGTATATGTTAAGAAATTAAAGTTGATATTTAGTTGAGCAAGGGTTGAAATGTTTCTCCGCTTTTAACAAAGAGGTCAGGCATAGTTGTGGTTCGAGGATTTACACATAGATGTCAGGGTTGGCTATAGTCTTCCCTCCCAAATGGACCCTGTTGTAAATTTATAAATAGGATGAATTCATTATTTTCAACCTCTTTCTGCATTAGTTTGCCTTTAAAAGGAAACGTTAGATTATCAGTCCGTTGGGGGGATTTAATAATTTATTTGGATTGGAATTGTCGTACATTATTGTCAATAAATTAATTTTGTATCTACCTTGAATTTCTTGTTGAAGTTTTTGAAGACCTAAAAACTTACATTATTTGATTAATCGAATCAAAAGCCTAACATATATATAGATATAATAATTATTCCCCGAGAGCATTTGACATTTTGGATTCATTTTTGCACAGTGTAAACGTTGATTTCATATGATTAAATAACATTACTTTCATGAAAGTTTTATTAAAGTCACGCGGGCAAAGTCAATTAAAAAATTACATGTCGAAATAACCTCAATTTTCCAGATAACTAACTAAATTTACAACATGACGCTATTGAAAGTAACAATAAATAACACAAATAAAAGTAATACTTATGTTGAATTACACTAATATACGAGGTCTGTCCGTAAAATAAGTAAAATAAGGTGATGTGGTCTACAGGAATACTGGTTTCTCCTTATCAAATCCCCACCACGCTGCACCCTCTGTGATGCTTAGTCTAGGCGTGGCAGCCGTTCGCGATGGAGCTTCCGCTCTTCGCACCCGCCAGGTGTGAGTTGGCAGCGTGGTGGGGATTTGGCGTAGGGGAACTAGGCTACATGCCAGTGTTACCGGAACTCGCTTAAAATTGTTCTTCGCGACCGCAGCACCTTGGAGACCTTATTTTACGGACAGCCCTCGTAATAGTGAAATGGTCAGTAGGATAGAAATTATGTACAAAAACATTATGTTAATGGCATGTCAAATATCAAAATTTTAATTTTAACGAATGTGAAAAAAACTTGGCGCATCCGCGCATGCGAACTATCTACCGAAGTTCATTGCTGCCAACATAATAATGACATGTTTTACTAGTAATAATCCGATGTGTTTATTTAATTTATATTTATTTATTTATTTAAACTTCCGTAGGGCTTTTACACAGAATGCAGTACATTTTTTTTAATTACATTGAAAAGAATGGGTTTACAAAATATAAGTAACATAATATATGTTAAAAAAATAGGTTTCATAAAACATAAACGTTAACAAAATACAGGTAACATAAAACATAAGAAACAAAATATGGTCCATAAAATATAGGAGTTGACATAAAGTAGGTAATGTTTGTTGTTTTCATTAGTTTATGAGATACGTAGAAATACATAGTTGGCACATATGACGTTTGAAGTTTGCTAAGTTCAAATTATTGTTAAATACATCCATATTATTTAAGTATTTGTTTCCAAGACTATGTAAGGGAACGTACCCATACTACGTGACCAACTTTTTGCAATTTTTAACCGCCCCTCACCCCCCAATGACCCAAAACCTAAGCAACTCGCCGCTCATTTGTACCAAGCGTGGTATTTTGAAGACCCCCCCCCCCCCGAACAGGTCTCGTAGTACGGGTACGTTCCCTAAACGTTGTATTGGAGAATGTAAATCATAGTTCAAATGAGATGTACGTACATAAAATGTCAATGTTTGTCTAGTTGTTTGTGTAGGTACATGTAGATTTATTAATTGCAGGAGTTCAAAACTGTGGAATTTAACTGTGTTCTTTGAGTCTAAGAATTTTAATAAAAATGTTAGATCGTTTATTTTTCGTCTGTTTTCTAATGTTGGAATATTTAAAGTATTCATTAACGACGGGTAATTTATGTGCTCTAAAAAGGGAAGGGCGACCAGACTATGGAGTTTTATTTTAATAGGCTTCTAACAAGGGATTTGTACAGTAGTTTAATGATTTATAACGATTCAAAGTTTTTAATTGTTCTTAATACAAATCCTAATGTTTTCATACCCTTATTTGCAGTTTGTTGAATGTGAACAGTGAAGTCTAGTTTCTCATCCATTATTATGCCAAGATCCCGCATTTCTGATACTCTTTCTAAATTTATTTAATTTATTGAATAGTCGATAAACAATGTGTTTTTTTCCTGGAAAAGGTCAAAGTTTTGCATTTTTCAATGTGCAATAAAAACACCGTTTATTGGTTGTGAAGTGTTTTTTTTTTATAAGAAAGGCTGTTAGAATTTTACTGCGATCGCATATTTGGGCATGTGCCTAGTATGGTGGTCGAAAAATCCCCAATTCATGTATCAAATAATTCAAAGAATAAAGAAACTTAAAAAAAAAAATTTAAACCAATAGTTTTGCCGCTGAGACCTCCACGGTGAAGTCTATTTCTGTTATTATGAGAAAAGGAGAGATAATAATTACAAGGGATCAGTGGTACTCCCTTTATCGGATGATCGGTTCTGCTTAGGTTCTATTTTTAGAATTTAGGTTATTTTCTATTCTATTTTTTAAAGAAAGACAACCGGGTTACGAATAACCCGACAATATTTGAAAATCTCCTACTACCACCACAGTAAGCCGAAAATGTTGCCTGAGTCGTGATGGAGGACTTAGCCAGCCGAGGAATCGAACACGGAACGCCTGGATGGGACCCAAACACGATGTCCACTCAACCACTGACCGGTACATTGACACATTGAATGCTGAACATTTTTTTTCTCAATAGGGAGAGATCCTCATCGCCAAGCGAAATATCTTATTACCTTTTACTTTAAGTCCGCGTTTCATTTTGTAAACAAGATTATCGTCTATTTGTTACTGGTCTCAAAATACATGGCATAATGGCCTTACTCCACTTTTCATAATTCACTGCGTGTAATTTTTAATTTATTCCATCACTAACTATGGTGCTTTGATGGGTTCATCAATCTTATTCCATTCGAGTTTTTTTCCCTACTTCTTCAAGCAGAATCGTGTACATATGAAGAAAACAATATGTTTATGGTAATCGCAAAGTGTTTAAATTAACACAATGGGAGAAGTGAAATTGATAGGAAACATTAAGAATTTGACAGTTCAATTCAGAATATAATTATATCAGCTTGTTCTGGCCTTATGGTATTGTTTGTTTGACGTAGGAACATGATGATTAAAAACCATTGATCTGCTAACTTTTAGTGTGATCATCCATGGATCACATTTCATTTATATTATATGGGCATTAAAAAACCTTTGACGATGTGTAGAAACAAGGGATCAGTTCGAGGGATTTCTGTATCTTGACGAATGAAGTGTTATCTATGGAACATCAGGTGGGAATGCTGTCTTTGTTTTACTAGTATTTCAATGGAAGATGCTCCGAGGAACTATCGTTGATGAACCTTTTGGATCACAAACCTTTCTTTCTTTTAGTGGTATTGCAACGCTTACCGGGAATATGCTAGTATTTTTTAAATTGTGATTCCTTCAAAGTGAATTTAAATATGCTCACCTTCTTCACAAGGCTACGCAGACGATCGATTGATTTACAAGTTTTGTTACCCGG
This sequence comes from Limnephilus marmoratus, assembly GCA_917880885.1. Classification (NCBI taxonomy): domain Eukaryota; kingdom Metazoa; phylum Arthropoda; class Insecta; order Trichoptera; family Limnephilidae; genus Limnephilus; species Limnephilus marmoratus. The sequence goes on from OU862918.1 coordinate 8,614,953, forward strand.
ATGAAAAAGACGTCCTTAAAAACGAGGTGGTTGGCTTCATTAACACAGTCTCAAGTTTGGTGTCTGTCAATAAACTCAAACTTAATCCGACAAAGATGGAATTTATTTGGATAGCTTCTCCTGGAAGGCAAGCCCTCATCGACTCTAATCCAATCCATCTTCAGGGGTACAGATATAATACCTTCTTCAGAAATAAAATTTCTAGATTTCACTATAGACAATTTAGTCTTTCTCTTGAATCACAATGAGTTCGGGCTTTTTCCATCTAAGGCAGATAAAATCAATCAGGCGATGCCTTCCCTCTGATGGAGCAAAGTCCACGTATGGACTATTGTAATAGTGCGTATGCTGGCCTGCCTAAAAAACAATTCAATAGAATCCAGTCCGTTTTCAATGCTGCGGCGAGAATGATTGCCGTACAAACCCGCTTCTAAGGGATCGCCTTTATTGGCGTCAATGCCCTGAAAGAATAGAATTAAAGATCTGCTTAATGAACTTCAAAGCACTCCAAGGACTAGCCTATATATCGGAACTATGTGTACGTCAAAACTTAAGCGATAGACAGCTTACTCTAAGGTCTAGATGGGTACTAGATGTTACTAATCGTTTAATATAGGTACTAAATGTTACTAATCGGTACTAGATGTTACTAACCGTTTAATCGAACTTTCTAGGTCAAATCGAGCCGTTTACTATGATCGTTCTTTTCGTGTAACTGGCCCGTTCATTTGGAAAAAACTTGCCTCAGCTCTTTATTTATTTATTAATTTACGGACAACAGTCCATTAAAAACATAATAAAAACACGAATAAAAAAAAACAAATATGACAGTGAGGGGAGAGCACATATAAATTAATAGCAATGACAATATAAAATGAAAAAGTACATATATAGAGACAATACAAGTCAAAGCATGAAGAAGCATTTAAATATTGCGTATCGACTGCCGAAAGTCATTTAGATTTACCCCAAAAAAATCAATGCTTTGACAAGTCTCGACATCTGGATAAGGGAGAATGGTATACATAATTAGTAGAATTTTGATTGAGGAACAGCAATTCATTATTTCGAAGTCTACGGGAAGGAATGTTAAACTGGATGAGTTTTAACAATGCAGGTGTATCAGTAATACTGTTGATAATTTTAAATATGCAAATTAGATCAGAGTCCTTTCTAAAGAAGAAAATGTTTAAAATGTGTTCAATTTCATCACATGAGTACTTGCCTCTTTCAAGACCCAACCTCCAAGTAATTCCTCTTAGGAAATGATGTTGTACGGATTCGATGTGACAAATGTAAACAGCATAGAAAGGAGACCAAATGACACTAGCATATTCAAGGGGAGGGCGAACCAGCGAACAGTAAAGAGTTTTAAGTGTACTTGTATGTTTGAAGTCAGAGGTAATTCTATGAATGGAGCCGAGTAGTTTAAGTGATTTATTTACGATATTATTAATGTGATCACTTTATTACTACATGTATATTCTTTGTTTCATATTATTTAATCACTTTTTATAAGGACTCCTAAGGAACACTATAGGATTACTTTTGAGTTTATTATAGTTAAGTGCACTTGAAGTGAAATAACACAAAACTGCGCTGTATAAATACTACATTATTATTCGTTTACTTGGTTCATTAATATGATCTAAATCTCGATCTTCTCTTAAAGTTAACTCCATAAATCTCAATATCCGATCTAAGTCGTTGAAGTACTTACCCAGAGGATGTAACGCGTTGATCTTGAACCTAATTGGTGTTTTATGATTAATAATGTGTGCTCCGTTTAAAGAGGTTAAATATATCCATGATATATAATAAACGTTTATGTCTTCACTCTAAATGTATTTTATCCCATCGAGGAATATCAATATGTTTTATGAGTTTTATGCCGCTAGCTACTTTTAAAAACCCTTTTTACTACACACTATTTATAATACGTTTTGACGACCTTCATAGCGTAATGAATTTCTTGTTTTTATTTTAATCATTCCATATTTTTTTAAATAATGTACTTTAACCAAAAACATATGAATATTAATAGACCAGAACATGAAGGTGAGGGGAAGAAACCAACTACTGCGGGGTGCAGAGCGGGAAGATGAATTCGGTGATATGTGATTCGTCAATAACTCAATCTGAGAGTATATGGGCATCTCGCATTATAATATCACCATTTAGTTCTTAAAAGTAAACTCTGCTTTTTAATGAATAGACCTTTTTACATGGGAGCGCGAATTGCTCGCCGCGAAATGAACAAATTTACAAATTCCAAATACAGTAAAGTAAAGTTCGCCTATTCTCATAGTCCAATATTTTGTTGACGTATTTAGTTAAGACACTTTTACAAATGTTTCATAATTTACTTACCCCACAAAACAGCGACGAGCATACGCCATGTGTCTCGAGTGATAGTGTGTGTTACAAAAACGACCATATTATGTGATCTGAATAAGCTTATTATAAAGTAAAATAATGCTTTCCTATGGAATGTAATACGACAATTGGGTTTATTCTCTTTTTCACTTCTATTTTTACACGTTTTCAAAACACAAGCCACTATTTTTGCCGTGTTATTTCGTAAAATGCACCGATGAGTGCTCGACGCTGGCTCGCAGAAGAATGATGACATCACATTTTTTAGATTCACGCGAAGCTATACTCGATCCCAGCCTATACTCAGCTATACTCAGGTATGGGGAGGGGGAAATAATACGCTTTTATCGCTTAGGGCAGGTCTATTAATATTCACATGTCTATGACTTTAACCTACAAGATTTCCATATTTCTGATTGCTGAGTTTGTTACTCCTCCCCAAACAATGATTCCATATTCTATATTGGATTGACTAAGAGAAAAATATATGGTTGTCATTAATATCTTTTAGCTTTAATGTTATGTTTAGGAAAATTTGGTGTGATATTTCTGGAGTAGGACAATCGCAGATGTTGGTGTCTATACATTCGTGTATTTTTGAGATGTTTTGTCTTATTTTTTTGCTATCCCGTGCCTTTTTTACTGTACGTTGTGAATTTTGTTTTCTATAAGTTTAGTGTGAGTACGCTGGAACCTTACTTAACCTAACCACTTTTCACTTATTATTATCTTTATTCCTAATTCCGCTGTACTATACAAATTATTCCAGTAATGAAACCAAATATTCAATATATACATTAAAACTACTAAATCATATTTTTGAGAATAAAACGAAATTTCAACAAACACAAACTAAAATTCATGGACCCATCAGTCGAGCGTACAAAAGAAAAACATTAAAGACGCCGATGGTAAGCACAAGCTTTGGATAAAGACATCATGAGAAACCAGTCAATAAAAGAATTCAACAATCTTTACACTCGATATAAAAAAAATGAAGGAAACACATTTCATATGCAAAATAAAATAACAAAATGGCAATATTACCAGAAACGTAAGCCTCAAACTAATAAAATATATTATGGATACCTACTTAATACAAGTTACACACTTCAGAGGGCATTACCAGAGAAAATCAGAAATACGTCATTTTTTAATCAGATTTTAGACGTATTGACGCTTTTCCACCATAAATTATAAATTTATTTCAAAAGATTGTACTTTTATCTAGCATTCACATGTTTTAAATTTTGAGAAAAAATGTTTATTTTTAGTATAATAAGGCTATAACCATAGGTCGGTGGCAGATTTGTTAAATTTTCAAAAAAGATTTTGTAATATACCATACATATTTCAAATCATGTAATCATGCAATAAAATAAATCAATACATTATCTAGATATCGCATGTTTTAGAATTTTAATTTTAGTTTCAATAAAATCATTAAAAAATATATACGTAGATGTGTTTCTTGACGAAAATTGGCCCGTTTGTGTGTTTATTTGTGCACTTATAAACTAATATACCTATTTCAGATTTTTTTAACATTCTTATTTATCTAAGACACTATCAAAAAATGATAAATACTTATAATCAAAAAATAATTACAAAAAGTACATTATTTTAATAGTTTTATCACCACGCCTTTCAGCATTTTTGGATGAAGGCAAATTTGATTGAAGGCAATGATTAAAGCAAATTTGGAATGAAATAAAATCGATATTGAGTTATAATTTTAAAAAGCTGGTACGGAGAATAATTAATCTTTCTAATTGTAACCGCCCTGCACGATCGTAATAACAACTTTCGACGAAATGTGGATTTTCGTCCGCTGGCTGGTTAAACGCTCTTCATTATAGAATATATCCAACCGCGCCTTTATTGTAGTCCCTTTTTTTATGTCATCTCAAAAAATTGTATTTAATTTCAATGAATTATTTCATTTTACCATTTTATTAATTTGCAAATTGGGGTTCTCAGCACGTGTCATTGTATGATAAAAAAAAGGTCTACGTATTTGATTTTAAGAAGTGAGATTGCGGGTTCAATTCCTGCTGCAGCCCAAAACCTTTTTTTTAAATATGAAGTGGTCTCGTTCGCGATGAGTTCCAACTGTTCGGAGTCAGTGGAACTATAGCATACCCAATTGGGGACTGAATTTAGGAGAATAATGAGATAGGAAAAATGAAGATTCGGATGTACCTAGCAACTCAGATCTGGTCACCGAAAACAGCTAAAATAAATTTAAACTCCCAGGATCGTGTATGAATTTTGGACAGAAATTAAAATTAACATTAACATGACGACCTCCGTAGTCCAGTGGGTAAGACTCTTGACTCACAATCCGGAGGTCGCGGGTTCGAACCCGGCATGCGCAAATAAATTTTATTTGATTAATTTGTGTTATTTCACAATTAATTCATTTAAAATAATATATAGTATATTTGCGGCATGTTCCAGAGTGGAAGATACTATCAGTATCGCCCTGGTGTAAGACCACCATTCAGAATTGAAACGTTGCTTGAAAATGGCTTTAGCCGTGTTTTGTGACCAGATCTGAAAAGCCAGGTACTTCCCAACCTTCCTCTTCCCCACCTCCTTCCCCTCCCCACTACCTTCAGCCTCACAAAATACCCCAATTGGGGATGCCATAGTCTCACCGGCTCCAGACGGGAGCAGTTGAGATTCTTGTGCAGTATTCACTGTAAAAAAAAAAAAATCGGTTCTATGTATGGCCGCCGTGGTCTAGACGTGTCTCGGCGTGCTCAAATAAATTTTATTTGATTAATTTGTGTTATTTCGCTATTAACACATTTAAAATAATATATAGTATGTTTGTGGCACGCCCCAGAGTGGAAGACACTCTCAGTATCGCCCTGGTGTAAGACCACTATTCAGAATTGAAACGTTGCTTGAAATCGCTTTAGCCGTGTTTGGTGACCAGATCTAAATAGCCAGGTATTTCTCCACCTTCCTCTTTCCTATCTCCTTCCCCTCCCCACTTAAGCCTCACAGCACACTCCAATAGGGGATACCATAGTCTCACTGGCTTCAGACGGAAAAGCTGCGACTCTTGTGAGGTATTCATATAAAAAAATATTAAAAAAACTCTACACCAACTTGAAAGAAAATTGGAGGTTGTTTATATATTAAAGACAGAATCTCAATATTTGAAAACGTTTGATAAATTTCTCCCGAATTAAGGTAAAATTGATTTTGCTTCGGCCGCAGAGATGCCAACAAACCTCTTATATTTTTTTTTTTTTTTTTTTTTTTAACTTTATTTATTCTCATTTCTTTGTACATATATTGTATAATAACAAATCGGGGGTTTAGGATCACAGGGGCCTATCTACAAAAACATAGTTTTGAGATAAACGCAATTAAAGTTTTGAATGCTTTGAAACTCGGAAAATAAAAGGAATTTAAGCAAACAAAAAATATTTGTCAACGAATAAATTATCACACTCTTTGAAAAACATACTTTTAAGTAATTATTAAAGACTTGTGATGTTTAAAAAAATATATTTGTGAAAAACGACTGAGATATGCCTTTGTGTTCCTAACTATACAGCAATACTTGACAAGAGAGTTCGGATCATAGGGGCATATCTACAGTTTCGATACCTTGAAACTCCGAAATTATAACACATTTAAGTGTAATACTTTTTTTATCAATAAACATATATCGTCACATATCTTCACGTTTCATAAATTACATATTTTACACAAAAAAAAAATTTGGCAACTAAAAATATAAAATTATAAAAATTGACGGATTGCCTTTGTGTTCCTTAATATTTAGCAATACTTTAACACGGGGTGATTTATATCACAGGGGCCTTTCTACAAAAACAGAGTTCTAGTTTTGAGATGAAGATTTTAGATGCTATTAAACTCAGAAAATATAGCATTTATCAGTCCAGCACACTGCATAAAAAACACTTTTTATAATAATTATCTTGGGCCCGGTACAATTGAATAAATTTATTGAGATATGCATGTGTGTTCCTACCTATATATTAAGCCATTATTATTGTTTACAGACATGTAAACTCCTATTGATTCCTATTTATGATTAGACAAATAATATAAATATCATAATTTTAACAAAATCTATATCAGAACTCAAGAGTTTTACAAACGACCTGCTCTCAAGTGGTAAGTGTCAACTGTACACATGTTTTGGCGTGTTTCCCAACTGTGCACCGGTGCCGACGTCAATGATGACGATAGTTCCTTGGAGCATCTTCCATTAAAATATCGGTAAAGCAAGGACACCCGACACCTTTGCTCTAAAGATTGCAATCCGTTTGTTAAGACAGGGGATTCATCGAATGCACCGCCCTTTTCTGCACAGTCAAGAATTTGTTTCAGGTATTTTATGGCTCCAGACCAAAGGTGGCTGCCAAATTCAACCGTGGGGTTATTCGTACATAGTTAGAATTTGTGTATTATCCGCAGTATTTGGTGGCCCTATACAGTACGCCCTGTTTCTGAGAGGCTAACTTGATTTTGACTTCGATGTAGCCGCCATTCCTGAGCTGGTCATTTAGAGTAACACCAGCATATCAATGGAAAGCTTATTGGGAAGATAGCTTCCACTGGCAGAATAATACCCACTGTTCAAATATCCTTCAAACCTTTAATATTTTCCACTGTAAATGGTATTGCAGCATTATATTGACCGGTCAGTAGCTGAGTTGGCATTACGTCTGGATTTCTGGATCCCATCCATGAGTAGTAAGTTTAATTCCTCGGCGAAGTGCTCCATCACGACACAAGCAATACTTTCCCATTACTGTAATGGTAGTGGGAGTCTTTAAAATATTGTCAGTTTATTCGTAAACCAGAAATGATTGTCTTTCTTTTTAAAAAAGAAAGAAAAAAGAAAAAATTCTTCAAATTCATGGAAGGGTTCTAAATGCTTCATCAAAATTATATGAAAAATCGATTATGTGTGGATTATTTGTTCGGTATCTATTGAAACTATTTGATAATCAACCAATTAACGTTATGTTCTTCCCTGAATAACAAGTGTTAGGTCAGTGTGACGCTACTAATAAGATTTTTGTTTAATGTCACAAAGGCATAACAGGCGATATGCCCCTGTGCTTCTAATTTTATGTCTAAATTTCTAGATTTGCTCATCATTATCTCTTAAACGGCTGTATATTCGAGATACATCTTCGTGTCACTAATAGATACGATTATAACATTACCGAAACCAAGCTTAACTCAAAACACCAATTTTTGTAGTTAGGCCCCTGTGATCCTAAACCCCCGAAATAGTATACATATAATAACATAATATATAATAACAAATAGTATTAACAAGAAATGAAAACCCACTAAGGCACTGCCTGAGTGTGGGTAATATTAAAACAAAATTATATTTCAAAGTACCCAAAGTATAAAATAAACTTAAAAAACATATAAAATATAAAGTTAGTATAAAAAGTTAGTATTACATAGGTAGAAGAAGTGAAAAAGGATTTTTTCAGCCATTATAAAAATAAAATAAAAATATGGAAAAAAATGATTTTTGATTTTTTTTTTTTTTTTTAGTTATTATAAAAAAATAAACATAAAACATATTGTACTACAGTTAAGAAAATTATAGAAAGTGAGATGTAGTAGGATGGATAAATTTATAGAAAAAGCGTTTTAATATCTACATTATTCAACCATAATTTTACCTCTTTTACATATTTTATCATTTTATTTATCATTTGAGTTTGTAGTGGTAGAAGGTTAAATGAACGAGGACCAATGAAACTGCTATGTGTCTGCAATAATTTAGTATTGGTTTGTGGGGTGTAAAATATATTATTTATTCTTTTGCTCATTCTGTTTTCATTTATTTCGAAATTATTTTTGTTTTTGAATACATATTTCAAAGTTTGTAATATAAATAATTTACGTATATTAAATATTTTAGTTTCTTTGTATAATAAGTTGGTCGAGAATGTTTTAGGTTTGTTATATATGACTTTAATTATGTGTTTTTGAATTATTTGTAGAGGCTTAATAAATGTATCAAGTGCACCACCCCATCCTATAATGCCATAAGTGATTGATGATTGCACCAGAGAAAAGTAGATCATTTTCAATTTTTCAATGTTTAGTACTTCCTTAAGTCTATAAAATATGTAGGTCAGATATCTTAATTTAGAAGTGATTTGATTAATATGTGATTTCCAATTAAGATTTATATCTATTGATACTCCTAAATATTTTATATTTTCGACATTAGTGAGTTCGTTACACATGAAGCACATTTCTTGATTGCAACTAGTATTATGGATTCTAATTTTAAGGTTGTCTGTAGGTTTATTGTTAATGGTTTTATAAAAAGGTAAGTAAAATGTTTTGCTATAGTTTAAAACGAGTTTGTTGTATTTTAGCCATGTTGAAACCAGTGAAATACAATCAGTTGCTTTCGAAAAAGTTTCTTTCCAATGATTACCATCCACTATTATTGCCGTGTCGTCTGCGTAAGAAACAATTTTACCAGGGATTACAAAATTACATAAATCATTAATATAAATTAAGAATAAAATCGGGCCAAGCACCGTTCCCTGTGGAACTCCATTTTTTATCTTTGACTCTGAACTATAATTATTCCCAATTTTTGTTTTTTGTGTTCTGTCTGTAAGATAGTTAGATAGTAGTTTTAGAGTGTCTTTTTTGAAGCCTAGTTGATTTATTTTTGTAATGAGTAAATTATGATTTACGGTGTCGAAAGCTTTTCTTAAATCTAGGAATATGGCAAGACATTTCTTTTTTTTTATCGATAGATGAGTATATCTTTTTTGTCAATTCATATATCGCATCCTCGGTGCTGAGGTCTTTACGAAAGCCGTATTACCTATTCAAATTTGTCACTGTAATAAAATCATCGTTCTACGTCAAAATTGAGAACCCCTTTTTTTTATTCGTTTCTTCAATATTTTAACCGACTCAAAACATGCTCACAATGTTGATTGGAAATTACCATAATAATGTATTCACCGGTCGGAACCGATCTACTTCCGATAATTGGCGCTGATTGAAGATGCTGCACGAGAAATGCATTAATGTTATTTAATTATGCGATGGAGCTGCCATCTATCGTCTCTAAGAACAAACACACTTATGAAAGTTATAATTATGCGTTCTGAGATGTCGCTCATGTAAACAATTTATAAACGTGATCAAAATAAAATCACATGAGATTTAACAATGCCTAGTGTTCAGCACTATAGCCTTAAATTGTAAAACAAAGATAATAATTTATAAAAGTATTTAAGGTAGGTACTAAATAAAGCATTGGACCAAGTTCTTTTTTATATGTAAGGTTGCGTTTAGGGTTTTCATTACGAATACAAAATGTTTTCAAAGGTAATAATAATATTTGCTTGGAAATTACCAATTAATAAGAGTAAATACTTTGCGTTGTAAGTGTGCAAATATTACGAAAGACCGGTTAGTGACCTAGAGGTTCAAACCTCCGCTAAGTCATCCATCATTGCACCAACTAAATTTTACGCTTGTAATTATGGTAGTAGGAGGATTTAAAGTATCTAGTCACGGTTTATTCGTCTTATTCGGCTTAAACTGAGGCTAGACTACTTTGAGACGACTTATTTATAGGTTTGTATATTTCAATTTTGAAGGTACCCAACCGATTTAGTGAGAAAATAATTGTGACAATAGTCAGTAAGTCGGTTTAACCGGTATTAAATCAATTTACTCTCAACGTACTTTAAAGAATTCATGAGTTCTAACAGTACATTTTAATTATTAATTTTTGCATTTCAAAATTTTAATTTCCATTTATATTTCTATTTTTCTTTAAAATGTTGTTATTTTTTTTTCTCTTAGTTTTTCACTAAATTTTATTTATGTTTTTAATTTTGATTTATATACTTAGATACATGTTTTAATTTATATAGAACACTTGATTTCTTAACATTTAATCTTAATTATTTATTTTTGTATTTTAAAATTTTAATTTGAATTTTCATTTTTATTTCTACTTTTCTTTAAAATATGATCTTTTTTTTTCTCTCTTTAGTTTTAAGTATTTCTTAATATTTGAATGTTAAAATATTAAATGTACGACTACCACAATACGGGCATTAGCCTAGTGTAGTAGCCAAAAAAAACAAATATCTGTAACTAATAAAAAATTTATGAAAAAAATAAAAAAAATTTAGGCAGCTTCATAATTGAAATTTAAAATCATATAAATAAGTCGTCTCAAAGTGGTCTAACCACAATTGTACGCCGAAACAGCTGTCACAATAATAAAAAATAGAGTACTTGCAGAGCTTAATAAAAAAGTTATTAATGCAATTAAAATTATAATTTTTTAAAATTACACTGACTGTTTTTTTTAATCTTCAGAAATTTTCATATTATTCTGTAAACGGTGGCAACTGAGCTTCTCAGTGTATTTTTACACGATCCGATCTTAACAAAAACATATTTTAAAACATGTGTAATTATTATTCTTGTATACGCATTTGAATACTGGAAAAAAAGATAAACATCTTGTTTGGGCAATGGGCAATCTACAAGGTAAAGATTGTTCACATCGTACACCGTCTGCAACTCTCTAGAAGGTATATTCTATGAGTGTCTTGTCAAAGAATTACGAAAATGAATTTAAAATCATTAAGAAACTGGTTGCATACAAGTACATCTTTTATTGTTTTTTTTTACGAAATCGTAATAAGTTGCTGTGAACCGTGGTGAGATATTTGCATACCTAGTTTTTGTATCGAATTTCGCATTGAAGACAAAATTACAAAACTGTTCTTTCTTCACGCCTCGTAAAGAAGAATGTTTATCCACAATTCTTATGACTCGTAAGAAGATCACTTAAGAAATTTACGCAAGAATCAAAAGATTTCAGATGCTCATGTCGTTGCTCTGTTACATTTCGTTAACCCGTTTTATCTTCGTTTTGATGATAAAGTGTGAGGTCACGATTAAAAGGGGATATTTTGTAAGTCGATACTGCTGATGCTTGAGTTTTTTTTTACATTAACTCCATTCAGGAGGTCCCGGTGAAAATAATTTCCCTCAAAGCCTATTTACGTAAACCTTGAAGATTTTAATCAAATTATTCCCTTTAAAAACATTAAAAAATTACAATTTTTATGCGTTTTCGAAAGAACAAATTATTTAGAAGAGATAAACAAATTTAGACTAACAGCAATTGAATTGTGCTTCATCGATGTTCGAAGTGATTCGACCGATTCTACCCGAATTTCGACCGATTTTTTGCAAACCTCCCTTAAACATTTGAAGTTTTTAAGGTCATAAAAAAATATGTTGTTTTTGAAGATAATATCTAGACATTCGTCTTGCCGAAATGCAAATTATATAAAATTTCCTCGATAGAAAAAAATTGCAAAATATGCTCCAAAAATCATTTTAAACACGTTTGTTTCAGTTATTTTACAAGTTACATGTATGAAATAATTCACATTGTTTCTTTAAATGCTGATTAAGACAACCCCCGCGAGATGTTTTGCTCTATTTTAAACGAGTCGTGATTTATTTTATCGCTTTAAATATTAACGCGATCCTCTAACTTTCGTAATTACACATCTCTCCATCTTCTTTTTGTGTGCGGTTGCAGGGCCTTAACAACAAGACAGCTCTCCCGACTGGCATGATCGATCATTGGCAAGTTCGTTCTGCAAGCCGGGAGATAAAACAGTCTATGCTGTCGGTGACGAAGATAACCATAGGGAACATAGAAACTATTGCTCTCCATTAGATGCTGTTTGAAGGGTCTTTTTGAGAAGAATAAGGAGTAAACACGGGTCTTGAAAAATCTTACGCTGTAGGACGGAGGAAACACAGAGGCCGGCAAATTCTCAAGAACGATTCGATGATAAGTTGAGCAAAACTAAATGCTGCCCGTAGTGGTACATCTGATAAATTTAGCTTTCCGGCAGGTGTCAGGTGACTGTTGAATTGTTAGAGAGGCTGTTTGACCTGTACGGGGGCTAAATCACAGGTGAGATGCTAATGACTCTATGCTAATCGCTGTGTAGGAGGACGCTGGAGAAGATGACTGTCAGATAATAATATTATTGTTACAATGTTACCTATATATCGAAACAAATAATAAAGTGTTGGTATTATTATTAAGGTGGTACTTTACAAAGGTATATATATCACAATACAGTGAATTTAAAAAAAATCAAAGAAATCTACCGCTCAAAACATAAAATGTAAACAAACCATAAACGTAAACGATATATAAAATATACAAAATTGTAGTGTGATTTATATAATATATCTACATAACATTTCTAAATTGAATCTATAACTCCCAGCTATTCGAAGAGTCGATGGTGCTGTGACAATTCCAGTATTAAGAACGTTTTTTTTTTTTTACATTAACTCCACACAGGAGGCCCTGAGGAAAATAACTTCCCTCAGGGCCTATGTCATCTTTGAAGATGCTGTGTGGAGGGTCTTTTTGAGGAAAGGAAGGAGTGAACACGGGTCTTGAAGAGACCCATGTTGTAGGAGGGAGGAAACACAGAGGCCGGCAAATCGTTCCACAGCCGAGCCGTTGAACTCAAGAACGAGTCATAGAAACGACCCGTTCTCATGTGATTAATGTCAACCGTGTACAAATGTTGGGCGCGTGTTTGGCGTGTTTCCCGACTATGCACCGGTGCCGAGGGTTAATTAAAGTTAATTAAAGTTCTGCGGAGGGTGAGGAGACGCGAAAGTGGAAGGTCAGTAAGTATCACACAACTGAAGGAGTATTTAGATAGTGCTAGTAAACAGAGCACTATAATGTTACAAAGTTTGTTTTATTTAAAAGAACAAAAGTCAAATCGTGAATGAAAATTGTTAATATAATGAATAAATGATTACTTTGTATAAAACCACTATTTTTAAAACAAGAAATTTTTTTTTGTTAACTTTAGTTTTTTTTTTATTATGGGTGGCCAATTTTTAAATGAAAAACCTTCTGATGGGCTTTATCAAGTGTCGATATAACATAGATATCTTCTTCTTCTTCTTGTGCCCTGTCCGTTCAACGGACGTTGGCTATCATGTTGGCTATGAGGACTTTGTTTACTGCGGGTCGGAACAGCTCCACGGTAGACTGGCCAAACCACTGTCTCAGGTTTTTCAGCCATGAGGTTCTCCTTCTTCCAGGGCCCCGTCTTCCGGCAATCTTTCCCTGCATTATGAGATGCAGGATCTCATACTTCTCTGGATGTCTCATCACATGTCCAAGATATTGAAGTTTTCGGATTTTTATAGTTTTAATTACTTCCTTTTCTTTATTCATCCGAACCATAACATCTTCGTTTGTCACCCTGTCCATCCAGCTTATTTTAATTATTCTTCTGTAGATCCACATCTCGAATGCCTCAAGTCGCCTAATTAATTCTTCAGTAAGCGTCTATGCTTCCATTCCGTAAAATAATATCGAAAACACGTACCATCTGACCATTCGCATTCGTAACCCAAGGTTGAGATCATGACTGCAGAACATTTTTTTCATGCGGATAACGGTTGCACGAGCTTGCTCTATGCGGCATTTGATTTCAACTGAAGGATCCTATCTATCATTTACATTGCAGCCCAAGTATATGCGTGATAATATAGATATGCGTGAGAATATGTTTGTCTGTGGATATACATTTTTATTAATTTTTAAAACTTTGTATACAGCTCAAGAATCCCAACTGCTATCGACCTCCTACACAGCGAGACTACGGCATCCCCAATTGGGGTATGTTGTGAGGCTGAAGGTAGTGGGGAGGAGAAGGAGATGGGGAGAGGAAGGTGGGGTAGTTCCTAGCTATTCAGATCTGGACACCAAACACCGCTAAAGTCATTTCTAGCAAAGTTTCAATTCTGAATGAAGGTCTAAAACCAAGGCGATACTGAGAGTATCTTTCACTCTGGAACGTGTCGCAAAAATACCATTATTTATTATTTTAAATTATTAAGAGGGTAGTCCGTTTCATACAAATCTTAATTTTAAATTTGAGATCAAATCGGGTTACTTCGCGGGTTACTTCCTCCCTCTCTATTAAAATCGATTTACCGTGCTACTCACATCTAATATATCTCGCCGGAATCTGGGGATTTGCTACAAAAAAAATGATTTCAGAAGTCCAAGTCGTCCAAAATAGAGCCCTGCGAAATATTTTCAGTTTACCTTGGGACACACATGTCAAAGACATCTACAGAAACACCCAAATACTTCCTTTTAATACCATTCCCACTTTTGAAATAACGAAAACTATATTACAAGTAATTCAACACTCGGCACATTCCAACACTACACTCTATTACAATTGCGACGTACACCAACACAACACAAGAAATCACAACAAACTTCACATACCAAAAATCAAATCAACAAAATATGGACTAAGATCCCTAGAATACATAGCTCACACAAAATATAATCAACTACCCAACGAGATCAAATGTGCAAGTCAATGTAAAAAGACCCAAACTAACATGCTCAAACTTCATCTTATTAATGACTTTCTGAAATAATAATGTTGTGTATGTCCCCATCATATGTCCATTTAATACATACAGCTATATGTTTCATGTAATGCGTATCATTCCCGCAATGAGTTTATTAACTCCTGGGAGTACAATGCTTTATATAATATACTATATTCTGTATTGTATACTTTTGATAAATAAAAAATAAAAAATACCCAACCAAACTGGAAAATTATTTTTGTAATCAAAAGGCTCGTATTTGAAATATCTAGTACGGATATGAGCTACTTTATTTTTGCTTGTAATTAATTATGAGATATAGACCATTAAAGATTAAAGAAAAATAATTTTACCATAATTATTATAAAGATTTGATGAGTATAAAATAAAAAAAATTATAAAAGTATTCTTTTTGATGAGTGTAAATAAAAAAAAAAACAAATTACCTAATTACGTCGAAACAAAAATTTGTCATTTAATTTCCAAAAAATGCATTTTTATCAATTCTGTGGTAGTTGTAACTTTTTATTAGAACTTTCATTTTGACTGAAGTTGGAAATTGACCGAATTTTGGAAAAAAAATCTGTTGCTTGGGGGTTAATATCAGCAGTTTAACGTCTATTAATGTGCGTAAAAGTTTTTTTAACCTTTAACGGCCGAAAAAAATTAAAACAAGTTTTAAAAAATGACAATGCTCGAATCGAAAAAAAGTATTTTTGGGCTCTCTAGTCGGGAAACTACCTATATTCATATTGAAAAATTTAATAATTATTTAACAAATTACTTCAATTTAATAGTTGTGAGGTAGACAGGGTCAGGTGTTGTACCATCTGTTGTAGCAATTTGCAAGTCTGAATCCCTAGGCTATCAAAATCGTGACCTGTAATTTACGCTAATTTATGAGCTAACGGGAAGTGGGATGGCTTGTTTCAAAATAATGCAAAATAACATAAAACCTCAGAGAACACAAAATAGAAATAATATTGTTCTACTACTTGGAAGAGAGAAATACTTAATCAGTTTTTTAACAACTTTTAAACGCTCATAAACGTCATGGTAGGTATATTTTTAGTATATGAATGTTGCACAATTTTAATAGGTTATGACTTATCCACTGGAGCGATTTCGGTCGAAAAATGGACCATTTTATTTTTCTGCGATTGATTTTGGTCCAAAAATGGACCACATTTTCCTACCATTCATAAAACATTTATTGTAATTATTTAAAACATTTTCTGGGTCAGCCGTTTATTTTAACACGAAGCTTTTGAAATGCTTTATCTATTATGACCATAGATGTTGCAAATCCGAACTTCGTAGACTATTTTAGAACAATGTTTTAAATTAAATTTTTAAAATATTTTTTTCCCGCCGAATTTTTGAACAGCTGTTTAAGGATAAAATTAAGTCATTTTTCCATAGATATGCACCATTAATTGTCAAGTATACCACAGACAACATACAGAAACCGAAAATATTCTATGTTGACCCGAATCAGTATCCCTCACGGCAATTTCAAGTAAAAAACACCCATGATTCCCGCGATTATAAACTTTACGATTTTTTTATATTTTTTTCATAAATCCTACAAATATGAAATAAAAAGTAAAATACAGGTTATTTCATTGGCTATATAGCACTACAATAAGTTTTTATGTCTCTATGTCAAAATTCGAAGGTATGATTTTTTGAATGTTGACGAAAAATGAAAAAAATGGCCATCTGAGAAATCTCAAGCAATCGAAGCAAATTTATTTATTTCGCGTAATCGCTCCAGTGGTTTTATGAGATGTTTATTATTTGGTACCGGTATAAATGTGAGGTGCAAGGTCAAGAAGTAAAAAATTATTGAAGTTGAACTGACCGGACAAATGCTTTATGTAAATATAGATTATTCTATATTCAGGATACTTACGGATCCGCTAGCCACAGGTTCAAATTCCGACGTGTAGGTACAAGTAAATTTAATTTAATGAATTTGTGTTGACAGTGTTGTTAACAAACTTGAAACGTTGCTTGAAATGGTTTTGACTGTGTTCGTCCCAAAATAATAGCCAGGTACTTCCTCACTTTCCACTTACCCATTTCCTTCCCGTCTCCTACCCCTACCTTCAGCCTTACAAACATACCCCGATTGAAAACGCCATGGTGTTATTGAATCCAGACGGTTGTGCGCATTTAGATTTTTCAATCATCCGAACAGGCCCTCCATTGATATGCTTGGTGTAATTAATACTGTAGCTTTAGATACTTTGCCACAAAAATATTCAACATTCTCCCAGAAAACATCAAACTGAGTCAAACACAGAGAGAGTATAATATGTTAAATTAAATAAGGAAATATGTTAAAATATGGATACATTCTAATGATCGAGCCTATAATGGTGCCCTCACCCAAACGCCCAGTCATTGACAGTTGTTATTGTAGTAATAACCTTGCAGTTTGTGAATTGTGTTGGTATATGCAAACAATAATGTTCACTAAAATAAAGTTTTTGCTGTATGGAAACCTACTTTACACATTTATAAAAAAACCAGCGAGAAACAATTAACAAAAATTCTGCCTCAATACAGGTTCACCTAGTGAGGCAGGCTATGCACAAATAAAAATACTGTATAACTATACTACTCCTGTGTAAGCTTTCTTACGTTACTTACTATTTGTAAATTTTTCTGTACTGATTGATGTAATCTATTTGTAAACTACTTTGAGCATGTAATTTTTTTAGTTATATTGTTGTTATTTCATTGAATAAAGATTTATTATTATTATTATTATTCTAAGTGACCAGTTCAGATATGGGGGTCCATCGAAGCCAGAGTTAAGTTGACTTCCCAAAAACAGGGCCCGCAGATACTTTAATAATACACAACTGCTAACCCTGTACAAACCACAAGTGCGCCCCACGGTTGACAGCCACCTCTGGTCTGGAGCTCCAAAATACCTGAAAAATACCCTCGACTCTGTGCAGAAACGAGCGGTCCGTTTGATAGATTCTCCCATCATAACAGACGGATTGCTATCTTTAGAGCACAGGCGTCGGGTGGGAATGCTATCCTTGTTCTACCGGTATTACAATGGAAGATGCTCCGAGGAACTAGCGTCATTGATCCCTTCGGCACCGGTGCATGGTCGGGAAACACGCCAGACGCGTGTCTGTACACGGTTTATACACGCATTTGTACACGGTTGACATTTGTCACATTAGAACGGGTCGTTTCTTCGACTCGTTCTTGTGTTCAACAGCTCGGCTGTGCAATGATTTGCCGGCCTCTGTGTTTCCTCCTTCCTACAACATGGGTCTCTTCAAGACCAATGATAATTCCTTCTTCTCCTCAAGAAGACCATCCACACAGCATCTCAGATGACATAGGCCCTGAGGGAAATTATTTTCCTCAGGGCCTCCTGTGTGGAGTTAATGTAAAAAAAAAATCTACTTCTTGGGCGGTTTTCACAGTCAAAAAACATAAATCAGGTGTATATTTGAATTTTTTTTTATAAAATATCCATAACCTAACCTCTGCCTAATTTGAGACTGAATAATATATTTGACCCATTTACAGACGACAGACGAGGAATACGTTTTTAGAACGTTAACCTATTTTACCATGGTGCTAAAATATCCATGGTCAAATTTTCACAAATTTTGTCAAATTTTGGCACTAATTTTAAATGTTATGGACAATGGACATGCTATGATTGAAAAAAAACCTCATATCACGCAATAACCACAATAAAAAAGAACCATTGTCGAATATTGTTGGTCTATAATATATTGTATATTTGCGGCACGTTCTTCGGTGGAAGATACTGTCAGTATCGCCCAGCTGTATGTAAGACCACCATTCAGGATTGAAGCCTTGCTTGAAATGGCTTTAGCTGTGTGTAGTGACTTGAATAGCCAGATTCTTCTCCACCTTGTCTACCCCATCTCCTATCTGGAAGATACTCTCAGTATCGCTTTAGTGTAATTCCACCATTTAAAATCGAAACATTGCTTAAAATGGCTTTTGCTGTGTTTGGCGAGCAGATCTGAATAGCCAGATACCCACCTTCCTTTTTCTCATCTCCTTCCCCTCCCCACTGCCTTCGTCTTCACAATTTGAACATACCCTAATTGGTGATGCCATAGCAGGGACTCTTAAGTGGTATTCATATAAACAAAAAAATAGTGTGCAGTTCGCACCCGATATAAGTGAAACGTACACCGGGTGCGAAAACTAAAGTACATAATAGTGGGAAGGCAACGAAACAACGCATAAAGAGGAGAAAACCGATTATTCTCTCTTATTCTACCGCAGGCTGAATCATGTAGATGTTTGTGTTGTCTCTTTTTAGGGTCGCTTTTTCGTTCCATCGAGTTTCAAATCATAATGGTGCTAAAGAAGTTTTCACTTCAAAAATGGTCGCAATATAAAAATATTTCGGGATTTTGCGTTTCAAGGTATTTGTTGGTCTCTCGAGATTTCGGTATTCGGGAATTCGACCTTCGGGATGTAATACGGCACGCCTTGTTTATGCATTCACGCATACGAAATAACTTTAAAGAAATGTTGTGTGAACTAAAAGTAACGCAAGAAAAATAGAACACTGAACAAAAAGTTCGTGACTTGTCTTCGTGCTTCGGTTGCAATTTCACATCTTTTAATTATATTTCGAACACTGATTCCTTCATTTGATCTTGACTTCTGAATTATTTATGGCAAATTTTTTACTATGTAAGGTTACGTTTAATTTTAGTAAATTCGACGTAAGTGTTTTTTTAAGTAATCAGGACCAGGCTTTTTTTAAAGTGAATTTTTTTTAACACCGTTAATTAATTAATTAATTTATTTCATCCATTAATTTACGTTATTTTACAATTAATCCAATTAAAAATAATACATAGTATATTTTCGACACTTACCAGAGTAGAAGATACTCTCACTATCGCCCTGGTGTAAAACCACCATTCTGAATTGAAACGTTGCTTGAAATGGCTCTTTCCGTGTTTGGTGACCAGATCTGTATAGTCAGGTACTTCCCCATCCTTCCCCTCTCTCACAACATAACCCAATTGATGCCATAGTCTCACTGGCTCCAGACGGGGGTAGCTGGAACTCTTGTGAGGTATTCAAAAAAACAGTGCATGCAATTCTTCACAATTATACGGTAGAAGTTAAACCATCAGAAAACTAAAGTAGACAAGGGAGGCTACGAGGCACCACACAAAGAGGAAACCGATAGTCTACAAAGCACCGTACAAAGAGGACATCGATTAGCTATCTCGTCCTCTCGCAGGCTAAATCCTATGGATGTATGTGTTTGTTTCCTTTTGGGGTCGCTCGTTTTCGTTGCATCGAGTTTCAAATCAAAACGGGGCTGAAGAAGTTTTCATTTTAATTAAATTTGTATGAATGCGGCCCCGCAGTCATTTCTCAAGATAAAATATTAAAAAATACATTTTTTCGATCTCTTAATAACACATAAATAATATTTATAGTAAAAATTTATTCGCTCTGACGCAACTCGGATAACTAAAAAAACTATCTCCATATTCGGTAGGTGGCGCTCAAAGTGGTCCAACCGGCTTTGTTGCGCAAAACGGATGATGGTCCAATAAATTGTCGCAGGCAAGTACTGATAAAGGTGCAACGCGTACCTTACCGTAACGCCGATGTAATAATGAACGGAAGGACAGATTCCCTTTTGGCACCTGAAATATGTTGAAATTGTTGGGATTCTTGGATGCTGGTAGTTTATTTGCATTTTACATATTATGTGGTTTTTGGAATGCTATTGTCCTTTGATGATGTAATTTACGGAGGTAACGCAAGGTATACATATCTACCTATTAATGATATATTAAGTTTAGGATCTTTGATGTATTTTTTTTGTAAACCCAAAAGAGGAACGCACACGATGTATATTTTTTTATAATTGAGGGACAAAAATTCTCTTAGGGCCTATGTCATATTTTGCCAAGGTCGTGAGAAAGGAAGGAGAGGAAATTCTGGGCAGGAAAAAGGAATTAGGGATGGGCAGGAATCTGTCAATGCGTCCAGGAGTGACGGATATATTAATACATCCTTCCCACTGCGATGCAAGGCGATGGGTCGAGGGAGTCCCTCTACCCTCCACACAGCATCTCACATGATATAGGCCCTGAGGGAAATTATTATCCTGAGGGCCTCCTGTGTGGAGTTAATTTAAATTTATATATATGTATCTATCTGGAGAGGTCTAGGTTAGGTCTCTCTCAACCAGTCTCTCTCCATCCGGTCTACCATGGAGAGAGGCTGGCAGTAGGTGACAAACCTCACCCAAGTCACCAAACGTGGCTTTACTACGGTCTTAACGTTCAACAAAATCTCAACAACAGATTCCCTGGCCGTCGGATTGGTAGGAAAAGTCACTTCCTTCTGACTCCCATGATTTTTTTCCTTGTGGGATTATCATTTTTACAGAAAAAAATTCGGAACTTGCATTTTAAGAAAGAGAATCCACACGGCAATTTCGACTGTGACTGATGTGATTCAAATACCTGGAGATAGGTCTAATATCGTTTAGATCTTTGCCATGCAACACTAAGTAAAGTAAAAAAATAACATTTTCTGCTTATTTTGGTGCTTAAATTAATAGTATACCTTTAACAGAGTTAGTTATTTTATTTATAACCAAGGACACCTTTTTCGATGACTCTGTACATGCAATTGAATTGTTGTGCCGTATCTATGACTAAACTCGTATTATTTTAACTATTGGCAAAACCTTTTACTGTAAACTAATTATCTACATTACTCCTGAGATCGAATTACCGAACCGTCTTAGGGTGGTCCGCTTAAACATTGTGTTTTTTAGACTGGCCACACAAATAAAATATTACTTTAACAAAAGTATACTTGAAACAGCGCGTAGTCCTATTTAACATACTTGTTACTTTAATTGACAGGTAAAATTGAAATATAACTCACCATTTAACACTTCGTTGAAACAGACGGCCATAAAGTTGACCTGTTTGAAGTCCAGTGTGGAGGTAATATAAATCAATAAAAAGTTTAACCGACTGATAAATATTTTTTTTTCACCCATATACCTAGGTTACCTCCTTTCCTCAAAACACTCAAAAAAATTTCCTCGCACTCGTTTCCTCAAACAATTTTGGTGGTATATATATCACTAACAGTTCTCCAACTCACCTTGGCAGGAGATTTATTAAATGGGTAGAGTAATGTTCTTTTAGCATAAATCTGGTTTTTTTATACTTCGCGTATGCAGTGTTGACCACGATAGTCGACCTATCTAGGAACTGGCTAATTGAAATCTGAGGTGTGCTGAGGTGAGAGTTCTGCTGAAGACTCTCTCTGAGCTGATGGACCCTCTGTTGCCTATAGCTGGTACTAAGCTAGCTGCCATCTAGCGGAGTCTTAGAACAGTTCTTAGTACTGCCATCTATGTGAGAATGCCTGAAGCTTTTAGATACACTACAATTTTCTTCGTACTTAATCGAAAAAATGTGTTATTGCATTTCTTTCATTCTTTTTTCTTCATTTCTTACTTTGCAACAGTTTGGGCGAGTACTTGCCTAATTTAGACGGAGTGTTCTAGCCACGCGGGTACCTGATAAAATTGACAGCCGGCCGTTAATGTACAGGCGCCGGTAAGAGGGTGAATTAGGAGAAGTTTCGATACGTTGTTAGTTGGTTCCGGGGAGTACATGGTGTAACAGCTGAACTACAAGCCGCCAAAGGTCATGGCCGAGACACACGTGAGCGAAATAATAATTTATAATGAATCATCACGAGATAGTTTTGTTTTAACTTTGGTTTAATAGATCATTAGCATTTAATGTAATCCTTTTTAAATAGTATAGTTTATCTGTACAGGCGCCCTTCAGGATTTTCTAATGATATGCATCCGTTTTATTGATACCACATGTTCCGAGAATATAGTTTTAACATTAATTGATTTACCTAAGGTAGTCAACCACCCCTGTAGATTCAATATTACAATAATCATGCTCTATCCTTAATGTTGAGATTAAAGGATAAATGTGCAATCTTTGTTACTTTAACATTCCGTCTTTTCTTTCATTGATCTACCCACATGTCAGCACTTGTATTCCTGATATGGATTAAATGTTTATTCTAATATGAGAGTGATAATTATGGCATTGGGATGGCGGTGATTGCAAGATAGATAACTAGGTAAGATTAACGTTACAACTTCTATTTATAAAAATGATCTTTAACTATGAAAACCGCAGGTCATTTATTTTTCCATCTTAAAAAAGGCGTTTTTTCGGCGAGCGTTGTCATTTCTTTAGATCTCCACCCGCGATGTCCCGAGCAGTTCCCATACGAAATTTGATATTTATATTCATCACGTACTTCCTTACATAACGCTGTGACGCTATATCTTGAGGTCCATTGTTGCTGCTGTGAATAATTTAATACTTGGAGATCAGAGCGAATGATCTGATTCATGAAGACACGGGGCAAATGTCAAGGTGACGGGAGATGTCAATCTAGTGGAACAGAATGGGAGGCTGAAGCAGGTATTTTTTGGACGATTGGATCATCAAATACCCTCCACAGGTTAGGTAGGTATGTTTCGAATTTGCCAGGGCCAACAATTTAGTTTACCAAACCTTTTGATTATAAAATCAGGAATTAAATCGAATCTGAATGCGGCTCGAAGATACTCGTAGTTATATATTTTTAATCTTTAATTATTTTATTTTTATTACATTATTTTTTTGATGATCACAGTTCCAACCTATTATAAATGTGAAATTGCGTGTGATTGATTGTTACGCTTTCACGCCTAAACAACAAAAAAGATTTAAAAAATTCTTTCTCTAATAGAAAACTACATTATATGCGAGTAAAATAGGATTTACATAATGTTAGGCCTTGGCGTTATGAGTAAGGTCTGGCGTTATGAAATTATTTATCATATGTTTTCTGTCCCTACCAAAATTGAGTTATTGCAAACGTCAGAAGAAAAGCAAAACAAATTTTTGCTTTGTAAACGATGTTGGCGTCCTAGTTAATACCTATCTTTAAAAATGAATCGAAATGTATGTACGCGCATAACTTCCGAACGACTGCATCAAATTGGATAATTATTTTTTTTTTCGTTATTTGTATAAAACTACTGTTGAGCTCTGGCATTATGAAATTTGTAATAGGTGACAAGCGAGCAGTTTGAAAACTGAATGCACCGGGGATGAATGTGTGGATTGCGAAAGGGGGGAGGGGGGAGTGAACATGGGCCTTGAAGAGACCCATGTTGTAGTAGGGAGGAAATACAGAGGCTGGCAAATCGTTCCACAGCAGAGCCTGTTGAATAGAGTCGTAGAAGCGACTCGTATATACATTGAACGCGTACATACGTTCAACGTACGTTGAGCGCGCGTTTGGCTTGGTTCCCGATAATGCACCGGTACCAAATGGATCAAAGACACTAGTTCATCGGAGCATTTTCCATGATAATACCGGTAGAACAAGGACAGCATACTTACCTGACGCCTATGGTCTAAACATTGCAATCTGTTTATTAAGATAAGGGAATCTATCAAACAGTACTGTTCAAAGTCAACGGTTTTTCAGGTATTTCGGAGCACCAGACCAGAGGTGGCTGCCAAATTACAACATATAATTAGACCCAATTAATTATAATATTTTTTTTTTTAGGTTGACGGTTTGATAATAGTTAAGTTGACCAGTTCGAAAATCCTTGTAAATTTTATTTCGCCAGGGCTACAAATTCTTTTGTTACATCATGCAAACCGATTTTCTTCATTATAACAAGAAATTTTGACAAATTGTAATGTTAAACGATTCACAATAATCTGAGATATACTTACATTATTAAAAGCATAACTTCGTCAATCCATTAACATAAAAATCTTGATTAACACATTACACACGTAAAGCTCGACCACCTAAACACAATTAAAGAATTTTTAGACATATGGACTTACCCCTAGATCACTAACCTTCGTCAAAACGACGACGCGGACTCGAAAAAGTGGTATAAATTTTGAGTGCGTCGTCGTACGCATTCCAGATTTCGACTAATCTCAGACGACCTGCAGCTCGCGCGGTGCACGTGTGTTTTTTGTGTAGGGGCCCTGTGTGCCCTGTTTGCCCAAGTGCAACAAATCCTTGTGTGGCGAACACAAACTTCAAATTTGTCACAAATGTATTAATGAATATTTTTTTCATTTTTTTTTCTTTCTTTTGTTGATTTATTACTTAATTTTAATATTTTAAGTCTTTGTTTTTTTTAGTTAATACGATTTAAGCATTCAAAAAAACAAAAATTTTCAAATGAGTGAAAACTCTGGTCTCAATTTAAAGACTGCCAAAGTACTTAATTAAAATGTGATTTTCGAAAATAAAAAACTTTTAAACATGTTAACAAATGATTATTGTAATAAATAAGTAAAACACATATAAACATTTGATTCCATAAACCCTTAGTAGCCTCCCTTTTATACGAAACGACGAAGGTTAGTAATAAGCGTTGTAAAATAAGGTTAGTGATCTAGGGTTTTAAAGAACTAAATCATTCGACAATTTAGTTCAGGAGTATTACAGCTCATGTCTTGTACAACCCTAATTATTTTTCTCACTCATCATAACACCGAAATCAGCTAAACGATCTCTAGACATTCTGAGAATAAATAGCAGATAAAGCTCAAAAGACGTGTTTTTTTTGGCAAAACATGGATAAATCAAATTGAAAATGCGCTGCTTTATTTTTGCACGTGAGTCATGTGTATATATACTTGCAACACCACACAGAAGACCCTGAGGAGAAAAATCTCTCAGGGCCTAGTTCGTTATAAAGGATGCTATTATTTTCCAAGTATTCTTCAAGTTGAGGTTTAATCGTACTAATATTATAAAGGCGAAAGTTTGTATGGATGTATATGTGGATGTGTGTATGGATGTATGTATGTTACTCTTTCACGAAAAAACTACTGAATGGATTTTAATGAAACTTTACAATAGTATAGCTCATACATCGGAATAAGATACAGGCTGTAGCTAAGAGCTCTGGCATTATGAAATTTGAATTAAAAATTGCAATAGTTGGCACGATTAGTAAGATATCTAAAATTATTTATTCGATTCATATTATTAGGGGAGTAGGTACTTCAAGTAAATGCGGGAGGGGGAGGGGTGGAAGGAGAGGGGGGGGGGGGGAATGGAGGGGGGAGGGAAGGGAGGGAATGGGAGAGGGGACATGTGGGATGGGGGATGGTGAGGGGGGCGGAGGGGAGGGTGGGGGGGGGGGAGGGGAGAAGATTGCTTTTTTGCTTGTATGCATGTGTGTATGTACCTATGTTTGTTGTTTATGTATTGCTATGTTAAGAGGGCATTACCAGAGAAAGCCGCAAATACGTCATTTTCAAAAAAGTTTTTAGACGTATTGACTCTTTTCCACAAAAAATTATAAATGGATTTCGAAAGATTGTTCTTTTATCTAGCATTCGTATGTAATAAATTTTTAGATTTTTTTAAATTTTTAGTATAATAAGGTTATTCCATAGGTCGTTGGCAGATTTGTTAAATTTTCAAAAAAGTTTTTGTATTATACCACACCCATTTCAAATAATGTAATCATGCAGTAAAATAAATCAATACATTTTCTAGCAGAGTTATGTATTAGAATTTTAATTTTAGTTTCAATAAAATCATTAAAAAATATGTACGTACATGTGTTTCTTGACGAAAATTGGTCCATTTGTGTATTTATTTGCGCACTTACAAACTAATATATTTCAGATTTTTTTAACATTCTTATTAAATTTAGACATTTTTGAAAAATGATAAATACTTATAATCAAAAAATAACTACAAAAAGTACACTATTTTAATAGTTTTATCATCACGCTTTTCAGCATTTTTGGATGAATGTATAAATTAAAGCTAATTTGGTTTGAAATAAATTCGATATTGAGTTATAATTTAAAAAAGCTGGTACGGAGAATAATTATTCTTTCTCATTGTAACCGCCCTGCACGATCGGAAGAACAACTTTCGACGAAATGTGGATTTTCGTCCGCTGGCTGGTTAAACGCTCTTAAGCATAAGAAATGTTTTACACTTTCAAAATAGCTTATTTCCACCCTCGCAAAGGTTTCTGGACTGTTACAACCGCGTGACAATGTATCTGAAAAGTTTTTTAATCATTACAAAAACTCTTACGAAACTGTCAAAAATTTCACAATTTGAGGATGACATTTCGCAAACAATCGATTTCTCAATCAAAATTAATTTTTCGAATAAAATCTTCAAATTAATGAAATAACTAAGTACTCCCCTATGATACTAACCAAAATCGAATACTTTGAAATCTAATCAAGAATTATAGGTATTTTAAATGGGTACTTATGTTAGGTATTTGATTGATTGTCCTTATAATATACAAAAATTAATGTTTGTAATACATAAAAAATGAAATTTTGTTTAAAAAAGTTGCAATGTACCGGGACTGAATATATGAAAGGTGTGAGAGGGGTGGGAAAGCGGGAGGGGGGTTGGCGGGACGGGGAAGCGGGAGAGGGAAGGCGGGAAGGCGGAGGGGGGACCAAATTTGTTTCAATATGGTAGACATCGATCACAAGTCTAGGAATTTTCTATTCAGTGTCTATATTGACTTTGTTTGGTAACATACGACAGGTTACAATCCTAGTTTTTCGCGGTACATCCGCGAAATGTGCTTACGCAATGATGAAAAATCACGGTCAATTGAATGAACGCATTTACCATTAAAATTTAATTTTATGGACGTAAAACTAAATTTTATCGCATCAAGAATTTTTTGCTCTTAACTTATGAATGCAGACTACATGTGTAATTAGCAATTCGTTAATTAGTTAATATTAACTAATGGGTCTGGAAATGATTTATGACAATATATCGTGAGTTAATCTCTGGTATTGTGCCAAGTTAACTTCATTAGCCAACATTGGTTCGTTTGCGAATATTAGGTAATTAATTATTTATAGTGACAGTGGAATGCTTTTTATAATGCAAAGCCAATCCATCATTCTTACCGTCCCACCTCAAAACAAATTATATCTGGCTAAAGGGAAGAAAATGAAATAGAGTGGGTACTTAAACTTATATTAAAGAGCTGTTAAACTAAGAAGTACGCAGAACTTATTTGTAATTATTATAACAAAAAAATAAAATGGCTTATTAAATATTTGACAACCGCAATAGAGTTTCAATTTCCGGCAACAAAGGAAATTAATTCATATTGGCTTGGGGAAAGTTATTATTTTTATTTGTTGTTTAATCCGCATACAATAAAATAGCGGAGCACAATGCAATATCTGCCATTTTTTCAAAATTAGCTCCTCACAGGAGACCCTAATAATTTCTCTCAGGCCTGTGTCATCTTGGAGATGCTATCTGGAGGGTATTTTTAGGGAAGGAAGGAGGGAAGTTCCCGGAACGAAAAAGGTGTAAGGGTTGGGTAAGAATTTGGAGTTTTGGAGTTGGAATTTGAATTTAAACTTTTTCATGATGGAAGCTTAAAATACTACAATTTTTAAACACTAGTATATTTCAAATAAAATATGTACAAGGTAATTTTAGATAGTTTCTAAAATGGTATTTTTTACGACACATTCAAAATTAAGAAATACATAGGACATTTAAAATACCTTGAAAAAAATCCAAAATCCATTGACAAGTCTTGTTCTAATATATTAAACAAAGTCGGGTTAGTTATATCATTTATAACTCAAAAACGGTTGGACCGATTTTTATGATCTTTGATTTGTTGGATTTGTCTCCGCCAGAATAGCACAATAGCTATTAAAACATCGGAAAAATCCACGAAAAAAAATTATGAAAAAAATTCTTTTCTTCATACAGTTTGTATAGAACGAATTATCATCTTTTGAAAGAGCTGCAGAAATATTGTGATACGTATAATATTGAGTAATGAGTGAATTATAAAAATTAAAAATCAATACGCTGATTGTTTTGCTTTTGTTGTTAAACATATTATAATGCTGCTCCTCTTTCTTGCACACTAAATGTCAACAGTCGAAAATGGGACAAACGGTGAACGTATGTCTGCACCCCTCCACAGGACAAAATACCATAATTATAATAAATCTCTCTCACACGTACAAAGAAAATGAAAAGCGATTCCCATAAGTAAGTGAAAAAGTCAGAAAATTACAAAAATTGTAAATACGTATACAACGCTATCTCTGATACTGACCAAAACAAAACACGGACGGTTGCGCAACGATAATTGCTTCATTTTTACTAATTTTATTTCAGCTAATAAGTTAACACAACAATTATTGATTCTGAGACGGTACGAAGTTTGCCGGATTAGCTTTTTATAAATAAAACAAGCATGTAAAACAGATAAACCACCGTCTATGGCTGTATAAGCAATGTATACATAGGTATATCTTTCCACGAAAATTTTTTGTCAGTAAGGTTTTCACATGCACGGTCGTTTATCAATGGAAAAAAAATTCACGTTTTTCAGTAAGGCTGTAGGTGTTTTTTGACAAAATTCATTCGTTTTAAATAATATAATCATCTAATTTCTTTTAAGTCAAATGCACCCTTAGTTAATTTTACAGAATTGGGATATTAGAGTCCATGTTCCGAATAATTTTTAATAACACAATCAAGGGCTTAGCGAGGTACGGGCAGGGGAGGCAGCTGCCCCCCCTCCCCCCTCAAAGATGCAGGAATGCTCACAAACCGTTAAGTAATTTTACGTCGGTAGCCTATTGTTTGTGGGAATCAATTTAATTTTTATTATTACCTTTTTAGTTGATAATGTTTAATGAAGCATCAAGAAAACGTGCCTATCAGTTACATTGCGCGGTTATTAAATCAGTTTTCATTATATATGTTTTACTGATAGCCAAGTACTCAGGCATATTGGAACCTATTGCCAATGCTTTACAATCGGAAACTATCGATATGTACGCATGTATGAGTCACATTAAAGGTATGATTTCTGTTATAAATGACCATCGAAGCAACGTAGATATAGAGAGCCAAAATATTTTAGATATTTCAATTAGAACTGCAGCTGCCTTTGGAACTAATATACAAGTCCCAAGCATTGTATCTCGCCAACAACATCGATCCAATCATCTTGCTGAGACTCCATACGATTTTTGGAAGCGATCGATTCATTCCTTATTTAGATTCCCTAATATCTGCATTGGAGCAGCGTTTTGGTGACATCCCAGTACAATGTTGAATATGTCGTTAATTGATTTCAAAGAAAAAGCACAAAGTTTTTGCCTATACTACGATTTACTTAATTTTGATCAAGAAGCCGAACTATGGTATAAAAAATGGCAGAACAAGGGTGTGACCAGAGAAGATCTCGAAAATCTAGATTTTACTGAATTGTTAAAGAGGCGAACATTTTCTTTCCCACAATAAATGCAATACTTATTTCCTTGGCACAACCTTGCACTAAAAGTAACATAGAGAGTTCCTTTTCTATACTGCGTCGTGTTAAAACGTGAAAACCGTTTGAACGCCCTATGTATGCTCAATGTACATCGAACCATGGTACAAAAAACTAAGGATACAATTGAGTCTGAGGTGTTAAAATGGTTTTGTGAAGAACCTCGTCGACTACTTTTTTGTAAAATAAATGAACTGATGGATCTTTTGTTTTTCATTTTTAACGTAACAGCATTTACCTTAGTTTGTCTATTCTATTCTTGGTTTGTCTACGCCTGCCCCCCCCCCTTAACAAAATCCTAGCTACGCCCATGAATACAATATTATCATGTTTTGCGATATTTATTTTATTTATCATGATACCTATTAGAGGTCTCGTATAACTTCAAGTACCTATTGCATTAGTATTTTATATAATAAAAACATTTAGTATTACAAATGTTTCAGCACGCCTCTGTACAATAGACATCTTGATAACATTCAAGCAGGTCCCATTACGCACCAGCCGCCCATCTCGAGCTGGTGAAGGTAGGTACTGCATACTTCCATACACCTGCGGAACTGTGTTAAGTATCGCCTTTGTGTCGATAGTCCACAGTCGATACGCCACTTGACAGTACGTGCAAAAAGCTGCATTGTCTTGCACCGAGAGGAGTACCTACTACGTACTCCAGCGAGGTGGAATGTAATCGGTAAAGGTGGTTCAGATAGATGTACGACACAACAATTTGTTTTGTTTTATTTCGACGATTTGCCATCTTCAAAGTATTGAATTTTTACTTTTTAAATTTTAATCTTATCAATTAAATGAACGCAATGTGCACACAATTATTTTTAATAAAAATTGAGGGAAATTATTTTCCCTCAGGGCCTATGTCATCTTTGAAGATGCTGTGTGGAGGGTCTTTTTGAGGAAAGGAAAGAGTGAACATGGGTCTTGAAGAGAACTATGTTGTAGGAGGGAGGAAACACAGAGGCCGGCAAATCGTTCCACAGCCGAGACGTTGAACTCAAGAACGTGTCATAGAAACGAAGTTCTCACGACTAATGTCGACTAATGTCAATGTCATGTCATGACTCATGACTAATGACTAATTAACTAATTTCAATGTCAATGTCATGACTAATGTCAACCGTGTACAAATGTTGGGCGCGTGTTTGGCGTGTTTCCCGATTATGCACCGGTGCCGAGGGGATCAATGATGCTAGTTCCTCGGAGTATCTTCCATTGTAATACCGGTAGAACAAGGACAGCATTCCCACCTGACGCCTATGCTCTAAAGATTGCAATCCGTCTGTTAAGGTGGGAGAATTTATCAAACGGAACGCCCGTTTCTGCACAGAGTCAAGTGTTTTTTTAGGTATTTTGGAGCTACAGATCAGAGGTGGCTGCTATGTTATAAAACTAAAGGTTTCTTTCATCATGATACAAAGTGTACAGATTCATGTGGTGAGGTTTGTCAAGGTCTTGGCGGCGAATGCGTTTGCCCGCCTTTTGCATCGCGGGCCATATCGGGAGAGACCGGTTGAGGGAGATCTAACCTAGAACTCTCCAGTCGGACTCTCTTAACCCATCGCCTTGCACCGCAGTGGGTGGCATTCATACTTCATCACTTCTGAACCAATTGACCCCCATATCCCTACCCATCCCTCATACCCGTTTCCTTCCCAGAACTTTCTCTCCTCCCTTTCCCCAAAAAGACCTTCCACACAGCATTCCCAAGGATGACATTGGTACTCAGGGATTTTTCCCCAGGCCTCCTGTGTGGAACTGACGTGTAAAAACCATACATGTTTAAATGTTCTAGATTCTTAAATCTGCACATAAAAAAGAGCTGTATAAATTTATTTATTTTTTTACGTGAGCTCCACACAGGAGGCCCTGAGGAAAATAATTTCCCTCAGGGCCTATGTCATCTTTGAGGATGCTGTGTGGCGGGTTTTTTTCAAGGAAAGGAAGGAGAGGAGAGTTCTGGGAAGGAAAAGGGTTTAAGGGGTGGGTAGGAATCCGGGGTTCAGTGTGTCTTGGTCATCCGCCTCCAAGACCTAGACAAACCTCACTCCATGAACCCGGGCACCCCTGCTAAATCACCAAACGTAGCGAACCACTTGGGGTGACCTATGGCAGAGGTGTTGGTTATCCAATAAAGGTTCCCGGGGCGGCGGTATTTCCGCCTCCCAAATGCTTTGAAGTGTCAAATTTCTTACATTTTCTAGGACACGTTTTTATTTAATTTCCGGCTAATTATTATAATCAAAGAAACCCTTAATTTAATTTTTTTTAATTGCATATTTGCGGCGGAATAATTTTTAAATAATAATTTAAAACAGGACCTGAAACCTAAACAATAATAAAAGCAATACTGGTTTACTAAAAGTACCTACTGAACTTGTGAACTAATTTTGAGATTAGCATCTTCTGTTAGTTTTATGGCAGTTCATCAGACGTTTTCTCAATCCCTGCTTTTTCAACACAGTCACCATGGTTCAATAGTTAAGCAATCCTAGTTTCCAGATAGTTTCAAATTTTTACTTTTATTTGCCAAAACTTTTTAAGCTTTCAACTTCTTTAACCTCATTCAATGAGTGAGTCATTACAATACCATATTTTTGACAAATAAATTTTGTTGGTTTTTGTAATTTCAACATTATTTCATCAATATTTTCGAATATTTGAGAATTTATTTTTTCTAGTTTTAAATCTACGTAAGACAAATTTTGAAAAAACATCTTGCGGTATTCGCTTTGTTTTTAGACCTTGTTATTGTCTTTAGATTATCTTGCTGTTGAGATCTGGTTTTCTTACTCGAACTCACAGACACTCTGGCAGTAGATAGTTTTACGGCAGAAATAATACGATGCGCAAGCGCTTTATGTATGGTCAGTGTAGGAAAGATAGCAACAAATGGCGAGACTATAAATTAAACGTTTTTCAAAATGAGATCATCAACAACACAGAACTAGAACATGATTTGAAGCTCGCCTATAGAACCTCCTTCAATCCCGTCGCCATATCTAATAGATTATGGTTTGATGCTCGCCGAGAATATAAAGCCATTGAATTTTCCACAAAAAACTTGCTAAATACACTTCGTTAGCAAGACCTCGCCGCAGCATCTCTTGGAGCAAACATAATGGATAATAGATGAAGCACGCACGATATAAGATGAATATGTAATTGCATAACTCGAATACAAACTTCAGTCTTGATCCGCGAACCATCATAATGTGCAGATATCAATCTAGAACCTCAGAGTATTGTTCGTATATTAGCAAACATAACACCTTTAAACATCTCCCACCAATCCACTATATGGTGAAACACCTGAATACATTATCTGCGAAGCTATGCTGCAATTGCTGCTCTCATTATCGCCCGAAAGAGATTGATGTTCGTACTATTGTGGATATGGAGTATGGACTACGGAATACTCCACGAGATGAATAGAACAGGAATGCTGAATGTTCTCGAGGTAAATGTTGCTAAGTAAGAATGGACTGTTGACACGAGGAAGCATTGTTTGAAAAACGAAACTTAATGGGGAAAGTCATGTTTCTACCAGTTATTACAAGAGTTCAATAGTATTGAAATGATGCGGACAGACAAGGCTGAATAGTTGTTAAGAAAGATCAGAATAATGAACCAGTGAAACATAGTTCATAAGTGTCAAATTTATCTTGAAAATATAGAGTTCTTCCAAATCTAACTTACAGGGAAACAAATTTGATGGTTTGAAATACAGCTTGTATCATTTAGTTTAATTATAATAACTTGCCGCAATTTAGCAGATTTTTATGGAAATTTTTGTGCATGCTTCTAATGTTCATAGATCATTTATGGCGAAAGTCATGTTTTTCCACACGCATTATTACGTAATTTGCGATATTTTTGTAACCGAGCCGTTGTGGTCCACCGACGGAAGGCGAGGATTGATGGGCCATCGGGAATAATGGAGTTTTTATAGTGAGAGGCGATCGGTTCGTGATTAGGTGATTGACAACACGCGATACTATCCGCGGCAGGTGCTACCTTGTTCTGCCAAGTTGCACCAAGGAGATGCTATTAGCATGACGAGATGGCACACTTAATAGAGATGTGCGACATTGAATTGCATCTCAACAAATATGTTCTTAAATCGTGACATGAATTTGCGTTTGTAATTCAACAGTCTCGTGTAATAAAAGCCAATAGGGATGTAATTAAGAATCGATTTGTTCGGTCAGAACCAAGCCAGTATTTTTATTACAAAAATAATAAATTACATTTTACAAACTTATAAAAGCAATGTCCATACATTTTGTACATTGACGCATTCATCGAAGATTCACAGCATTGGTTTCGTACTATATTAAAAATCTGTCGGAATTTTCAAAGATTTCCCCGTTTCTAGCCGATCGACTGACCATCATAGAGAATTGTAATCAAACACAGATCGCTATTTACAACCTGAAGACAAAGTAAACATATATTTACACTCATGCCTGATGAACAAATAAATATATTAATAAATAATAATTATTTTCAAACTTAAAGCTTTAGCATCCAGCTTTAAGATGAATTTGTAGTTTTCATCGTCCTCGAATTGAAAGATCAAGGTTTTATACAAAAAAGCTTAATCTAAGAGATCGACCAGATAGAAAAGATTGAAAATTCCGTTGTCAGATTGCACTTATCCTATTAAATAATTTGTTTCTGACAGATCAAGAGACAAGAATGTTGTGAATCAACCATAGAGTTGACAGTTCAGTCAGTAAGTTCCAGGGCGAGCGCGGGCGAGTAGAGACCTCTAGTACTGATATCCTGATGAGGGGTTGTAAGATGGGGTGTTGGGAGGCAGGTAAGTCTGGGTCGGTTTTCCTGAGGGGTACCCAGATGGGCCACCTGATGGGTATCCCGATGGGCCTCCCGAGGGGTATCCGGACGGGCCTCCTGATGGGTAACCTGAAGGACCTCCTGATGGGTATCCCTGATTTCCCTTGTTGGCTTGTGCGGCCTCCTCAGCAGCATTCTGTTCCAAAGATCTGCAGCAAAGAAAATACAAACGTGTTTAGCATGGTTAAAAAGTGCAAATTTTACTTCAACCTTTTGTTATGTAAATTGTCTAAGACATATTTTCCCACATTTTTAATTATCGTGTTTGCCGTCTCCAAAACGTTTAAATTATGATAAATTGTTCATTTCCATTGCGATCAAGGTTAGATTATGAAAACAGTGATTAAATGCTTTGGTTCTTAATACCACAATGGAGAATTTGTGTGAATTATGACGTAGGAAGTATAATATGAGATTTCATTGTGTCATCGGCTTGTCGAGATTTATGACAGATCGTATAAATACCACAAACGACGATAAATCACCAGTGTTCAGGAAATGTTGGTATTATGACACTGTTAAATGCTTCACAAGAGGAAAAGTGACGTTATTTTTGATAAATCAGTGGAACAAGACATCTTTATTTTGACCTTGCGATAAAATCTGCGGCTTGAAACTGAAGCCGTGAGGCAAGAGGCTACTTAAAAATAACTAATTCTCAATCTACATTTCAGTGATAAACACTATAAATATGTGGTCATATCTGTCCAGGGACTGAGGAACCACATACATCTTCTAACATCTACCATTACGATGAAAGTATCTTTAACTCCTATTGGAAATACCAGGGTTAGAATTATTGTACCTTCATGGAGGTGGATTCTTATGACCTCACAAATAAAATGAAAGTACTAAATAAAATGTTACCACCTTGCTAAGAAAAATAAAGATGTAATAACTTCCAACCAAAGAATGGATGCATTTGCCATAATACTGTTATAGTATTCCATAAATGGAGCACGAAGAATTGGAACAGAACACACCATACAATAATATCCACTTGATTGAATAACGTTAACCAGATAAAATATGATTGACTTTTTTCTGAAATGTCTTAAGATTGCTCTATTGGTATTGTCATTGAATTTGCAATGAATTATGGAGGAATTATTTTTTTCTGGAATGGTGTTTAAGATTCCTATTGGCATCGTCATTGTATTCATAATCAGATAAAGTAGAATTAATTTGTAAGTGTTTAAGATTTCTGTAATTGCATTTTCATTAAATTTGCACCTAATTATGGCAGCATTAATTTTGCTCTGGAATAGTTTTAAGATTCCTGTATTGGAATTTCAATTGTATTTCCTACCAGTTAAAGTAAAATTAATTTATTTTGAAGTAGTGTTAAGCATTCTTATGTTATTAACATTGTCATTGAATTTGCAACAAATAATGGCAAAATTAATTTGTTTGAATTGAATTTTCTACTAGTTAAAGAACTTTTATCGAAGAAAGCGAATACTTTGTGGTGTGACATAAAAAGTGGTGTTTTACAAAGTGTATTTTTTTAATTCTATAGTTTTAACTTTGTTCTTGAATAGTGTTGAAGATTTCTATGTTTGCATTGTCATTGTATTTGCAACCAATTATACCAGAATTGTATTGTTCAGGAATTTTGATAAAGATTCCCTACTAGTTTTTTAATTGAATTTGTTCAATGACATCTCTCTCTGACCTTTTTAAAAGCATGAAATATAAGCATGGTACTTACATTCTGATGGCTTCTGGGATTGGAGGAGGGGTGGGGAGGTGGTCTCCGAAGGCCCTGAAGCCGTTGGCATCAGCGACATAGGTCACGGAGTAAGTCTTGCCGTCGGGGCCTACATAGGAGTAGGATCCGTGCATCACCTGTTCTTCGTGATCGGTTCCGATGTTCTCGATGTGTCCCATCTGCTCGATGTGGGTCTGGTCTCCGGTCAGGGTTCTGGAATGGTGGAAATATCGTATCATTAGATTTCATTTTATATTTGCAACCAGTTATCCAAGGATTGAATGGTTCTGGAATAGTGCAAAAGATCTCTCTTTCAAGTAAGGACAGGTTGTTCCTTAGATTTCGGATAATTTCAAAGTTAATATTCAAGTTATATGAAAGTCCTATTCAAATTCTGTTATTTACAAAGTACTGTGAAATAACTGGCCCGTGATGAAATAATCACAACTTGCATAGAACTTTTACAGAACTTGAATTTTAACTTTGAAATTTAATGAATTGTTCAAATTCTTGGAAACAACCGATCCTAAATGTTGAAAAAACCGATGATAGTCTTTTCATTGTACATATGTGTAACCACAAGTCCGATTGATTGAATTTCAAATTGTGTTTAAAGGTCAGACTATTCACATTTTCATTCTATCTATTTGAAACTAGTTGAAGATGGAATTATTGGATCTGGAAGAGTATTAAAGATCCCTCCTCTAGAATTGTCACGATGTTGCAAACAGTTAAAGTAGGAATGATTGATCCTGGAGAAGTGTTAAAGATCAAACTATTCACCTTTTCATCGTACCTGTTTTAAACTAGTTGAAGTTAGAATATAATTGGATCTGGGAGAGTATTAAAATCCCCCCTCTAGCATTGTCATGATGTTTGCAACCAGTTAAAGTAGGAATGATTGATCCTGGAATAGTGTTAAAGATCCCTCTTTTTTCATTACATGTATTTGAAACCGGTTTAAATATGATTCATTAATTCTGGAATAGTGTTAAAAATTCCACTATTGGAATTACACTTTGTAACCAGTAAACTTAGAGGGCTAGGATCTGGAACAGAAAAGATGGCTAAACTAATCTTTAAAATATATATTTGTACAAAATATCATTCTTTTATGCAACATAAATCCAAATGATCAATGAACAAATAAGATTAACGTATTTACATATAAACTAATACGTATTTGAGAAAAAAATGTTATTTCGTTTTTGGATTCGTTTCCAAAATAGATTGGAACAACGTGGTATTAATATCTTAAGCACTGTGAACTTGAAAATGCAACAAATGTTTTTTTCAAATATTCTAAATGGTAGAGAGATTAAATAAATACATAATCGGCTTTTTTCAATATTCAGATTATTTATTAATAATGTGTGAAGTATTAATTGATCGATTTGAGTGAATTTAAAAAATACTTGAACTGAATTCATGATTCCGTATTAATAAGAAATGAGTAATGCAAAGAGTTTTAAAAAGATGTTAATCATAACTAATTAACAACTGGTTTTTAAAAAAAATTTGAACAATTCATCAAATATTTGAAGTTAATTTTCACGTTCTGTGAAAGTTGTATTCAAGTTTTGTTATGATATCATTATAGGCCATTTGCTTCATAAAACTGAAATGATCACAGAACTAGAATAGAAGTTTCATATGATGTAAAAATTATCTTCAAATATTTGATGAATTGTTTATCATAAATTTTTCAAACTCTTCTGTTTTTCTCTTTACATTGCCCGACTTAAGTATTTGGTTCACTTCATCGTGCCATGTCTTCTAAGGGCGCCTCCAACTTCTTATACCATTCACACTCGAGTTGTATGTTCTCTTTACATCCCTTTCTCTTTCTCACGTACGTTGTATTAGTGCGAAACCAAAAAACAATAAAGCGATTTTATTTGGGCAAGTTTTGCATAGAGAATGTCTTGGACTAGTTACAAATTTATATTTATGCATCAGAAAGTAACAGGGAAGCATATTTGGTGGGAGTTTTCACAGTCAGTATAATTTAATTAGTTTGTGTGGACTCACTCGTATTTGTAACTTCCGTCTTCGTTAATCTCGTTGATCTGCTTCAAGATTGGGATTTGGGGGGTTGTTGGTCCGGAGGGGGGGCCATAGTTGTTGTTGGGGGGGAGGTAGTTGTTGTTAGGAGGGAGGTAGCCTTTGTCAACCGTCGGAGGGGGAAGGTACTGGGTCACGGCAGGCGGAGGGTATGTTGGCTGTTTTGGTGGAGGAGGGGGCAGGTATGTTGGCTGTTTTGGTGGAGGAGGGGGCAGGTACGTTGGCTGTTTTGGTGGGAACTGAGGAGGAGGGTATGTTGGCTGTTTTGGTGGAACCCGAGGGGGAAGGTAGCTGTTTGGGGGTGTGGGGGTCACCTGCTGAGGGGGGAGATAGTTGTTCTGGGGGGGAAGGTAGTTGTTCTGGGGGGGCTGGTAGGGGGCCTGGGGGACCCCGTAGGAGGTATGGGGGGGTACATAGGAGTTCTTGGGGCCGTTCAGGAAATCGTTTCCTCCGGCGGAGTAGGCGCTCTGGGGGGCGCGCTGCCTCAGGGCGAGTAAGTCTGCGTGGCACGTGGCCAGCAGGGCGGCTAACATCAGCTGCAAACAATATATTATTAGCCAAAAAAAAAAAAACAAAATTCGATGCCTGAAACATTTTCATTTCTTTTATATTATGTGTATGTCCTTTAATTTCTTTTATATTATGTGTATGTACACACATTATTTACCTTTACCGTCGATATATAATGTCGCTATTTATAATCCAATATATACCAAATACTTAAGTCGATGGAAAGAAAACTGTTTTAATGCAATCATTGAATTCCATCGACCTTCATTTCCCTCTTTAACCTTTACCTTGCCATACGTGGTGCACTTGAAGATATTAATAGTTTATTATATTTTAAATTTTTTAGATATTATACCAATTTTATTATCTTTCAAATTTACTGTTATAACCAATGATGAAATCATATCTATAACATTGTGGGGAAAGGTAATATTTTTTTACATGAGTCTGGGATGGGTTTTGAATCTGTAGAAAAGCCAGTGTATATTATGTAAAATGAGGGTTAAAATTATTTCAATTCTGTAACCATTCAGTAACCGATTTAAGCATATTAATACTACTTTGCAGTGAAGTAGTCTAAACATTTGAATCTGATTTGGGAGTATGCTGTTTTGACAATGAACACTTTAAACAACAATGAAAAAATTAAGTTTAAGCGCTGTCAGAAACGAAAGATTGTAAGGTAGACTGTCGTAAGAACAGAAACTTCACCCACATAATTTCAACCAATAGAAGCCTTGAAAAGTGAGCTCATAATCAAAGCGGCCAATGAGCGCAGCTTGATGCTTCGTAGGGACTGTAGGTAAGGTTTCATTCTATCTCATTCTCTCGCAGGCTAAATCCTACAGATGTATGTATTTATCTCTTTTGTGGCATTTTCGTTTCATTGAGTTTCAAATCATAACGGTGCTAAAGAAGTTTAATTTCAATAAATAATTAAGGGGTAGCCACTAGCCAAAAATGTACTTCTGAGTGTGCCGTATATTGCCACAAATATAGGCACCTAATATGCATAAAATTCACTCGGCTAGAGTCTAGAGGTCACGATTTCAAAAGAGTTTTTATTTTGTTAGTAATTTTATGAGAAAAAAAATCAACCAATGAATAAATTTTATTGTAGTTAACGCTTATATTTTTTATAAAGTAATAGACTGTTTTTTTTTTTAAATTTTACTCAATGGAAACGGTAGAAATAGCACCAATACAACGTGTCCGGAAACTCGTAGAACAAGCGGGAAACTGGTGAATCTACATCACGTAGAGAACCCAAAAAACTTATTTTTTTCGATCAAAGTATTTCGATTTTAATATTATTTTTTTTCTATTTTTCCATTTTTTCGGCAACTAAAGGGTTAAAAAAATTTTTGAGCCCGGTTTACCCTTCGTTGCATTTTATAAGACATTACACAGCTGAAATCAACCCCCTAGTGAAAATTTTTTTCAAATTTAATCAAAAAAATTCCAACTTCGGACCCGATTTACTCGAAAACGAAAGCTCAAATCAAAAAAAGTTAAACCACAAAATCGACTCCAAATGTGATGTGGATTCTTCAGTTTCCCGCTTGTACTACGAGTTTCCGGACACCTTGTATATCCAATATAATTTTTTAAAGATGTAAACCATTTCGTAGTAACGTATTTGTAACGTATACAGTGTGTAACAGGACGTACCCGAGGGATTTTAACCATCGATTCCTGACATTATTTGGAGTAAAAAATGTAAGCGAAATTTTGGTCTCCGGTGACATTTTTGATGTTTTTTTTTTATATTTATTATTTCTTCAAAAACATAAAAAATATTAGGTGTTGGACAGTTGGAGGCGGGATGAGGGGTTGGTCGGTTACTCGACAACAAGCGGAAGATCTTTTTTTGTTTGAATTTGAAGAAAAAAAATAAAAATATGTCATCAAAAAAGTTACTAGAGATCAAAATTTCATTCACATTTTTACTCCAAATTTGCTCAGGAATCGCCGCCGGTTATACGTTCTGTTACAACCTATGTAAACTGAATATGTACGCAGCATCGCGTTCATTGGTCAAATCATTGTACATATGAACAAGGGAATATATCCATGATTGGGTTATAAGACAATATTTTTTGTTTGTTGATAATAGATTCATTATTTTTATGGGATTTTTTTTTAAATTTCCAAGGCTTCTAAGTTATCTAAACCTAAACGTTTTCCTTTATGATTAATATGAAGAATATTTATACCTGTATTTTTTTCAAAACTATGGTTATTTTCAATGATATGGTTAGTGAACTCAGAAAAATTATTAACACCTTAAATGTTCTTAGATACTGATTTCAAAATTACGATTTGTTTTTCCAATATGAAATGAGGGACAGTTATTACATTTGAGTTTATCTTGAGTTTATCATTTATATTTTCATTTATCTATAACGGATAACCACAAAGTTATAGCTACATTCAAAAGTATATATTTAAAGAATAATGAAATAATTTTACTTTGTATAAACCACTTATTTGATGTGCAAATCCGACCGGTTTCGGAACAAACGTTCCTTCGTCAGGGAAAGCTTATACTAATTTGACAGTTTCGAACAATGTTTTATTATGGTAGGGGTGGAGCTGTTGCTAGATAATAATGTAATTGGGTAGGTAGGTATTAGTGTAGAGTGGGTGGGTAGGGGAACAAATCCATGATTGGGCTATATGACAATATTTTTTGTTTGTTGATAATAGATTCATTATTTTTAAGGGATTTTTTAATTTCCAAGGCTTCTAAGTTATCTAAACGTAATACACTTCTAAGTTATCTAAACGTAATACACCACCCACTCTACACTAATACCTACCTACCCAATTACATTATTATCTAGCAACAGCTCCACCCCTACCATAATAAAACATTGTTCGAAACTGTCAAATTAGTATAAGCTTTCCCTGACGAAGGAACGTTTGTTCCGAAACCGGTCGGATTTGCACATCAAATAAGTGGTTTATACAAAGTAAAATTATTTCATTATTCTATGATGGATAACCACAAAGTAATAGCTACATTCAAAAATATAGTATATATTTAAGTTTAAATTATAATGATTTGTTTGCACCCGATTTAACTTTGATGATCTCGGATAAGATTAAAAGCATTCTCAATTTAAACGATATTATTGTGTACTGTATTTCAATACATAATAAACTTCATTGTGTGCTTTATGAGTCTACGTCTGTTGCTAACAACTAATAATCTTGGCAAAAGCATTAACTAATCACCGACAACATGTTAGTTTATGGTTAACACGGTGGGAAATAAACTTATTGTGCATTGTACGCAATAATGTTATATGTGTGGTGAGTTGTATTGTGAAGCAGAATTATCCATTTCTCGATAAATTACAATAGTTATACATATTTGAATCGATTAAGTAAGATGTTCATGTTTCCTCTTTTAGTTTTGTTTCAAGAAGAAAATATACTCTAAAAAATTATGTATTCAATATTTTTGTGATGTTCATTATATGCCTTTTTGGTACACCATAACAATTGGTACAAATCAATGTCATCATTCACTAAGAACGGGTTGTTTCACAGAATTTGAACAATTCATTAAATTTC
The DNA here is from genome assembly GCA_917880885.1 of Limnephilus marmoratus. Taxonomy (NCBI): domain Eukaryota; kingdom Metazoa; phylum Arthropoda; class Insecta; order Trichoptera; family Limnephilidae; genus Limnephilus; species Limnephilus marmoratus. The sequence goes on from OU862918.1 coordinate 8,658,032, forward strand.
AAAGTTAATTTTCAAATTTTGTGATGGTTCTATTAAAGGTCTGTTATTATATCATTATGAGCCAGTTGCTTCATGGAACTTGAAATTTAACTTTGAAAATTGAGGAATTGTTCAAATTCTGTGAAACAACTGACCCTAACAAATTATGAATCAAACTCGCCAATTGTTCGCCTATGTATGCATGTAGGTTAGCAAACTAATATAAAAATGTTATCGACATTTTTATCATAACTAATTCGATGTTCAAAACACCACTAATCAGATAGTATTTGAGATTTTCACGACCAAATGTATTAAAGTGACTTGTTTGGGGTGTTATGTCGTGTTGCGCTACTTCCTTCTTTAGCCGACGTTTCGGACAACATTACAGTGTCCATCATCAGGACATCAGATTACACATCTGCCCGGTTGATGGACACTGTAAAGCTGTCCGAAACGTTGGCTAAAGGAGGTAACACAACACGGCGTAACACCCGAAAAATAAATCACTATACGCCACAATTTTTCATTGTAATTTTAGCAAATATGGGACTATAAAAAAATGACAAATAATTACAATTTCACAAAAAAATAAGTTCTAAAAAATAGCCGTGAACTGCCTTTATTTATTTACGTAGAGAATTTACACTAGTTGACGGGTTATTTTAACATAACATAACAACGAAAAAATTAGATGTTAAAAAAGAAATACGTTAAACATGTTTACGAAAGAAATTTTCCCACTGACTAATTTTAAAAATAAAATTTTGATCTAGTTTTCAAAATTCCGAATTTTGATTTACATTTTCAAAGCTAAACACCGCGGAGCACATAAGATCTAAGAGGTTACCGCCCGAACGTTTTCATTAGCGCGTGCGTTTTCCTTACCAGTTTCATGTTCGCTGTTAGTCCTTGGTACACTTGTAACAACTGTAACAGAAGATATCCCAGGCGAGTTGCCTGGCTGTGACTGATACTGTGAGAGATCCCCGCTGCTATATATACCACCTGCAATCCTTGCGCTCCTAGGCTGACCAGCGAGAACATCTCGGGTCCATCGCTCTAGACTCAGACGGCTGCTGGTTGGGCGGGTCAAGAGACATCTTAAGGTTACCGTAACAGTTCCACTATAACAACAATTATTATTGTAATTTTTGAAAATATATTTACGTTTAAAAAATGTATATATTTATTCAGATTATATACTCGTTAGAAGTCTTTATGCTACGGTTCTCAAATAACAATTTTTCGTGTTTTTTTTAACTTAACTCGGGCCTCGGCTATATTTTGTCGGAGGGTCAAAATATTTCCGCTTTACGATAATCCAAAGCGGAAATAATCCAAATAAATGGAATATTTCTGAATGTATCCGAAAACTAAAAATTGTTTTTGATAGGTGATAAAATGGTGACCGGATAACTCAGATTCATGCAACTTCAACACCTCTTTTGAAAAGTTATTAAAAGTGATGACGTTTTAGGTTAGGTTATGGGATATTTTTTTCATAAATTTTAATGGTTATTAAAAAGGGTATTTATTGAAATGCATGATTCTGTATGGATCCAATAAAACATGATTTAAAATTTTGTAATTCGAATTATTTTTGAGATTTAAAATATGTGCATGCAAACATAAAAAAAAGTTTCAAAAATGGAAATGGCTCACCTGACATTATTTCTAACTAAAATTAATGATAACAAAAAAAAATATTTTTTTATGTACAAATGTATTATAAACGATATCGCCGACTAACTTTTTACGTAACCGCCTAGGGAACGTACCCATACTACGTGACCAACTTTTTGCAATTTTTAACCCCCCCCCCCCCCCCCGGTGACCAAAATCCTAAGCAACCCGCCGCTCATTTGTATGGAGCGTGACATTTTGAAGACCCCCCCCCCCCCTAAACGTGTCACGTAGTATGGGTACGTTCCCTTATCTGAATTCTTAACGCAATCAGTTCCAATTTTGAAAACGACACAAACAAATCCGAGTTCATTGAAAAAGAGCTATACAGACACGACTGGAATTCGAATTTTTAATAATGATATCATTTTTTTTTTAATAATGTTTAGCATACATGCCTTCCGAGCAATCGATCGGGGTTCGATTCTCAGTCGTGGCAATATAAATTTTTATGTTTTTAAAAATATTTTTATTCTAATTTTAATTTTTAATCCCGTGATTTTTCACGGGTCTGCGCTAGTGTGATATAAAATGCACAGTGAATATTCACTTATTTTTATATTCTCACGTTTTACAAATATAGGCTTTGTATCCTGCCGTTACACCTGTTCTAGAATGTTAATAGAGCAAAAAAGTAATTGGATTAATGGAGCATTGTGTTAAATCTTTAGTCAGAATGTATTACAAAATTCTAAATAAAAAAAACAGTAAAACAATATAATTATATGATAAATCTTCAGGTGTTTGGAAAATATTACTTTTGCCATTATATGCGTCTCAATATAGAATATGACGTAAATGCGTTGTCTTTGGAAATTTTAATTCAGTGCAATAATTAGTTCCGCCACAGAATAAAACATAAATAGAATTGTGACCCATGACGATCTGAGGGAAAACTGAAGTCGCGATTTTTCATAAGATCTTCGAATTCTAGTAGGCCCAAGACAGGATTATTTATTATTATTTTTTTGCTTTAATTCCATACCGGAGGCCCTGTGGAAAATATTCTTTTCTCAAGGCCGACTATGTCTTCTCTGGAGAAGCTGTTTAGAGGGGTCCTTTTGTGGAAAGGAAGTTAACATGGGTCTTTAAGAGATCCATGTTGTAGGAGGGAGGAAACACAAAGTCCGGCAAATCGTTCCACAGCCGAGCTGTTGCACTCAAGACAGTGTCGTTGAAGCGACCCGTTCCCATGTGACGGATGTCAATCGTGAACAAATGTTGGGCGCGCGTTTGGCGTGTTTCCCGACTGTGTATCGGTGCCGAAGGAATCCATGACGCTAGTTCCTCGGAACATCTTCCATTGAAATACCGGTAGTATAGCATTAGCATTATTATATATAAATTACCGGTAGTATAGTATATTACATATAAATTATTACATATAAATTACCGGTAGTATAGCATAGTAGGATAGCATTCCCCCCCGACGCCTGTGAAATCTGTTTGTTAAGATAGTAGAATCTATCAAATGAATTATAATTATGTCAAGAAAGATTTTCGACGTCCGAAAATTTTAATCAATTTCACCAGAAATAAGGAAACATAAGCTTATTGCAGAAACACCGAAAAGCTCATGAGCTATTCTTGTTGTCAATTCTCATAAAATGTAATTTTTCATAAAAATTCATTAAAAGAAAAATAATTACGATAATTGAAAATTATCAAAAGTAAAATGAAAACGACCTCGCTTCGAGTAGACGGACACGCCTACCACACATTTCTTTTAGATTTATCTTTCCAGTGACTTGCATATTTTATTTTCGAATCGTTCTCTGTAGGTAAATTTAAAAAAAAATCTGAACCACCTTAAAAATGATCTCTTACACACTTAATTAATCCATCTAACATGTTTTCTTCAACTTCCTTCTCCACAGAATCACTACCTAAATTGTTTCCAGATGATTTTCGGAGAAATATTTAAGCAAGCTATCAGGTATACATGACAAATGATGACCTTAAATATAATATTTTGTAAAATATAAATGTATAAATGTAACTCATATTCTTTATTTATTATTAATTTTTTAAACTTTATGAGTAAAATCTCAAATTATAATATTTAATTAAATGAAGACAATATTAGCGAAACTCAATCGAAATCTGGAGACAGAAAAATCAGAAAAGATATTGGCGCCGCTGGGACTCGAACCCAGAACCCTTTTCTTACATGGAAACAGCTCTACCGATTAAGCTACGGAACCCATATTAATTCGGTCACTTTTAACTGTATCATACTTCGACTAAGAACTACCAACATTATCTTCATTTACTTAACGCACATATTATTGGCTGCTATCTTTATATATGATTACAAGATTGAACTCGAACTAAATGCAATCTAGATAGTGTCTGGATAAATTTTTATCCATTTTATTTGTAATACGCGACATCTATTGACTTTTTCTGCAAGTCTAGGATGAATATTTATTATTAATTTTTTAAAAAAATTTTAAATTTTATGAGTAAAATCTCAAATTATAATATTTAATTAAATGAAGACAATATTAGCGAAACTCAATCGAAATCTGGAGACAGAAAAATCAGAAAAGATATTGGCTCCGCTGGGACTCGAACCCAGAACCCTTTATTTGTAATATATTTTCCTTTGTTTTGTAATATATTCTTTATATTACAAAACAAATTTCAACAATATCAAAATATCACCAACAGACTAGTAAGACAATCGTACAAAAATAGCATATAAACTCCGACAGTGAATACAAGCTTTGGACAAAGGCACTATAAATATCATGCTATAAAAGCATTCAACAGTCTTACCCTTGAAAATAAAATAGAAGAAATCAAAAATAAATTCATACTCAAAATTAAAAAAATGAATTTAAGAACAAAAAAGCCAATATTACAAAAATCTCATTACATAATAAGAATAAAACACATACACGTAACACAAAAAAAAACAATGTAAAACACATCATAAAAAATACATTTAACCTATAATTTTTAGTTTAATTTTAGCTTTTTTTTATGCAGCATTATTTTTAATGATTTATGTAAAAAAAATTGTTTTATAACATGGAAACCTCAGCAGACGTGAGCCTACCCAGTTAGGCCGACATTGCTGAATTGTATTTAAAAATGTTAGGTATTATACCAAATAAAATAAATAAATTTAATACAATATAAATTATCTCTCTCTAATCTTCGCACAGCGTATCGTTCCTCTCACTCTGAGTTTTCTCAATTCCGATTTTGAGGTATTTATTTCTATCGGATGAATGGGACCGTGTTGAGCGGAGAAGGGTTTTATTAGGGGACTTTTATTCCTTTATTTATGCCCCATTGATTTATCCCTTTAAGGTTATTTTGGAACAACTCTCTGTCGTTAATTCGCCATCAAATTGTTATAAAAAAGGACATAAGCGCACGTCCATAAACGTAAATCATTCATTCGAGGCTATTTATCATGTTTTTGCTACTCTACTTAAAAAGAGTTAATTTTTCCTTTACTCATGGTGCACATGGTTCTATCTGGTGACACATTTTTTTAATCAATGTACAAGGGTAGGCTGAAAAGTAATGCACACATGTTAGTACAGCACGAACAAAATGACCTTCGAAAGCGCGCCAGGTGGAACGTGGAAGTGACATTCCCCCTCGGATTACGTAAAATATGGAACTAAATGTAAAAAAATAAGTCGTTCATTGTTGCTTTAATAATAATAAGAGTCATTATTCGGATAATTATTTTTATGACTGTTTGTAAAAAATCACAAGTGATTTTTTAAATTTATTTATTTATTAAGTTAAAATAGCTCCACTTCGTGTTCTCTTTTCTAAATGTGAATACCGCACACGAGTTCCAACTGCTCCAACCGCCTGGAGCCAGTGTGACTGTGCCATTCCCAATTGGGGTATGTTGTGAGGCTGAAGGTAGTGGGGAGGGAAAGAAGATGGAGGTGATGATTGTTGGGATGTACTTTCTATTCAGATCTAGTCACCAAACACGGCTAAAGCCATTTAAGCAACGTTCGAAATGATGATCTTACACCAGGGCGATATTGCGAGTCTCTTCCATTCTGGAACGTATCACAAATATACCTCATTTTTATTTAATGAAGAATTCAATTTAATTCAATTAGGGAGGCGGGAATGGGTACGGTACCGCCCCCCAGGGAAACTTTATTGGATAACCAACACCTCTGCCATAGGTCACCCCAAGTGGTTCGCTACGTTTGGTGATTTTGCAGGGGTGCCCGGGTTCATGGGGTGAGGTTTGTATAGGTCTTGGAGGCGGATGACCAGGACACAATGAACCTAAGATTCCTACCCACCCCTTAAACCATTTTCCTTCCAGAACTCTCCTCTCCTTCTTTTCCTGAAAAAAACCCTCCACACAGCATCCCCAAAGATGACATAGGCCCTGAGGGAAATTATTTTATTCAGGGCCTCCTGGGTGAGAAAAAAAATGATTAAAAATTGCGAAAACACAAATCAATCAAATAAAATTTGCTTGCGCACTTCGAGATTTGAACCCGCCACCTCTGGATCGCTAGCCGAGAATCTTGCCCCTCGAGCATGAAGAAAGCCATTGCATCTTATTTTAAACTTTTTTGTTAATATTTTTTTTTTTTAATTTTTAGAAATTATAAAAAAAATATTTAATAAAAAGAATTTGTGAGTTATTTTTCGGGCCTATGTTGAGTTTAAATACCAAATATCTTGTGAAGAAAAATATCTGTACTTACCAGTTTGACTATTTTACTATCTAGCAGTATTGTCCAGGATGGAATTTTTTTTTCTCATTTTGACAGAGGGTAAATTAGTCCAAGTCTAATTACAAATATTGGTAAAAAAAATCGGTTCCCTGACCCGTAAACAATACATAAATCAATGTAAGTTAGGTTTCCACTTTTTAGGTTAAAATTTGAGACTCTAAACATAAAATTCACTTTATCTCGCTTTACGCGCTGTTGCAAAATTGACAAAAATCCCACGGTAAAATGGCACATTTACACAGAAATACGCAAACCCCAAGTCGTAAATTTCTTTCAGGAAATAAATCAGCGAACCGTTTTCAGGAGAAACGTACCCGAAAGGATTCATAAAACGTTCCGGTCCTGATTTAATAAAATCCTCTCGGGTCCTTCGAATCGCAACGCTTTTTTAGTTAAAGTTTTTATTACCTTTTCTTTACAAGGTACGTTTCTAGCACACACCAATCTAAACCCACTTAAATATTTACAAAATTTATTAAAACACCCTTTGCAAACTCTCAATAAAATAAGTTACTTGTTTGTATGCGACATTTTCAGAATTGGTTATCATCAAATTGTAAAAAATAATATTTTCAAATCTAGACAAGCGATTAACTACAAATATATATTTATGCACGTTCCATATATGTACATATATGTAAAGGAAATATATATTTATGCACGTTCCATATATGTACATATATGTAAAGGAAATATATATTTATGCACGTTCCATATATGTACATATATGTAAAGGAAATATATATTTATGCACGTTCCATATATGTACATATATGTAATGGAAATATATATTTATGCACGTTCCATATATGTACATATATGTAAAGGAAATATATATTTATGCACGTTCCATATATGTACATATATGTAAAGGAAATATATTCCATTTAAATTAGAATCCTGTAGTGTCAGTTAGAATGCAATCATCAATTGTTACTTGTTTTGTTTTTCTATTATTTGATTTAAAATATGAGATTTTGTTAGAAGAAAGCATTCAAAGTAAAATGATATAAATAAACATAAATGTCGTTTCTTTGTTAAAAACTTTGCAACACAAGTATTTTATTTATAAATTAATAGAAAGGAATTAAACGTCTCAACTTATTATAAAACGACATTTCGTTTTAAACCGAAAATGGAGAAACTTCAATTCGAATTTACGCAATTACCGGAGGCGATACCAGGTCAATATATGGAGCTGGCACAAATCCGAGATGAGTGGAGGAAGACTCTTGAGGAGGCCAAGACCCACCAGGGGTTGTAGAGCCAATAGTGATGATGATATTATTATTATTTTTTTTTACATTAGCTCCACACAGAAGGCACCGAGGAAAACAATGTCCCTAGAGGCCAATGTCATCTTTGAGGATGCTGTGTGAAGGGTTTTTTAAGGGAAAGAAAGGAGAAGAAGATATGGGAAGGAAAAAGGTATGAGGGTTGGGTAGGAATCTGGGGGTCAGTGTGGCCAGGAGTGACGAACGTATGAATCTATTCCTCACACTGCGGTGCAAGGCGAATGGTCGGGAGAATCCGGCTGGAGAGGTCAAAAGACCTGCCTCAATCAGTGTCCTCCGATCCAGCCTGCTACACAGTGGTTGGGCAAACGTATCCGCCACCAAGACCAAGACAAACCTTATCCCATGAACCCGGGCACCCCTGCTAAGTCACCAAACGTAGCGAACCACTTGGGGTGACCTGTGGCAGGGGTGTTGGTTGTCCAATAAATGGTTCCCGGGGCGGCGGTACCCATACCCGCCTCCCAAATTGAAATATACGGTGTCAAGAACGATCTATTTTACTTCTGGGTTGGGATTCTTGGGACCGTTTAGCTATTCTTCATTGAACTCACCTGGATATTTTTACTTGTTTTTTTTTCACATCAGCACCACAAAAGAGGTCCTGACGAAAAAAAAAATCTTCAGAGCCTGTGTCATCTTTCGGAATGCTGTGTGGACGGTCATTTATGGAAGGAAAGATAGAAAGTTCTGGGAAGGAAATGGGGTGAGTAGGAATCTGGAGGTCAATGTTTCCAGGTGTGACGTACATATTTAATCCATCCCTCCCTCGGAGAAAATGGATCGAGAAAGTCCAGCCGCAGAGATCAAAAGGTCTCCCTCAGACATTTTCTTCTGATCCGGAGCGTCACGCACGAGCAAACGCATTCACCGCCAAGATCTGGACAAACCTCACCTCATGAACCCATGTCCAGGAGTGTCGGACGTATGAATCCATCCTGCCCTAGCCCTGCCTCTCCCCATCCGGCCCGCTATGTAGTAGATTGCAAATGCATCCGCCGCCAAGACCTAGACAAACCTCACTCAATCAACGCGGGAACCCCTTAATCTCACTTGGGGTGCATGGACATGAGGGTTGGTTATCCAATAAATGGTTTCCCAGGTGGCGGTACCTGTACCCGCCTCCAAAATTTTAATTACAAGCTACTATCTACTAATTTTATAAGCGGGTAAATCGGCGAGTGAGATTATCATGATGACACACAAAACTGTCCACTCGCTGCTAGCGCCAGTAACAAGAATAACGACGCCTGCGTAAACAAATTCTGTGATTTTCGTTATTTGTTTTTGGGATGTTATGCCGTGTTGCGCTACCTCCTTCTTTAGCCAACGTTTCGGACATCGTTGCAGCGTCCATCATCAGGGCAGATCCGGCAGATCCGGTGGATGTGTAATTTTTAGTCGTGAAGTGTGTGCTTATTTACTTCGAAGCGATACCGTGTCGCCGTTAAATCTTAAAACTTATCTAATTCTGTGATGTTTTACAGTCGAAGTTAGCTGTATGTTGGCAGCCATCTTGAAAAACATAAATAAACCAATCACGAGCAAGAGTGTAGCGAGTAAAGTTGACGACCTTTCAACTTTTTTTGTAGATTGTCAACAATCTGCTAGTTAGCAAGTAACACGATGACACTGAGCGAGTTTAGTAACAGATAGTGAATTTCCAAGATAGTAAGTAGCTTGTAAATGTGTCATCGATGCTTTAGTATGTGGTAGTAGGAGATTCTCAAATATTATCAGGTTATTCGTGAACCCGGAATGTGTATATTATATTTCTTTAAAAAAGTAACAATGTAACTAAAATAAATACCAGATATGGGTAAAAGATTTTGGTGAAGATTCATGTGAAATGTGTGCCCATTAAAGATAATAATGAACTGTGCGAAACGGACTAAACTTCTTACTTAAACTATATCACTTCCTCGTTGTAATACGACCAGTTTTCCGTCAGTTCCCAGAACAGTCATTGTTCGTAATACGAAACTATGTACCTCTTCTGACAGTTGAAATATAGTCATTTTGTTTTCGTTTGAGACATTTTTAAATTCCTACATTGCCTAAATCCGCATTTTTACATTTGGCGGATCAGTTCTAAAACTAGATGAATTCAAATTTTTTGTTTTTTATTATTTTGATACAAAATTTTACATTTCATAGTACAATCCAAAGATATTTAAATACAAAAGAGGTATGTGCTATGATGTCCGTCTGATTATCGGGGGACTACTACCTAATGGGAATAGTTTGCATACGGAAAGAATTGGTTCATTTAGTTGATTTTTTGAAGCTGTGCAGTAGTATTGGTTAAAAATACAGTTTGAATACGGAAAGATTTCGTGCATTTAGTCTAACGTTCATTTAGTTTATTCGTTCATTTAGTTCAATCGTTAATTGATTCACAATATCGGCGACACCGGGAAGCACAGTCCCACCCAGTTTAAATTTGCGGTTAGCTCATCTCTTATATTTCAATATCTTTGGTACAATCTATTAACTTGTTGGCCTTACTGGGTGGATTAGGGGGCATACATTAATTACGTGAGCAGTTTTTCTTCCAATCTAGACCCCCCCTTGGTGAGATAAATTTGGGCCACTTCGTAATTCTTTTCAAGTAGACGCGAGATTTTGCTGGACCCTCCCCCGCCTTTTGAGCTCACGTAATTATGTATGCCCCCTTACCTGTGCTAAGGCCCCCTTTAGAAATATTTTTTTATTAATCTCAAAAAAATTTTAAAACTTGGTTTCACTGATCGTTCGTAAAATTTTAATACAGTTCTACATTGTTACAAAAAAATAGTTGTTATAGTTATTAGTTATGGGAACCATTTATTGGATAACCAACACCCCTGCCGTAGGTCATCCCAAGTGGTTCGTTACGTTTGGTGATTTAGCAGAGGTGCCAGAGTTCTCGGATTGAGGTTTGTCTAGGTCTTGGTGGCGAAAGCGTTTCCTCGCCTACTGCGAGGTGGTCCGGATCGGAAGAGACTACTTGAGGCAGACATAATCTAGACCTCTACAGCTGGACTCTCTCGACAAATCACCCCGCACCGCGATGGGAAGGTTAGATTCATTCGTCTCTCACTCCTGCACACATTAACCCCCCCGATTCTTTTTCCCTTCCCAGAACTTGCACTCCTTTCTTTCCTTAAAAAGAACATCCACACAGCAACTCCAAAGATGACATAGGCCCTGAGGGATTTTTTTCCTCATGGCTTGGAGCTAATGTAAAAAAAAATCATAAATGTTTTTAATAATTTTTTTAAATTGGTGCATAAGGATTTGTGAAATGGTCGCTTGAATTTCAGATTGAAAATGGCAGTAATTGAAGAGTATAATGAACCAACAAATCCTCTTTACACCATTCCTCCCACCTTTGTCTACACCTTTTTGAATTCCGTATGGGGTCAATAATACATCTTAGTTTTTTTCATCACATTTAATGTGGTTTTTTCGTCGTGTTTCCGGAACGCCATAACAATATTGGATCAAAGATGTGTGGGCGAAGCTTTTTTCAGATAATTGTTATGAATTATCACCATTTATTAACACTTCAATATAATATTAAAGAACAATAAAGTATTATTAATGATAATTGACAGGTAATATCTTATTTTTACAAAGCAACATTTATTTTTAGGATTCTTTTATGGCAAGCAAAAATAATTAAAAAAAGACCATACATAAATAAGTGCTTAATAATGTATGGAATTTGATATAATATTATGCGTGGGATCACAATGCGGACTCATAATCTTCATCTAAGGGCGATTAATCAGCGGCCGAGAATTCAAATTTCGTCAAAAGACGGTCTTGCGATTGTGCCCCTGCAACTGTACAGGGCGGTCCCGACGAGAAAGATTAATTATTCTCCGTACCAGCATTTTTAAATAATTACTCAATATCGATTTTATTTCAATAAGAATTTGCTTTGATCTATAACTATATTCAAAAGTGCACCAACGTATGATGATATAACTATTCAAAATATGTACTTTTCATAAATATTTTTTTTATCATAAATATTTATAATTTTTCAATAAGGTCTAAGCAAAATCAAAATGTAAAAAAAAAACTGATATATGTTAGTTTGTAAGACCGTAAATAAATAGACAAACTGAAGTATTTTCGTCACAAAACACGTGCTCGGATTTTTTTTAAAGAGATTATTTGAACTAAAATTTAAATTCTGAAAAGTAGCTTTCCTAGATAATTTATTGATTTTTTTGTATGATTGATAATTATAATTTAAAAAATGTTTTGTCTAGTACAAAATTTGGTTTGAAAATTTAACCTTATGCGGTATAACCTTATTATACTAAAAATAAACATTTTTTTCTCAAAATTTAAAACATTCCTTTCCCCAATAAAAGAACAATCTTTCGAAATCGATTTATACTTTTTTGTGGAAAAAAAGTCAATACGTCCGAATTTTATTTAAAAATGACATATTTCCGGTTGTGTCTGGTTATTCCCTCTTAAGGCTCTGCAACCGGACCCGAAAAGATGAAGATGGAGAAATACGAAATTACGAATGTTAGAGGAGAGCGAGAATAGATTTACAGCGACAAAATCGATGCGAAAATTGCGAAAATGTTTAATAAAACACGACTCGTTTAAAATAGAGCAAAAATCTCGCGGGCATTATCTTAAATAGCATTTAAAAAAAACACTGAATTTTTTCATACATATAACTTGTAAAATAGCTGAAACAAACGTGTTAATAATAATTTTTGGAACATACTTTGCGATTTTTTTCTATCGAGGGAATTTTATATAATTTGCGTTTCGGCGCGGGAAGTCTAGATATTATCTTCAAGAATAATATATATTTTTTAAGAGCTTTAAAACTTACTGTGTTTAAGGAAAATATGTAATAAAGCGGTACAAATCCGGGTTGCGGGCCCTTAAGGCGATGCACCACGTCGTATAACATTTAGAATCAGGTAACTAAAAATAACACTCCTTTTGTAGTTCACAAAAAGGTTGAAATTTCCGCTTAACATCAGCCGTCTATTATCATTTATGGAGAAAAAAAAAGCGCCAAATAGGGTGTTTTATTTTAATTTATGAAGTTCAGGCATAAATTTTAATATGCGTTTCGATCGTTTACCCAAGAACTTAATTTGCCATAATATGCAATAAAACCATAACCGAAATGGGGCTCGTGAGTGGGAGATTTTGCACACTAAAGCAGTTTTCATAGGCCTGGTACTTTATTTTATTCTGGGCTTACAAAAAGAATAATAAAAAATAGTCAATTATTTCAAATCCAAATCTGCATTCTTCTCGCAGTGTTTAATTAAAGCACCTTAAATATTTATTATCGATCTAATTTACAAACTAAAACACATGATTATGTAAGAATTAATTTGCCTTGAGTTCAAATCATCTTTTCTCACGTTTTTGTGGCTCTTTTGTTCGTCTAACATTGTTAATTCCATGTTGTTTATTGATTCTCAAATTACTCATGGATGCAACAAATATAATGCAGAAAATAAATTATTTATATGGGAGGCTCGAACTTTCCTTTTAAATAAAGTATAAGTTACATGAAATTTCCAATTTATAGGTTTACACTTGGGCAATATTATTAATTAAACAATTTAATTTCGGTTGTGTTGTGATGTGAGAAGTGACTAGGTACCTAACTTTCTAAAATTTAAATATTACATTTTCAGTACGTACTGGCCTCCGTGGTTGAGGGAAAAGGCTGTCGATTAGCGATCCGGAGGTCGCGGTTTTAAATCTCGGAGTGCGTAAGTACTTAAATGTTATTTGATTGGTGTTATTTCACAATTTAATCATTTTAAAATGTAGATATATTAGAGGCACTTTCCCGAAAGGAAGGTACTTTCAGAATTGAAACGTTGCGTGAAATGGCTTGAGCAGTGTTTAGTGAATAGAACTGAATAGCCAAGTACTTTCAGATTCCTCTCTCCCATCTCCTTTCCCTCCCCACTACCCACTCTTTTTTGAATAGATCTGAATAGCCAAGTACTTTCAGCTTCCTCTCTCCCATCTCCTTTCCCTCCCCACTACCATCAGCTCCACAACATGCTCCAATTGGGGATGTCTCCAAGTGGCTGGGAGCAGTTGGGACTCTTTTGCGGTATTCACATAAAACAGATCTGTATTAAAAAAGAAGTAATCGTACCTAATCTACTTTGAAAATATAATGGAGTATAAGATAAAAAATGAAAACATTGCGTAAAGGGGATTTTTGGGACAAAATTTTGAATTCATATTTGACAAATTTTTGTTCATCCAAATGTTTCATGGATTGAAATAAATCCATCAAAATTCTTTATTTAACAATTTAATTATTTTAATTTTATGTACCACTATAGAGAAGTTAGGTGATTTTTTTTTTATAAATTTCATTATTTGCTCACAATAATTGGCTCTAATATCATGTGAAATCGACTTTTTAATGGCCTATATTTTATAATTTGAAACATGAATAAATAAAATGTAGCAAATAATATACGTGGTAAATATCTACTATACCTTTTGATTAAAAAATAATTTTACAATTTAGTTAAGTATTTTGGTCTCAAATACAAATTTCATTTTTGTATGAAAAAGGCTGCTCAAAGTGGTTTTTATTTATTTTGTGAAAAATTAAAAAAATATATATTCAAGTGAAACTGTTACAGATAATCTTATCCATAAAATAGTATTTTTTAAAGTTGTTTCTTAAATGCGTTATAAATTTCTAACAAAAAAATATTATTTAGTAATATACAATTATATTTTTGATTTAATGATTAACTATATATTTTTAATTCCGGTCAAGCGAAGCGACAGAAAAAGCATTAATTTATCTAAATTATATTTTTGGTGTTCGTAATATAAACCTATTCTTAGTAAAGATTAATCGAAAATAGTAATTTAAAATTAAGTTTCGATTTAAACAGAGATACCACGGTTCTACTGGCTCCATTACTAGCACCGAAAATAGCTCTGAACCAAAGAAATCATGGTGTGATAATGAAAAAAACGAACTCGTTAAAAAAAGTGGGATACATGCTAGTCTAAATTTAGTCGAGTCCTATCTTTCTATTCCGTCATAAGGCACAAGAGACGAGAAAAGAGGAAGATGTGTCTTGAAGCAGGTAAGTAGGTAACCTGGATAGAACGACAGAGAGCAGAGCCAGTGGCAGAGTGGCTCGTCAGAGAGATAGTGAGAAGAGCGGCTCATCTGAGCGGTGACATTGAGACCAGTGGTACTTGGGCTTTACGTTATACCTGGTGTAGTGTAGAACTTGTACGGTGATCTGTGCAGGTACGCCTGTGAACATCGTCATCAAGTTTTGAATCAGCAGTGGAGTGTGTACAATTTTTTTAGAAAAAGTAAATTTTTTGTAACATTTCATTTGGAGTTGTTACCATTGTAAACACAATTAAGGGAACGAACCCATACTACGTGACCAACTTTTTGCAATTTTTAAACCCCCCCCTGGTGACCAAAAACCTAAGCAACCCGCCGCTCATTTGTACCGAGCGTGACATTTTGAAGACCCCCCCCCCCCCTAAACGTGTCACGTAGTATGGGTACGTTCCCTAAGCTCAAAGGAGTACTTAAATTAATTCATCAACCGCTCTTTTATAGATGGAGATTATTTAATTAATTTAGGAAATAAAACTTTTTGCAATTTATGCTTTAATATATTAAGATGAATTACTTTTCGTGTCCATACATAAGGAATATGAATTTGAATAAATAGTTTTGTCTGTATGAAATAAAATTTTGGTCTCCGTTGACATTTTAAATGTTCTTATTAATATTTGATACAAACATTTATATTTTATAACCACTGGAGCGCTTTTTGCCATATTACGGCACTATTTAAAATATCTTGGATTGCTTTGCTGACAGTTTTAGGCAAATTTTCTCTAGATGCATTTGTACTTAATTTGAGTTAAGATATGTTTTTTAATGTGGGCGGAAAATATTCAAAATGACTACCAAAAAATCACGAGCAATTCAAGGAATTTTTTTTTAAATTGGTCTGTGGCTCGAGTGGATAATATAATTTAATAAGGTTGACCGCACTTGGTGGCCTACCCGTGCTGAGGCCCCCATTTTATAATACAAAACTCAATAAGATGAAATGCAAAAAAATTTAAACTAAAATTTTTTCAAATTAAAACATATAAATATTATTAAAAAATCAGTAGTTGAATGGTTAGGGTCTGGATGAGGTTAGAAGAGTTACTCGACTAAGTGACCATTAATTACACGTGGAAGATTTCTTTTTGTTTGATTTTGAGGAAAAAAAAACATTTAAAAATGCAGTTTTGGTCCCTGGTGATATTTTATTTTCCCTTTTCTTCGAAATCAAGCAAATTTTTTTCACGTGTTGTCACTGGTCACTCGGCCGAGTAACAAATCAACCCCTTACCTCGTCCCTAACTTTCCAGTACCTACGGATTTTTTGTATTAAAAAAAATCAAAAATGTCACCGGATACCAAAAATTACGTTTAAATTTTTAACTCTAAATAATGTCAGGAATTACTGGTGAAAGTAAGTCAAGTTCATCCCTTAATACCCTGTTCATAAATACAGTGAAGAAAATAATAATAAATAAAATAAAAATATTGAAAATTGTTTCTATTGAATTTTCTCACGAGCCTTCCATGTAAAAGAATACGGTCGGTATGTGAGCATCTACATTTCAAGGTGGCCGCTCTAGATGCGAGTGGTCCACAATTCCCCAGTCCACCCGACAATCTACCATCTCCCACCGGCGATCACTGACTTACGGTCCGCTCTCGATTTCGTTGAACGCAAGGTACTACAAAATTATATCATATTTTTCTCATGAGAGAGAAATGCAGACGCACGTTTCATCTTCCCTTTCATAGTACACATACAATTTATACGTGTAAGAGTGTGATGGGAGCTTTGAATAAGTGTTTTTTTCTTTTGAAATTAAGGTTATTGCAAATTGAAATAAATGGCGATTGGCTTGTTGATCTGATTATTGTGTACTTTTAGAGTGAGGGTTTGTTCTCTTTTTCTGAGGATTTTTGTACACGTCATCGAGGCGAGGCGAACTTTTGATTCTGTAAGGATAACCTTACAAGAGAGCACTGAGATTTATTTATAGATAATAATAGTGCCTCATTATTTTGCAGGTCAAACGGAAAGTGCTTAAGAGTAACATTTACTTAAGGTAGTTTAAGAGGTTCATGATTGTTAAATACCTGTAAAAAATACTTGATACTAAATATCCACTTTAAACCAGTGACGTTACAATACATCTATGCACAACTCCTACTCCAGGCAACTTGAAACAGCAGAAATGCGAATGCTTAGATGGTCGGCAGGAGTATCACTAAATAATAAGATTAAAAGTTCACGCATTCGTGGTAGCCTGGGTGTCACAGACATTAACAGTAAGCTGGAGGAACGATAGTTGAGATAGTATGGAGTACATAAGACGGAGACCACACAGTGAAGCAGGCAATGTCTATGGAGCTTCATCGACAGTCATCCAGAGGAAGACCGAAGAACTCCTGGATGACTCAATGCTCAAAAATACTTCAGAGAAACGGCCTGGATGAAGGCGATACTCAGAACAGAAGAAACTACAACCTGAGAACGAGAAGAGCCGACCCCAACAGCCTACCTAGGCAATGAGTTGGGACAGCGCAAGGAAGAAGAATACGTTACAATACATCTAGACTTGCTATTGTCTCACAAATTCAAAATTAAATCTGGCAAGTAAAAAAAACCTCTTATATTTCGTGTATGATAAAGATAGACATTCATAGAATATTTGCGTACAATATATGCGTATAAATAAAAATAACACCTGTTAAATTTATCTACAGGTCCGCAAAATAAAATAGTTCAAGGAGTTGTCCCGATACGACAGATATCTTTGTTTCGATTCCCAGTTGCGACCGTTACCTTTTTTTTATTTTCTGTGTCATGTGCTACTCCATGTTCCGTTTAGATTTATTACTAAAATCTTCTTCTTCAAAGATTAACCCCTCATGCCGTGGGCCTGTTTTGTCGGAAAGTCTTAATATTTCCGCTTTAATCCAAATAAATGGAATACTTACAAACGCATCCAAAAACTGAAGACTGCTTTATAATTCGAAATACAAAAAAAGTTTTCAAATGACTCACCTTACATTTTTTTAAAACTAAAATCACTGATAAAGATAAAAAATAAAAACATACACATATTTTATTAGGCAAAATCTTACATAAAAAAATCTCGCGTCACGGTGTTTGTGATCGCACTCCTCCGAAACGGCTTAACCGATTAATATGAAATTTTTTATGTGTATTTGGTAGGTATGAGAATAGGTTTTAAAGTATATTTCATACCGCTAGGTGATTAGGGTGTCCCTACCCAGAAAAAAAATCAATTTTTTTAAACTTAAAAAAAAAATATTATTTCGCATCAAAAAATACCTGCAACCCCAAATTTTAAACCCACCTACCCCTACCCTCCTATTTTTTATCGCGATTTTAGTATTTTCGTATGAACAAATTTAACCATCTTTCGTATTTCAAACAGAACGAAATTATTTATGTTGTTGAATGACAGATGGCGCTACGTCCGCCTCATCAAACTTTCATCCATACACGCGCAAGACATGCACGAAAACGTCTCGTCATTTTGATATTTCATTTGGCTAAAGACGGTCTGACAAAAAATATCGTACACTCAATCGCTCTTGAAATTCATATTGATTTTCTTTATTTAATTTTTCTACTTTAGTTGGTGGTTTTTTTTTGTTTTTATCGGCGGTCATCGTCTACAGCGCTCCATTCCCTTTCTATCAAAGATCCCATCCCCACACACTTACAATACATTCGTTATTTTTTATTTAACAAAATATTAATTAGAAATAATTTATATGACAGAACAACGTTTGTCGGGTCAGCTAGTGTATTATAAACGTTACCGATAACTAAATTTTTTGCCGCTTCATGTAAAAATAATAATAAAAATATTTCAAAAGTTTCAAAGTTTTTTGATGAACATTTTATTCATTTTGCGGTTAACTGTTAGAGAGATACATATCGGTGTTCCGAAAATCAAATAAATTAGACTGATGGGTTAACGTCACATTGTAGGTTTTTTTTTTTTTTTTACACGAATACCGCACAAGAGTCCCAACTGCTCCCGTCTGGAGCCAGTGGGACTATGGCATCCCCAATTGGGGTATGTTGTGAGGCTGAAGGTAGTGTGGAGGGGAATGAGATAGGGAAGAGGAAGGTGGGTAGGTAATCGATTTTTTTTAAATATTATTGATTATGATAAAACCGGAACATCTTAATATGAGCCAACAGCTTACTGAAGGTCATACGCCAAATGAAAAACAAAAAACAGGATTATAATCCCAATATTTCTGCGAATCGAAGATGAGATAAAAGTTACCTGCACTCGATTATGAAAACAGATAAACATTTACGAAGCCTCTTGATTATTGCCTCACACAGGTGAATTTCGAGCAACTGATTGAGAAATTATATATGATGTTTCCTTCGTTTTAGTGTTCAGTTGTTTATTGATGCATCTAATTACTTTATTGCAAGCATTTCGACTTAAGAGGTGTAATTAATAAAGGCTTACTTTTATTTCGCATCATTGC
The DNA here is from genome assembly GCA_917880885.1 of Limnephilus marmoratus. Taxonomy (NCBI): domain Eukaryota; kingdom Metazoa; phylum Arthropoda; class Insecta; order Trichoptera; family Limnephilidae; genus Limnephilus; species Limnephilus marmoratus. The sequence goes on from OU862918.1 coordinate 8,677,351, forward strand.
AACTTGCTTGATCTACCCAAGAGATTGATGATGCGATAAGATTTTTATAAGCCCGTCACTACAGTTGGACAAGGTTCTAACTGACATCTTTTTCAAAAATGGCCTTTGAATGCAAAACTGTTTCTTTTGCTCATTTATATAACCAAAATAATTTTCAGACCCATCTTTTTCGTATTTCCGTAGATTGATTTGATTTTAATTCAAGTTTTTAAAGCTTCCTTTTCTTATTTTTCGTACATGGTTTATCATCACTTTGAACCTTTTGCGATTTTTGCGAGTCAAATTTCTCAAAAACGAATTCTCAAAATCTAATTAACAATTTCTGATTTGAGTTTCAATCTGGTGAAAAGTGTTTTAGTTCAACATATTTTAAAGGAAAATATTTAATCAAAACGAGGCCCCAGCTCAAAATGGTAATCAGAATATGTAGCTAGAAGCAATTAATCAATTAATTATTATGCTCTAGCTGGTTGCACTTGGTTCTTTCGGCACGTTTAAGTATTTCTTAAATGAAAAATTGTCTTATTTAAATATTTTTCATAAGATTCCACAAATATCGGTAAATAAATTATGAGAAATGGTCTTTGCAAACTTTGACACCTCGTATCTCAGAACAAGGTAAAGTGAAGTTAGAACCCTGTCTAACCAGAGTGACGAACCATCCATGAGCCGCAAGCACTTTATTGCATTATTTTTAATAAGGGTAGAGTTTGCACTTTCAAGGACAATCGATAATATAGAGAACATCGAGTTAAAGAAATTACAATCGAGAATACAGGCCATATTGAGTTAAAGAAATGACAATCGAGAATATAGGGCATATTGAGTTAAAGAAATTACAATCGAGAATACAGGGCATATTGAGTTAAAGAAATGGAAATTGAGAATACATGGCATATTGAGTTAAAGAAATGGAAATTGAGAATACAAGGCATATTGAGTTAAAGAAATGGCAATCGAGAATATAGGGCATATATTAAGTTAAAGAAATTTCAATCGAGAATAAAGGGCATACTGAGTTAAAGAAATAGCAATCGAGAATGTATGTCATATTGCGATAAAGAAAAGACAATCGAGAATAAATGGTACATTGAGTTAAAGAAATGATAATCGATAATATATATGGCATATTAAGTTAAAGAAATGACAATCGAGAATGTAGGGCATATTGAATTAAAAATTACAATCGAGAATATGGGCATATTAAGTTAAAAAAAATGACAATCAGAATATAAGACATATTGAGTTAAATAAATGACAATCGAAAATATAGGGCATATTGAGTTAAAGAAATGAATTCGATTAACAAAATATTACGACTAAAACTCTCAACCATTCCGTACCATTAGAGAAAAGAAAACACATTCTCGATCATCTTAAAAATAATATGGCGGATCCATTTTTGTATTATAATACAGCTGTAGAATTATACATTTATTTATTCACGCCTAGTGGGCTTTTACACACAGTTTATTTTTAATTTATCTATTTTACTTTACGCCCAGAGGGCCATAGAGGTCCTCTCATGTAGAACATCCTATTGTTACCAGATTTAAATGTCCCGGTTAAATTTTCCCCACAGGAAAAACTAAACCCTTTCACACACTTCCTCAAATGATCATCTAGTCCAGGGGTGGGAACCTGCGGCCCGCGGGCCGCATGCGGCCCGCGAGACCTTTTGGTGCGGCCCGCGGGCACTTTTGATGCGGCCTGCTGAAAGAACCACAAAAATTACACAGAACGGGATGGTTTTTTCCGGGTGCTTCAGATGCATTTTTAAGACGTTATACAAAATCGATACTAGCAAGTAATGTAGATTCAAATAAAAACGTGATAAAACGTGTCCCATTTTACTTTTATTTTAATTGGTTGTTGTGAAACGATAGCGAAATTCCATCGGAACTTTTAATTTTCTTGTACGGAACAGTCCCGATATTTCAGGATTGATGGCAACTCTATTCGGAGGAGAATCTTAGGCAGTCTGTCATAAACATTATTTTCTAGTCATCGTTGCGTTGTGGATAGTAAATAAATAAAATCCTATCAATGACAACTACAAAGAAAAGAAAAGTTGAGCTGAATGAAACGTGAAATCATTTGAAACTAAATTAAGGCTATGCAAAGTAACTTGAAATGAATAACACGACGCATTTTCCAACACTGCAAGGATAAAAGCCTTCTACATCATTTAAATACGCTGGTGAGTGCGCGAAATTAAGTGAGGCATTTAATGAACGAATTAAGTCAGTCAGATTTTTGTCAGAGTGGAAGATACTCTCAGTATCGCCCTGGTGTCAGACCACCATTCAGAATTGAAACGTTGCTTGAAATGGCTTCTGCCGTGTTTGGTGACCAGATCTGAATAGCCAGGTACTTCTCCACCTTCCTCTTACCTATCTCCTTCCCCTCCCCACTGCCTTCAGCCTCACAACATACTCCAATTGGGGATGCCATAGTCCCACTGGCCCCAGACGGGAGCAGTTGGGACTTTTGTGCGGTATTCATGTAAAAAAAAAAGGATGTGAAAAGAGAGCAAACGGATTTTAACATATATGTGTACACCGTTCAACGTCGAACCATCGAATATGCCTGATAATTTGCTGTACGAAATTATTCAATTACAAAGCTAGATGATGAACAAAAAGCTAGATATAAATATTTCCCCAAATAAATTCAGGAATCACTGTTTATATTAAGTAAAGCACGTCCCTTAACGTTTTGTAAATAATACAAACACTAATGCCACAATAATTGCCACACTTCTGGCATAAAAAAATCATTACATGTAATTTATTGTAATTAGTTAAATAAAAATAAAATTATATTGCAGACAATAAATATGCTACAAAATGTAGAAAAACCATTCACGTAATCAGAGTACAATTTAATTTGAGCTGGTTGACTAGTGGACTCCTATGCAGATTCATTCTAAAGGTAAAACCAATTTTTTGTTCACAATGCAAATTCCTGTTACGGATTCATCTGCTAACCCTAACGCATTTCGAAGGTAAAACCATTTTGGTGTTCTAGGTGCAGTATTAATTAAAACTGGGGACTCACAATCCAATTCGCTCTGACGGGAAAACCAGTTTTGTGTTCAAACCGCAATGAAAAAGTTCCATGTGTGGTTTCATCTGCTTACGCATTTCGCAGAAACCCGTTTGTGCATTTATAAAATTCTAGTTGCTTTTGTGCTGCCGTATTAGAGAAAAGCCATTTTTATGTACTCAGTAAAATGCCTACTCTCAGTAGTTTTAAGTCTCCGCGTACAGATTCACCCTATAACTGAAACCAGTTCTGTGTTTAAAATGCAACGAAAAAAATCCAGGTGGGGTTTCATTTTTTGACGCATTCTACGTGTTAGAAGTGCATTTATAAAATTCTAGTTCCGTGCTGCCAGATTGGAGAAAAGTCATTTTCATGTCCTGAGTGGAGTTTTAATTCCCCGCGTACAGACGCACATTATAATTAAAACCAGTTCTGTGTTTAGAATGCAACGAAAAAAATTTAAGATCGGGGTTTAGTAAGAAACTATTATCGTTTGTGAAGTGCAGTTAAAATTTTGTAGTTGCATATGTGCTGCCAGTATTGGAGGAAAGAAATTTCACGTTCTGAGTATAGTTTCAAATCGTACAGATTCAACCTGTAAATAAAACCCGTTTTGTGTTAAGAATGCAACAAAAACGCATCAGGTGTGAATTCATTTGCTGATGCATTTCTTATGTTGGAAGTGTATTCTTATTGTTGTAGTTTATGCGGCCAGAATCAGAGGAAAGCCATTTTTATGTTCGGAGTGTAGTTTTAATTCCCCGCATGCAAATTTTATCTAAATTGAAACTAGTTCCGTGTTCAGATTGCAACGAAAAATTTCAGTTGTTTCATCTGCTGATGCATTTTGACGGAAACCATTCTCTTGTTAAATAAAATTCTGGTTGCAGACTATGTTCAGCCGAAATTTTAGGAAAACCATTTGCAAGTTCTGGGTGTAGCTGTAATTAAATAGTGTTGGCAGTTACGTAACTATTTTCTTTAATTAGTTTTAGTAAAACCAGTTCTTTGATTCTAATGTGGCTCACCCCCCCCCCCCCCGAGATGGAATCGGAGTGCGGCCCGCGGGTTAAAGTACGAACATCCAAATGGCCCGCGATGCTAAAAAGGTTCCCCATCCCTGATCTAGTCAATCCACGCTATGCAATTGCACTGTATAAGTATTATAAATACAAAACAATACAAGAACAACATGTCAACCTACCAGAGACAAAATGGAAAAATAATTCACCGACTCCAGATATTTTCATAACAGAGGGTTCGGCTCTGTCGAACTCCTAATCGGACCTGCAAATCCTACTGATCTCTCAATATGAATATTTAAAAAATCTTCATGTATTTAAAATTACTGATTTTTGCATTTTTATATATAATTTTTTTACAAATCTAATATGCCTAAATTTTGAATGAGAGAGCTAGGTATAATGCCAGTAGTCAAAATAACAAATGGTAATATTTTCATAGTCTGAGAATGCCAAGTTCTTTTAATCTCATTTTTAAATTTTGTCATTTAAAACTGGTCTATTATGACTAATTGTTCAAAATTTTTATACCATAATAAAACATTGTTCGAAACTGTCAAATTAGTATAAGCTTTCCCTGACGAAGGAACGTTTGTTCCGAAACCGGTCGGATTTGCGCATCATATAAGTGGTTTATACAAAGTTGAATTATTTCATTTTTCTATAATGGATAACCACAAAGTGATAGCTACATTTAAAAATACTAATTGTTCTATCTGTTAGTATAGTTTTATCATAATATATTTTATAAAGTTCATATTCATAATATGTTACTATATTACGGCAGTCAATCAAGTTATGTTTAATTACCAAACTTTGGTGGATTATTTTTAAAACCTGATTGTGCCTTAATGTATACTCGGACGGCGCTAATACAGAACATACCGATACAATATGTTCTATAGTTTCCGGAAAAGCCAAACATTTTCTACAAAAATCATCAATTTGATTTATATCTTTGATTATATGCTTCCTATAATTGTTAGTATTAATGACTCTATCTTTATTGGCAGATCCGGTAGATGTCGAATCTGCATTGATGATGGACACTGCAACGCTGGTAGCGTTGAAGGAGGTAGCGCAACATGTTGTAACACTCCAAAAATCTTAAAACGTATCAGATAATTATTTAAAAAAAATACATATTTTTTTAAAAACAGCGATCATACAGATTTACAGAGAGATAACTGAAGATTTAAGAACGGGCTTGGGATAGGTTTCATGTTAATATTATGATCCACGATATTAAACAACGTGTCAATATCACAAGTGTTGGTTTCCCTTTGCGTAAAAATCACGGTACCGGAGAGTGAGCAATGTAATTGCGCTTATGTACGCTGCAGTAGAATAGAGTATAGTATCGTGTTGTTCTTGTGGGTGCAAATGGTTCAAAGAAAATGCGTACAAAGTACATAATTCAAATCAGTGATGAAATATTAAACCACTCATTATAAAATTCATCACATTTAAACTTTAGAAAATATATACGTTTTTTAAGTTCTTTACTAATAGTGCTGATTTGATTAATTAATTTTGTAATTGTGCGTGACTGTCTTTTACCAATAAAATATGGTCAATACCATTAAAAATGATTTATTGTTTTCGATAATTATTACCATAATCTTACCTTTCGATAATTATTAGCATAATCTTAACTGTTATAATCGTCATTATCCTGAAATAACATCATTAGGAATTGAAATTAACATGTTCTATTAATTTGTGCATTTATTGTGACGGCGGCGGTGAATTAAGTCGACCTTCGTAGCGTAGTGGTCTACGCGTTTAACTTAGTGTTGGTAGTTTGTCTCGATCCCCTGAGCAAAATTATGTCATAAAACCTTTGAAGTGTTGAAAGTCACTTTACTCTCGTTGTACGATTGATTTATAATGGTGCGTCAATTTGCGAACCGAAACGCGAGCCAAATCACGAATTATGGGAAAGGAACGATGCAAAAGCAAACGGCGTTTCACGCCATATGCGTTTGCTTCGTTCCTTTCCTATAATTTGTGCATCGGCTCGGCTTAGAGGTCATGTTTTGTGCACGCCGGGATTTGAACCTGCAACTTCCTGTTCCTCGGCCTTTGGACTTCCACCAATTTTCCGCCGCCATATGAAGAAGAAGAAATGAACATTCTTGCTTTGTCGTACGTTTTTCGTTGATTGTTTTCCAGGTAATGTCATGATCAAGTTCTCGAGTAAAGCGGTTCTCTTGGATCACGATTGGCACCGGTTGAGTAATAAGCAACAACTGGTTATAATCTATATTAACTTAGGTATATTTTAAATACAATGGTTGGGATAGGTAACGGTTGGTGATGCGAAATCCATCGTGATTTTATTCCGCTGACTCATTTGCTTTTTTTACTTTCTGATCCATTTAAAATGATAGCGCACAATTTGAATAAATGTGCAACGGTTATTGGAAACGTGTTGTGAAATTATTGCTGGGTGATTTATGGAATCGATAATTCATTATTAAATCAGATATTCCTAAAGTTGACGTTGTCGCACCCTTTTGGTTACCTAATATAACAGGAGGCCTTAAGAGATCCCTGGGGGACGCTGGCGGTTTTTTGGAGCAACAAAGGGATATTGAAGAACATTGCGAATTGGTGAGGGCAATTTTTAGAAACATTTTTGATTATTATGCGACATACTGGCACAAGACTCATACTGGTATGCCCTAAAGTGATGGGTAGATTCCCGGAAATTAATTTTTGGGGAATATTCCCGAAATGTGTAATGGTGAAATTCTTATGAGGTTGTCTCCTATAACGAAATTTTATATTTTTTATTTATATACGCACAAGACGTCCCAACTGCTCCCATTTAGAGCCAGTAAGACTATGGCAACCGCAGTTGGGGTGTAGCGGCTTAAGGTAGTGGGGTATAGAGATGTGGAAGAGGAATGTTAGGAAGTATTTGGCTATTCAGATCTTACCACCAAACACGGCTAAAGCCATTTCAAGCAACGTTTCAATTCTGAATGGTGGTCATATACCAGGTCGATTCTGGGTGTAACTTCCACTCTGGAACGTGTCGCAATAACGTGAATTAATCAAATAAAATTTATTTGCGTACGAAGGGATATGAACCCCCGACTTTCGGATTGCTAGTCGATGACCTTACCTCTCGACCATGGAGGCCGTTATTATTTGCAACGTTATATAAATTAGATCAAGCTAAGGACAGAACTTTTTAGAATTTTTGAAAATACCGAATGAAGATATTTCCATAACAAAGTTGATATTTGCGGCTGGCCGATAAGCATGTGATGTCAAAATACGTATATAATAAATGTCTGATAAATGAATAATAAATGACAAAATACGTATATAATAAAGGTCTGATAAATGTATAATAAATGTCAAAATACGTATGTAATAAATGGGGCATCAGTACTGCAGCAGTGCCATTCAAATTAAGAATTGTACTGAATTGTAACTCGTATGACGTCACAAGACACGATTTCATACGTTTTACCCAAGTTCACTTTGAAAGCCATAACTTGGTCACTTTTAGAGATACCGACAAACTAATTTTAATTTCCTTAATAACTTTTTAAATATATAATTTTTCTCGAAAAATAGAACGCTGATTCAGAAAAAGTTTCTTATAAAAAAATATCCCGATATTGGGGAAAATACGTTAGGTCGGGGAACATTCCTGGTTGCACATCAATACTCATATCTCACCTACCTTTGAATTATGATACGTAAACTTTTAAGGAAATCTAGTTTAAATGATCGAATTAGTTGGTCACTACGTTAACGCACAATCGTTTGAAACAATCGCTTCTCTTCAAGGCCGATGTTGTTAACATTATTAATAATATTTTTATGATTGATCCGGAAGTACTTGTACGCCAAGAATATTCTCGAAATGATGGATGGATAAAACTCACTGATTCGTCATTTTTGATGGGCGCCATCAACCATCAATGATCTCGTGCATATTTTAATTAGCACAATACGAGTATATTGCTGCAATTGTATCGGGACAGCTGAAATGTCGCAGGTCACAGATTTCATCAAGGCCTTTGAAGTTATCTACTGCATATATCGCGCAAGGCGGAATACTGTAAATAATTCATCCGATTGCGATGAAACGTTGGGGATTTGATGTACGCAATAAGCATGCCCGCGATGGTTCCTATATATAATGGTGGCTCTGGCGTCACGAAATTATTTCCTGTACCATTCGTCCGATTGCGATGAAACTTTAGTGAGTTGTGGTGTGCGCGATGGTTTCTATGCTTTCTATATATGTACAGTGGTGAGGTCTGGCGTTATGAAATTATTTCCTAAGCTATTCATCCGATTGCGATGAATCTTTTGTGAGTTGTTGTGAGTACGCCCGCGAACGTTTCCATATATACTGGTGAGCTCTGGCATTATTAAATTTGTATTAAAAAAATTGCAATAGGTGGCACACGAGCTGTTTAAAAATTGAATGTACCGAGACTGAATGTATTGAACGCCGGAGGGGGAGGGAAACGCGGGGGGGGGGGGGGGGTTCGCGGGAAGGGGGAAGCGGGAACGAGGAGTGGAGAGAGAGATGGCGGAGTGTGAACGCGTGAGGGGAAGGGGACGCGGGATAGGAAGGTGACGAATGGGAAAGGACACGCAGGGAGAAACAATTTCTTTATTAAGTGGCATTGCAACGCACGCCGGGAACTCGCTAGTCCTGAATAAATTTTCATGTTTGTTCAGACAATAACAATAATAAGGGCATGGTTTGGAATTACCCGGCTATTCAGATTTAGTTACCAACAGATAGTTAAATCTATTTCAAGCGGTGAAACTTGCGACTTTTGAATAATATTGTCAATTAAAAAAATACAATTTGATATTGTTGCATAAAAAACGATTGATTTTTATTCATAATATCTATTATTTTTTTTTCAGGTTCTCCATAAAACAGTTGTACACAAAATTATTACGGAGAAGATTACAAAATTTAAGAGAAAAAAAAGTCCAAGGGGGCAGTTTCACTATGTTGAGACGTATGTAAAAAGATAGTTACTGAACTCTCTATAGGTAACATTGAAGATGTCGATGCTCAATGCAGTATTATTAAGCAGTTGAATTGCTCTGTTTAATGGCGCATTCTAAAAGGAAGAAGTTCTCGCTTTCGGAGCATAAAAAAGTGCGTGGGATCTCCCACGAGTATACGCGTTAGGGACATACAGGTTAATCTCCTTCAACATAGGTGGATTCAGTACAGTACCGGAGATCAGCTTAAAAAAATGTTTCCGCAAAAATATTTTTTGGCGGGCTTCTAACGTATTAAGATCGCGCATTCCTGTAAGAACATTTAATTATATATGTTTGATTGTAAAATGAGTCGACTCGGCCTCTGTGGTCGAGTGGTAACGCTCTCGACTGGCGATCCTGAAGTGGCTGGTTCATTTCACAATTTAATTATTTAAAAACACATATAAATACCTAACTAATATTTGCGGCACGTTCTAGAGTGGAAGAGACTCCCAGTACAGCCCTGGTGTAAGACCATCATTTAGAGTTGAAAAGTTGGATGAAGTGGCTTTAGCCATGTTTGGTGACTAGGTCTAAATAGCCAGGTACCCATCCACCTTACTCTTCTCCACCTCCTTCCCATCCCCACTATCTTCAGCCTCACAACATACCCCAATAGGGGATGCCATAGTCTCACTGGCCGTAGGTGGTTGGGACTCTTATGTGGGAGGTATTCATTTCTCCACTTATTATTATTATTTTATTGAACTAAGAAACAATTAAATGAAATTCAAACAGCGTGATTTAAAAAAAAAACTTGGAAAAGAAAAAAAAAATTAATGAGCTTGAAAGAGGTCATTTTAAATCTAAAAGTAACAGGAGCACATAAAATTCCACCGGTCACAAGTTTCCGGTCCCTTCAAGGACTTCTGCGTAATCTTCCTTCGGGCAATTTAGTTCGAGGATGGCCTTCCTTAGAGACCGGGTTGTGTTCGTGCCTTAAATGGACTTATCACCGTATATTATCTGCAATTTGCAGGCATAATGCTTTCGGGCAGTCTCGATGAATGGGCTCAACTTTACAGACTTTTTGTTGTGAGTTATTCTGTCTGAGGCGAAATACTGCAGACGTTTTAATTATTACATTCATTCCTTATAAAGTGATGTGTATATTATTAAAAAAAAATAAATGACATGCAAAACAAGACAACAAAAACATTTTTGCAAAAGGATCGGTGTTTAATTAATTTATGTTAATTTTATATAATATTTTAACGAACAGTTGGTCTGGTATCTGAAGCAACAGAACCTCTTGGATTCTCGAATCGACTTTCTTGAGTTTTTTCTTTCTAACATTTCTTACTAATTAAAGTAACCTTAGCACCGTTTCACCGGAAGGAGAGGCAGAGTGGTTGAACCGCCCCATAACACTGTCCATTCATGTGTCGTCTCGTACATATTATTCTTATGGTTTGGGAGGTGGGTATGGGTACCGCCGCTCTCGGAACCATTTATTGGATAACCAACACCTCTGCCATAGGTCACCCCGAGTGATTCGCTACTTTTGGTGATTTAGGTTAGGTGAGCAGGGTGCCCGGTGCCCCAGGTGCTTCCAAGAGGTGGAAGTTTGTCTTGGTCTTGGCCCCGAATGCATTTGATCACCTATTGCGTGGCGGGCCGGATCAAAAGAAACGGGTTAAGCGAGACCTAAGGTAAACATTTCCAGCCGACTATCTCGACCAATCGGCTTGCACCGCAGTAGAAGAGATGGATTCTAACGTCCATCACTCCTGGACACAGTAACCCCCAGATGCGTACAAACCTATCATATCTTTTCCTTCCCAGAACTTCCTCTCCTTCCTGTCCCTAAAAATACCTTCTACAACCCTAAAGATAACATAGGCCCTGTAGTATTTTTTCCTCAGGGTCTCCCGAGTGTAGCAAAATAAAAATATTCTAATATCTTGACACAACATGAACCGACTCAAGTATTTACTAGATCTAACCACGTGTTTCACGAGCGACTCCGAGTCCCTTTTGCAACATCGTTCATCCATAAAAAAAGTTACATATCGCGATATTTTGAGTTCGCAGCGTCATTTTCACACATATAGCTCAGTAAATAAGACACGATGCCACATATTGAAAAGTAACTGGAGAATACTGCGACAGAAAAAAATTTCAACAAAGCCCTATGGTAAAACTATTATACATTTTAAGTTTACCCGAGTGTTATAAAAGATATTAATTGATATATTCTTATTTAATAAGGCAAAGATGACAGTCAAAACATGCATCGATTTGATTATAATGGTAGACTTCTTGCATCAATTCGAAAAACATAATAAACTCTCCAGCAGGTTTTATCAAACAAAAGCAAATCCACGAATGAATAGTGCAGCCTGTATTACAATATTTGCATATCATCCCAAACACATTATTAAATGCAGTAAATGCACACGCATCGTGTATGTCATTATCAATTAAATCTCCGAATCAAGACAGAACATGACATATTAGATTAAGGTGTGGAAATAATTGAGATGGAAGCCATGTGTAATATGTCATTCATGACATAATTATTGTTGCATCATCGCGAGATTAAACCAGATTAATAGAATAATCTTAAGATCATTCTTTCCGTGATGCGCTCTGCTCTTAGCCCGGCGTTGATGTTTTAATCTTTTCTCCAGACTCTCAAAAGAAGATGAAGTTATTATAAATCAATTCAAGGTACTTAGGGAAGTCACGATGAACAAGAAAAATATTATTAATTTAAAAGCAATCTGTTGTGAATGGTTTGAGTTTAATGAAGCTGCGAGTTTATTACTCAATGCGGGTAGGTTTATTAAAAATGTAGTTTCGGGCTGTAAAGAACGATATTTGGATGATGAAGGAAAAAAGATATGAAATCGTGATCTGTTCGTTTCTTTGTTTATGCTGTTACCATTATTATTTACATTCAGAATGATTTGTTGTGGTTAGCGATTTCAGAAAAAATGTAACAAAGTTAATGAAAAAAATGAATAGCAAAATATTAATGAAGATGTTAAATGAAACAAATAAGAATATCTCTATCTCTCCGATATTTTGGGGCTCTAGACCAGATGTCAAATTCAACCATGGGACGCACTTGCAATTTGTGTAGGGTTACAGTTTTGTACTGTTAAATTATCTGCGGTGCCTGTACATTTCCAACATCAGATATCTCAAACACACGTCTTCCACAAACTCATTTGAAACTTCCTATTTTATCCGCTACGTCACAGAAAATCCTTCACATAGGTATACCGGACGTTAATTTTAAAGAAATCTAGAGTATTTGATCAATAATACACTATGAGAATCAAGTTTTCTACATAACTTCCCTTATCTCAACATCCCGTACCCGCAAGTAATGCTTGAATCATTTAAAATAAGCTACGTCATAAATGTATTAATTTACCAGACAGACTAACGAAGTAATTTATTTACATGGTTTTTTAATGAACATCGTAGAATAATAGAGCACTTGATGTGTTGATGAAATACCATAATATTAATGAACAAAACGTTTGCTATTAAAGATAAAATGAGTGGAGCGCAAACCCTTTTAAACTTCGGATGTATTTAGTCGGTAAGAGGTAAAAAAATTTCCGCTTTGAATAAAACCAAATAAATGGATATTTCTAAAAATATCCAAAAACTTAAAACTGTTTTCAAAAGGTGATGAAATACGCTTTAAAATTTTATTATTTGAAATTACCATGCCTCTTTTTAAACATAAATATTTGAATGCAAACTTTAAAATGTTTTAAAAATGGCTCACCTTACGTTTTTTCTAATTAAAATTTTTGATAATAAAGGACACATATTTTATTAGATAATGAATTAAAAACTTTATTGTCACCTCACTTTTTTGTTATTTCATGTAAAAAAAAAATTCACAAAGTTTCAAAATATTTTTTTAAATTGCGTTCGGAAACTTTGGTTTCATAAAGGTGTACATTTTAATTATTTTGTGGTTATATTTTAGATTTGAATATAAAGCGTGTTATTTTCTCTTTCCAATACCGTTTAAATCGTACTTCTCACTATGATAGTAAGGTAGACACAACGATTTCTACGAGACCTTTGGGAGCTGGGATAAATAAGGTCTTCTGTGATTAAACGGGTTAGAAGCGTAATCGAGAGTTATTTCTATTAAGCTTAGGTACTCTAGCAGAGTTATTAATGTAGATGACTGAGTTGTTGTTTTTTTTCCAGCCTTCGGATTGGATCTGTCAAACTCTTTGAAGATTAGTGACAGGTGATCGTAGAGATCAGAATAAACTTCATGGTGTTTGTCTCCTCAAAAGGTCTAGGCCAAGTGAAACTAAAAGTGCGTTGATTGTTATTGTCGTCATGGTATAATAGTAAATGCTTTGAACTTGCTTTGCGGCGTGTTTGTTATTATTATAAACTCTCCAAAATTGTTGGTATTTTTTACTGAGCGTATCGAAGTCAGTTATAAGTCGACAATTTCACCTGTCTGTAAATTGGTGTGTTTCGTTCCTGTTCCGGATTATTATGATGGCCTAGTTGGATACTACCTTTTTATGCCATCAGAGTTCGTGTTATAATGGTAACTACCAGCCTAAGAAAAGTTTCAAAAAAGAATTGCCATTGATATAGTGACCATTTTTACGATAAATTGTACAGTTTCTTTAAAATAATAATTTCTGTTTAAAATAAATATAACAAGCGCCTTACATTTTAATTATTAGTTTTTGAATTTCAAAATTTTTATTTCTTTTTTCTTTAAAATGTTATTATTATGTTAAGATAAAAATTAAGAAATAAAAGTAAGTGAAAAATAAAGAGAAAAAAATCATATTTTAAAGAAAAAAGGAAATAAAAAATAAAAATAAAAATTTTGAAATACATAAAGTAATAATAAAGATTAAGTGATAAGAACTCATGTGTTCTAAACAAATATATAAATTTAAAAAAACACAGGTATATAAATTAAAATTAAAACATTAATGTGAAAAACTAAGAGAAAAAAATAATAACCTTTTAAAGAAAAAACAAATAAAAATGGATGAAAATTTTGAAATTCAAAAATTAATAATTAAAATGTAGTGTTAAGAACTCATGCATTCTTTGAAGTACGCTCGTCCCCTTTCGAAAATCCAATGTTGTACAGAGACTTAGAATTACTTGACTTTATGTCAGTACTCATAGCATTATATATTTTAGTAGCGATGAACCAGAACGTTGAGCAATTATGTAGGTATATAAATCTACTGTTCTTATAGAATCGAATTAAAGCAATGCCAAAAGATGGTGACACTTACGTTAACAGCTAGGGTAAGGAGCGTCACCTGGCAGGCGTAAGTAATATTGGATTTGTAAATTCGTGTATCTCTCCGGATATGAAGAGTTGTAACTAGCAGTTGTGAATAATAATACGACGCGTCTATATATTACATATGACGTCATTGCCGCTCGCGGTTACTTTTTACCGGATTACTTTTTATTACCGGATTACGCGATTACTTTTTACGAATCCAGTGACTAGCTGTCACTGGATTCCAGTGGCTCCGAGGAACCGGTTATTTTTGGAACCAGTTCCTATCAGATTTATAAAATGGTTACCAACACTCAAACTGGGTGAAGCCTAACCAAAAGCCACCCGCGGGGCCGAGCAGCAAAATCCTGCTGAGCGAGTTTTAACTGCTAGTTTATATGATTATGAGAGTCAGTTTACAAATTACATTATAAAGACGCAGGAGATATATTTACTTAATAATGACTTTTATAAATCACCTTCTGACTCACACAGGAAACTACAAGACAATCCTGAGATAAATAAATAATTACACCCAATAAAGTCAAAGATTAGGTTTATGGCTCCATGAAAATAATTTTATTTGCCGTAAGTCTTAATTTATTCAAAATTAAACGATTCAAAATCCGTTTTGAAGACGAATGAATATAATATAGTATAGGCTTAAAAGGTGTTTAACTTGTTTTCATTACGTATGCAAATAATGTCTCACTTATCACTGGAACTTATTTATTCAAATGTTTAGGTCGCAGCTTCCTGACTGCACAGATCTGTACTTTGAATAATTTATAGATGAAACTGAATAGCGTGAGAATTATGCGTTGTTCCAACTCAATAAATTAAAGTTGTTTTAGAGAATGGATTTCGAATACCTTAAAACAATTATGTAGTTGAAATTTTTGATATTGTACCTTTATATTGTGGTTAGCCTGAATGATTTAATGTTCATGAGTATCTTATTGTATATATTTTAACATAATACTTACATTGTTTCCTTTATTGGATTGTTTGTTATTAGACCCACTGACGTATAACGCCCTGGTGAAAGATTACCTTTCAGGACCGAAACGTTGCTTGAAATGGTTATTGCCTACTTGTTTCTGTATAAAGCACAAATCTCAAATGGTTTTTGCTTACTTGTTTCTGTGTAAAGCACAAATCTCAAATGGTTTTTGCTTACTTGTTTCTGTACAAAGCACAAATGGCTTTTGTCTACTTGTTTTTGTGTAAAGCACAAAGCAGAAATGGCTGTTCATGAGTATCTTACCTATATATCTTTTAACATAATACTTAAATTGGTTCCTTTATTGGATTGTTTGTTATAAGACCCACTGACGCATAACGCCCTGGTGAAAGATTACCATTCAGGACCGAAACATTGCTTGAAATGGCTTTTGCCTACTTGTTTCTGTGTAAAGCACAAATCTCAAATGGTTTTTGCTTACTTGTTTCTGTTCAAAGCACAAATGGCTTTTGTCTACTTGTTTTTGTGTACAGCATAAAGCACAAATGGCCTTTGCCTACTTGTTTCTGTGCAAATTACAAAGCACAAATGGCCTTTGCCTGCTTGTTTCTGTGCTATGCGCAAATGAATTTTGCCTGCTTGTTTCGCCATTGAGGTGATTTTTCACGACAACGGCGCTCTATAAATTAGTCAAATATTATTATTATTATTATCAAAGGAAGGCGTTTAGTCTGATTGAAAATCCGTTGTTAATAGACTGTTTGCCATCTCTAATGCACAGATGCAATGTAAACAAGCTGAGTTTGTCTTACATGTATTTAAATGGAGCCTGCTGTAAGGAGCTTGCAGCATTGATCCCCTTGACGGACACGAACGCAACACTCGTACACAATTGATGTTGGCTTCATAAGAACGGGTCGATTCTTCGACTCGCTTTTGTGTAAGTCGGTTCGCGTATAATTTGACATAATTTGACACCTCTTCAAGACATTCATTGACAAATCCATTCCGACAGCCCATACCTTAAACTGCCTCAAAGTGCTACCCAAAGTGGCGATGTTTGTGTACATACATACATATTTATTTTTTAACTGTTTTTTTTTATTATTATTATTGTTATTGTACAACAGCATTATTCAAATTACAGTACAATTTAGTTACCATATCAGCATATAGACAAGTGAGTCTTCAATAATAGTTTTAAGGCATAAGAACAGTCACTTGCTTCCAAATGGTTTGCAAGTTCAATTAACAGCACCACTCCCCTTGTTATTTAACGATTTGCCAGGACGTCTGTTCTACCGTTTGGCACTTTAAACAAATGATGATACTGGCTTCGGCTGTAGTGGTTGGGTACATACAAATCATAGCATCCCAAGAGAAATGGGCTTTCGATGAAATTGTTTCAAATTATGAAAGAAAGAATTTCAAGACTAGCTTTCCGCCTAGTTTCTAGACTCATGGAATCAGTTTCCTCAAGTAAGTCAATATGGTGCATGAATTTTGGATAGGTTCCATGCTTCCGCATATAGATATAGCTGAGGAATTTCTTCTGGATTTCATCCAACATATTACAAATGCGCTTCTGGTGGTACGTTCCCAAACATTGCTCGCGTACTCCAGCTTACGTCTCTGTATGCCATCGAATAATGCTAGCATAGCTTTTGGTTATTAGACATAGTTCCCCGGTCTTTACACTGTAAAGATAAGGGCGCTCTTGTGAGGGTGTAACTAAAAATACGTATTTGGTGACCTTATATGAATATCAAGATACTTCAAAGAACTTCCTTTACCCCGTTTCCTTCCCTTATATCTCATTTCAGTCTTACTTCAATTGTCCCACGGGCTCCAGACAGTTGGGCATAATTGCGTTAGTTTGGAAAACTGTAAAATAGATGCTTATCAAGGAGAATAAACATGTTTTAGGTTTGAGAAACAGCTGTAGATCAAAGGTGGGCAGTTAGCTGGTTCAATGTTTGCAATCCAGAAGAAAAATTTGCGGTCTGTATAAGGACATACCGTCTCCATCAATTTACATATTTCGAGTAAAACCCATGGAGTCATGTCACTGTAGCAAGTCTACATCCTATTTCAAATGATTTATGACAGAATTACAGATGCATTGCTTGTTTTCCTCAATTTTAAAACATCCAGATATTACAAAAAAATGCTCTCTTATCTCAAAGACAATCTTCCCGATGCGATGTGATTTCACTAGGAATTCTCTAGTCATCGCTATCAGCAAAATCGTGACTCTTTCTTCGAGGAAAATATAATAGAGGAATTATTATTATTTTGCATGAAATTCGCTTTCGTAACCGCTGAGGGTAGCCTTGAACTTTTAACGTCATGTTAAACGTATTATGAATTAATGGGTTTAAAAGATGGTTGAGGAGTATTCTAGGTTCGTTGTCCCCGTGTCATTTTGATTTACACATTCTGACATTTGAGTCCTGCTCTTTGTTCACGTGATGAATACAAATGAAATATGTTTCTGATAGAATTGCAAGATTGTTCAGTAGACCACGTAGCTATTTGCGTTAAAATTAGGCTTTAGGTTGATACTCGTATATAAAATCACAACGTTTTTGTTAAATATTACCTAACACCACATTCTCCTTCATTTTATATTCTCATATGATTATTCGCGTGGCAGAACGCTTTTCATCTGGAACCAACAACTAAGTTATGAACATATGAATCATGTTATATTATGTGTTGCATCGAAACTGCTTAAGAATTGCAACTTTAGATGCGCTTAGAAATGTACTGTAAATAACAAAAATGAAACGAAACGACATGGTGTTTGCTGGAATTGGGTGATAATATGTGTAGGAAAATTAGGGATGCAAGAAAGGAGGATAGCCAATCACTTACCACGTTTTTTTTATTTTTATTTTTTATTAGCGGAGACGGTTTACATATAGTTCCCGTGAGTACTTAGGCCATAGGCCCATTGTGCTACCTCCTATTTTACCTCATTCCTCTGACAGTAACCCAGTCCCTTTTATAAAGTTCACTAGAATTGTCATTGGAAATGAAGCTATATCCTCTGGTTTCACAACGTGACTTCCCAGGTCTCATTTCTCCTCTTCACTACTACTTGCTTCCCTGAAGGCCCCACGAGGGAAGAAAGCTTCCGCTCCTTAGTTCGCAGAAGGCTCCATGACGGAGAGTTCATCTCCCCTTAGTTCCCCAAAGGCCCCACAAGGGAAGAGTTACCGGAGATGGCCTCATTTCTCCTCTTCACTCCCACATGGTTCTCTGAAGGCCCCACATGGGAAGAGAACACCATCTCTTCACTTCACTCCTTCGTGATTCCCCGAAGGACCCACGCTGGAAGAGTGCACTTCCACTTGGTTTCCTGAAGGCCCCAAAAGGGAAAAGTTCAAGGAGGTGGCCTCAGCTCTCCTCTCCACGGCTTCTCCTCTTGGTTCCTCCTGCAGGCCCCATGAAGGAAGTCTACAGAGGTGGCCTCAGCACTCCTGGGTTCCACAAAATGGTCCATTTTTTTTGTACCACGAGTGACTCGGGAAATAGAAGGTCCATTCCAGCAGAGCCTCGAGTGCTGGTCTAAATACTCCGAGATGCGACCCTGTTTCTCGGAGGCACCGTTCGTGACACTGTTCCCCAGGACATTCAGCCTGAGCACAGTAGCTCGCACCTTGGCTTGGGATAGCTATTGCAGGTTGTTGCAAGTTAAGTTACCAACTCCACGGTTTAGTATTATGGGGTTCCACCGCGATGTCTCGAGGTAATTATCGCCAAAACAAAACGAATAAGTACAAAACAATATTGTTTACTTTCGAGATGGTCAAATGCCTTATTTTAAGTTCAAAAACGAGATTATATACACGAAAAACTCCAACAACTTGCTTCCAAGATATATAATAAAATTCTTCTGTTTTTCTAAAACAATTACATCCGTATTTGCAATTTTTCTTGCCATTATTCCAAATTTCGAATGCTTTTCCAGTAAGGTGAAGTGATGCGTGAGGTAGGAATTAGATAAATGATATCTCGATAGGAACAGTCTGGTATATTAATTACATCAACATTTTGTTTGGTATACTACATTGTAATAAATTGGATAGCGTTTATGAGTAATCTGAGTATTGTACCAGATAGAGGGCATAGTTTTACATTTAACTGCTTTACATACTTAACTCATCGCCTGATTAATCAACTGGACGACCGATATCCACGAATCAACGACGTATTTAACAATACGAGTATTGCCTTTTGCAACATTGATAAACACATGTATTTAACTTAAATACTTTGACTTACGTGAATGTTCGGACGTATTTTGAAATCGAAATGCACATAATATTATAAAGGTATTATTTATTAAAACAACTTCGATGGAAAAATACCAAGGTGGTAATGATGACACATGCATATTTATCGTCTTACTTGAAAATAATTTGTATCAGGCTAATAATACTTATGAAAATAGTCTCACACGGTAAATGCAATAAAGTGTAGCGGCCAGATGAAATAAATTAAAATAATTATTCCGTATCGAGTAACTGTAGGGTTTTTATTTTATTAATGTAACCATGGATTGCAGATCAGTAAATCGATTAAGGAAAAAGAGAAGCACATACAATTACGTGTTGTCGGGAAACTTGTGCGAAATACTTGGTTTTAAATATAAATGTCAGTCTCCATGTTCAATGGGTAAGGCACTCCACTACCAGGCCAGAGGTCGCGCGTGCGAATTCCGGTATTTTTTGGTATTTCATTTCCAAAATTATAAGTGTTTGTTTGGAAAATTCAGTCATGCGATAAAGTAACTTTTTTAAATTTTATGAACACAACCGTCCCAACCGTTTCAACCATCTGGAGCCATTGAGATTATGGCATCCCCAATCGGGCTATATTGTGAGGCTGAAGGTAGTGGGTCCGACATAATATCTTCTTCCTTGCGCTGTCCCAACTCATTGCCTAGGTAGGCTGTTGGGGTCAGTTCTTCTCGTTCTCAGGTTGTAATATCTTCTGTTCTGGGTGTCGCCTTCATCCAGGCCGTTTCTCTGAAGAATTTTGGAACATTGAGTCATCCAGGATTTCTTTGGTCTTCCTCTGGATGACTGTCGATGAAGCTCCATAGACATTGCCTGCCTCACTGTGTGGTCTGATGGTCTCCGTCTTATGTGTCCATACGATCTCAACTGTTGTTCTTCCAGCTTACTATTTATGTCTGTGACACCCAGGCTACCACGAATGCGTGAACTTTTGATCTTATCTTTTAGTGATACTCCTGCCGACCATCTAAGCATTCGCATTTCTGCTGTTTCAAGTTGCCTAGTGTAGGAGTTGTACATAGTCCAGCATTCGGAGCCATATATTATTGCGGGTCTTACAATAGTCTGGTATATCTTTCCTTTCAGTTTTATAGGCATTTTGGAGTCACACAATATTCCTGTTATGGGTCTAAATTTAATCCATCCCACACCTATTCTATATCTAGTGGGTCCTACATAATATAATGTTTTAAAAAGAAAAAATTTGCTATTTTCAAAATTGGAACTGCTTTTTCGAGAATTCGGATTATCTCATTCAGACAAAACACAAAACGAAAAAATTTGTTCCACTTTTTACCTCTGATTAGTACAATTTGATCTCCAATGTTCTAACGCCGAACGATCGGAAACTACCGAATCCGTTCCCCGTAGTTCGCAATGATATCCCTAGCATGGCTTTCGAAAAGTTCACACAAAATATTACCATAATCATATTAATCAACGGTGTCTTCTCAAATTCTATAAGGGTAATATCTGGTGTCCCGCAAGGTTTCCACCTAGGTCCTCTCTTGTTCAACATTTATATAAACCATATTGGATCGGGCTTTCAAAATTCCGAATATGGGCTATACGGTGACGACCCGAAAAGATTCAAAGTTGTGCATATTCTCTCTGACTGTGAAGCGTTACAGAGTGACCTAGATAGGCTTTGCAAGTATTTGCAAAGTTAACTGTCTAGATATCAATGTTTCTTCATTAAATGTATAAATAAATAAATATTAATATTTTATTCCTAATTTGACTTTCATCTGTAACCACGAGTTTCTAAACCCCGTTTGATTTTGTATATTCCGTAAATACCGCTCAAGCCTTAAAAGAACCTGCTAGCCATCGATCACCAATTATTATTGTTGATTTAGTTAAGATGAACACTTTTTATTAAACACGCCAGATCACCTTGCACCCATTAAGCACATAATTGGAAAAAAAGATGCCTCTTACCAGAGACTACTTTAACGGCCAATGTCCTCAGAGATGCCGCAAACATAAACCCTTTTAAAGATGCTGATCACTTGAGCGTTTGGATTCGTGTAATTGATATGGATGTTTTCCAGAGGAAAAAAACAAATTGTGACCATTTATTATCATGTTTTTGTAAATGTGCAAGCATATTTTTGCAATACTAAAAACTAATGTACTGCGGAATTTTAAAATTGTAATCACTTTGTTACACAGGTTATGGGTACCGTGGAATCTATGCGATGATTTCGTACATGTTTTTTATGATACGTGACAATAAAAGCTTTTTTTATTTATTAATTATGTTTTTTTTTAAATATGTTTTTTAATTATTTATTTATTGTTTCATGGTTTTGCCTTTTTATGTTAATTGTCACGTAACACAAAAGATTGACAATTATCCTTATGGGGGCAGTCTACTTTTTGCGTTAGCCCAAAGCAACTCAGTTCCATGACAGTTGATCTGCTGACAGTTGGCCCCCGGCATACTTGTAACAATATGCGGCCGGTTTAGGGAAAATACGGCATACCTACTTACACAAAATATAACAAAGTGACCTCGATGGGCTGACGGGAGAGATAATATACCGCCGAACAACATAAATATAAAACATATGTATTTTCATTCAAATGAATCAAGATTAAAACTACTTGTCTTCACTATATATATGAGCGTATAAAGGTCTCTGCCCATTACACCGTTCCATACCATGACCGTAACCGTAGCGGCGCAAGCAAAAAAAAAATCTTTGTATCGATCAGTATGAAACGCTGCTCACTAGCCCGTCCCGTCACTGACCAACACCGTCGCATACCATGACCGGACAGACGGCGAATACTCGATAACAATATTTTGCAGGTGCCGGTCCGCTCTATGCATGGCACGCGACGGTGTTAGAACGGGGATCATACACATATGATCCCCGTTCTAACCCCGTTATAACCGCGTTGTCACTCCGTCAGTTCGTGATTTGTGTTCGGTTCTACGAGACGTGCGTTCTACGACTACAACCGATAGAACGGGCACCGTACGCCTACTAACCCCGGTGTATACGGGTATCATACGGTCACTAAACCCGTTACGTACGGGTATCATACGGTGTTAGCACGTTCTAGTGGACATAGTAGGGCGTAGCGTGTTTATTTCATGGCTGATACGTTCATAGTACGGTCATGGTATGGAACGGTGTAGTGGGCAGAGACCTTAAGTACAAAAAAATCGAAGCTGTATGTAAATTCGTTTGGTACACATATCAACTTATTATTAAAGGTATTTTTGAAGTCGATTATACGTTTGAAATTGATAAATGAAGCGCAAAAAAATATAATTTTTTAGTAAACTAGCTGACCCGACAAATGTTATTCTGCCATATAAATTATTTCTAGTGAATATTTTGGTTGTTAAATAAAAAAAACATGAATGTATTGTAAGTGTGTGGGGATGGAATCTATGACAGAAAGAGGAATGGAGGCTGTAGACGATGACCGCCGATAAAAAACCCAACTAAAGTAGGAAAATGAAATAAATAAAATCAATATGAATTTCGAAGAGTAATTGAGTGTACGATATTTTTTGTCAGTCCGTCTTTAGCCAACACAAATAAGTTTGCCCACGCGAGAACTTGATGCCGAATGAAATATCAAAACGACGCGACGCTTCTCGTGAATGAATGTCTTGCGCATGTGTGGATGGAAGTTCGATGAGGCGGACGTAGCGCCATCTGTCATTCAACAATATAAATAATTTCGTTCTGTTTGAAATACTAACGACGGTTCAATTTGTTCATACAAAAATACTTAAATCACGATTAAAAAATAGGAGGGGGGGGGGGGGGGGGGCGGAGGGTTAAAGGTATTTTTTGATGCCAAATAAAAAAAAATACAAAAAAAAAAATTGTCAAAAAATTTTTTTTTTTTCTGCGTAGGTACACCCTAATCACCTAGCAGTATGAAATATCCGTATCTTTTGAGAGCATTATTTATGCATCAAATATCGCTTGGAAGATATAGAATATAGAACATTATATTTATCTCATCTAGCTCAGGCTTAGCTTAGTTTTTAAAATAAATATGTGAATACTAGTTATTTTTATGACTGTGCGTTAAAATATGTTTAAGGTTGTAGACAGGATACATATTGTATGGTGATGATTCAATGACAGGCAGTGATCTTGCTTTACCACCAGACGGTTCTAGAGTAATTAAAGTAGGTATGTTGTGATTACCCGTTGAATCCGACAAGGTCACAATTAATTATACATATGTGTATAAGATTACATTAGATAAATATTAAATGGTTCGACAGCGATAAAGAAGACTCGTATAAATCAATATAATATTATTATTACGAAAGGTTAGGTAAATGTTAACCTATTTGATTTAGAGCAGAACTAAATACATCGGTCATCTAGTTGATTAAGCATATATCTCAGAAAATTTTCAGAAAATGTTTTGTAAAAAAAAGGACATTTGTTAAGAGAGGGACAACCAAAAAACATGTAATGCATAGTTCACAATTTTAGACAGGTGATACAAAACAAAGTAATCAAAAAACTATTTAACTATAAGTTCAGAACATCCACAAAAAAATTATATATGGAAACAAAACTATTAACATTAAGTAAACTATATGAATACAATACATGTCTCCTCATATACAAAATAAACAATAAACTCGTACACACAAACACAGAATTCATTAAAACGTCCCAAGTACACAAACACTTTACAAGACAACACGATAACATACATTTAAACACCATCCACACTAACTATGGTAAACAATCCATTGGTTACGAGGGGGCAACTTATATAATTGCCTCCCAAACGACATTAAAAATGAAAAGTAGCTGGGTAAATTTAAAAACAAATTATTAATATTTATTCTTGATAAACAAAATAATGAAATTGAATAGCGCTGTATTTAAATATTTACTTTTAATATGTATAATTATTTCTAGTTAAATGAGTGAAAATGTAATTTTCTTTCAACTGGAATAAAAAAAAAAAGACCAAAGAATGTAAAATCTGGGGAGTCGAGGACATGGATTTTAAAAAGGTGAGAAGGAATCGTTGTTTTCCAGGTGGATTCGGTGACAGGTGGTTCGGATTAGTTGGTTTATTCTGCTCTATTCTGGGATACCAAATCGCAATGGTGATTTAGCCAGTTGTTGGAATTGGGAAATTACGATTTTTTTTAAAACCATACATTTGGACATCGCTAGGTTTCGAATATGCGACCTCAGATCATTAAGCGAAGGGATGCGAACCCATGTCAGAGACATCTATTCAGTTTCCGGTATACTCTCAATCACAACCCTTCCTAAACATTAAATCACAAGCATCATCCAACAAATTACTCAAAAATCAACAAAATCTGCGTTCCCGCGGATACACTACAAAATATGGGATGGTGTCTCGGTCTGGGAACTATATAGCCTACACTTTATATAATTCGCTTCCAGATATGTTCATTATACAAGGGAATTCAGCAAAATAAAAATAATCAGAAGAATATTTTTTAAGAAAGTTTAAGGTTAAAACTTTGTAATTTTCTTGGCGTATTATGTTCTGTCTTGTTTCTTTTTCTCTCTTTTTATTTTCAAATTATTTGTATTCATCTATATTTTTATAACCTTTTTCTTTTTTCTTTATTTGTTTACTATTGTTTAATGTTCTACTTAACCTGTCTTTTATTTTTCGTCTATACCGTTAATGAAACTTATATTTTTAATATCAAAATACATATGTCAAATTGTAACTATTTGCTCCCACCTACGAATTGTAAGTTCCTCCCGCCCTAAAATGAGTTCTATAACTCATGGGGATTGCTCTAGCAAGAAATAAAAAAAAGGATCTTACCTCTCTATACCAAGATTACGTTTTCTTACTAGAAATAATGGTTGTTTTGAAAATGAAAGTGAATTTCCGAGGTTGCATCTCGTATCCATCAAGATAAAACCTTATTTATTTGTCCCAACCGACTCGTCAACAGACGCATTAAATTATTGATCTACTTATTGCAACACTCGTTATGCACGGATTGTGAAGGTTTCCGACAAGATGCTCTTGGGTTCAAATTCTTGTTCGAATGCATTTATATTTAATTGCATGATGTTACTTACATGTCGTTAGATGATTTACAAAGAATGCAGTTAAATATACAAGCCAAATAATTGCTTCATTTAATGTTATTATAAAAGGAAAAAAATTAAGATTAATAACTTCATTATATCTGTTTAGTTCTGAAACAGCTTAAAAACTAAACCCATGTCCCCAAGTCCTTCATTGTTATTTTTTCCTTTGTCTTCCTCCTTTCCTTGAAAGTCCCTACTTAGTTACTACAAAAAGAAGAGGGAGGTGTTTCCTACCTAATGTGGAACACATCTACAATATTGCACAAAATCTAAATTTACGTACATCAATGAGTTGAAAAATCGCAGTGATATCGTTCACATCTCGCTTTCGAAACCTCGCTAATAATCGTAAAAAATACTAATAATTTTGCAAAAAATGTCGGTAATTGTGACCTATAGTTGTGTTATGTTACGATATTGTTCGTGACAATATCCATTTCACATTTTCTACTTTAACGACCTTTAGTCAAAATTAATCAAAAAATAATACAAAATTTACATGGAAATAATAATTAGTGATTTCCCTCAATTAACTCGGACCGAGAGAGATGGGAAGGCTGATAGAGATATTTAAAGAAGGGTGAATGCAGGTAACTCTATTATTGGAGGACTGAACGCCGTTGGCACCAACAAAAACTGTCCAAAGACGCGAAACTAGCAGTCCATAATGGAGTACTGGTACCTACCCTGATGTATGGCAGTGAGGCATGGAACTGGCAGAGGAAGGATGAAAGTAGACTGAACGCTGTAGAAATGAGATCCCTGAGGCGTATGTGTGGTAAAACCATGTATGATCGTGTAAATCCGCAAAATATGCAAGGCTGATGTAAGCATAATGAGTAAGATCAAGAAAGGAACGATCCGATGATTTGGGCATGTAGAGCGAATGAACGAGGAAAGGAGTGTAAGGAGAAAATATGACGCAAATGTGAATGGTAGAAGAAGTCGAGGACGCCCAAGAAAGACATGGCATGACCAAGTGAATCAGATACTTGAGTCAAGAGTCAGAATAATAGAAGATAATGTATGAGACGTTGTATGAATGTAAACGAGGCAAGGAATGTGTGCCAAGACCGGGATGTTTGGCGGTCCGCCCTTTCTGCCTACCCCTGCGGGGAAACGGCGTGATGGTTAGTTCACTCGGACCAATGGTAACAAAAAGTAAATGCAATTTTTCAAAATTTTTTCATTGTAAACACCTAAAAAGATGGCTCCATGTAGACCTCTCCTGCGGGACTCTCTCGACCCATCGCCTTGCACCGCAGTGGGAGAGATCAATTCGCACGTCCGTCACTCCTGGTCACATTGACCCTTAGATTCCTACCCACCCTTTTTACCTTTTTCCTTCCCAGGACTTCCTCTCCTCCCTTTCGTTAAAAAAGACCCCCCACAGAGCATACCCAAAGATGACATAAGCCCCGAGAGATTTTCCCTTCCTCACTGCCTCCCATGTGGAGCTAATATCTGAGCGTTTATTTTTTTTATCTTATTCATACTCTAACATCGGCCTTGCATTTTTTCATGTCTTCTCATTCGCAATTTGATGGTACAATATTATTGAATATTAATTATTATAAATAAATTATATATCATAATTTAAATGCGATTATTAAAGTAATTTAGCCCCACGAAATTCTTCTGTTCAATTGCACAAACGAAATTAAACGCATTTTTTTAAGAGTTCTGACGCATATAAATCGATCGAGTAACTATAATCTAAGGCAGGGCTGTCCAAAACGCAGATTTTGTGGGACGCACCGAATTTTAATGTTCACGCTGAAAAAATCAGATCGATAATATTTTAAGAAATAAGTAGCCACTCACACATGTTTGCTATATCAATTTTTAGGAAATGAAGCAATGTTGATGGAGCTATGGTGAGTGTCGACACGTTGCTTGGTGTATGGTGTTAGCCAGGTGAATAGCCAGATCTGAATTGCCTACTTCGAAACCTTCATATTTTTTATAACCTTTTCACGTTTCACAACACGCCCTAACGTGACCACGTCCTTATTTGAATCCTCCACTCTTGTGTTACAATATCCCTCAATTGGGGGTGCCATAGTCTCACTGGGTTCAAACGGTTGGGAGCAGTTGGGACTCTTCTGCGGTATAAATAAAGTAAAAATGGTATAGCATATTTCATATTACTGTCTTGTTGCCCAACTAATTAGTGGAATTTAATTTGTAATGGGACCAACTACAAGAATTATATTCAACTTGACTTCGAACTAGAGAGGAATATAGAATTTTTAAGGTTGAAATATTTTGAAAGTCTTTGTCATTTCAAAGAATGAAGCCTGGAATTTATCCTTTATTGGTAACTGTATTTATATGTAATAGAGAGTTAAATTTGGAATTGAAAATAATGCCAATATCATTAATTTCACTGATAGAGGTGAGGGAAACATTGTTAATTTTATATTGATAGTTAAGGGGTTGATTTGTTCTGAAAAAACTTATCACCTGTTCATTTTACAATAACAAAACAATATTTCTTTGTTAGAACCAAATATATATTTTATTAACGCCGTCCGGTTTCGGAACGACCGTTCCTTCTTTAGGGCAAACATATAATGACTGTAGAAATATTATTTCATTTATTTATAATGGATAACCACAAAGTTATAGTTACCAAATTTAAAAAACACAGTCCTTTTAATTATTGACTGTTGAAGAAAACTGTTACTTCACTTTTTTCTCGTTCATTCAATACAGTACAATAATTATTCCCCGAGAGTAGCTGAAAAAAATTGACATTTTGGATTAATTATTGCACAATTCTAACATTGATTTCTCGAATTGGGCATTAATTTACACACGCACAACATTTATTTACAACATTATATTAATGACAATTTTATTAAAATCATGCGCATAAATTAAATTGAAAAGTAATTTATCCGAAAAACCGAAAAACCCATATTTTTATGTTCAAAAAATTAAATTAATAACATAACATTTTTAAGGGACTAAAACTGAAAAATTAATAATAACGTCAAAAATAAGAGTAACTACATGCAATTATACTAATGTAATAGTGGATTGGTAAAATTACAACGTTAATAATGTTCAAAAACAAATTGCGCGTAAAATAGCCGTCATAACTGGAATTTGGCTGCCGCGCATGCGCAAATCTACCGAAGTTCAATGATGCCAACATAAAAATGTCATAATGTTATTAGTAATGTTGTGGAAGATAAAATGTTCGGTCTTTATACAGTGTTGAGTGTTTTTATCAGTAAGGCTAACTGTTCAATATAGTCATTTGAAATATCGATATATTGAAAAAATACGTTTATTCCCTCAGACTGTGTTTGGACAGCCCTGGTCTAAGATGAGCATATCAAAGGTCAGCCTTCGATGGCTCCTTGTGATAAATGAGAGAACGAGGATGTATGGAAGCCATTGATTGCCATCAATAATAATCGTTATTATTATTACTTATTACAGATCACGGACGATTAATCGGTATTCTGGTTAACCCCGAGACACTAAACTTGTGAAATACAACAAGCAAATGGCATCCATGATTGAAATATTAGCCGGGCCGCAGAGGTATTTGGATGAAGGTCGCTGGATAATTTCTACTGCGAAGAAGATTATTTATGGAGAATGCACAAGACGTTATTTATTGCAGACTTTAAATAATTACACGCAAAAAACTAGACTAAATTGTACGTATTATTGGTCGTAGCGGTGCGATGCTAAAACTAGTGTCGTACTTAAAGTATATGTGTGATCGCTTATTTTAAACTAGCAGGCCCGGGCACACGTTGCTGTGGCTAACGAAAGACAACGCCACGCCATTACCCAACCTTTATAACCAACGCCATCTGTTAAATCAAATCCACACCGCCCGCATACCAACCCGCTGCCCGCTTGTTATATGCTATTTATATATTTCAACCAATTTACACAAAACCTTGACAAATTATATACTTAAAAACCTTCCTCATGAATCACTTGCATGAAATTTTGCACTTGAATCTATTGGTGAAAACCGCATGAAAATCCATTGCGTAGTTTAAAGGGCACGGACAGCGGGAGCGACTTCATTTTATACTATGTAAAGACGAAAAAATTATTAATATTTTCATTAAGAATAGATAATAACCTACTCTAAAATTTATATTTCCGTCCACAATGTCCACGTGTTATGTTAGACGGAATTGGATTGATATTTTGGGAGGCGGGTATTTATACCGCCGCCCCATGAACATACAGGTCTCCCTAGGTGGCTCGGTACTTTTGGTGATTTAGCGGGGGTGCCCGGGTTCATGCGATGAGACTTGTTTAGGTCTTTGTGGCGTATGCTTTTGCCCAATTACTGGGTGACGGCCGGATCGGAAGAGACTGGTTGAGGGAAACCTAACCATGGTCTCTCCAGTCGGACCCTCTCGAACCCTTGGATTGCACTGCAGTAGGAGGGAAGAATTCATTCGTCCGTCACTCTTGGAAGCATTAACCCGCAGATTCCTAGTTTTTCATTTTTCCTCATTACTTTTTCCTTCCCAGAACGTCCTCTTCTTCCTTTCCCTAAAAAGACCACATACACAGCATTCCCGAAGATGATATAGGCTCCGAGGGATTTAAAAAAAAAGAAAAAGACAAAAACTTAATGGTGGAGGGAATGAATTTCATGAAAGAAAAAGAAACTCATTAGAAATAGAGAAAATGATAAGTATTTCGAATGAATAAAATGAAATTGTTTGAAAATATGCAATGTAATCATGTGGATTTTGTGCATTGTAAAAATATACGTTCGAAAAATATACAGCTAGATTCCACGCAGGTAAATGAATTTATTTCAATATTAAAGGTCCGCGCACACAGAGAGCGGTCAGAGTTCTGCGTTCTAGTGACCGTTGACCGCTCAAGAGTTCCAACGCACGCAAGCGGCGTTCAAATTCTTGCGTTCTAGTTTCGTTTGGGTCTTTGCACATGCAACATGTCACTAGAAAGTTCATCATCTGATGAAGAATTATTGCTCTTGTGGAGCTTAGCAGCTTCTAAAAAGAAAAGTAAGTATTGGGTGCACCCAATCAACACAACGCGAGAAGAACAAGGCGAATTTAGTAGAATTTTTCAGAATTTACTAAAAAATGAACAACGATTCTATATTTATTTTCAAATGTTGATTAATAGTTTTAATGAATTGTATAACATCATAAAACCTGATATCGAAAAACATAATACTAACTGGATTAACTGTGTTTCTTCAAAAGAAAGACTGGCTGTATTTTTAAAGTATGTATTTATTTATTAAGGTTAAGAAAAGACATTAGAGTACTTAGAAATAATAACAAAATATACGAAAGGTTCATTTGTTAATCGAATTATGTAACGAATACGATATGTTTTCGTAATATTCTGTTAGGTTTCGAGTCAACTGCCGTGTTTACAAAATCAGACATCGCGGCGTTCAGGCGTTCCCTGTCTCAACGGGAAAAGAACTCTTAGAACGCGACGTTCCACTTTGACCGCCGCGGTCTGACTGCCCGCTGTGTGCGTTGTTATTATAGACTCGGTATAGGTCTCTCAAGTTAAGTTGACTTCATCACAGATGCAAAACTTTCATACAGCGTGTTTCGTTTTGGGCTTTTAACAAAAAGCAATTAATAATTATTTCACAATTGAGAATTCGAATCCAAAGCATGTTTAAATCGGTAACATAAAACTAATGTTGTTTTACAACATTTTTATAGAAATACTGAAAGTTTAGGAAGAAAAATAAGTTTATTAACTAAATGCGATAATCTTCAGGATTGAATTCAAAGGGGTATTCATAAATAACAACAAGGTTAAAAAAATATTATGTTATAATGAATAAAAAATCACTTTGTTTAAACCACTATTTTTAAAACAAATCAACATGTTTCGACAACAATGTTGTCTTCATCAGGATATGTTACTATAAAAAAATGATAAAATAAAAAATGTTACTATGAAAAATGATACCACAAAGTTATTTTGCAAAGTTCGAAGAAATATTATGTTATTTAAAAAGATTAATTTATTATTATACTCATACTTATATAATATCTTATAAAGTAAATAATCGACAAGCCGCCACATGCCGCTACACGTTTAATAGGTATAGATTTTGAAAAGTAAACTACTGTTAAACTTGCATTTAAATTCGGTTTTCATTCAAAGTTAAAAATTTCCCATATAAAACATCTCCATTGCCGCCATTTTTTACGGATTTGACTTTTGTAAAGTTTCGTTTAAAACTCAATACGCATGAATTACTTGGTTTACCTAAACTAAGAACCTAATGTTGAAATGAAGTGTGATTTCCAAAACCTGGGCTAACAAATTTGGCTGCTTATGGGTTATTTATTTTTTATAATTTTGTGTTCGCAATCATCAGCAACACTAATTATTTAATTATGTACCAGTCATCATCAGCAACTATCTATTCGTATATTATATAAAATATAACAGATTACTAACACAAATAGGTACTAGTCTGTGATACTCCAGTTGCCTTAGACGTTAAACCATACAAGTCATTTATGCTTAAAAGTTGACCACCGTTTTTTTTTCATTATGAATAAGTAAAATAATTAAACATACGGAATAAAATTTCACGTTTTGGTCCATTCAGTGATTAGCCACGTTCCGTTTCGTAACAGGACTCCATGATATCGTAATAAATATTAAACTTGCGCACTTTAGAAACACTATTTATTATTTCAAATTTATAAATTTGTCATTATTTGTCACTTGCGAAATGTAGGTGCACGTATGTTTAAATCAAATTACGAACCGAATGAATAGAATAGAACATCCTGTAAGTTCAGCCTCAAAAGGGTGTCGTTAAACTTGCCTCTCTTCTAACGAGTTACAATAAGTGGGCGCAAGCAAGACAGAGAGCCTTATCGGATTTGTGGGCGTCGCTAGACATTCACACAGATAGACCAATACATCAATACTAAGCATTATTATTGCTTCCAACTTAAAGTGTTTTACCTATACATTCTAATGAACGCCGAACGCGGAACTCGGAACTCGGAACTCCTGACCGCTCAGTGTGTGCGCGGGCCTTAAGTCTCCAAAATAAATAATTTAATAAAATTACGCTTTGTCGATAAAGGCACTAAAAATAAAAATAAATTATGAACTTTTGTCTGGTCAATTTGTCCAACCTTTTTTTAGAATGTTCACAAAATAATTTTTTTTCGTTTTTTAATAATGTCAAATTAGGTCTAAATTGATAAATAGATACGAGAGCATCAATAAAACTATTTGAAAATAAAGGGAACGCATGTCAAAATAGTCTGTAAAGCAGGTATGATTAATTCTCGCACTTGAACATTCTTCAGATTCTACCTACGTTTATCTTTGCACGTGCTCCTAAATCGTGACTTTTCGGTCTAAAGAATTCAAAACACTCGTCTAAACGTAACACTCTTTCCGCACTACAAGATGATCTACAGTTTTTTTTAATACTTAAATTTTATTTTTATCTGGGTGTGGAAGATGCGAAGGTTATTTTGTGTACATACAAATATAATAATGCTCTGTTTTCTCGTAATACTCACATTGTTTTTGCTGTTTTATCTAACCTTAAAAATAACAAAAATTCTGCTCTCGTATGGAGTTTGCTGTTCAGTAATATTTAAAAACGGTTTCATTCACTAAAAAGGTTCAAATGCATTTTACCATGTATTTATTTATTTACAATCGTGTAACATAGTACCTAATAATAGAAATAGGACCAATAAAATACGAATTATTTTATATTATTATTTCTCTTCCTTTACAATAATAGAATTGAAGCAGAATTAAAAAGAAATAACAACAAAAACAATATTAGAATAATAATAATAATAAAATTTACATCAGAATTTTCAAAATTTCTGATATAAATTTAGGTAAGGAATAAATGAAAATATATTTAAATTAATGAATTTACTTGAAGATCTCATATATGGTACTCACCCAAATCAACATTGCATCTCAGATGACATACAATCAAAGATATTCAAATACAGAAGAGATATGCTATGGTGTCCGCGCAACTGTCGCCGGACTACGCGCTAATTAGCGTAGTTTTCATACAAAAATAATTTGTTCGTTTCGTTGATTTTTTGAAAATGTGCATTAATATTGGTGAACAATATATTTTGAATAAGGAAAGAATTCGTTCATTTAGTTTAACGTTCGTTTGGTTTATTCGTTAATTATTTGTTCTTTTAGTTTATTTGTTAATTGGTAAACTATATCGACGACACCCGGAAGCGAAGACCCACATAGTAAAAACAGCAGATAGCACATCTACTTATATTTCAATATCTTTGCATACAATAGTGTATCTCTTAGATACGAAATTTTATAGTGTTCCTTTGTTTGTCCCTTATGCGTTCCTACACCATTCATCCGATAGTGATGAAACTTTGGTAATTTGATGTGCACTTGCCCACGATGGTTTCTATATATAATAGTGAGCTCTGGCGTTATGAAACTATTTTTGAATGAAGGGGTAAAAGCGGAGCAGGGAGAAAGCGGAGGGGAAAGCGTCCGTAGACACGGGAGGGGAAGAGGAGGCGGAAGGGGAACGGGTACGAATAGGACACGCAAGGAGAAACAATGTCCTTATTTAAGTGGCATTGCAACGCATGCCGGGAACTCGCTGGTTTATAATGAAATTACATTCTATATTTAGTTTCGTTGCATTATTTAATGATGTAGAATTTGGTAGATAAAGAACGCTTTCATATTGAAAAATGCTTCGATGTGGAAAGGGAAGCTTCTACCTAGCTACGACTTATTTGGATGTATCGATTGAAATTGTTATCATTATTAATGTTTTATGTGAACACCACATAAGAGTACCAACTGCTCCTTTCTGGAGCCAGTGAGACTAGGGCATCCCCGATTGGGGTATGTTGTTAGGCTGAAGGCAGTGGGGAGTACTGGGGAGTGCAAAGAGATGGGGCAAAGGAAGCTGGGGAAGTACTTGTCTAATCAGATGGTCACCAAATAAGGTTAAAGCCATTTAAAGCAACGTTTCAATTCTGATTGGTAGTATTACTGAGGGGCGATACTGATATTATCTTCCACTCTAGAACGTGCGGCGAATATTCCAAATATAATTTTTTAATCATTCAGAATTTAAATGTTGCTTGAAATAGCGTAAGCCAGTTTTGGTGATTAGATCTGAATAGCCAACCTACCTTCCTCTTCCCCATATCTTTCCCCTACCCACTACCTTAACCCTCACAACATACCTCCATTGGGGATACCATAATCTCATTGACTCCAAGGGGTTCGGAGCATTTGAGACTCTTGTGCGGTATTCGCATAAAAAAGCAGAATGTGCAGTTCCCACGCGGTAGAGGTGAAACCTTCAGAAAACTAAAGTAGACAAGAGTGGGGAGATTACGAAGCACAGCACAAAGAGTAAACTAGTTATACTATATCATGCTCTCGCAGGCTAAATCCTACAGATGTCTGTGTTTGTGTCGCTATTTTTCGTTTCATCGATTTTGAAATAACAACGGTGCTACAGAAATTTTCACTTTAAAAATACGTTTTAATTTATCTTCAAAACGTAATACAATTCATTCATACATTAAGCAATAGAATGATCAGTTTCTTTAGTTGTTTACGCCTGTTTTTTTAAAAATTATTATTAAATCTACTTTAGAAGGCAAACAACTCTCCAAGATACTGAGATTCTTCCCATAAATCGAAAGAAGAACCAATACCGAAATAAAAACACAGATAATAAACAAGTTTTCACTAGTGATTAAATTTCATCAAATTTTGGTCCTTACAAAACGAGTACGTGATGTAAGGATTAGCTATCGAATTAATAAAAATGATATCATTCATCAGATTAATAACAGAGTACTACCAATGCAATGATTCGTAATCAAATCATCATCGTGATTTGAAATATTTATCCTTGCATTTCTTACGAGTGATGAAATTTTGTACATCCATTTGGTGTACTCGGGTGATGAAACTAAACATACTAAAAGGCAACTTGCACCGTTTCTATGAAATAAAATCGAAAAACATTTATAACTTTTAATATCATCTCCGATATTTGTAAGCCTCCTTAAGGAACCTCCATAAGGAACTCCAGTGAAAAGTATTATGGCTTTAAAAAAATGTGTTCATGTAGACCAATAAACGCTGATTCTGACTATATAAGGTTTATTTAATAATATTAAACGGAGAGTTCTTAAAAAATTAATAAAAAGTACATTTTTAATCAGGTCGTAGAAACACGTCGGCACGTTGGCGTTATTGAAATGTTTCGAGGTGACGTCACTGTTCCTCGTGTCGTGACGTCACTGTAAATTCATTGTATGGGAAATGTATGGGGATTAGGCATGACACAAGCCATCGTATTAATTTATTCGTTTATTTACATACTGTTTATAGAGATTTAGTTATTGTGTTTATTGAAACATTATTTAGGCCTAAATAAAGTTTCAAAAATAAAGGTATCTCTTATTAGTTTATTTCTATTATTGAAAATATTTTAAAACTACTTTACAAAAACAAAATAGTAATGCTACTTCTAGGGAGAATACTTCGAACAACGAAATTCAAAATGGCGCCAGTTTATCAGCTGATTTTCTGACCCTATAGTAATTTTTCAGGATTGATGACATCACACGATTCACCATACATACGGTGGTTTTTGGGGGATCTTAATTAAAACTTTGACAATTATTTTAACTATTAAAATAAACTCTAAAAATAAAATAAAAAATGCAGTTATTTAAGTTAGAAGGTCATTAAAAAATAAAAAAAATGGACTGGAGTTCTCTATTCACTTCACTTACATATGTGCATGCAGTTATTTAAGTTAGAAGATCATTATTTATTTTAAAAAAATTGGACTGGAATTCTCTATTAAGGTTAAAAATATTACCAGTGTCTTGATTGATAATGCGAGAAAGAATGCAAAACCGTAATAAGTATGTTTAACTCTCGACAGGCCAAGATGCCAAACATGACGTCCGTAACCATGGGGGTCGGCTGATGACCCCATTTTTTTTCTAAACTTTTAAACCAAAGAAAACACTTTTTCTTTTTTTGATATATTTTTTTTTGTTATTTATGTTTTTGCAGGGAATATTACCTACCTATCTTTGACAAAATATTTTTTCCTGCGATCAACGATTTTTTCACATTTTTTTTAAAATGGCTTATTAATCCTTTGCGCAGGAATACCTAAAATACTAAAAATATATTTCATGTATTTAAGTAGGTATAAGAAGGAAAGTTATTTTGGGGTCTACCTTCGGCCCCAGTTGGCTGCGGGAGAGTTAAGAAAGGGACGCTCAGATTGTTCTTGTTTTACCGGTATGTCATGGAAGATGCTCAAAGGAACTAGCGTCATTGATTCCTTCTGTACCAGTGCCCAGTCGGGAAACACGCAAAATTTGTCAAATGAGAACGCGTCGTTTCTACAACTCGTTCTTGAGATCAGCTCGGCTGTGGAACGATTTGCCGACCTCTGTTCCTGCCTCCCACAATATAGGTCTCTTCAAGAGCCAGGTTCACTCCTTCCTTTCCACAAAAAGACCCCCCCCCCAATAACATCCCCAAATATGACATAGGCCCTGAAGGAAATTATTTTCCTCAAACCTCATTTGTGGAATTAATGGAAAAAGTATAGACAATGTACATCTACAATAAATTATGGTAACTTTGAATGAAAATAAAATTTAGGGACTAATATTTTCTTACACCTACCTAATATTTTTAGTACATAAATAAACAAAATCTGTAGTGTTTTGATAACATGTAGTTTCTGTCAAAGGATGCGTTAGGCATAGAGCTTCTATCAAGTTCCGGCAGATGTGTACGTCTAGAATTGCCGAAGGCACAAATGCTGCCGAGGTTGACCGTACGGCCACTGCCTCCGCTGACGGTCTACCCTCGCCAACCAGCTCAGATCCAATTCGTAGACAGTTAAGGTCGGTCGTGTGACCCAGTAGTATAAAATATTGTAAACACGTGAATACAGTAATAAACCAGATTGTAACAATTAATGTCTGCCTGTAGATAAGGCATATATTACACTTTCCACATATATATTTAAAACAAAAATAAAAGTCAAAATGGCTGGAACAAGTTTTGATTGATGGATCCAAGCAGTGGATATCACATGACTCAATACATATGTCAAATAACACGGCTCAACAAAAAATTGTAACGAAAAGTAAGTCGTAAGAAATATACGAATTTGGAAAGTGAAAGAAATAATTTCAACGCTAATGCATGTTACCCTTTCACTCTGCCACCTTAAATCATTGAAATCTCGATGTTATTGTAAATATACAACGATAAGTGCCTGCTTTATAAACAACCTGTGAGAATTGGTCCATACAGTGGCAATTTATTACATTTCATTTAATATAATTCTAAATAATTACTATGAATAATATTGGCCATTACAGGTTAAATAATTATTTTATTGAGGTAATTAATTAACTTTTAACTTCAAACGTGAGATAACTGACATTGAACGTAACAAAATCAACATTTGACGACCTCCGTAGTCCAGTGGCTAAGACTCTTGACTCACATTCCGGAGGTCGCGGGTTCGAACCCGGCATGCGCAAATAAATTTTATTTGATTAATTTGTGTTATTTCACAATTAAATCATTTAAAATAATATATAGTATATTTGCGGCATGTTCCAGAGTGGAAGATACTATCAGTATCGCCCTGGTGTAAGACCACCATTCAGAATTGAAACGTTACTTGAAAATGGCTTTAGCCGTGTTTAGTGACCAGATCTGAATAGCCAGGTACTTCCCAACCTTCCTCTTCCCCACCTCCTTCCCCTCCCCACTACCTTCAGCCTCACAACATACCCCAATTGGGGATG
Source organism: Limnephilus marmoratus (assembly GCA_917880885.1). Taxonomy (NCBI): domain Eukaryota; kingdom Metazoa; phylum Arthropoda; class Insecta; order Trichoptera; family Limnephilidae; genus Limnephilus; species Limnephilus marmoratus. The sequence continues at coordinate 8,715,947 of OU862918.1, forward strand.
CCATAGTCTCACTGGCTCCAGACGGGAGCAGTTGAGATTCTTGTGCGGTATTCACTGTAAAAAAAAAAAAAAAATCGGATCCTACTTTTTAATACATAAATGTAAAATTTTGAACTAAATATCTAACATGATAAAATCGCCAAGGCATTTTTTTTTATTTATTTAAACTTAATGAGTAAAACCTAAAATTGTAATATTTAATCACTGAAAAAAATCTCAATCGAAAAATTTTAATATAAAAATTAGAAAAGATACGGTAGCATCTAGGAATTGAATCCAGGATCTTCGCCTTGCCGGGACGATGCTTCACCATTAGGCAACCCTTCTGTCATATTTAATAGTTTCATACTTCGACTAAGAACTACCAACATTATCTTCATTTTCTTAACATATTTTTATTGGCTGCTCTCTATCCATATAATTGCAAGAGTCATCTGGAGCAAGTAGGTCAAGTAGTAGAGTCAAGCAGTAGGTACGCAAAAAAAAACAAAATGTATGGTGATCGGATACAAGAAGACATCCAGTGAAAGCAAAATTAAAATTGATGGTGAAATTATTGAAAATGTTACTGAAATGAAAAATTTAGGAGTTATATTAGACTCCAAATTAACATTCAACAAGCATGCTGAATATACACAAAAGAAAATTGGGAAAAAAATATCTTTTTTGGGAAGAATTCGGCCAAAACTATCTAGTAAAACTGCAATCACTATCTACAATTCGATGATTGCTCCACATTTTAACTATTGCTCAACTATCCTTTTCCTATGTAACGAACGAGAACAAAATAAGTTTCAAATTCTCCAAAACAGGGCAATGAGAATAATATTACGGCGGAATAGATTTTCAAAAGTAAACAAAATGTTAAAGGAACTGAATTGGCTAACCGTGAAACAGATGCTGACCTTGAATACGATGATATTTATACATAAAATAATTAACAACATTTTACCAAAATACTTTTCAAATAAAATTGTATTCAACAAGGACATTCACAGACATAACACAAGAACATGCAAAGAAATCAGGCTTCAAAAAAAGGATAAGGCGAATACGCAGAACAGTTTGCTGTACAAGGGGATGAAGTTGTATAACAAGCTACCAGAGACTTTGAAGTCCAATTGGAAAGTTCAAGACGTATTGTAGGAGCTACATAAAATTACATAAAATTTAGTTTGCAATATGAAATATTATAATTAATTAGAAATTTGTAAACTTAAATGTACAAATTACTAAAATAAAATTAATAAATAATAAAGTACGCGAACGCATTCGCCACCAAGAACCTAGGTCACCAAACACTTGCAGCCTTACTCATCATAAAACCGTACCACGGCTCTGTAGCGTCGCGGTAGCTACACAGTGGAGTAAGCTAACACTGCTCAGGGTAAAAATCTTTACTCAACATCATAATGTTTCTCGACAGCTGTTATGATTTTTTTACGGTAGCAACACTGCTCCAAAGCTCAAAAACGCGGCCAATTTAGCATTTCGCGGCGTTTTGCCAACTTCACGTTTATTCATACTAGCCCAGTCATTCCGTAGTTTAAAAGGCCTTTAGCTTGCAAAAGGTCATGTAGTAGCGATTTTGATATATGTTGTTAAGATTGGTACTCTAAAGAAAAAAAAAAGTTTTCGACCTCGGGAGGGTCGAGCTCGATCCGCCATCTTGGATTGAAGGTCCCAAAATTCGGTTTTTTCAAAATAATTATGAAATGGTTGATTTTACAACCAAGTTATTCAAGGTGAACTTAAAGAAAACTAAATTACGTATATTTTATGTTTTAAGTTTTTTTTGTAAGTCTAATAGGTAACGAGTTACAGTGGCGGAAATGTGAATATTTTTCTAAAAAATGATGAAATTCCCAATTTGTGTTATTTTTTCGGGTTATTCATTACATAACTAGCTGTTAAAAACCCGCTCCGTAGGGTTTTACTGCTAGGCCCTGTAGGCAGCGGTTTGGCTTCGCCCAGTTAGTGTTGGTGACCATTTTATACATACTTATATTATATAATATATTTTTTATCATATAAATATAATAATTTTGTTAACTCATTTCTACACCACCATGAGGTAGAGAACATGGCGCATTTTTTTATTGTGGTATCCCCTGTAGGTCTACTCCACAGATATACCAGCGATGGTAGATTTCGAAATTATTTTATATATTGGCTATTGCGTAATGATATTTTTTTGTTGATGCCGGTTGGTTGATATCGACATCTTAATAACAGTCTTCATCAATGTCATCATCTATTCATTGCCTGTGGTACTGAGATTCTGGGCTTCCATTCACAAAATCTCTTTATCTTCTTCCTCGACATCGATATGAACCTCTGGCGAATTTTGGCATGTTTGACCATTACAGCACCCACACACAATAGAACAATTCAATCCAGCTTTCCTGCAGCCACATTCAACGCCGCATCCTTTTTTACAACCACATGAAATAAATTTCAATAAAGTCTCGGGTGCTGGTTTCTTAGTCATTCTTACTGGTACAAGCCCGTTGGTGCCACAGTACTGGTTTCCAGCCCCAGTTTTCTGGATTTTTTTTGATTCCATACCATTTTTGGACTTGGTGGTACGTCCTAAATGCATGATACCGTGAAGCGTCGTTCGTTGGTGGCAAAGAGGCAAGATCGAATTTGATTTTTGTTGTTGACTTTGCGAAACGTTGGTAGCGGACTTCTTCCAAGGTTTCCTTATCCATGTCACCCCCGTACAAAACAACAATAAAGCGTATTCCTGCATCTGCTATGTCTTCTGGTTTTGCATCATGTTGTTTGAAGATTCCTATTATGGCATTGAGTCTTTTGTCGTTCTGTACAAGTGAACAAAATTTTGTTTTTCCTTGGTTGAAGAAGGACGATGTTGTAGCGCAGCCACTAAAGGCATGGAGAAACAGAATATTCTCAGCCGTTTCTTTGTATTTCACACTATTCGCGGAATACAGTCTTTCAAAAGTTTTGCCTCTCCCGGGTTTGCGAAGATATATACTTCTTTCGGGTGGTGCCAATGCTGTTAGCAGAACTAGGAGATCAACGTCTTCGCCAATAACGAATACAGCGTCAAATGATGAACACAAGGAAATCGCAGTATTTACAATCAACTCATCAGCATCTTCTTCAGCCTGCTTAACTATAAAATCAGCCTGTATAAATTTCTTTGTAAGCATCGAAATCAGACGGACTTTGTTATTTTCATTGGCTAAAAAACGTTCTTGTGAAACTTGAACTGGCATTGTTTCATCGAAAAGAACATCTGCAGACATATGCTTCTTCGATCGGCGAAGTCTTTCTGCGGTTTTTGTATTTTTTCACCATCATCTAGCGGATATCCATCGAAAACAATAACTGCATGTGATCCATAGTGATGTCTTACATAGTGAACGTACTTCTCGCAAATCGACCCAAAAAAATCATTACGATTCCATACAACTTTATGTTAAAGGTATCCTCCATCCACAACATTAATTTTGCTACCTTCAAGTTGCACGCCTTCTGGAAGTTGTTCAAAAACACCATAAAATGATGATTTCGTACCTTTGCGCATTCCTTCTTCAGAGAAAAGCGACAAAGGAAATGGGGCGAGTTCGAATTTAAGGTAATCCTTCAATTCTTCGTCGGATATCTTCAAAATACACATTCTCTGGAACAACATTAGCGGGTTGTAAGATGTCGATATCAACCAACCGGCATCAACAAAAAAATATCATTACGCAATAGCCAATATATAAAATAATTTCGAAATCTACCATCGCTGGTATATCTGTGGAGTAGACCTACAGGGGATACCACAATAAAAAAATGCGCCATGTTCTCTACCTCATGGTGGTGTAGAAATGAGTTAACAAAATTATTATATTTATATGATAAAAAATATATTATATAATATAAGTATGTATAAAATGGTCACCAACACTAACTGGGCGAAGCCAAACCGCTGCCTACAGGGCCTAGCAGTAAAACCCTACGGAGCGGGTTTTTAACAGCTAGTTATGTAATGAATAACCCGAAAAAATAACACAAATTGGGAATTTCATCATTTTTTAGAAAAATATTCACATTTCCGCCACTGTAACTCGTTACCTATTAGACTTACAAAAAAAACTTAAAACATAAAATATACGTAATTTAGTTTTCTTTAAGTTCACCTTGAATAACTTGGTTGTAAAATCAACCATTTCATAATTATTTTGAAAAAACCGAATTTTGGGACCTTCAATCCAAGATGGCGGATCGAGCTCGACCCTCCCGAGGTCGAAAACTTTTTTTTCTTTAGAGTACCAATCTTAACAACATATATCAAAATCGCTACTACATGACCTTTTGCAAGGTAAAACTACGGAATGACTGGGCTATACGTCAACACGCGTCAACACAACGTTGACTTTGGTAAATCTATATTTAGACTTAAAATCTCCTTCCGTGAGTGCCGCAAATGGATCATACCCTTTTTAAAACCTTTTCCGTGGCCGTGGTGCACGAATGCCGCGAATACGGTCAATATTTGCCAAAGCTCAGTTCAAAACGTCAAGATTCTCATAAAAGTTCGCCATTTCGTCAGTTATAACGCACGGGGTACTGAGTTAACCCTGGTGATCGGGTGCTTTAAATTCTGACAGCTACTACATCTCCCGTACAGCGACTCGGTAAAAACACGCGCATGCGCGTGATTAACCCACCATGTTGAGTAACAATTTCACCTAACCCGGTCTTGCTCCGAAGTTGTATCTTATTTTGCGATGATGAGTAAGACTGTTGGAGTGTACCACTCCAATAAATGATTCCGGGGGCAGCGGTACCCAAACCCGCCTCCGAAATTGAGATAGTGTCATTAATACTTTTATTACTTATATTGTCTTTTCAGCAAGTCTGGGATGAAAACTTATTTTTACTTTAACTTAATGAGAAAAACCTCAAACTGTAATATTTAATCTCGGGAAATAATCTAAATCGAAAATTTGAAACACATAAAGATTAGAAAAATATACGGTCGCATCTAGGAATTAAACCAAAGTCCTTCGCCTCGATCTCTACGGCTGATCTTAATGGGACCCTCTCCCCTTCTATTAAGCTAAAAGTTTCTACAAAGTTGATCATATGACTACACCAATCATTACAATAGAGAACATTAAAATAATGACCTTTTAACTTATATAACTGCATTTTTATTTTTATTTTTAGAGTTAGTTTTAATAGGCAAAATTATTGTCAAAGTTTTAATTTTTAAGACCCCCCAAAAACTACCGTATGTATGATGAATCGTGTGACGTCATCACTCCTGAAAAATTAGTATAGGATCGGGCAATCAGCTGATCTACTGCCGCCATTTTGAATTTCGTTGTTCCAAGTATTCTCCCTAGAAATAGCATTACTATTTTTTTTGTGCAGTAGTTTTTGAATATTTTCAATAATAGAGATAAACTTATAAGAGATACCTTTTTTTTTAAACATTATTTAGGCCTGAATAATTTATTTTATTTATTTATTTATTTTCGGGAAATCGACAGTTTATATTTTTCCAGTTTGTACATGTTTGTATAGCCAAAATAAAACCAATTATGGATTTCCTCCATGTGACTTTACCTCTGATTAACAGCATAATAAAAAAATTAAATAATAAATTTATAATAAAGCAGTATGAGACGTGCCATGTCTTTCTTGGGCGTCCTCGACTTCTTCTACCATTCACATTTGCGTCATATATTCTCCTTACACTCCTTTCCTCGTTCATTCGTTCTACATGCCCAAACCATCGGAGCGTTCCTTTCTTGATCTTACTCATCACGCTTACATCAGCCTTGCATTCTTTGCGGATTTCCATATTTCTCACACGATCATACATGGTTTTACCACACATACGCCTCAGGGATCTCATTTCTACAGCGTTCAGTCTACTTTCATCCTTCCTCTGCCAGTTCCATGCCTCACTGCCATACATCAGGGTAGGTACCAGTACTCCATTATGGACGGCTAGTTTCGCGTCTTTGGACAGTTTATTGTTGCTACCAACGGCGTTCAGTCCTCCATTAATAGAGTTACCTGCATTCACCCTTCTTTCAATATCTCTATAAAACTAAAATTTACATAAAACATAAAATATCAATGCATTGGTAACCATAAGAAGCCAGGTTGTACATATAAATCAAATCATAACAGAATTAAAGATAAACGATAGAAACATAGACACATAACATATTCATGAAACATCAGAGAAATACTCTTTTATGAACCCCTTATATTTGGTAGGTTCGGAATTGAAAATGTCCACCTTGGATAATATGCTATTGTAACTATTGCATAGTCTGTTCAGACAAGAATTTTGCTTACAGTTTGTCTTGCATTGATCAACCCTGAACAGGACAGAAGAGCGTGTTGTACGCGCAGGTACATTAAATTGAATTTTATTTAGCAACTCTGGGCATTGAATATTATTGTTAACTAATTTATACAGGAATATTGCATCCTTATGATGCCTTCGTACACTCAATGAATCAATTTTAAAGTATGAGGCTGCCTCTGCATAATTATTAAATCTTACATATGACTTGTAACAAAGATATTTGAGGAATTTGTTTTGAATTGCTTCAATTTTGTTCGTATGGATTTTATAAAATGGAGACCAAACAACTGACGCAAACTCCAAACGACTTGGTACGTAGGCAAAGTAGAGTTGCTTAATGACGTTGATACTATTAAAAAGTTTTGTATTTCTCATGATAAAACCTAACATTTTAGCAGCTTTATTTGTGATTTGTTGTATATGAAGGTTGTATTGAAGTTTACTATCAAGGGTTATTCCAAAATCACCAATATCTGAGACTGTTACAATGTTGTTGTTATTTATAGAATAATTAAATAATGCTTTATTTTTATTTCTTGAAAAGGTAATATGATAACATTTTGAGACATTTAGAAATAGTTGATTTTGTTGGCAATAGGTAAATATATTGTTTAAATCATGTTGTAAATTGACGCAATCGTTTAGACTTTTTATTGGCTTGTATAGCTTGGAATCATCAGCAAATAATTCTATTTCAGAGTATTTAACAACATTGACCAAATCATTGATATATAAAATGAAAAATAATGGTCCGAGATGAGAACCCTGTTGGATCCCAGAGGAAATTTCACTGAAATCTGATTCGAAACCCTTTATTGCTACTGCCTGTGATCTCTTGAGTATATAAGATGTAACCCAACGAAATAAATTACCACGTATACCTAATGACCAAAGTTTTCTGAGTAATAGTTTTTGATTAATTTTATCAAATGCTTTGGCAAAGTCTGTATATATGATATCTACTTGAGTGCGGTTGTCCATGTGATCGACAATGAATTCAGTAAGAAGAACGAGGTTACTTTCCACATTTCTGCCTTTTGTAAAACCGTGTTGCTTTGTTGTAATGATGTGATTCAGTTGTGGGCTTAGATATTTGTAAACAATTTTTTCCATTAACTTACTGAATATTGTTAGTTTTGAAATCGGCCGATAGTTTTTAACATTATTTTTTTCACCATTTTTGTGGATTGGTGTAACATAGGCTCTTTTCCATATTTCAGGTACCGTGCCTTCGTTCATTGATTTATTATATATAATGCAGAGAGGTTTTGCAAGTGTTTCCGCGCAATTAACTATAAAGTATGAGGGAATGTCATCACACCCCGCGCTTGTGTTTATGTCAAGAGCTTTTATTTCTTTTAAGATTATTTCTCATGTGAATTTGACCGTGGTGATATTTATGTTATTTGTGTTTTCTGGTATGTCAAAGTCTGGTAGTTTATTGTTGCTAACAAGTAATATATCATTGAAGAAGAAGATAAAACTAATAAATCTAAACGAAAATATGAAAAAAAGAACAAGGCACAGAAAAATAAAAAAGCTAATGGTTGTAAATGGGACACGAACCCTGAATCTCTCGTCTTACCGGGACAAGCGCCGTACCATAACGGAAATAACCTTAAAAATATTGAAAGGAGGGTTATTCTACAAAAAAATTAAACACTAAACCATTTACCTTCCTACGTTTATTAATAATACCTGCTTCGCAATTAATATGACATTGGTATTACATCAATATTGAGTGTATAATAATATCATGTTCTTGGCTGTTGAGATTTTACTGATGACTATTAAAAAATTTGTAACAGGATCCCATGAGGTGTAGTCAGTCATAAAGCCATAAGGTGCATTATTGCACTAATTTTTCGGCCTTCGAATTTTAGTGCCCGCGCCATTCTCTCATTAAACTGTAACCCACGTACCATTATTACTTTTTAGTGCCAAATCCAGTGTTACAATACGTCTTCTGATTTCTGCAATCCTGATGGAATAACAAGAAATATTCGTCTTCATTTTTATAAATATTTATGGTGTGTGCTAAAATTAAAATTAAATACTCCAATGAAACAAATCTTAATTTATGAATCCAAAACTCTGATGAAAATAAATAATCCAAAAAATGTATCCATGAAAACGATTTTTACATCGTCGCTCAATACTTGTCTGGTTTTTAAAATCAGCACCGATTAAAATTCACAGGGTTTTAAACATTCATACAACATATATTTTTTTGTTTATTGCAAAGTAGATTTTTATTTGTAAATATATCGAAAGAGCTTCTTATCCTGAAGTTAGCGGAACTATGATACTTTCTTTTGTGGGATTTCGTCAAATAAAATGACAAAATTTGTGAAATACTATTCAAAATTTTCTGATAAGAAAACATACATTTTTTCTTCTAATACCAAAATTTAAAACTTGCCAAGACTCGCAGCGTGATTCTAGAAACAGCCGATGCATTGATGCCAAATAAACAGGGCATTTTGAAGGGATAGTGTTTTATTCATTTTTAAAAAACAATTTATTATTAATTTATTAATTAATTTATTTATTAATTATAAACAATTAACTTGTCTATTCAGACCTATTTAAACATAGTTTCATATTTCCATTTGTGTTTTCTCCTAATAGTTTTTTTCCATCGAAGCTAGAGATAAGTTAGCCTCTCAAAAACTGGTCGTACTGTACAGAGCTACGCTAGCCCTTTACAAATTGCAAGTGGTCCCACAGTTGCATTTGGCAGCCACCTCTGATCTGAGCCCCAAAATACCTGAAAAAACTCTCGATTCAGATACGGGCGGTCCGCCTGATTCTCCCAAATTAAACGGATTGTAATCTTTTGAGCACAGGTTCCGGTGGGAATGCTATCCTTGCTCTACCGGTATTTCACTGGAAGATGCTCCGAGGAAGTAGCGTTATTAATTTCTTCGGCACCGGTGCATAATCGGGAAACACGCCAAACGCGCAACCAACATATGTATACAGTTGACATTTGTCACCTCTTCGACTCGTTCTTGTGTTCAACAGCTCGGCTGTGGAACAATTTGCTGGCCTCTGTGTTTCCTCCTTCCTACAACATGGGTGTCTTCAAGATCAATGTTCATTCCCTCCTCTCCTCAAAAAGACCCTACACACAGCATCTTAGATAACACAGGCCCTGAGTGAAATTATTTTCCTCAGGATATCATGTGTGGATTTAATGTAAAAAAAAGTTTGTTCCAAGTACGTCAATTCTCGTACATAAAAGCTATCACTACTCTTGCAAGACGCTTGTCTCGTGGTTAATAATAATTGAGAAAAGTTTAAAATTGGGAACTGTTTTCATGACTGTAATGCGAAATGTCTCGCTGAAACACAATACTCCGACGTAATACAATATGACTGCATTGTTGATATGTTCGCTGACAAAACTATGAATTAGGTAAAGTAGGCATTTCTCCGTGTACCTTGCGCAAAGCAGAAACCTAATATGAATATAATACCAAGTTGAAATGAAATATGTTAGTCGTGTTTCAATAATTTATCGTTGTGATAATTCTATTAACGTGTCCCAACTCCCGCAAATTGAAAGCAATCGTATGCAATAATTTCATACAAAACATCAAGTCGGTTAAACATTACAAAAGGAATGATAACGATGCCAATTTTCATCTCGCACAACTCAAATGACGTAAGAATAACAATTATTTACATGTGTTATCAGATTTATTTATTTTTTATTTAAGTACATAAAACATGCATTATGCTCAAAAATTTATATACATGGATGATTTAAATTATAAGAATTATAACAAAAATAATATCAGTAATAATTAGCTACTCGTAAATATGCAGATGTTAATCTCAATAAATTTAAAAAATATATATAGATGAATAAAAAATCGGAGTGTGCCATTCACACGCAGTAGAAGTGAAACTAGAAAGTTGCTAGATGTCGCTTTCTTTTCTTTTGCCTGTTTATGTTTATTTTAAAGTGGTTTGAAGATTGGATATTGATTTTACAAAAATAAAAAAGTTTATTTTTTTTTTATTTGGTAGGTTTCGAACCTCCGTTCGCAGGATGTCTATCTGAACGCTGAGAGTCGGGTGCTTCATACCGCGGCGCTATTGGAGGCCCGTGCGTAGTCGTGAATTCACTGCATTATATTAAAACCGACGACCGTCAAATAATCGAAACACAAAAACATTTTCATACATAAACAGTACCTAATGTGTTAAAATAATAAGTATACATATAGGTATTTTTATTTAAGGGAAATCAACAGTTTACAATATGGTTGGTCTATACATGTGCAATTTGCTTAAGACGCCGCTACCCGAATTTCTACCGATTTCTTGCAAACATCCCTTAAACATTTGAAATTTTTAAACTCTTAAAAAACTATATGTTATTTTTGAAGATAATATTGTGGCGGCCACGTCTGCCGAATTCATTGCGCTGCCACTGGACTCCGACCGAACTCGCTAGAAGCACACTACGATCTACCTACAGTTACTACGGCCGGCCGCGCCGCCTCGTAAATAATAATTCCACCACTTACGCGTAAGGCCTAGAACGTATGGCTGTACCGTACAAATGCCCGCAGAAAGTTCGAGCGATATCTCAGCTTTGCGTGAGTTCACCCAGCATTACCTACCGCGAGAGTAATTACTCGCCGCGGCTATATAAGCAGCCGATCGCTCGTCCGCTGCAGTCAGTCAGTACCTTCCCATTCATCGGTCAAGCAACACAGTCCGAGCAGTGCCGCGACGAAGTACGTGCCTGCGCCGGGCACCGGGAACGTTTCCAGCACCTTTGAGGAACTTCACCAACCACAACCGGCAACGAGCCAGCAACCAACAACCGGCAACGAGCCAGCAACCAACAACCGGTAACGAGCCAGCAACCAGCAACCGGCAATGAGCCAGCAACCAGAATCTTTGCCGCCTCTCAAGGTTCCTTCCTGCGTCACGTGTGTGTGTCGACTCAAAGGCCACACAGCCGCCATACCTCGTCAACACGATGACGGTCGACCGCCTGGACCAAGGTCACTTCTACACCGCCATGGTGTAGAGCAACACGCCGGCTCCCCGAAGACCTGTGATCTTCACCGCCGTAGTCTCCTGACCTTCTTCTCACTCATCATTCAGCAGCAACGCTAACGGCACCACTGTCACTCCACTCCGCTCCGCTTCGACCTCCGCTACGTAGCGCAACAATAAAGACTGACTCATACATCGTCTGCTCGACTTTTTATTTTACGTCCCGACTCTACCGATCCGGCCCGCTCCCTCAATATCTAGACATTCGTCGCGCCGAAACGCAAATTATATAAAATTCCCTCAATAGAAAAAAATCGCAAAGTATACTCCGAAAATTATTATAAACATGTTTGTTTCATTTTCGTTATTTGTTTTTGGGGTGTTATGCCGTGTTGCGCTACCTCCTTCTTTAGCGATCGCCGGATCTGCCGGACCTGCCCTGATGATGGACACTGCAACGCTGTCCGAAACTTTGGCTAAAGAAGGAGGTAGCGCAACACGGCATAACGCCCCAAAAACAAATAACGAAAATACTTTTGGCCCTAAAAATCTTAAAACGCATATCACGTTTGTTGCAGTTATTTTACAAGTTATATGTATGAAAAAATTCACAGTGTTTCATTAAATGCTGTTTAAGACAACTCCACGAGATTTTTGCTCTATTTTAAACGAGCTGTGTTTTATTAAACATTTTCACAATTTTCGCATCGAGTTTGTCGCTTTTAATACTAGCGCGATCCTCTAACATTCGTAATTTCATATCTCTCCATCTTCTTCTTTTTGTGCGCGGTTACGGGGCCCTAGCTGGGAAACCAATCATAGATTTCCTTATGGGCTTTACCACTAAACGTGTTTTAAATTTTATACAACTGATTAACAACCATTAACAAATGGTAAATGGTTGTTTTTAAAAATTAAATATATGCAATAAAACTTATATATTCTGAATCGGCGTTCGATGACCGATATGAATATATTTTTAAGATAAAATATTTTTCACTGGAGCTCCTTATTGTGGGTGAATTTCAAATAGGATGTGTACCAACATGATTTCAGTCAAAGGTAAATATGTATGTGGGTACGAGGATGGTACACCAAAATGAAAAATGTTTAGTTTTTATACATAACTGGCTGGTACCCGGCACGCGTCGCTATGCCGTTCAAAGAAATAAATTGTTTCTCCCCTCCCGCGTCCCCTTCCCCTCCGGCGTTACCCTTCCCACGAACCCCACCTCCTTCGTTACCTCACCCCCCCTCCTGCATTCCTTCAAGGAAGAAGCGGGTATGGGTACTGCCGCCACGGGTATAATTTATTGGATAGCCAACACCTCTCACCCCGCTTCGCTACGTTTGGTGACTTCGCCAAACCTTTCGTGGCGGGTTGGACCTGGCCTTTTGGCCTCTTCAGTCACGAGCGAGGCCTTTGGACCTCTTTAACCACCGGCTCAACCCACCACCGCCTTGAGCCGCAGTTGGAGGGATGGATTCATACGTCCATTACTCCTGGACACACTGACCTCGTACATTCTTCCTTCCCAGAATTTCCTTACCTTCCTTTTCTTAAAAATACCCTCCACGCAGGATTCCCTACGATGACATAAGCCGTATTTAAAATATTTTTCTCTAGGTCTCCTACGTGGAGCTAATGTAAAAAAAATACATCGAGATTATTGTAAAAAGCATTTGTTTATGTAAAGTCACGTATTAAACCTCTTAATTAACCAAAGTAAGTTGAATATATACATGCATTAGATGAATAATGGATAAAAATCCGACATGTGTTAAAGCAAAAACATTAAAAAACCATTTGAATTTCTTTAAGGCAAATCAAGTAGGTATTACAAGACAGGCAAATTAATGATGGTATTCCAGCTGCAATTAGTTGAACAAATTAAAAATTTTTTTATTTTGAAATAATAGTGTTATTTATCAGTAAATTAACATTAAGTTACCGATTAAGATTGCGTACAAGGGCACATAATGATGCGGTTGAGAACACTCTATCTATTGGTGAAAACCGCATGAAAATCGGTTGCGTAGTTTAAAAGATCTTAGCGCACATACAGCGGGAGCGACTTTATTTTGTATTATGTAAAGATTAATTGATTTCAATATCTTTACATGATACAAAATAAAGTCGCTCCCGCTGTCTGTGTGCTTAGATCTTTTAAACTTCGCAACGGATTTTCATGCGGTTTTCACCAATAGATAGAGTGTTCATGAGGAAGGTTTTTAAGTGTATAATTTGTCTTGGTTTTGTGTAAATTGGTTGAAATATATAAATAAAGGGAGCGGGCAGCGGGCTGGCTAGCAGGCAGTGTGGATTTGATTTAAAGATGGCGTTGGTTATAAAGGTTGGGTAATGGCGTGGCGTTGTGTTTCGTTAGCCACAGCAACGTGTGGCCGGGTCTGTTAGTTATTTATATTTTTGTGCGAGTAAGGTAGGATAGGCAGTGCTTATGTGCCTATATGGAATGTACACCTCTGGTTACATATATCCATAGTCATCACATAACATGTTTTTGAGTGTGTTTTGGCTTAAAATTTAACCATTCGATTGTTAAAATTGTGTTAGTATAAACCAACCAAATGGTTACTGTGTACAAATAGTCCAAATACCTACTATTAAACGTTAATTAAAAAAGAAGTATTCTTAATCTTCTTCTAATATATAAAATTCTCGTGTCACGGTGTTTGTTGCCATACTCCTCCGAAACGGCTGGACCAATTTTTATGAAATTTTTTATGCTTATATGTTAGGTCTGAGAATCGACCAACATCTATTTTTCATCCCCCTAAAAGTAAAGGGTGTTCCACTCCGAAGAAAAATTATTTTCCCTTTTTCTATTTTGAAAGAACTGCAGCAATATTGTAAGGGGTATAATATTGAACTGTGAACCGGGGGAGGGGGAAGGGGGAGGGGGAGTGGGAGGGGGGGGGGGGAGGAGGAGGGGGGGGGGGGAGGGGGAGGGGTAGGGGGAGGGGAGGGGGAGGGGGAGGGGAAGGGGGAGGGGAAGGGGGAGGGGGAGGGGGAAGGGGAGGGGGAGGGGGAGGGGGAGGGGGAGGGGGAGGGGGAGGGGGAGGGGGAGGGGGAGGGGGAGGGGGAGGGGGAGGGGGAGGGGGAGGGGGAGGGGGAGGGGGGGGGGGAGGGGGAGGGGGGGGGGGAGGGGGAGGGGGAGGGGTGGGGGAGGGGGGGAGGGGGGAGGGGAAGGGGGGGAGGGGGAGAGGGAACGCGAGAGGGGAAAGGATACGCAGGGAGAAACAATTTAGATCAAGGTATGGTATACGCAGGGAGAAACAATTTAGATCAAGGTATGGTATACGCAGGGAGAAACAATTTAGATCAATTCAGCTTATAAGTTGACAACAGTTTTTGATTCTGAGGCGGTACGAAGTTTGCCGGATCAGCTAGTTTAGCTATAAATTTTTTACATCGTATATCAGGATATCTAGCATGGTCGATCGATATAGATTTTATCGAGAATGTCGGTAACTTGCCATCGCTCCCGAGCACGACTGCAGGCCGCTAACGAACAAACAACAGTTCACAACAACTAAGAGTTTCTAATTTATTTGACGTGAACTGTTGTTTGTTCGTTGGTTACTTGCAGTCATGCACGGGAACGATCACAAGTTACCTACAATATCGGTAAATCCTTTATCGATCGACCATGCTAGGACCCCTGGTGTATATCTATTCTAAAACAACTATAAAATATTCTGCTTCCTAGGAACTAAAAATTAGGAACTAGGAACTAGGAACTTAAAACACAACCCTCGAAGAGAAGAAAAAGTCGACGCATTTTAAGCAAATAAATACATTTGTTAAGATTGAAGGTTGCAGTAAAGATATAAAATGATCTTTGAAATGATCTTAACCCGTCGGGCTAATTTGTTTTTCGGAAAAACTCGTGTATGTTTCATAAAAATGGTTTATCTCTCTTACTATCATAGTGAGACATATGATCAAAACGGTGTTCGAAAAAAAAAACCGCTTTATATTCAAATATAAAAAATAAAATAACCACAATTTGAAAAAAAAAAAAATTGACATTTTGGAAATTATTTTTACATGGAGCCAAAAAAAGTTAGATGATAATAACTAATAAATATGTAAGTACGGGTTTTTAAGTTTCAAAATTTTAATTAGAAAAACTGTAAGGTTAGTGATTTTTAAAACTTTTTTATGTTCGCAAGCAAATTTTTTATATTTCTTGTATGTTTATTTCGAATACAAGAAATATAAAAAATTGTCAGTTTATTTCGAATTGCATAATTTGAAATCGTATTTTATCACCTTTTAAAAACAATTTTTAATGCAAATATTCCGTTTATTTCGATTTTATTGCAAAGTGGAAATATTTTGACTTTCCGACAAAGTAGGGTCGACGCCTGAGGGCGACTGATTTTTGAACTAATTTCGAGATTCAAGGGCGAATTTTCCTGATTTAAAATAATTGGATGTGCAAATCGAGCTTGTGGTGTTGCTGACGGCCTCGGTCCGGATTTGGCTTGACTTGACTTTGGCTTTGGGCTGGCAGACAGAAAATATAAATAGGTAGTGTCGGACACCGCCGCAGTTATTTTCACGAAAATGTCATTCGTGTGCAGGCTAGGTCGATAGTGCATTGAAATTATATACATTTTTGTTATGAATTGTTTAATTCATTGCAACGTATATTAATTTATTGAATCGGTAGTGGTATGAAAAGTAAGATACATATTGTGGCTTTGATATTATTTTAATTCTTCTTGCAAAATTTCAAATTTATTTATTTATTTTGATGCAATAATTTACATTTTATAATTTTTTGTATTTCTTGGGCACTGACTATGTAACAATTTCTAGACATTTTTGTTTTGAAAAGTTTTATTTTTGGATGTACATTTGTTACTTTAATTGTAAATTTTTTTTGCGACCGGTTTCGACACGTCCGTTTCATTAACGAGCAAACTTAAAACTAACTTAAAAATTCTATACAAGTAAACAATTAATTAGGCGGGGGTAGTGGGAGGGGGGAATTTGGTGGAGGGGGGGGACGGTGGGAGGAGTCAAAATTACATGGAAACATTGTAAGCAGAGGTGATTTATATGGTGCTATTATTTATTCACTAAATTAATTTTAGATTTAATTTTTTTGTTGATTTCTAAAGTTTCTAACGCGCACAAATTAAAATATGAATTTACATTGCAATGTTTAAACTTAGTTTTTTCTTTTTTGAAGCTATGACCTGTCTCTATGAGATGGTTAGCAAACTCTGAGTAGTTATTATTTCGTAAACAAAGTTCATGTTTCCTAATTCTGGTTTTAAAATTTCTAGTAGTCATTCCTACATATTGCGCGTCACAATCGTTGCATTCTAAAGTGTATATCCCGTTTTTTCAAATTTATTAGAAATATCCTTGTTATTAATCAATTTTTTTATTTTAGAATTAGTATAGAAAGCTGGAGAAATATGATCTGGTAATATGCGGGATATTTTTAAGGATAAATCGCCTGTATAAAGAAGTTTTTTTTATATATTAAGTTGTTACTAGGTTTGTTGTTACTATTACCACTATAAATATATTTTTTTGTTAAAAAATTTGTTTGCTTTTTATTAACTAGGCGGTTCATTATTTCAGGTTTATATCCATTGTTCACGGCTATCTGTTTTATAATGTTAATTTCATTATTATAATTCTATTTTATAATGTTGGCCCCAGTGTGGCTTCCCATGCTGAGGCCGCCATTTTATTATGCAAAAATTCAATTTATAAAGTACATACAATTTTTTTTTTAAAGAATCGGCAATGAAAGAAAATAAAAATTGGCTAGTTGGACAGCCTTTATGAGTTGTGTATGTGTAAATGTGTTTTAAATGGTATTGTGTGTTTCATATATACGCTTTATTCTTTTGTGTTATAAAAATTTGGTAATATTGTCTTTTTTTTCTTTTAATTTCTTATCTGAATTTATTTTTGTTTACCTAATTTTTATATTGAGTGAAAAACTTCTTTTATTGCGTGGTATTTATGGTGAATTTGTCCAAACCTTGTGCTTATAGTCGGAGTTTTCACGTTTTCTTTGTACGCCTTATCTAATTGGTCTGATGGTGATAGGTCGTGTTTGTTGAAAATGGTTTTTTTGATCAAAAATGTAGTTTAGTAGTGTTTTAACATTTAATTGTGTTTTTAAGTATGTACTATCTTTAAGACGGCATTTTGTGCGATTTCATACAGACTAGCCAGTTACGAAGTAATATTCTGTATCGATTGAGAGGCTTATAGTTCTTTGCGATCACAGAGATTGTTTATTGTTGTTTCGTTATATACAAATATGGTTTAAGAGGACACACGTCCTTGTTACTCGGAAGCTAGGTTTTGTCTCAGAGAGTCAGTAACACGCTATTTATCAGAGCCGTGAATCATGATCTGTATATACATACCGCCGTAACTTCAATTTGACTACAGGGGCCCACCTAAAGCAAGGTAATATTAAAATGATTTTTTCTCTTGTTACAGGTTTGTTGACTTCAATATTTTCAAAGTATAATGGTCCCTGCGAGAGGTGTACGTACGTTCGTCCGTACGTCCGTAGGTCATCGACGATCGTCCTATTTGTTCTCACAAGTCTTGTATCAAAAAAGGAAAAAGACAGAAGAAACTAGAACAATGACGATACGCACGACCTCTCGATGGGCCCAGTATATCGGATCATCAAGCAGACAATAAATACTACGCTTTTCAGGTAAGCTTTCCATGGCTAGCGATGTGGTGTCCAACACATATTTTTAAATATTTAACAATCCATTGATTTTTTAATTATTTAAGGGCCGGCTTTGTCGAGGGGTAAGGCTCTTGACTCATAATCCAAAGGTCGCGGGATCTAATCCCCGCGTGCGCAAAAAAAAAAAATTATTAATTTGTTTTACTTAACAATTAATTCAATTAAATAATAAACAGTGTATTTGCGGCACGTTTCGGAGTGGAAGACGCTCTCAGTATCGCCCTGGTGTAAGACCGCCATTAAGAAATGAAACGTCGCTTGAAACGGCTTTAGCCGTTTGATGATCAGATCTGAATAGCCAGGTACTTCCCCACCTTCCTCTGCCTCATCTCCTTTCCCTCCCCACTACCTTCAGCCCACGACGTACTCCAATTGGGGATGGCATAGTCGCACTGGCTCCAGACGGGAGCAGTTGGGACTCTGGTGAGGTATTTATATGTATAAAAAAACAAAAAATAAATATATATATAACACAGAGTAACGGTTGCGTGGCCTTTATCACATAAAACATAAATTTGAATTTGAGGTGAAAATATCTCCCTCTCTCTGGTTTCAATCCTGAGATTGGTTTGCAGCAATGTCATCTATTCGTTTCTTCCACTCTTCCCTGTCTTGTGCGGCTCTTTTGAAGTCTGCATATGATGAGCAGCGCACGTCCACCAGCAGGTCCTCCAGGTACTCTCGGCGTGGGCGTCCCCTAGCGTTTGTCCCCTCGGTCATACCCTCCATTATGGCATGCAAGAGGCCTTCTTGTCTTATTACATGGCCGATCCATCTTGCGCGCCTTTCGGACAAGGTTCTGAGCAGGTGCCTTCCTCCTTCGATTCTTTGGAGAACCTCTTCATTTGTTATGTGGTCTCTCCAGGAAATTCCTAATAGTCTTCTATAGGACCACATCTCAAAAGCCTCTAGTCTCCGTTTATCTCTTTCGGATAGGCACCATGTTTCACAGCCGTACATCAAGATACTCCATACATAGGTCTTGATGAGGAGTATTCTCAGTTTCAGGTCTATATTATTTGATTCTATTATTTTCGACCTTTTATTGAATGCAAGCCTAGCCTGGTGTATACGGCTGTTGACCTCGCTCTTAGACCGACCGTCCCATGTTATTTTACTCCCGAGGTAGACAAACTCCTTGGTGTTCTTTAGTGGAACTCCTGACATCTCTACTCTCATCTGATGTTGCGTTCGGCCTACAGTCAGCAGCTTTGTTTTGTCTTTATTTATCTTCATGTTGTAATTGTTTTGAAGAATGCTTTGCATGATTGTTAAGGCCTCTTGGAGTTCTTCTTCGCTTTCAGCAACCATAGCAACATCGTCAGCAAACCTTATCATATCCACCTTTTGCCCGTGTATCTTTACACCTTTTCTGTGACTCATTCTCTCTCTCAAGTCGTCAATCGCACTTTGTATATAAGCGTTAAAAAGAACAGGTGACAGAGAGCATCCCTGTCTCACCCCTTGTCTTATACTGGCTTCTTTTGTATCATTGTCACATCTAATTATAGCGGCCTCATTCTTGTATAGCGCCTGGATTATTCGTCTATCTCTATATTTGATGTCAATTCTCTTCAGAATCTCGAAGAGTCTTTTCCATTCTACTTTGTCGAAAGCTTTCTCCAGGTCTATGAATGCGATGAATGTGTTTTGGTTTCTTTTTATTCTTTTTTCTAGTAGTATTCGTAGCGACAATATTGCTTCTCTGGTTCCTACACCTCTTCTAAAGCCAAACTGGTCTCCGGGAAGGATGTTCTCTACTTTTGGTTCGATTCTTTTTAGGATGATATTAGTCAATATTTTTGAGGCATGGGATATTAGGCTAAGAGTTCTGTGCTGTTCACACATATCTACACAACCAAATTGAATAATATTTTTTGAAGTAAAAATTCTAATCGCACGCTCGACTTGGAGGGTAAGCTGGTGAATGCGTTACGAAAAGTGGTGATTGTTACGAAAAATGTCATGCGAACGGTTATCGATTGCTAGGGGAACGGTCGGGCCTTTATGCACGCTTGATTTGGGGAGTGATAAGGATAAGGATGGTCACCCCAAGGTTATAGGTCACCCCAAGGACGTAGGTCACCCCAAGGTCGTAGGTCACCCCATGATTATATTTCACCCCATGGTCATATTTCACCCCAATGTCTTATGTCAACCCTAGGTCATAGGTCACCCCGTTCGCTACGTTTGGTAACTTAGCAGGGATACCTGCGTTCGTTGGGCGAGGTTTGTCTTGTAGTTTCACTTCAGTCGTGTGGTTTAAAGCACACACGTTTTCTATAAAAAAGTCATGAAAATAATATCTACTACGGATTGGTGACTTTTTCATTATTTGTAAATACAGGCTATTAAAGAACTCAATTTCTCATGGTTTTTATTAGCAAATTTTACACTTATTGTTAAGCGGTGTTTTAGTTACATATTGCACATACACCGTGCAATCACAGGTTTGATTTGTTACCAATTATAAAAAAATATTATTGAAACGGGCAACATCAAAATTTTCGGCCTAAATCGCGCACGCGCAGTTGTGATTATTTTGATCGTGCTACAAGCAAATTTATGGAGCAAGGTACCCGTCGGTGTTGGGTTATAGATGTTTTCGTTTTCGTTAGATTTAGTCTAGAAATTATACTGTTATTGCGTGTTATAAACTGAACTTTTGTGGTGTCAGAAAGTGCGGAAATACCGTTATATCAAATTTCAATTTTGAATTTTATGGTTGGTAAACGTATTGGCAAACGAATAAAAAAATGAACGTTTTTAGATATGCAAACGTTCTTACAGAACTAGCTACCATCAATAAAATAACCATGATATGGGTACCAGGACATAAGGGTATTGAGGGCAACGAGCGGGCTGACGAACTAGCAAGGAAAGGGGCGAAAGCACCACTTGCGGGATCTGAGCCGGCCGTAGGAGTAGCAGCTTGCCACACCAAATTACATATCGAGAGGTGGGTCAAATCCCAGCACTGGAAGGAATGGGAGAGGGCACCCGGAATGAGACAATCCAAAGTACTCATAAACGGACCCGACCCCAGACGGACCAGGAAACTACTCGATATGGACAGAAACTCGCTGAGGGAACTGGTAGGCCTACTAACGGGACACTGCCATCTCAGGAAACACATGCAGCTATTGGGAGTGGAAAGCGCCAGTAGATAAACAATCCATTCAAAATGTCAGTTTGTTTTTAGGTTATTTTTTCGGAATTAAAAACATTTTTGAAGTAAAACTTCTTTACGCACGCTTGACTCGGGGAGTAAACTGGTGAATGCGTTACGAGAGCGTTACAAGACAATTGAATCAATTAATCAAATGTTTATGACGTTTTTTTTTAATAAGGCTATTTATATTTAAAAAGTTCACTCTCAAACACTTTACCACTGAAAACCTTATTGTTAATAATATTGTAATGCTAATAAAGTGAGATTTTATTGGCCGAAATAAAGGTTATGTTTTTTTCTCTTCAGATATTTTTGAACCCAATTAGTATATTATACATATAATCGTATTTTTCTTGTGATTTTGATGACATTCAATTAAAACACAATTGAGTTTCTCTGTAAAGAAAGAGGAGGTTTATTTTGTTAATCTCACAAGATTTACATAAATAAAAGTATCTAGTAACAAAACAAACCTGTAAAGAAAGAAACGACATTTAATGTTATTAATTGCAATGTCGATCCCTTGATCACAATATCACAATCACGATAGTAATCACTTTTAATTATTGAAATCAATCTTATCAATTTGCTAAATTTGCTTTATCATGGCCATAGATTATTTTTACTATATTTTCAATTATCCATAGATTATAAAACATTGAGTCGACTGTTAAGTAGGAACTGAGGCACATACCAGTGTCAGTCTATGGTACATACACAATGACCAGTCAAGATCGGCATTGTGTTAAATTAAAGAAAATTATATTTTTCTTTACATCTCCCCCCCTAGGGAAGATAATAAACCAAAACCTATCATGTATCCTCTTCATTGTTCATTAAAGGTGCTGGAGTTAACTTCGAGATATGGAAAAAATTTGATTCTGATTTTTGTCGACCAGTGTTTATCTTGTAAATTGAGTTTGAAATTTTTTCTATGATTTCGTAGGGTCCGATTCTCAATTCGTCGAGCTTCTTCCTATTAAGTTTGTTTCCATTCTCCACAAAAACAGTATCACCAACTTTGAAGTCAAAGTGTTTCCTGGTTTTATCGTAAATTATCTTGTTGTAATTATGTGATTTCAGAGTATTTTCCAGAGCTTTTTTTCTGTCGTGAATCAAATCGATGTCGGTCTTCTTAAGTTTTAACTCTTTTGGCAAAATCGTAACATCTGTGCCGTTAAGTAGGTACTGTGGCGCATATCCAGTTACAGTGTGCTCCGTTTCATTATAGTTTTTTACACAATTACGCGCTATAGTTGTCCAAGCTACTTTTGAATCATTTTCGTTAATTTTGCATCTAATTTTATTGACCAGCGTTTGATTTAATCTTTCATTTAATCCATTTGAGAAAGGTGAGTTCACTGCAGTAAAAATTATCGGTATATTTTTTTCATCCAAAAATTTTTTGAATTCTCTAGAATTGATACCCGGGTATTGGTCCGACAGTATCATGCCAATGTTATTAGTTTCTGTGGAGTTTAAGAGTTTGATGAAATCATTGGTATTTTGAGTTCTTGACGTCAAAATATATGCAAACCTCGTGAAATGATCTGATAGCAGGTGCAAGTATCTCTTTGTTGACCGTGAACCCCCAAAACCGCCTATTGTATCAATGGAATATATTTCAAAAGGTTTTGTTGCGGGACCCAAGTGGGACATCAATCCATATTTATTTTGACCTCTTGATTTGTTCTTTAAACATACTGCACAACTTTCGCAGGTTCTCTTTATATTGTTTGTCATGTTTTCTGCTGTGTACCATGAGCTTATCATTTTTTGCATTTGTGTAATTCCTATGTGACCTAGGTCTGTATGAACATTTCTGATAAAGTGTATGCTGAATTTTTCTGATAGAATTATTTTTTCTCTTTTTTTTACTTTTTTGTAATAAACATTATTCTTCGATATTAATTTATCTCTTCTGTACTGTATCTTCTCATTTTTGACCTGATCTTTTAAGATATCTTCTAATTTTATTAAGTTGACAACTTTTAATTGCTCATCTGTATTTTCATTTGAATCTAGCACTGGATTTCTGCTTAGACAGTCAGCTTCCAAATTTTGTTTTCCTGGAGCATATTTTATGTTAAAGTCATATTGAGAAAGATAATATGTTAAATCACCCAGCTCTTCATCGGTTCTAGATTTGAGATTCGTGTTTTCCAGTGGTTTGTGGTCTGAATAAACTGTAAATGGTTTACCTATCAACCAGTATTGCCAGTATTTCACTGCTTCTTTTATGGCTAAGCATTCTAAGTAAATTGCTTTTTTCTTTTTCTGGGCGCTATTTAGTTTTTTCGAAAAGTAAGCTACAGGTTTTTCTTTTCCATCCGACTGTGTCTGTTTTAAAATAGCTCCAAGGCCTTCTAGAGAAGCGTCTGTATATATATTAATTGGTAAATTTTGATCAAAAATTTCCTGGATTGGTTGTGAGCATAGTAGGTTTTTCATCGTTTCAAAAGCATTTTGGCATTTATCAGTCCAAATAAACTTTTGGTTTTTCCTTAGTAAGTTATGCAAAGGATCTAGTATTATTGCACTCTTCGGAATGTACTCATGATAAAAGTTGATTTTTCCTAGAAATTGTCTCACATTCTTCTGTGTTTTTGGAATAGGAAAGTTCTTTATTGAAATCAAATTATCCTTTACTGGCTTGACTGAATTATTCTGAATTATGTGACCCAGATATTTTACCATGTCTGATGCAAATGTGCATTTTGTAAATTTTAATCTAAAACCTTCTGTTTTGATTGCATTCAGCAACTTTGTTAAATGATCGATGTGTTCAGAAAAAGTTTTTGAAAATATAAGTATGTCATCTATGTAATTGACAGCAAAATCGGTTAGTTTATATTTTCTCAATATATTGCTTAATATCCTCTGAAAAATTGCCGGAGAGGTCTTTAATCCAAAAGGTAGGCAGGTCCACTGATAATGCCCCTCCTGTGTTACAAATCCTGTTTTTTTTTGTCTTCAATCCGCAACGGAATGGACCAAAAAGCTGAGTTTATATCCAGCGTTGAAAAAAAAATTGCAATTTCTGGTCTTTGTAATTAAGTCTTCAATCAATGGAAATGGTTGAGCTTGAGGTATTACTATTTTATTTAAGTCTCTGAAGTCTATGCATAATCTGGATCTTTTGTTTTCTTCTTTTTTAAATGCCAGAGTGACCGGCGCAGCAAATGGGCTGTACGACTCTTCTATCAGTTTGTTGTCTAATAATTTTGCTATTTGCTCTTCTATTTCCTTTTTATCTTCTACGCTGCATCTGTAAGGCCTCTTACTACAATATTTATCCACCAATAAGTCTATCTTCGCTTCATATCTATTAACAGTACCAACATCGTATTTACTTTTCGCAAACACTGATGTGTATTTGCCTATTAGTTCATTTATTTCTGTTTTTTGATCATTATTTAAATGATTTATTGTTATTTTAAAATCTTCTTCGTTAACATGTTCATTAAAATTAATTTGGTGTTTTTCTATAATGTTCTTATTTTCAGAATGTTTAAATTCAGTATTCGTCTTCATATTTGTAGAAGTTTCTTCTTTTTTATTTGTATTATTCAAGCAGACTTTCTGTGATATTTGTAAGTCTTCACTTTGGATAAGTTTGAAGTCTTTTATCATGTCTAATCCAATCAAAAAGTCATACTTAAAATTGTGTTCATCAATAATGTACACATCAACATTTTTCTCCAATTCAAAATTTTTAATCTTTAACGTTGTCAAACCACTCGTCTTTTTAACACCATTAATCGTTACTAAATTTGCTTCATTCAAATTGTTTCCTTTTCTTTTTAGTTTCAAAAACTTAGAATTAATTAGAGAAACATTTGAACCCGAATCATAAATTCCGTAATATTGTTAATTTATCATTTAGTAATAGTTTGACTTTTATTAATGGTGTTACTATTAGTTTTTTTGATCATTTTCATTTATCTCAGTCTCTATCACTGAATTGTTAACATGTTTAATGGCATTTCTCTTAAATTTTTCACCCTCTTTTGTTTTGAACCAGCATGTGGCTTCAGGGTGGTAACGAGTGCCCTTATTCAATTTTTCACAAATTTTACATGGATTTTTATCCTCATTTTTATTATGTTCTGCATTCCCAAATATTCTCTTGTTCATGAATCTTTTTTTGTTGACCATATGTTCATACTTGTTTACTTCATTAAACAAATCCACAGTATCTTGTAATCCTTCTCTATCGATCTTGTTAAGTATGAATTCTGGTAGTCCGGAAGCAACAAGATCTATCAAAGTACCGGTGTCGATTGATCTTCTCATATCCAATAGAAGTTTTTCTTTTCTCATAGCATAATCCAACAGAGAACCATCTTTGTATCTAAATAATAGTACGTATGTGACAGGGTTCCATCCTTTGTTTGCGAATGATTCACAGAATTTGTTTTTCCATGTTGACCACTCTGAGTTCATTGTTAGTTTAATAATCATGGAACTATACCAATCTACACAAGTTTTATCCATGAACAATCTGAGTATTTCTATTTTTTTTTCATCCGTGATCACATCAAATCGTAAACATTCTTTTTCAAACACTTCTATCCACTGGCTTGCATTTGTATTTTTACTACAGAATTTTTCTATAACAAACTTCTCAGCAATGTTTTTTAAGCTCTGTTGCTTATCTTCCATTAATTTTACTATCAATCTTCCCAATGTATCTTCTTTTTGATGTACTTGTAAACTGTCTATATTTTGCATGTGGGGCCTAGGACATTATTGTCAATTCTACAATCAAAATATTGGATTGTTTCCGCTCGAAACGTCATTCGGTCGCGTCTAAGTAAATGTATAACATGTTTTAAGGCTCGTCCTGTTGGGGTACAGCCTATGATGGGAGATTTGCCCCAAATTAGATTTCGTGAAGGACGTCCTTTCCTCAACGTTGGAGTGGATTTTGGTGGCCCGTTCTCAATAAAGGAAAGTAGGCGTAGAGGAGCCAAAGTTTTGAAGGCGTATCTGTGCTTATTTATTTGTTTAAGTACCAAGGCAGTACACTTAGAAGTTGTGTCTGATTTATCCTCGGATGCTTTCTTAGCAGCTTTGGATCGTTTTTTAGCCAGAAGGGGATTATGTTCTTGTATCCTTAGTGATAACGGCACAAACTTTGTCGGCGCTAACAAATACTTATCAGCGCGTGATTACCTCACATCTGCTGCCACCACGCGGCAAATCAAATGGTACTTTCATCCCCCTTCTGCATCTCACTTTGGAGGCATATATGAAGCAGGAATAAAATCTTCAAAATATCACCTAAAACGAGTAATAGGTGAACAAGTACTCACGTTTGAGGAATTAGCAACATTATTTAGTCGAATAGAAGCCATCTTGAATTCTCGTCCATTATCTCAATTGTCTTCTGATCCATCTGAACTTGAAGCATTGACGCCTGGTCATTTTTTGATAGGGGCTCCTCTTACATCGGTTCCGGAACCTGACTGGTCTGAAGTACCGATGAATAGATTATCACGTTGGCAATTGTTGCAAAAAATAACTCAGGCATTTTGGAATCGATGGAGAAAAGAATATTTGCACACCCTTCAACAACGTGGAAAGTGGATAACTTCATCACCTAATCTTAATGTTGGAGATTTGGTGTTATTAAATGATGGAAAAATTCCATCCATGCACTGGCCACTGGGACGCATCGAGGAATGTCATCCGGGTCCTGATCGAATCGTACGGGTTGTGACAGTTAAAACTGCACAAGGAACATTTCGTCGGCCAGTTGTCAAACTTTATCCATTACCACTTTGAAATATTTTACTCATAAGTTTATTTTAAGTTTTATATTTGTCGTCTTTATTTTCTCCTTACTTTTTGTTCGTTTTACCGCGGTGTCAGTTGCTATGAAAGATAGGTCTTCAATAACTTATCTTAGGAACATATTCCTTATGGATTAATTTTAGTTTTATTTTAGACTTATGTTTCTTACATTTTTTTTTTAATTTCGTTAAGTTGTTCGTTGCAAAAAGATTGAATAATTGTTTGTCGTTTTGTTAATAATAGGTTGTTATTAAATTCATTTGTTTGTTGTCAGTATTCGGAAATGTGTGATTTACCATCGGTCGTAGATAAGAGATTTCAATCTCTTCTCGGGGGCGGGAATGTTGGGTTTTGAATTGATATTGTGCTCAGTACCTACCTGAATGTCATTTTTCGATCCTACCCCCACCAACCATGTCACCTTGCTGAAAAAAGGCTTGGAACAATAACAACCAGCAGTGTGCACCTACAACTGATCGATTTGTGACATTGGAAGGAACTGGTTTTTCTTTAAGTTTTGTGCTCGCCTTCGAATTTGGTAAGTGACTTGGCTTTCTTTACTTCCTTCTAGTTCCAGAGATTTACCAGACACATATAAGCATTCAATTCATTTCGTAATTTTTGTTTATTTAGCAATTTACAGTCCACCATTCGCCTGTTGCATTTGAGGCTGTCATTTCGGACAGTTTCGGATGCAACAGATGACATTCAATTAAAACACAATTGAGTTTCTCTGTAAAGAAAGAGGAGGTTTATTTTGTTAATCTCACAAGATTTACATAAATAAAAGTATCTAGTAACAAAACAAACCTGTAAAGAAAGAAACGACATTTAATGTTATTAATTGCAATGTCGATCCCTTGATCACAATATCACAATCACGATAGTCATCACTTTTAATTATTGAAATCAATTATTATTATTATCAATTTGCTAAATTTGCTTTATCATGGCCATAGATTATTTTTACTATATTTTCAATTATCCATAGATTATAAAACATTGAGTCGACTGTTAAGTAGGAACTGAGGCACATACCAGTGTCAGTCTATGGTACATACACAATGACCAGTCAAGATCGGCATTGTGTTAAATTAAAGAAAATTACATTTTTCTTTACATACATATTAGCGTATCTATTTTATATTACGGATGTACGAAGGAAAAGTGGGCATGTAGGTGCCTATTACACTGTGTCAGTGTCTACCCAACTCTGTCATTACCAGATATGTCTTATGTAAATACCTCATAATCGATTCACTTGCCGCCAATATAATATTTTACCCTAGTAAATAGGGCAATACCTATTATTAAACTAGCAGTTAAAAACCCGTTCTTGTTGCTAGGCCCTGCGGGAAGTTTTTGGTTCGGCTTCGTCCAATTTGAGTGTTAGTGACCAAAAATATCCGGTTCCTCGGATTCAGTGACAGCTAGTCACCGGGACAAAGTAAATGCGACAAGCAATGACGTCATATATAAAATATAGAAATCACAACGTGGTATTATTATTATTCACGGTACGAATCCAATAGTACCTACTTACGCCTGTCAGCCGAATGGAGATTTGTAACCAACTCCACGTACGAAAACGGTTTTGCGTAAGTCGCGACATAGTATTCGAGTCGTATTTGTAGTCGAATTCTTAAATTTCATGCACCCCATGTAATAGCCCATGTGGCGTATAAAAGTGTAAATGGAAAAAAAATATTTGAATTTTTGACGCTGATAATTCGTGGCGGAATCTCATGGCGGAACGCCTCGTCTTATGCAACACCGTTTTCGTAAGTGATTTTTGTTACAAAGCTACTGTCTTGTCGACAAATAATATATTAAAACATTTTTAAACTTGTTTTAAGATTTTCACGGCCAAAAGTATTTTTGTTATTTGTTTTCAGGGTGTTATGCCATGTTGCGCTACCTCCTTATTTAGCCAACGTTTCGGTAGAACATCTGCCGGATCTGCCCTGATGATGGACACTGCAACGCGTTGGCTAAAGAAGGAGGTAGCGCAACACGGCACAACACCCCAAAAACAAATATCGAAAAAAAAAGGTTTTAAACTGGTTTCCACTTATTTTATTAGACCGTTACCGATTTCAGCATGTTACGGTCATCTACAGACTGGTCCAATTTGGTGATTTCAGCCGATTAAGACCATCTTCGGACTGGTCCACTATTAAACTTTCAGCCTATTAAGGCCATCTTCCGACTGGTCATCTATGAAGATTTCAGTCTATTAAGGAGTCTTCAGACTGGTCCCCTGAAGATGGCCTTGATAGCCTTAAATCGCTAACGGTCAAATAATACGAGTATAAGTGAAAAAGAGTTAAAAAACGATTTAACATATTATTAAAAATAAGCAAAATTTAAAAAAAACACCTCAAATGGGGATACCGTCGTCTCAGTGGCATCAACTAATTCCAGGTGATGTACTCACATAAAATAGGCCATATATCAGACCAACGAAGAAAGAAGTAAGAAAAATCGTCAAAAAATGTGTGTTAAGCGATGCATAAATGTGAATATAGCAAGGAGTACCGTGCAAAGACAGAGTTGTGACGATACATCCTCTCTGCTTACTTCTGCAGATAAATGGCAGGATGGTTATATTGTTAAATGGTTGCTCTCGAATTCAGTTTAATAATCCATAAATAGATTGATGAATACAAACATCAAACAAGTTTTTTAGTGTGCACCATTTAAAAATAAATAACACAACTTAATAAAAAAATATATCTCGTCCGTCAAAGATTGAAAGATTACCCTAGTTATGCTCGTAGGTGGATTGCAAATTAAAATCAAATGTGAATTTAATTATGGCTTATGGTTCATTAGCTAATTTTGACTTTGACAGGATAATGAGCAAAAAGTAGTTATGGTAAAATCTTCTAACCTTTTCTGGTAAATAATCCTAAATGAACTTTAGTTTAGTTTTTTTTTAAGTTAGTTAGTTATACTATTCTACAAACCTACATACACATGTAGCTTAGTTCGTTTATGAGTGCAATATATTTTAAAATTTGAAAAACGATCGCCAATTGATTTATAATTGTTATGTAAATTAGAGTACCTAATGTAAAGTTGCCATTTACGATTGCGTATTCGCGATACGTAATGCGTAATGGATATCTACAATAAATTATTATTGTGATTTTAATATTTTTATTAAAATATGAGGCCAATATTCCAATCGAAAGCGTTTTTATGAGTACCATTGTGGAATCCTAATTCGGCCCCTTAGGGACAAAAAAACGTATCTCATTTTTCTCTACTTTTCAGGAGAGCAAAAAAACATAGTTCTCAATCAATCAATGTTGTCTACTTTTAAACAAATGAAACATATTGATAATTTCTTCTCGTTTAGTTAAAGGGTGGTATTTTGTGCTTCTAAATCATCTTTTAAATATAAAATAGTAATTCATTTTCATATGTTTTTTTAAATTTAAGTGCAGCTATATCTCAGTTACGTTTCTTTGATCCTAACCAAAGTGAAAATTGCAATCACTGAACTCAAGTTACGAAAAACTTCCTTCGATATTTGACTTTTTTTACACCCGAAAATTTGTAAAGATGATTTTTAGGAATTAGGATAGTGGTGGAACAGTAATAAAAATATTTCAAGTCTAGAAATTTTTATTGAAAAACTTATTTAAAACAGAAAAACATATTAAATATTTAGGTAACTATTTTCCAACTGATACTATTGTCAAAAAAAAACTTAATATGCTACATAATATTGTAACTTGCTTAAAAAACTGGAATCTTGTACCTGACTAACTTACTAACTACCTAACTAACCATCACGCCGTTTCTCCGCAGGGGTAGGCAGAGAGGACGGACCGCCAAACAACCCAGTCTTAGCACACACTCTTTGCTTCACTCACTTTACTTCAACCAACACCTCTTCCATAGGTCACTCCAAGGGGTTCGCTATATTTGGTGATTTAGAAGGTGTGCCCTGGTTCATGGGGCGAGGTTTTTCTAGGTCTTGACTAAGGAGGCGGATGACCAGGAGACATTGAACCCCGGATTCCTACCCACCCCTAAAACCTTTTTCCTTCCCAAAATTCTCCTCTCCTTTATTTCCTAAAAAAAACCCTCCTCACAGCATCCCCAAAGATGAAATAGGACCTGAGGTAAATTATTTTCCTCAGGGCCTCCTGTGTGGAGCTAAAAAATAAGTTCAACTCATTGCCTTGTTTTAGGAACTTAATAAATATGGTCAGGATCTTCTTTTGAATGTGATTTTTACTAGTTTACATCCATGCCATTTTTCTGTCTTTTTGTTTTTAATTAATTGTTTCCTCAAGTTGATGAAACTGAAGAAATACTCTTGTCCCATCTCAATGACATCATATTTGGATTTTCTGGAAGCTAATCTAACTGCTGGGTACCACCATGAAGGATCAAATATATTTATTTTCTTTGTAGAAGTTTTGATATATCAACAGGTATCACTCATCAGAATGAATTTCTTTCCATTCGCATTAGCTACCAAATACGTATACATACATGAAGCGATTTCATCTGAGCCACGACCAGCCACTCATTCATGTCACATGTAATTTCTAGCTTCATTGCTCCGAACATTAAAAAAAGTTTAATTATAAACTGCCAGGTGTCGTCTATAAAAAATTATCTTCGAACGTATTCTAAATTAAACTCGATGAAATTAACAGTGGATTCATAAGCAAGGGTTTTAGATTGGATTTTACAATTCTGTACAGCAATTTTGCGTTATCTGTGGCGATCATAATCATTCAAAAGAGATATTTTTCTTCCGTATTAGCATTTTCGTATTTAACACACGAGTCGCACATATCTTCGCGTGGTTGTTGGAACTATAGGTTACAGGTGTTAAATATGTTTCGGTTTAACCATGTTTTTTCAGGAACATAATTTGTATCCTTACACAAGTCAACATACATAGTGTACATTACGTATGTGTAATGTCAAATCGGCGGCTAAATATTTAAATGAAGTGTTCGCCCTACAGTAATGTGACGGTACTGTTGGAAAAGACATAATGTGGTCCTTAATGATTTTTTTAGATTCTTCTGGTATTTTATCTCCAGGTAAATGTTTTCCCCTTTTGTTTTGGAGAACTTTTCCATTTTCCAAGCTATTATTAATTATATTTCTAAAAAAAGGTTTCAGTAATATCCAATGTAGTCAAAAAAAATTCTTGGCATTCTTGGATTCTCGAATCGCTCTTAAAGAAGAAGAACTCTTGACTTTTGGCATCGTGAATCCTGATTTTCTGCTATTTTTATTTTGGTAGCAGTTGTAGTAACATCAATTTCGTTTTTGGGGATGCTATGTAGAGTCTTTTTAGGGGAAGGAAGGATAAGAAATTCTTAGAAGGAATAAGGTATAAGGGGTGGTTAGGAATTTGGGGGCCAGTGTGACGGACGAATGAATCAATCCTCTCCACTGCGATGCAAGAGAATGTTCCGAGAGAGTCCTGCTGGAGGGTCAAAAGATCTCCCTCAGTCTCTCCCGACCCGGCCTGCCACGCTGTTGATGGCAGACACATCTGCCGCCAAAATCCGGACAAATCTGACCCCATAAACCCGGGTACCCCTGCTAAGTCACCAAACGTTATCCAATAAATGATTCCCCGGGCGGCGGTACCCATAACCGCCTCTGAAATAAGATATTTTTGGCACTTGAAGAATCTTCCTTATTATTCAACAATGCCACTTCCATTATTCACTGAATCCGTGTTTTGTGTGTTTTCCTTTCCATATTCGATTTATATTGAGTCAAAACACACAAAAAATAACCAAACTAATATTCAAACCACTCGTTAAAATAAAAAATGCCGCAAACACAACTGCCAAATCGTAAATGAATGACGCGTAAGTGACATTTCAGAAAAACAGTTGCATAATCTATGCGGGTGAATCGAACGTAACTAAAGATGCGTTTCTTTGACTCGCAAGCAAATATCTTTTTATTCAAGTTTAAAAAACGCAAGTAACGATACACTCTACTGACATTAACAATAAATGGTTTTCTGTAGATACGCAACGATGTAAATTTGTAACCGTTGAACCTACAGATACGTGTCTTTGTCACTTAACGTAATGTGTTATTTTGTGTCTAGTACCATCCGTAACTCAAAATCGATAAAAATTGAGATACGTTTCTTTGACTCTAAGGGGCCGAATTTATGGCAGATGATGCAAAAGGTGAACACTTACGATATTACTTTATAATATTATGTAAGAATATCTTTCCTTTATTATCAATGTGTGTATTTCCTTTTAACTCTGGTTCAATGAACTCGGATTTGCTTTTTCGGATGAGTCATTTTTTTTCGGATGTGTCATTTCCAAAATTGCAAATGGTTGTGTGAATCCTACTAATATTATAAAGGCGAAAGAAATAAAGGGTATTATTTTCTTTATCATATCGTTGCCTTAGTTCGTTTTTGTCCAACAGACCATTAGAAAATTTTACAGGAAGAGAAGGTTTTCTTTCATTATTTCAATGAAACATTATGAAAGGTGTTTATGATAAAGCTATTCCGTATAGGTAAAGGTTTCATTAGTCTAAATAATTCTTAGTATAGTGATTAACTATCATTTTTTATACTAAATTTTTAATTTTAAAGTGGAGATTGAACAAAAACTAGAATGGTCTGTTGGACAAATAAGATCTGAGGCGACGATATATTGATCTTTTAAACATATTTTTTGATTATTTATAATATTTAAATTCATATTTACGCTCTTTCTAATTTCTAATTTGTCTAAACGAAAACCATTAAAATTACAATGCAGTAACTCAATTCCATTATTAAAGTTAAAAGTGTGATTCATCTCCAATAAATGGTTGGCAAATTCCGAGAAACTGTTATTTTTAAACACCTTTTTCTTTCTTTCAAACTTTCGCGAAGTTTTACCTAAATAACCTTCGTCCTGCATGTTATGCAAATAATAAGCTTGAAAATTACATTTTAAATAATAGGGATACAGATTTAAATACGAAAAAATCTGAAATTTATAAATTAAAGCGTAATGATTGGGTTTTTTTTTATTTAGATAAAACTTTGAGTTTTGTCATTGAAATGAACGTTTCGGAAATTTTTAAAATTAGCTTAAGAATTGTTTTTTCGGATTATTAATAATTTGATCAAATTTTCAATCGATAACATAAATTCATAGGTATACAATTTCAGCACAGATTATTCGAACAGAAAAACTAATACAAGTGCCTTATTGCCTTTCGAAAACACTGCGGATAATATAGAAGAAGTTCCACCACTGTATTAATAAAATCACAAATTAAATAAAATGCCTTAATTTTGCAGTTTATTCACGTCAACGGTGTAGAAAAATATTTTAAGTCGGCAGCTTCAAGAGATCTGCGATAAACTATTAAATCACAAAGAATACAAGTTCTGAAAAAACAAGCTGCCAGTTTATCATCATTATAAAACATCTCCGTTCATCTTGCGTTTTATTATTTTTTATTAGTGATTTTGTGGCTGCGTTTCGTCAGACGTATGCAGTTCGCCTTGTGCCTGACCTTGCTCGCATTGTGGGACGTCTCGATTGCACGAATCTTCCATTTCGTACCAAATAGCTAGCAATAATTATTACACTGGCACCAATATTCAGCCGATGGCTTTTTACTTGGGAATGCGGAGAACGCTAAGCACTTGTACGTGACATCTGTTGGCTGCTGATGATCGAGTATTGATCCGAATCGTGAGATGTATCGATAATACAAGTACGCGTAAATATTAAAAATAATAATTATCAGGAAACGTAATTTTAATCAATTTTTTTGAAAGGTTGCTTCCAAATTTTTTTTTCATGACGGTGTTCATAAACAAGTTACGCACTTGGTTAAGCACCATAATATGTAATTTATTTTTGTTTGTGGTTAGTTTATAATTACGTATTTTTTAATAAGTACCTCAAATGTTGTGTTTTATGCCTTTACGTATGTATAATGTGCTAATATGGTAGGTACTTACTTATACGAATGCACGGCAAATGGCAGAGTCTATTTTGTAAATAATATAGATAAATATTGAATATTAAGTACAGAAGATACCAGCCGTCAAAATGAACTAAACTGCAGCATACCTATTCGAATTACGATCTGCAGTGAATTATATCCCATGTTACGTCACGAGACATGATTGTATACATTTTACCCGAGTTCACTTTGAAAGCTCGTCGTTTTTGGAGATATTGGAACATATAACAATATGGGGTCATACAATAATATTCTAACCCCGATCAAAGTGATCCAGAAACTAATCATTAAAGTAATCCTAAAGAAACCCTCCACTTATCCAACAAAAACGCTTTTCGCAGATTTCACGGCGCCTCGAGTAGAGAATATCTTCGAGAAAAATGCAATTATCCAAATTTACAAAGATAATATCATCAAAAAATTTGAAACTCACCAATCAAAAAGATATGAAGACAACATCAAAATACCAAAAGCTAATGCAAAACAATTATATCTATTTAGGAATATTAGGAATAAAGTTTTTCAACAACCTTCCCATTGAAATTAAAAAAAAAACCAAAGACATCAATAAACTGAAACTCAAACTGAAGCTCCACTTCATCAGGAATAATTAACTAAATAATTACCCGTTTTTCTCTTTCTTTCTAATCTCTATTTTATTTAGATTTCTCCTAAGTGCACAATATTTTAGTATGTAACGGTATCCTATGTATGTACACCTACACATATAGATGATACAGAAGTCTCAATTGATCCTATTATATACTTACCTATTGCATAATGTTATTCTATTTCAGTTATAATAATTAGTGTAACTCGCTCATCAAGCACAAGAACTAGCTTCTTCTTTGGTGAGATTGCAATTTTTAAATAATTTCTGTACCAATATGTAATTTATATAACTCCATTGTACAATTATATATCTATATTAAATAAAATAAAAATATATATATAACTTTTTTATGGAGAACCTGAAAAAAAAATTTGTGTCTTGGAGGCCCTGAGGAAAATAATTTCCCTCGGAGCCTATGTCATCTGGGATGCTGTATGGGGGGACTATTTTAAAAGCAATGTTTTTCTGCAAAGTTGTTTTATTAATTTAAATACTTATTCTTGGTATTTGAGATAACTACAGTTGGAATTTATATTGTCATATAAAAAAGTTTTATCTTATAACTGAATCTTTTTGCTTAGCATTTTAGATTTGTATTTCCTGAAATCTGTTTAAAAATCTGAAAGATTATGCTAATACAAGTAATACGTTATCGTTATCACGTTCAAACCTTTACGAAAATAGCGCTTGGCTTTAAGCCGCCGCTACCCAAATTTCTACCGATTTCTTACATAATATGAAACATTTGAAGTTTTTAAGCTCTTAAAAAAATATATGTTATTTTTGAAGACAATATCTAGACTCGTTCCACGCTGAAACGCAAATTATATAAAATTCCCTCGATAGAAAAATACATAAAGTATGCTCCGAAAATTATTAAAAACACGTTTGTTTCAGTTATTTTACAAGTTATAGTTGTGAAAAAAATCACTTCTTCAAAAATTCATTTCTTTAAATGATACTTAAGATACCTTCCACGAGATTTTGCTCTATTTTAAACGAGTCGTGTTTGTACATTTCCGCAATTTTCCATCGATTTTATCGCTGTAAATGTTAGCGCCCTCCTCTAACATTCGTAATTACACATATCTCTCCATCTTCTTCTTCTTGAGCGCGGATGTAGAGCCTTAACAAAAGCGGGAAAAAAACCTTTTTCATTAGAACTTCCTCTTCCTTTCAAAAAGGATCCTCCAGACACCATACTCTAAGATGACTTAGGCCCTGAGGGAAGTTATTTTCCTCAGGGCCTTCTGTGTTGAGTTAACATAGAAAGAGTGGGGGTTCGGCCGTTTGCGGTTGGTTTGTTCTATTCCCATAATTTGTGGTTCAGCTCTCAGTTCCGGCTCGCGTGTGTTTACGAAGCCTCATATATTATTTTTCATTTCACTTGCATTTTTCACAATAATGTTAAAAAAAAATAAAAATTATGTAAAGCGGAAGAATAAAAACAGAAGTGTGAGGAGAATATTTGACGCAAATGTGAATGGTTGAAGAAGTTAGTAAGAATAATTGTAGGTCATAATAATACCTATCTATTTCAAGTTGAATTCAACATCAATATACTTATAATATTTATAGATTTGAATTCTTCCAAATCAGATAATCCCGCAATTAAAATTGAATAAAATCGTTATAAAATAAATCAAGTATATGAAACGCGAGGACGGTGAACATCCGCCTGTGTTCGATGTGAAAATACAAATTATATACATTTAATTGTGGTACTGCATTACACGATTTGAATTATCGATATTAAATGCTTGCTTTGGTAAACTTGAAGGTATTTATATCTACTTAATGCCAGGAAGTGCTATTAATATAATGATTATTAATATGTTATGTTGATAAATAGGAGCGGTTGGAAATAAAACATGCTTTTATTTAAGTCCTTCATCAATATTTAAGTTATTTGTATATTTTAAATGATTGTATGATTTTTCGGTTTTTACACTAAAATTTGTAGACGTGTCCTA
Organism: Limnephilus marmoratus; assembly: GCA_917880885.1. NCBI lineage: Eukaryota > Metazoa > Arthropoda > Insecta > Trichoptera > Limnephilidae > Limnephilus > Limnephilus marmoratus. The sequence continues at coordinate 8,753,640 of OU862918.1, forward strand.
TGAGTTACAAGCATTGGTCATGTATACCTTATCAGAAAAGAGGAGCTCTTGTACCTGATAAGGGACACACGATTCTCACTTATAATATGTTTTGTATAAAATATTTACTTTTTACAATAATGTTTTTAAAAAAAAACGAGTGTGCTTTAGACCATACGACTGAAGTAAAACTACAAGACAAACCTCGCCCAATGAACCCAGGTATCCCTGCAAAGTTACCAATCGTAGCGAACGGGGTGACCTATGACCTAGGGGTGATATATGACATTGGGGTGAAATATGACCATGGGGTGACCTACGACCTTGGGTTGACCATACCATCCTTTTTCTTATCCTTATCCTTATCGCTCCCCAAGTCAAGCATAGCAATCGATCACCGTTCGCATCGATTACCGTTCGCTTGACATTTTTCGTAACAATCACCACTTTTCGTAACGCATTCACCAGCTTACCCCCCAAGTCGAGCGTGCGTAAAAAAGTTTCATTTAAAAAAATTGTTTAATTTTGTTTATTGGTTCTGATTGCTGGATGATACAGCGCAATTCAGAAGGGAGGTTATTATAATTGTTTTATGGCTTGGTAAATATAATGGTTTTATATTTGTGTTATTTTAAAATTAGGTGTAATAAATTGGTTTCCATTTCTCATTAATTTGTAAAATTCGTGGGAGTCTTTGTTATTTTTTCCTTCACACATTTTTATAATGGAAGCTTGCTTAAATATGTCTCCTGGAATATGTGGTACTGGAAACAATTTAAAAAGTAATTCTGTTGATGAGGTGGATGAGTTGGATGAGGTGGATGTGTTTGTTTATTTGGGAAGTATGTTTACGAGAGATGGGAAGGCTGCCGTCCATAATGGTGTTCTGTTACCCTGATGTATGGCAGTGAGGCATGGAACTGGCAGAGGAAGGATGAAAGTGACTGCAGAAATGAGATCTCTGAGGCGTATGTGTAGTAAAACCATGTACGATCGTGTGAGAAATGTAAAGATTCGCAAAGAATGCAAAGCTGATTTAAGCGTAATGAGTAAGATCAAGATAGGAACGCTCCGATGGTTTGGGCATGTAGAGCGAATGAACGAGGAAAGGGGTGTAAGGAGAATATATGACGCAAATGTGAATGGTAGAAAAAGTCGGGGAAGCCCGAAAAAGAATCAGATACTTGAGTCGGGCCATGTCAAGAGTCAGAATAATAGAAGAGCATGTATGAGACGATGTATGAATGTGAACGAGGCAAGGAGTGTGTGCCAAGACCGAGTTGTTTGGCGGTCCGTCCTCTCTGCCTGCCACTGCGGGGAAACGGCGTGATGGTTAGTTAGTTAGTCTGTTGAGAAAGCAGATTTTTTTTAGATCGGCTTGTGTATAATTTTAAACTTATATGTATGTAACATAAAAAAAAATCCAGTTGGAAAATTAGATGATGTACTGCATGTAAGGCTGTGTATACATACGCGAGCCAAAACACTAATTATGACAAAGGAAGTAAGCAAACGCAAATAGCACGAAACGACGCTGTATGCAGTATATCTACTTGTTTTAGATTTTTTTTTCAATAGCACCATTCCCAACATGATACGGTGTGCTAGAATAATTACTCTACCGTGTGATATCTTGAACAAATCGTTTTGAAGACTACACAGTCCTCTGTATAGCTTGTTCAGAGATGAGGTAGTCCTTGAAAAAACCGCAGAATTCCTAAGTGTACATAGGTAGTTACCGCATTTTAACTTTCAATGACCTTTTGGCAGCAGGCTTAAAGTTGCGGTTTTGGTCCCGTCAATTGGGTACAATTATCAATGGTTACAGTCCAAAAAAGTAAAAAAAAGTGAACATCGCTCAATTGTCCCAACTTCGCGGTCGAGGGGAAATGCTCTCGAATAGTGATCCGTAGGCATTGACGTATGATAATACTTGATCGAAGTCCGTAGGTGACGGATTTAAATCCCGGCGAGCGCAGTTTAATTTTATTTGAATGATTTTCATGATTTAATCATTTCATGATTTAAAAATATTATAAGGTGTATTTGCGGCACGTTCCAGAGTGGAAGATACTCTCAGTATCGCCCTGGTATATGACCACAATTCAAACGAAATCGAAAAGTTGCTTGAAATGGCATTAGCCGTGTTTGGTGACTAGATTTGAATAGCCAGGTACTTCCCCACCTTTTCTTCCCCATCGCCTTCCCCTACCCACTTCAGCCTCACAACATACCCAATTGAAGATGCCATAGAATCATTGGCTCCAGACGGGAGCTGTTAGGACTCTTGTGATGTATTCACGTAAAAAGAAACTGCCCGGAATCAGTGAGATTATGACATCCTGAAATGGGATTTGTGGGGATGCTGTAAGGGAAGAGAAAGAGACGGGAAATTAGAAGGTTGATGCGTACCTAACTCTTCAGATCTGTACACATTAATTTTAAGTCTACTTTAGTGTAGTGTATCTAAAAGCTTCCGGCTTTTAGACATAGATGAGAGTGATAAGAACTGTCCTTAGATTCCGCTAGATGGCAGGTAGCTTAGTACCTAAGATGAGCAACAGAGGGTCGAGGAGCTCAGAGAGGGTGTTGAGTAAAACGCTCTCATTAGATTCAATTTAGCCAGCTCCTAGTTAGGTCGACTAACGAGGTCAATATTGTAATACGCGAAGTATTTAATAAAACCAGATAAACATCAAGAATCTATTTATTTCCAAGAAGTAAACTCCATCCAAGGTGTATTGGAGAATCTGTTAGTGTGTCTATAAAACTACAGAATCCTGAAAAGTGGCTTTGAACCACCAATAAAACACCTGCGCTGCTGTTCTTAAGGAAACTTTTAACTGTACGAATAAATAATCTATGTCTCTAAATAAATCACTATTTGAAAGAATGTAGGTTAGGACTTTGTAATTTATAGTAGATTCGTCTTGCACTAACATTGGCCAAAGTTCTGAGTAGACCGGAATGAATTAAATTTTAAATAGGCACTGCAGCTGCCTCCAGCCACGGTAATGTTTCAAATGTTAATGTAATGGTCTTCAGTTGAACAAAGTTTTTCTGACCCATTTGAAAGTTTAGGGGAAATAAAATGTTACTTAGTTTAGATAGTTTTACTGGGCTAATGAAATAACAGTAAGAAAATACTGAGAAACACTTAGATATGGTAAGAAAATATACACAGATAAGAAGAGTTAAAATAAACGAAATTTCTGATGGTGAAATTGCCGATTTTTATGGAATAAAGTGCTGAAAATGAGCCACAATGGGACGAATCAGATCTCAAATTGCAGTATAATAATAATAAATACATGTTTTATTATCTTCCTTTATTGTTACAAGAAAGTAGAGATAATAATATCGTCACTGGGATCACGTGCTGAGGATTTCATTTACATATTAAAATTAACCGACCAGAGCCAGTATGACGAAAGCACGGAATGAAGAACTGCAGATAGGAAAGAGACGGAGAAAAAGAAATCCTTGAACTACCCGGCCATACAGATTAAGTATAATTCTAAATAAATAAGTAAACAATAAAAATACACAATTTTCGGAGTCGGAAATAGGCACCGTCGCCATTCTTCGAATGACCAACAACACCTGTGTCATAGATCACCTCAAGTGGTTCGCAACGTTCGATGACTTAATTGTTTTTGAAGTAAAACTTCTTGAATTGGGGAGTAAGCTGGTGAGTGCTTGACGAGAGTGTTACGAAAAGTGTGATCGAGCGAGGCGAACGGTCGGCCTTTACGCACGCTTGACTTGGGAAGTAAGCTGGTGAATACGTGACTAAAGCATTATGAAAAGTGTGATCGGGCGAGGCGAACGGTCGGGCGAGGCGAACGGAATTTGAGAAGGAGATATAAGTTAGTGAAGTTTTACTTCAGTCGTGTGGTCTAAAGCACACTCGTTTTTTTGGATGAGATTTGTCACTGCTGATGAGGTTCGTCACTATTTTTGAAGAGGTCATCTGGTTCATTGTTGATCGTGGTTAATGTTGATGTTGAAAGAGGTTCGCTACACTTGATGACTTAACAGAGGTGCCTGGGTTATTGGGGAGAGATTTGTTCAAGTATTGGCGACGCATGCGATCACTCACCAACTGCGTGGCACACCCAAAGAACACCCATTCACCTCTTCAGTCGGACTCTAACAACCTATCGCCTAGCATCATTCTGGGAGGGATGAATTCATACTTCTGTCACTCTTGGACCCACTGGCCCCCAGATTCCTACCCACCTCTCATTCCCTTTTCCTTCTTAGTAGCTCCTTTCCTTTATTTCCATAAAAGACCCTCCACACAGCAGAAGGAAATTAATTATTCAGACGAGATTGAGGTCAAAGTGAAGATCATAAAATCGATAAAATTGTAGGTGATTGAATCTTTAATCCAATAAAAAGAAATCATCATTGAAAATCAATAAACAACACTTTAATCGTCATCGCAATCTCTGTATGGGAACCGATCGTGCATTGTGGGATGTTGGGATGTAGAGTGTGGATATATTGAATTGTCTGAGGTACGATCCATAATAAAATACCCACAGGGTATCTGGTGATTTAAATTGGTAACTTCTTTTTCATGAGTGTAACATGTCGTAAAGGAGGAATAAATTTCACATTCAAAAGCCGAATCGAATTACGGAATCAATGAAGCGAATTCATTAATTCACTGAATACTGTGAAATCAACTGGTTTAATGCACATTTTGATTGAACATGGGTCTGAAAACGAAAGCAAATATATTTTTTACTTTTCTAAAGAACCTTCTTGCAGGACTAATATATATATATATATATTTATACGTACTTTAAATTTTACACTATTGATAACACGTTCACAAAACGGCACGTTCCAGAGTGGAAGATACTCTCGGTACCGCCCTGGTGTAAGTTAATGCGCGTTTTCATCAAGCGACAAAATATCCCCGACAAAATATCCTACGGATAAAACATCCTCCAACAAAATATCTAATAAAACCTAACCTAACCTAACTTCACAAGACTTCTGTTTTATTTTTGTCCCATTTTACTATTTTTTTTTGTACAATAATTTATTGTCTTTACAGGATGTCTGCATTATTTTTGTCCAATTTTTTTCTTAGGTTAGGTTAGGTTAGATTAGGTTAGAATAGGTTTTAGTAGATATTATGTTGGAGGATTTTTTAGCCGTAGAATATTTTGTCGGGGATATTTGGTCGCGGGATCAAAAGTCGCGGAACCCTAGTGTAAGACCACCATTCAGAATTGAAACGTTGCTTGAAATGGCTTTAGCAGTTACGTTTTAAGATTTTCACGGCTATAGATTTTCACATCTACCGGATCTGCCGGATCTGCCCGATGATGGACACTGCAACGCTGTCCAAAAAGTTGGCTAAAGAAGGACGTAGACAACATAACACCACAAAAACATATAACAAAAAAAGGCTTTAGCAGTGTTTGGTGATAGATTTGAATTGCAAGGTACTTCCTTACTTTCCTCTTCCCCATCTCCTTTTCCTTCCAACAAGCCTCAGCATCAAAACATACCGTAGTTGGGGTTGCCGTAGTTTCATTGGCTCCAGACGGTAGCAGTTGGGAATATTGTGCGGTATTCACATTAAAAAACATTAAAGTATTCTAAATTGGTATCAATTGTGTAAAATTTAAAACAATTTTATTAGTAAGGGGGGGTTTAGGTAAAGAATAAGTGGTATGTAGCGTACAAATATCTATGCATTTACAAAGACTGTGACATTCCCTTTTGCGGAATTTGGCGATGCCGAAGGAAGTAAGACGAAGTAAGACGGAAGACGAAGAAGAAGAAGAGTAACACTGTAATGCCGTCCGAATTGTTGGCTAATGAAGGAGGTAGCTAAACACGATATAATAACCTAAAAATAAATCACGACAATGGTTTGGCCGTGAAAATCTCAAGTCATTATCTAAGCTTTAATCTTTTCTTTACTCTAAAACGAAACATGCTGTGTGTAAGTTATGCATCTGTTTAAGTTCTGTGACAAAGTCAACTAAGGTTGACAGACCTTATAGTTATAAGGTCTGTCAATACAGTAGTTACTGTATCTTTAATCAGGAAGTCTACAACCATTTAATAACACAATTGTAAAAATTTCAATATGTTTACGTCAGTCAGAAAAAACTACTGAAATAAAAGCGTGACACTTATTACTCTTCAACTGGTTCTACAAAGAAGCACCTTGATTCTACCTAGAGATACACCAATTATTTAGGGATCAACGTTTTCTGAAGGCCGATGTTTTAAATTTCATCGCACTATTAATTTTATCACCATTTTTTCTCAATTGCAATGGTCTCACGTAGGTAAAAAAGCTAAAAAAGGGAATTCGTCGCTTTGGATAACTTATCGGTTTTAGAAACACGAAAAAGGCAGAAATTTAAGTTAATTAATATCAGTAACCAGCAAGTTAATATATATTTTTTTTATTTATTTGGTAATTTGGTGTTTAAAATTATTCACACGCCAGCAACCAAAGATCCTGTTCTGTCTAGACCTAGATCAATGCTGCTCAAAGGTTGATAAGGAAAAAGGATTCTACAAGTATGTTTTTTATGATCCGGTATTTTTACGTATGTAAGGTCATTTAGTACGTTATTGACAACGCTGCCTTTCGCCCCACGATAAAATTGCAGGTCACATACCGATGAGAAAAATTGTAACAAAAACTTAAAAAAATATATTTTCAATTACATCATTTTATTGACTGAGCGTAGGAAAGTATTGCTTTAACTGTTTTGCATTTCGTCTGTCTGTCATTATTTTTTTTTAAATACAGACAAGCTTTCCTTATGAATAAACCTGACGACATGTCAGTGGTTGGGTGGGCATAGCGCTTGGGTCCCACCTGGGCGTCGCGTGTTCGATTCCTCGGCTGGCTAAGTCCTCCATCACAGCACAAGCAACATTTTCGGCTTTCTGTGGTGGTAGTAGGAGATTTTCAAACATTGTTGGTTTATTCGTAACCCGGGAATGTTTGCCTTTCTTTTAATTAAAAAAAAATGAAAATGTCCTACGATAACAGTCGAGGAATTGAACTCACGACGCACGACTGGGTGGTACCCAAATGCGGTGCCAATCAGCCACTGACCAGTCGAATTTGCGAAATGTCAGAGCAGGAAAATATCGATTTTGTTCAAGAGGTTGATAAATTAAAATGAGGGCATTACCAGAGAAAACCGGAAATACGTCATTTTCAAAAAAGTTTTTAGACGTATTGACTCTTTTCCACAAAAAAATATAAATTGATTTCGAAAGATTGTTCTTTTATCTAGCATTCGTATGTAATAAATTTTGAGAAATTTTTTTATTTTTTAGAATAATAAGGTTATTCCATAGGTCGTTGGCAGATTTGTTCAATTTTCAAAAAAGTTTTTGTATTATACCACACCCATTTCAAATAATAAAATCATGCAGTAAAATAAATCAATACATTATCTAGCAAACGTATGTTTTAGAATTTTAATTTTAGTTTCAATAAAATCATTAAAAAATATGTACGTACATGTGTTTCTTGGCGAAAATTGGTCCGTTTGTGTATTTATTTGCGCACTTACAAACTAATATATTTCAGATTTTTTTAACATTCTTATTAAATTTAGACATTATTAAAAAATGATAAATACTTATAATCAAAAAATAACTACAAAAACTACATTATTTTAATAGTTTTATCATCACGCCTTTCAGCATTTTTGGATGAAGGTATAAATTAAAGCTAATTTGAATTGAAATAAATTCGATATTGAGTTATAATTTAAAAAAGCTGGTACGGAGAATAATTAAGCTTTCTCATTGTAACCGCCCTGCACGATCGTAAGAACAACTTTCGACGAAATGCGGATTTTCGTCCGCTGGCTGGTTAAACGCTCTTAAGGTTAATAATCATTGATAAATTTTATTAATACGTTATATTTTTGTTAAACAAGCTGATATAATTACTGAAATCGTAAAGTTGCGCATTAAGAGAAGCTTATTTAAGTTGACAATCAGTTTTACTTTGGTTTCGGTTTCTCCACGAGCGAAGGGCCTAACTGTCATTGAGTGTGTCAAAAGGGATGTTACTTTGGAAAATTTATTTGTTTCCTTATTTGGAATATTGAAAACATATTATTTTGACGCGAGGTCCACTGTTCACAAACGACTAGTTTCGAACTTCAAATAATAGTGACTCTTCAAACTTGTTCGTATGGGTGTTAGGATTACCGTGTTATGTCCGTAAATCTGTAAATATCTGTGTTAAAAAGCTATCTGCTTTAGGTCTATTTCTTCCAACCGGACCTCTTGTCTTCCGCGTTCAAATTTGTACCAACAACTCAGACGAGCCTAGATTTTTACGCCGTGCCTTGTCAATACTTATGCAATAAAAAAATTGCTAAATTCTTCTACCTATTGGTCGTATATTAATGATGCTTCATCAAAACCCATAACTCGTTATTATAATCACAACAATATTTGAAGTTATTCCAAGAATTAAAAATAAAATAAAATTTAAAAAGGTTTTGTTTAGAGTATTTATTTGTGCATTGAAAACGGATGTAACATCTTTTGTTCCTTTGAAAATTATCTCATAATTATATTGTGTTTACTCTTGAGATTTATATTTAATATTAAAAATAACACTTGGTTTTAACACATACAATGCTTAAGAATTAAGACTGCAAAACCCACTTCACTAAAAATCATGTAAATTTATGCAAATGTGTGATTTTAATTACATCTTCGGATGAACTGATCAGTTAACATGATTGCACCTCTGCTAATCTCATTACTGTCACCTGGGGGCGTAATTTATGTCCCCAGACATAACATATAGGTATTCCAGGTATATTATGTAATCTGCATCGGATGTGTTCTCATTGTAAATCGGATGTTGTTCATTCGTATCGTTATTGGTCGACCTTGATGTCTTTATAAGTCTGGCCTCGACTTAACTGTGGGAAAACGACGTTTTTGATACACAACCATTTAATTACTAACAATGTGTTACAATAAAAACAGCCCACACCCACGCCTGATAAAACACATAAAATATTAGACAGATCTTTTTCAATATATTACCAAAAGTTTTTGTAATCATATTATTTATATAACGTACTTGCGAGTTCCCGGAATGCGTTGTAATGTCACTTATAAATAAAAATGGTTTCTTCCTGCATGTTTTTTCCCATTCGTCCTTCCGCCTTCCCTTTCTCTCCCGAGTCTCCCTCTCCCTCTCGCGTCCCTTCTCCGCTTTCTCCGCCTTCCCACCTCCCTCGCCCCCTTCCCCCGCCCGCGAAACCCCCTCCCGAAATCCCCTCCCCCATACCCCCTCCCCCATCCCTCCTCCACCTTCCAGCATTTCGTACATTTAGTCCCGGTACATTCAGTTTTTTTCATTCGGCTTGCGTGCCACCAATAGCAATCTTTTTATACACATTTCATAACACCAGAGCTCACCAGTAGATATATATAGAAACCTTCGCAGGCATGCTTACAACAACTCACCAAAGTTTCTTCGCAATCGGATGAACGGTTTAGTAACACGTTTTCAGGAAGCCAGCGCACGCAATTATATATAGAAAGCATCTCGGGCATGCACATTGCACACAACACACATCAAATCCCCAAATTTTCATGGCAATCCGATAAACGGTTAGCAACACATAGTTTAATGACGCCAGAACTCACTATTTTATACAGCAACCATCGCGGGCATACGCACATCAAATCCCAAAAGTTTCATCGCAATCGGATGAATGGTATAGCAACGCATAACATCTCACCTCCATTTGTATCAAATAAATAAATAAATAGGCAGAAACAAACATATTTTCATATTTATGTACATAGATATTTTTAAAGCTTGAAAATCAGTGTTCGTGTAGCTAAAGACACACCTACGCGTTTTGTAAACTGCAAGTTCACAGCGTTGCGAAATTATTGCTGACGCATTTTGTTAGCACTGTGTTGAAGGTTGTGTGAATGTGATTTCCCAGTCATCGCGTGAAACAAGAGTGATCATATGATCCAAATTAGGAGCGGTCTCTTTTCTCAGTGAATGATGTTATTTGTATCAAATAATGGAGAGGAAATAACCTCAAGTCATTCACTCATCACGTTTTGCTTCACAATATACATTGTTCAACCGTTTCCTAGACGCTTATTTGAACACCATATAAAAAGTGTAAATATGATTATTGTGTTATTTGTTTCTGTTTAAAAAATCCATTGTATTTTTGTAACTGCTGTAATTTATGCAGTCACTATATTAATTTATAATGGTAGCTTTGTTAAGGCAAGTAGTAACTTAGCCGTAGGCCTGGACGGTTTTGCTGTCATAATTATGTCGATATATTTTTATAACCTTACCAGGAGAGTAGGAGATGACCTCGGTGTTTTTGCATTTTGCATATCCCTCTCAGCAGCCCACGATATCTTCTGGCTGTTGGTTTAAGAATGATTACAATAGCATTACAACGGATTGTGGCAAATGGGCCTGAAATTGGAAGCGAATTTTAAATAATTGTTTTGTTTTGGCTTATGAATGGAATGGAGTATATTATGAGGTTTTAGATGCGATGCAAAAAGCATTTATTTTTCTTTCTTCGATATAGCTGATGAAGGTCATCTTTGTAGACTGAGATTTGTCAAACATAAGAAGAAATCGATGCTTCTAGTTGCTCCACGTTTAGCCTCTCAGGGAATTTGTGAATAAGAAGTTAATATAATGCTTCCACAAGAGACATTATTCTAAAAATATAGTAAAATCTAAAGTATCCAGGAAGGAAGATACTCTCATTACCGAAAGCACACGAAAATTAGTGAAACAGTAGGAGAAAATGTATACTGCCGTGGTTGGTGACTTCCTTGAGAATACTTACCACAACAGTATAGCGTAGCTCTCCATAGGAGGCCCTGAGAAAAATAATTTCCTTTAGGCCTATGTCGTGGAAGTGGGTGGAAGATCATTTTAGGAAAGGAAGTACTGGGTAGGAAAAAGTAAGAGGGGTGTGTAAGAATCTGGGGGTCAGTGTGTCCAGGAGTGACGGACGAATAAATCCATCCCTCCTACTACAGTGCAAAGCGATGTTCCGAGAGAGTCCTGCTGGAGAGGTAAAAAGGTCTTCCTCATCCAGTCTCTTCCGATCCGGCAGGCTGCGCAGTAGGTGGGGGGGGGGGGGGTACCCAGTACCCAGGTACGCAGTGCCAAGCGCAACTACCGCTAGGACCCGGATAAACATCACCCCATGAACCCGGGCACCCCTGCTAAGTCACTAAACGTATTGAACCACTTTGGGTGACCTATGACAGAGGTGATGATGAAATGAGAAATATAAACGTTAACAACTGAAATAATTTTTTTCACGTACGTTTTTCTAAAACTATGTAAAATATATATATATATGTATTTGCATGAGCTCCACACAGGTGGCCCTGAGGAAAATAATTTCCCTCAGGACCTTTGTCATCTTTGGGGATGCTCTGTGGAGGGTTTTTTAAGGAAAGGAATGAGAGGAGAGTTCTGGGAAGGAAAGGGGTTTACTTTGATCAGGGTTTCAGTGTGTCCTGGTCATCCGCCTCAAAGACCTTGACAAACCTCACCCCATGAACCCGGGCACCCCTGCTAAATCACCAAACGTAGCGAACCACTTGGGGTGACCTATGGCAGAGGTGTCGGTTATCCAATAATGGTACCCATTCCCGCCTCCCAAATTTAAATATGGTAATGTATATTGATTTTGACAGTCAAAATATTACAAACTCGGGTTACTTACACCAAAATACACATATTTATTATGCGTGACGTTCATCTTGATTAGCATCATCATTATCACATCTCCTCAAACAGATGACGCCCTAATACCCAATAACGAGACAAGGTACCAGGGCGACATAACAGAAGCGGGATTAGCGAATAGTCATTATTATTCCGCGAGCTCACCGTCATAACCGAACATCGGCCGTATTATTATGAATGGAGTAATCCCGCTTGATTCGGTACGTGAGCCTCGCGGGTATTGTTCCTGATAATCCAGGTATTGTGACGAAGTGATGAACGTCCGTGAAACCTCCTCTTGTTGCATGCTCTCCTGATCCATCCCTGAAAATGTACATCATCTTTTGTGAAATATTTGTGTAATTTTTATTTCAATATAAAATAAATCAATAAAAATAATTTAAAAAAAATAGACCCATGAAACATATAGTTTGGACAATGAAATTTAAAAAATACTAATTTTTGATAAAGCGTAACTACAGTTTTCCATTACTATTATAGCAAGAACTAACGCCAATTTTAGAACAATTTTGTAGTGCGTTGACATCGGCATTGTCAACGTCCAGAAATTGACATTGGTAGTAAAACGGCGGCGTAACTATTTCTTAAGGGGTTCGACTTGCAAGTCGAAGATCGCAGGTTTAAATCCCGGCGTGCCCAAATAAATCTATAGTGCAATATAGCACATTCAAAATACCTTGGATAGATTTAGAAATTCGATGAGGAATTTCAAGATTATACAACAGATAATAATCCTCTTTGAATGTGTAACCAATTATATCTTTCCATGAACTATTTTAATTTTATTTTGAACAGTTTTTGAAGTGTAAATTTCTTTAACACCGTTGTGTTCTGAAAATGAAACGAAAAATAGCGACACCAAAAAGAGGCAAAAATACACATTTATAGGATTTAGCCTGCGAGAAAATGAGACAGTATAATCGGTCTCCTCTTTGTGCAGTGCTTCGTAGCCGGTATCCTCTTTGTTGTGGTGCTTCGTAGCCTCCTCACTCTTGTCTAATTTAGTTGGTTTTTCTTCTACCGCGTATGAATTGTACATAAGTGAAAACTTCTTTAGCACCGTTGTGATTTGAAATTCGATGAAACGGAAGCGAGCGACACTAAAAAGAGACAAACACATCATCTGTAGGATTTGGCCTTCGATAGAATGAGACGGCGATAAAATATTTATTTCATTCACGGATACTCGGTTCCAATATAATAAGATAAATTCACAGTCCCACGCAAGTCTCCTTTGTATGATAAATCACAGTCCCAAGCCCCTGACGAACCGTTGCAGACATTTAGCTGACCAATGATCCTACGAAATACAAAAAAAAATATTTTAATTTTTTTAAAACAGGCAAAATAAGGCGTCTTCTAGTGACTCCGAAGAAGAAAACACAAATACTAATAAGATGACTAAATGCATAGGAAAAGTTGCACTGGAATTCAACGACAAAAATATAGAAAAAAACCTTTAATTAATTATTTACGGACAAAGAGTCCATTAACAATATAACAATAACACGAATAAAAAAAAGAGAGATGACAATGAAAGGAGAGTACATATAGATGAAGAGCATTGACAAAATACATATTATAATATAAAAGTACATAGAGAAGATAACTACAAGTGGCTTGAAAATGGATTTAAAGACTTTAAAAAATCACATCGCGTATCGACTGCCGAAAGTCATTTCGGCTTATACCAAAAAATTCAATGCTTTGATTTACGTTGACAAGTCTCGACATTTTTGATAAAGTTGAATGATATCCATAATTAATAGAATGTTGATTGAGGAAAAGCAATTCGTTATTTCGGGGTCTACGGGAAGGGATGTTGATCTGGATGAGTTGTAACAAAGCAGGTGTGTCAGTAATATACTGCTGATAATTTTGAGAATGCATATTAGATCAGAGTCCTTTACATGTTTTTCTAAAGAAGAAATGTTTAAAGTTTGTTCAATTTCGTCATACGAGTATTCGCCTCTAAGTCCTAACCTCCACGAATTCCACGTAGGAAGCGACGTTGTACAAATTCGATGTGACAAATGTGAACAGCATATAAAGGAGACCAAATGACACTAGCATATTCAAGGTGAAGGCGAACCAGCAAACACTACCGAGTTTTAAAAGTGCTTTTAAAGTCAGAGGTAATTCTATGAACGAAGCCGAGAAATTGTGATTTGTTTACGATGTTATTAATGTGATCACAGAAAGAAAGTTTGTAGTCAAGAGCGACCCCAATGTCCTTGATAGATGTGACAGTAGAGAGACAAACATTATTTAGTTTATAATCAAACTGAATAGGTTTTTTTGTTCTATTAAAGGAAAAAAATGCATTTATCATTTTTAACATTGATAAAAAAGTGCTTCTTAGTCTCCATATTCTTGCTCGTTTTAGTTTTCTTAAGGCTTCACTTCTACTGCGTGCGAATTGCACATTCTGTATTTTTTTACGTTTCTATTAGTAGGTTTTCACATGAACGCTTGTTTTTCAATCGCATAAAATTTTCGCCACGCAAACATTTTCGACGTTAATGGTTGTAGAAGTACGTGCTTACATTTCAAATATACGCAAGGCGTAGTGTCATTGAAATGAATGAATTTAAATGATTTAGAGAAAAATGTAGTAATTGTTTTAAAGCGCTAATGATTCTAATTAAAATACAATGTCCGCATGTTTTTCGCGTTTACGCAATTAGTAACTACTCAATTATAAAATAATGTTGCCTTTTTTATAGATCAGTACTTAGTTGCTAGCTATTGCGAGTCTCAGTAGTTATTAGTCACTTACTACATTGTAGGTTGGTCACTAGTTATGAATCTTAGTTATAAGTCACAAGTATCTATAATTTATAGATTAAATGAATTATGTTGTAGATCGGGCGTTTAGTGTGATTTTCTCATGAACATGGCGTAATATAAATAATCTTACCTTTATTATAATTTTCAATGTTTTTTTCTGTCGAAAAAAATTACGATAATGTTGGTCGCTCGCCGTATATTCCTAATGGGAATATGTGGCGAGCGATATACTGAAATAGGTCAAGCTAAATGATCTTTTATCGTTTATAGCTAAGTTTGACGACCCTTTTGCTCAGGCGGAAGCTGTAATAATATATATATTATGTAGGTATTTGGGGTTTCAGTGTTTTTAGATCTAAAGGGCTCTCCTCACGACACTGCATGAATGGACTCGGCCGCAGAGAGTCCCTGCATGCGTCCAAGGGCGGATTTAGGGGGGGGGGGGGGGTGCACGGGGGCACGTACCCCCCCCAGACGGTATTTTCGTGTGTTGTGGAGATTCCATCACAGTACATACTTAGAAGCAAAAACTGTCTTTATTTTAAACATTTAATTTTTTTTTTGTTTTGACACTATCATAAACCTTCTTAAACATACTTGAACTTGTAGAAATAAACTTGAAAAATGTACTTCAAGTTTATTTCTAACAGTAATTGTTGATTTTTTTGCCCGTCCGCCTCTTGTGCCCACCCCAGAAAAAATCTTAACAGTAATTGTTGATTACTGTTAAGATTTTCTCTGGATCCTGGATCCGCCCTTGCTTGCGTCTCGTTCTAGCGGCACTTTAACAAACGAGACAGCGCTAGTTCGCTCAAGCCCATGCTCTCTGTCGTGTGGAGAGCCCATAATCTGGCCTACAATTTCTCCTTGTTGGATGGAATTCAGTATTAAAAGAAATTTAGACTATTAAAAGAAAAACAACATGTATTAATATTAATATTTTAGGTACTTGGTACTGGGTAATCAGGCTTGCTGAGAAACAAACAATTCATTTATCTTAACCCTAGAATACTAATCTTATTTTTATACTGCTTAATACTAATCATCGCTTGGGAGGCTACTTTTAAAAAAACAAGTAGTTTTTTTAAGTATCTTTATTAAAATATGAAAAATAAGTTTTTTACATAAGAGAGCAACCTCTGCCTTTTTAAATGCAATAACAAAAATGTGTTTTCTAAATCAACACAGACTTAAATAGTGTTTTAAACTTTAAACTTTTTTTGGTAAAACAAGATACATTAAGAATATGAAAAAAAATTAAATATTCAAAAAATCTTAAAATCTATTTTTTTATTATTAAAATACAATATCAGTCTGTTAAGATCAATATGAAAAAGTAGCATTTAGCATTACACTTTTTATGTCACATAACTTTGAAGTTTGTCTATTTATTTCTTATCACAAGTGAAACAATTAGGCGATCGATGTTCCAGACAATATGGTTTGTTGCATTTCACACAGGAGTATACAGTCATGCGTCTTTTTTTTGCTGGGCAAGAGTTGCACATGCTTCGTTTTCCTTTTTAATGACATTTTCTTGAAAAAAAATCTTTTTTAATGACATTTTCTCAAAAAAAATTACCTTTAATACTAATCATCGCCTCCCAAGCGATCCAACACACTATAATTCGGGAATGATAAGAGCTTGCGAGACGCGTGATCGCTATCCACCGCGTCAAGTTGGGCACTTAGTTCAGGTGAGCGCTCGAGTCGTAACGGTGGCATGAATTTATTTTATTTTATTTTATTTTAATTTTTTATTTTAAATACATAAACGGCTATACTGCCTTTTATTAATAAACATATAATAGAGTACAAAAGTAAGAAAAATAATATCATTACATAATAGTAGTTTTAAACTTAAAAATAACATACAATTATTTTGTGTATCACAACAAAAAATAACAAGAAATAAAAATGAGAAATATCATCATTTCATTTCAACATGTCCATATTGCGTATATAAAGTTACATTATGGAAAAAATAAAAAACTTAAAAACTGAAACCTAAAAATAACATACAATTATTTTGTGTATCACAACAAAAAATAACAAAAAAGAACAATGAGAAATATCATCATTTCATTTCAACATGTCCATATTGCGTATATAAAGTTACATTATGGAAAAAATAAAAAACTTAAAAACTGAAACCTAAAAATAACATACAATTATTTTGTGTATCACAACAAAAAATAACAAAAAAGAACAATGAGAAATATCATCATTTCATTTCAACATGTCCATATTGAAATTATAACGAAAAAACTGTTTGAGTGCTGCCTCCCAGGCGATGATTAGTACTCTAGGGTTAAAGACGTTAAGCTCCTTCTAAATATATTTATTCCGGACTCACGAACTGTTAGATTTTCAAATCTTGTTCGAGTTATTATATAACAGTACCAACCTTTGTAAATTAATTCAACCATATTAAGATATTCATCTCATAAGTACGACTGGATTACCGACTCACTATTTTAGAGGTAGATTTTCTTAGGAATGTAGTGTTTAATCAGCACTAATACTATGCAAATATAGAATGAAAATGACATTATTTACATAATTTCGCAAAAAAGTTAAAAACAATTCATTGTGGCATTTTATTGTGAAATGACGTCGAAGATACAAGTACAAAATTCTATAGCACAAAAATTGTGTGCAGTTCACACGCGGTAGAAGTGAGACCATCAGAAAACTAAAGTAGACAAGAGTTGGGAGACTACGCACAAAGAAGAGACCGATTATTCTATCGCATTCTCTCGCAGGCTAAATCCTATAGATCTATGTGTTTGTCTCTTTTTAGTGTCACTTTTTCGTTTCATCTAGTTTCAAATCACAACGGTGCTAGAGAAGTTTTCACTTCAATGATTCCGGACTTTCAGCTTTAAAGGACCTTAACTAGCCAGCCGCCGAGAACGAAAATTTCGTTGAAAGATGTTCTTACGATCGTGCATGGCGGTTCCAATGTGAAATATTCATTATTTTCCGTTACAGCTTTTTAAAATTATAATTCAATACCAATTTTATTTCATTCGCAATTTGCTTTAATTTATACCTACATCCAAAAATGCTGAAGGGCGTGATGACAAAACTATTAAAATTATGCACTTTTTGTAATTATTTTTTGATCATAAGTATTTATAATTTTTCAATAATATCTTAGCAAAATAAGAATCTTAAAAAAATATATATATTAGTTTGTAAGACCGTAAATAAATTGACAAACTGAAGTATTTTCGTCATATAACACGTGCGGGGATCTTTTTTTAATGATTTTATTTAAACTAAAATTAATTCTGAAACGTAGCTTTCCCAGATAATTTATTGATTTATTTTACTGCATGATTATATGATTTGAAATGTGTGTTGTATTATACAAAATTTTGTTTAAAAATTTAATCTGCCAACGACCTACTCGTATGGTGTAACCTTTTTATACTAAAAATAAACATTTTTGCTCAAAATTTAAAACATTCCTTTACTTGATAAAAAGACACTCTTTCGAATTTAATTTATTATTCTTTGTGGGAAGCATCAACATATATAAAATTTGATTTTAAAATGACATATTTCCGGTTTTCTCTGGTTATACCCTCTTAAGGTACAGAAGTATATTGCGATTATCAGAACCAGAAAAATTAACTTTTTTCACGGCATTTTTATCGATTTTGTGAAAATACCTCATTGGCTCGAATGACAGGGAGCTGGTATCAGGATCACAGGATTTGTAGAAGATATTTGAGGCCTGCACGTCTTGACCACAAGCATCTAGTGATCTACCTCATGTCTGTGGGGAGTTAACTATTAAACTTTCATGCTGCCCGGATACCGCAGGCGTCTAATTATTCGACCGGGCTCCAGAAGACGGAGCGTAAGATGGTGTGAAGGTGTGACGAGAATAAACATTGCAACGTAGACGTTACAGTTCACCGCTCATTGTGTTGTTGTTTTTTTTAGTAATATTTCTCAATAGTGTAATCCGTGTCTTTTGTAAAAAAAAGAGTGCTTCAAAATAAATTTATCCTTTTTATTTATCACGCACAGAATGTAATAGAACGTACCCGAGGGATTTTAAGGTAACGTAGACGTTACAGTTCACCGCTCACTGTGTTGTTGTTTTTTAGTAATATTTCTCAATAGTGTAATCCGTGTCTTTTGTAAAAAAAAAGATTTGCTTCAAAATAAATTTATCCTTTTTATTTTTCACGCACAGAATGTAACAGAACGTACCCGAGGGATTTTAACCAGCGATTCCTGAGCACATTTGTAGTAAAAAATGTAGAAGGTATGTAAGTTTATTAAAAACAAAAACAAAAAATATTTTTCAACTACACCGCGATACTGTTCCCATCGCTATGCGATGTATCCCGTAGTGACGTCTTTTAGCGATACATGCTGATTTGTGTGGTAATATGCTGTTAGAACGAGACGCAACGCTTATAAAGTGTCCGCTAGGCTATAAACGCGCTACTCTTTTAACTAGTCAGTTGCGGCGTGTGATGGAAAAATATTTTTTTAATATTTTTAATGGACAGCAAAGTGACATCCACATTTTTTACTCCAAATATGCTCAGGAATCGCTGTTAAAATCCCCCGGGTATGTCCTGTTACACCTTATAGAGATAAAGCGGCACAATTTCCATCAAATTAATTTTTATTTACATCTGGTGAAATTGATCATATGTTTGAATGACGAATTTTTTTCCTGAACATCAATTTCGTTGACCTCAGTGCGCACGTACTTTAATCTTTACCGCTCCTTTACCATACTTAGTAGTCGGTCTTAGTTCCATGGCAATACAAATTTATACGAAGACGCTTCGAATGACGATATAATACATATGTATATCTGTGTAATTAACTACCCATTATTGCCATTGATTGTGAGAAAGTGTCAGGTTTGAATATGTAATTGTACTGAATTTTAATTTACTTTCATACGAAGTTGAAACTTTTAGATGAGGCATTATTATCAGACATACCAATTTAGGTTGTCTGTGATCTGCGTTAGTTATTTCTGTGTGAAATCTGGTTCAATAAAGTTAAATTTGCTTTGAATTTAAGTGTTTTTTAAAGATAAGAACTCATTGTTTGAAGAATTCGAAGAGAGAATAGAATTATCTCGTTTATATAGTTAGGTAATTATTTTATATTAACTAATTATTTGATAATTCTATATCCATTTAAAATGCGAGTTTAGTTTTACAGATTGTTAATTTTTTGTTTTTTTTTTAAATGTTTATAATAAAGAAAGCACTGTTTACTAACAATCAGGTTCATTGACAGTGTTAATTCGAAAGGTAAATTTCTGAAAAAACTAACATTTTCTCCTTCGCAATTACGATAATAACCTGCGATTTTCACGGGTCTGCCCTAGAGTTTAAAGTAAAATAATCGAAAAAATTATATAAGTCACGCTCTGACGAAGCTATCATGGTTGCTAAACCTGGCGGGCATTAAGTAAATATTTAATCATTAATTAATTTTTTTTTTTAAAAGATAGACAAAATTCCCGGATTATGAACAACCCGAAAATATTTGAAAATTTTAACTAAATAGCTAACACCATAGTAAGCCGAAAATGTTGCTTGAGTTCTGATGGAGATCTTAGCCAACCGAGGAATCGAATACGGAACGCCAGGTTGGGACCCAAACGCGATGCCAACTTAACCACTGACCGGTCGTTAATTCCAACCTAACCTATCCCTTAATAGAAAATAATTTAAAGAACAATTTCTTTTCCCAATTTGCTTAAATTGTTACGTCAAAATGAATCTCTATAAATATGGATATGTATATTTTTTAATAGTTTAAAGTTTTCAAAGAAATTCACTCCGTTGCATAATTCTCCCCGTGTTACTGCAACTCTTCTGAAGGTAGCGGAATAATGTACTAAGTAACCCGATACGAATTTGTGCAGTATTTTACACCGAGTTCTCCATCTTCTCGAATATCTTTGAATTGTAATGTTTGCAAATGGAAACTTATGGCTATCAACTTGTTGATTAATGAATGTCAATCAAAAATCATCATCATACATTGGTGATATATATTTTGTTGTAAAACCTATAATTTATTTGTTATGGATAAGTGCGCAATGTTTTGGAACAGGGTGGGGGTTGACAACCAACTGCATTTTAATTGACCTGTTTTAGAAATTGCTGTAAGGAACGAAAATTGTTTCGTGAAGTAGGAAAAAAACTAATATCAACATTATTTTCATAAATTTTCGAATCCTATCCTATTAAGAGCGTTTAACCAGCCAGCGGACGAAAATCCACATTTCGTCGAAAGTTGTTCTTACGATCGTGCAGGGCGGTTACAATGAGAAAGATTAATTATTCTCCCTACCAGCTTTTTAAATTATAACTCAATATCGAATTTATTTCAATCCAAATTAGCTTTAATTTATACCTTCATCCAAAAATGCTGAAAGGCGGGATGATAAAACTATTAAAATAATGTACTTTTGTAATTATTTTTTGATTATAAGTATTTATCATTTTTCAATAATGTCCAAATTTAATAAGAATGATAAAAAAAATCTGAAATATATTAGTTTGTAAGTGCGCAAATAAATACACAAATGGACCAATTTTCGTCAAGAAACACATGCACGTACATATTTTTTTATGATTTTAAGAGCGCTGCCGGTCGCTGCGAACATTTATGAATAGGTATTTTAAAGAATCTCTTTTATTTCACTCTCTGACTGTAGTCAGAATCGCGCTCTAGATGTGTGAGTGAATGCAGGCCGTGTGTGAGTGAGCCACGCGTTTCACCGGTAGCCGCAGCCAAATTATTATTTCTGCCGACCACGCATGTACCAATCTGCAAATGTGTAGACAAGACCAAACATTTAATTTCTCACACCGCTGAACCGCTCACAGGAGCGTTCCATTGTAGGCGTCCTATGAATATGCTATTATAGCTACTTATCGTTGTTGCGCGCACAAAATATCCTAAGGGTATTTTAGAATATTAGGATATTTAATAAAAAAAACTTAAAAAAAAAATTTACGACCCATATTTTTATTTATTTTTATTAATTGTAGAGTTATTTTTGATACCATGTTTGGGTGAAAACAAGTCGGCTTAATATACATTTTTTTATTATTAAAACCGACATTTTTTTCTTAAATTTGCGTTCAGGATTTTTGTGCGCACTTTTTATGCACATATGATATTTTGTGTAGCAAACGTAGGAAAGGCAACTTGGCCTTTCTCATATGACATATGACCCATATCCCTCAGGCCTCGGGCATATTTTTTCATAAGGTCGAAATATTTCCGCTTTGCAATAAAATCCAAATAAATGGAATATTTCTGATAGTATCCGAAAACTAAAAACTGTTTTTGAAAGGCGATGAAATACGCTTTTAAATTTTGAAATCCGAAATAAACCTTTGCTTTTCAAATATAAAAATTTTGAACGCACAATTTTTTTTTGAAATGACTCATCTTACGTTTTTTCTAACTAAAATTACTGATAACGAAAAAAATAAAAACACGTACATATTTTTACAAAAATGTATTGTTAATATTTCCGTCACCTCACTTTTGTATCGTTTCATGTAAAAATAATTTATAGATGCAAAATTCCATAAGTTTCATAAACTTTGGTTTTATAAAAGTTCCCAAAGCTAACAAATAGCCGGGGGGGCGGGGGGGGGGGGGGGGGGGGGGAATAAACTGAAAATGTATTTTTTTATCAAAAGGTAGAGAAAATATCTTGTGTGGATAAATATTTTTTATTTTATTTATTTTTGTTTCAAATTATGGTCTTAAAGAATTAATTTCGTATGATTTTGAATGCAACTTAATTTTTTGGTAATTTTTTAAGAGTTAAATATAAATATTAAAAAAATATTTTTGCATTACCAATTGAGTTAATATTGAAGAATATATATATGTACATATACATATTTTTTAATATTTAATATAGATATATAATTATACAGTGGAGTTATATAAATTACATATGGTGTACATACATAGGATACGGTTACATACTAAAATATTGTGCACTTGGGAGAAATTCGAAAAAACTAAATAAAATAGAGATGAATATAGATTAATAATAAATAGAAAGAATGAGAAAAACAGGTAGTTATTTAGTTAATTATTCCCGATGAAGTGTAGCTTCAGTTTGAATTTCAGTTTATTGATGTCTTTGGTTTTTTTTTTATTTGAACGGGAAGGTTGTTGAAAAATTTTATTCCTAAATAGATATAATTGTTTTGCATTAGTTTTGTATTCAATTTTGGTATTTTTTGATGTTATCTTCATATCTTTTTGATTGGTGAGTTTCAAATTTTTTGATGATATTTATATTATCTTTGTAAATTTAGATAATTGCATTTTTCTTGAAGATATTCTCTCCTCGAGGCACCGTGAAATCTGCGAAAAGCGTTTCTGTTAGATATGTGGAGGGTTTCTTTAGGATTACTTTAATGATTAGTTTCTGGATTACTTTGATCGGGGATAGAATATTGTTGTATGACCCCCCCCATCCAATAATTCCATATTGAATTAATGACTGGATTAGTGCATAGTATACTCTTTTTAGATTGTTGAGATTATTGTATATTATTAAAAAAACATTTCTTTGGGTAATTTTAATTTATGTGCGACAAATTTGAGTTAAAAAAATAATACGAATTCTTGCACACAAAAAACTTTTTTTTCTCATTTTAATTTTATAATTTTATATTTTTTTTATATTTCTGTAGTATATAGGGATTTAATTTTATATTTTTTTTATATTTCTGTAGTATATGTAGTATATATTTTTTAAATAATTACCATTAATTACAAGTAATGGTCAGAGTTGCCTCTAAAATGATTAAAAAGATGAGTTTGAAAAATGGGACATATTTATGTCAGATTATTTAGGAAACCGTTGTGAATCAAATGGTGTAAACAAAAAAAAAAATTGGTCGAAAACCTTACATGGGATATTTTGTGAATGCAACGACGATATGTTCTCAAGAGTTTTGAGAATAAATATATATATATTTTTTTTACGTTATTAATTTATCAAAAAAAACATTCTTGCATCTATTTTATTGTATACTTGATGTGGAGAATAACATATTTACTATATTAAGCCAAATAATGTACATGCGGATATACAATTGGATATATGCATAATGATAATTATACTAAAAAGGTTTTATTTCTGGGAGTGCAAAAGTCATACAGCTTCATATGTGCTTAGAGCTACAAAACTACACCTCTTGGATGTTTCTGACCACAAATGTTTAAAAAACTGGCGTAAAAGTACTACCTAATGATGTGTGAGCCCATAGAAGGGTTCTCGAGAAATACAGAAATGCATTGATTGAAATTGCACAAACGAATTGGTTATGGCGACCCAGCTTGAAATGCTGCAAATGGGTCCAATCTTTGTGGCGTCATTTTTAATTAAATGAGAACAAATAACTTTGTAAAAACAGCTTTATGTAATCAATATTATCAACATGTTTCGAAAACAGAGTGTTCTTCGTCAGGATAAGATTAATATTAAAAGACAAACAAGTATAGGCATATGAGAATTAAAGACAAAATATTAAAGGGAGAGGTGATTAATTACTTAAAAATATCACAAAATGCAATTATATAAAATGAAATATAAGAATTATTTTTAAGTTAAATACCCATATAGTATAGCAAAGTCATTAGAGAAGCTGTGTGGAGGTTATTTTTAATGAAAGGAAGGAGAGGAATTTCCGGGTAGGTAAAAGTATGAAATGATGGTGGAGAGAGTCCGGCTGTAGAGATCAAAAGATCTCCCTCTTCCAGTTTCTCCCAATCCGGCCCGCCACGCAGTAAGTTAACAAAAACATCCGCCACCAAAACCCATGCAGACCTCACCCGTGAATCCGGGAACCCATGCTCAGTCACCAAACATAGCGGACCACTTGGGGTGACCAAGTGGTGGGGGTGTTGGTTATCCAATAAATGGTTTCCGGGGCGATGGTACCTAAAACGCCTCCCCGAATTGAAAATTTATTATAGTACTTGACATAAACAATTTTAATTTTGCACAATTTTAGTATGAAAGCTCGGTCAGTATTGGTATACCGCGATGAGTCACTAAACGAATAAAAAATATCGATTACTCGGGCAAGGACAACACTAGTCTACCGATAAAATTCGTTACATCACTACTTCGCTTTGTATGTATGTATTTGTCAAAACCCTCGTTCCCCGACCCCCTCAGGAGAAATGAGCGAAAGGGACACCTGCACGTCGGGCCGAAAATACCTAAATAAAATCTTCGAAATCGATGTTTTGTATTCCCCATTTTTCTCCTCCAAAACTGGACGGATTTAAAAAAAATTTTTCACTAACTGTATTAAAAGAAAATATTCTATGTTGGTACGTTTTGCTTTTTTTCAAAATACATTGTTTAGTTTGTATACTGAACGTTTTTTGACGGCGTTTAAATTAGGCAATTTTATTCATTTTTGGAAGGTCCTAACTTCTATAAGAAGTAAATTATCAAAAAAAACAAAACGTACCGACACGCTAGTGGTCGATATCTATATTATGTAAAAAAAAATTTCGCTCTAGGGTCAAAATCCAGAGAGATAAACGGGGAATACGTTTGTATGGAAAAACGCCGCTAGTATTTCCTCTTAATGAAACTAAAATTAAAATTTTAAAACATTCGTTTGCTAGATAATGTATTGATTTATTTTACTGCATGATTATATTATTTGAAATGGGTGTGGTATAATACCAAATCTTTTTTGATAATTTAACAAATCTGCCAACGACATATGGAATAACCTTTGTACGGGACGTGATTTGACCATTACTTAATTGTATTTAAAATTGTAGTTGATTGATTCTATCAATAAATCAGCTCCCGGGGTCAAGTAATTCCAAAGGGATAAAAAACAAAACTTGACCCCTCCACTCCCCTTTTCCTCCCTATGTGTACATACCTACACACCTTTTAAAGTAATTTTACCTTTTTCTTTGCGCGAATTCGGTCTGTGCGAATCCGTTCCTATACAGACCCTCGCGCAGATCCAATTTGCGCAAAGCCTTGCCACTATCGTGAATTAAATCTTACCCTGTTCACCTTGCATAAATTTGCAATTTGTGCAAAGCCTTCTAGCGTTGTACCTACCTACAGCCTTTGCATAGATTCAAATTTGTGCAAAGCCAATGTATGCATGCACCCAATTTGTGCAAAAGCGATTTGATTTTAACCTGTAAAAGTCTAATCTATACAACACTGTCTATGTTTATAATATGTGCAATATACAAAATAAACGAATAATCGGGGAAGCGTAGAGAGTAGGTCGAGATTGAACGCTGAAGCGTTCTTTGCTTCGTTACGCAAGGGCGGAACGAACGCAGTGGCGCATTCAACTCTAGAGAATGACAATTCCAAGAATTTCATCTCACGAGATGAGAACAAAGGGATAGTACGGGCAGCCTCCCGTCACTACGCCCGTTATATAGGCCGATCTTTTGCCAAATTAGGCAGAGTTCCAGATCTCACCGCCTCAGCAACAACTCGCCTTCTCTTCTGCCTTCTCCGATCTACCACTGGAAAACTTGGACTTCTTCTTGGCCCTGGCCGCACCGCTCACCAAGAAGACCCTGCATATACTTTCGAAACGTCTTTTTCAAGGCGAAGGTACCGCTGCGCTCCACCTACCTCCCTTCCCCTCGCCACCGATCCATTTATCCCTTTCCCCACATTTCTCCCCATTTTTCCCTCACTTTTTCCCCACTTTTCCATCTCCCTACCATTTTTCTCCCTTTCTCCCTAGGCGTCGAAACGGCCAGCCGGCAACTTCCCACTTCATCGTCTGTGCGGCGGGCGACTACAGTGCCTGTCCCGTACAACCTTATTATACTAAAAGTTAAAAATTTTTCTCAAAATTTATTACATGTGAATGCTAGATAAAAGAACAATCTTTCGAAATCCATTTATAATTTTTTGTGGAAAAGAGTCAATACGTCTAAAATCTGATTTGAAAATGACATATTTCTGGTTTTCTCTGGTAATGCCCTCTTAATATTATAAAGGCAAAATTTTGTTTGGATGTATGTTTGTTACTCTTTCACGCAAAAAATACTGAATGGTCTTTAAAAATTCTTTTACTTATAGAAAGCTACATTATTTGCGAGTATTATAGAATGCATAATATGCATAATATGCATATTATACTGGTAGCTCTGGGGTTATGAAATTATTTATTATAAGTTAATTGTCCAGACGAAAAGCAAACAAACAGTTGCTTGGTAACTTGGTGAGTATTTATTTAACGTGCGCTGTCATTTTGTTATTTGTTTAGGTTACTTGGAGATCCCTTTGATAGTTAAAATTCAAATATGTATAAAATAAATGCGAAACTGCGCGTGATTGATTGTTACGCTTAAAAATGAAAAACGAATGTAACGGGTATGGGGGGGGTGGTGAGTAGGGAGAGGGGGAAGGGGGAGATGGGGAGGTGATGGGAAGGGGAGGGGGGTGGGGAAGTGGGGAAAGATGAGGGGAGTGGTGAGGGGGGGGGGGGGGAGGGGGGGGGGGGAGTGGAGTGGGGATAGGGAAGGTGGAGGAGGTGGAGTGGGAACCCCCCTAATACCTTGCGGGCGAAGCCGGAGGCAGAAGCTGGTATAGATATTTCTGAGTTTGACACTCTCTCCCCTGTGTTCCAAAATTTACACAACTGATGAACAATCATTTAACAATGATTATATTTTACGAATTTTTTGTAAAGTTGTTAAACATCTTGAATGTAGGAAGTCACCTGTAAGAGAATTCTCTTGTCTGGTCTGTGTTCTACAATGCCTACTTCAATATTCATTCACAACACGGAGTTAAGAAAATCCCCAGAGGAAAGGGAAAAAAAAGTGTGAAAACGGAAAACATGTGTGAAACATCAGACAATTGTATCAAGTGGAAACATTACGTTAGCTCAAAGGTACATTTTTGTAAGTAAAAAGAACTATTTATCTTCGTAAAGAAAATATCCCATATGGTCATGCTTTTAAATTATTATTGTTTACAAAATCAACATTTTTTTGCTACCCACCTCCGCATATAAAAAAATCAGAGTGTACAATTCACACGTAGAATTCAACACGCAGTAGAAACCTCAAGAAAACTAAAGTATACAAGAGTGGGAAGACTACGAAGCATTGGTTTTATCAATGTGAAGACTGATTTTTTCCATATTTTTGTGGTTCAATTCCAGTGCAACTTTTCCTTTATTTTTGGTTATCTTATAAGTATTTGTGTTTTCTGTAATATTTGTTTTTTTTACGATCTTTTAGGTTATGAAATTTTGAGTTTTGGCGAGATAGTAATATCATTAAAAGGAACATTCATTACCCATTTAAAAGTCGTTTATCGATATAAAAAAAAATAACAGCAAATAAAAAGTTAATTAACTATATAAAGTTAATAAACTTTTAAAATATACCTTACACTTTTTTATTATAAAAACAACCAAGTGTTTATCAAAGTTTTCCAGGGGGAAAATATGACTTTTTTCATGTAACATGTGTTTGAAATAGCATATTATTTAATATTTAGAATAATTTTTGTTTCTAAATCAGGCGCATTCACGTTATTTTCTAAGTCACTAACAAAAATCAATGTTCCATACAATAAATGTGTTTTCCCTTTTTATGGTAGGAATTATGAAAATCTCTTATTCGGTATTCCATCCTAACGATTCTACTACTACCAGAACAGATTTCAAGAAATGAGGCCCACTAATTTGAAAGAAACCGATGTCACCAATTTATACATGACTTTTCGATTCCTGTCCCCTACACAGGCCAAAGAAATTGGTTACATTTGTTCATGAAAGGATTTCGGTATTAGAATTTTTTTGATAAATTTCCCTAGACTTAAGGACCTTTAACCAGCCAGTGGGAGAGAATCCAAATATAGTCGAAAGTACAGGGCGGTTCCAATGAGAATGATTAATTATTCTCCGCACCAGCTTTTCAAAATTATTACGGAATATACATAGATTTTATTTCATTCAAAATTTGCTTTAATTTATATCTACATCCAAAAGTGCCGAAAGGCGTGATGATAAAACTATTAAAATTATGTTCTTTTTGTAATTATTTTTTGATCGTAAGTATTCATCGTTTTTCAATAATGTCTAAGTAAAATAAAAATGTAAAAAAATCTGAAATACATTAGTCTGTAAGTTCGCAAATAAATACACAAACGGACCAATTTTCGTCAAGAAACACATGTACGTATATATTATATAATGATTTTATTTAAAATAAAATGAAAATTCTTAAACATGCGTTTACCAGATAATGTATTGATTTATTTTACTGCATGATTATATGATTTGAAATGTGTGTTGTATAATACAAAATTATGTATGAAAATTCAACAAATCTGCCTGCGACCTGCGGTATAACCTTATTATGTTAAAAACAAACACATTTTCTCATAATTTAAAACATAACATTACAAGATAAAAGAACAGTCTTTCGAAATCAATTTATTCTTTTTTGTGGAAAAGTGTCAATCCGGCTAAAATTTTATTTATAAATGATATATTTTCGGTTTTGTCTGGTTATTCCCTCTTAATTAAGGACCAACTGAACTTAATCCGGGCCTATATATAGTATATATGCGCTTACAATAGACTTCCATCGGCTTAACAAACAAAAACTTTGGTTTTTGTTATTGTTTATATAAAACAATTTTTGTAATGATTTTTACAATCCGGAGGTCGCAATCGAAGGGATCGAATTTCGGCGTGCGCAAATAAATTTAATTTTATTAATTTGTGTTATATCGCAATTAATTCATTAAAAATAATATACAATATATTTGCGGCACGTTCCAGAATGGAAGACACTCTCAGTATTGCCCTGGTGTAATAACACCATTTAGAATTGAAACGATGCTTGAAATGGCTTTAGCTATGTCCGGTGACCAGATCTGAATAGCCACGTATTTCCCCACCTTCCTCTTCTCCATCTCTTTCCCCTCCCAATTGCCTTCAGCCTCACAACATACCCCAATTGGGGATGCCATAGTCTAACTGGCGCCAGACGGGAATAGTTGGGACTCTTGTGAGGTATTTTGGTAAAAAAAAATCTTCAAAGACTGTTACCTATTATATATTCCCTTCAAAATGGCACAGTTTTATCACAAGCAAGATGAAATGGTCTAGACTTCAGACTACCAGAGAGCAGTACGGCAATTTGCCGTCCCGGTTGCTTCAAGTTAGGATAAATCCAGTGCGGCCCGGAGGTAATCTACCGGCTTCAGATTGTTAATATTTAAGGAGAACAACATCAGCCAGCAACACCGGCCAGCAATAATAATGGCCTATCGTTTGGACGAAGTTTCAGTGACCATACATATTTTATATGTCATTAATAGGGTGTTCGTTTTAGAGGGGGTACCAACTGCACTAGAAAATTACGATGTAAACGAGTACTTCTCTTTTATCTATTTTAAATAACCTAGATTTGTTTATTTTTCCTCAAACACATTCACAGATTCCTTCTTCACAATTATGTGAGAACTTTGACTGCGTAAATAGGAATAATTCTCATCTGAGAGCACTCAAATTGGCAAGCCAAGTTCGCACTGACATAAAATGATTTTAGAAAGCATAATATTATGTTACGTAAGTCATTTTTGTTATCACTCATAAGTATAGGAGGATATGGGTACCGTCGCCCCGGGAAACACTTTTTGGATAACCTACCTGCCATAGGTCACCTCAAGTGGTTCTCTACGTTTGTTGACTTATCAGGGGTGCCCGGGTTCAAGGGGTGAGGTTTGTTTAAGTCTTGGCGGCAGATGTGTCTGTCCACCAGCTGCAGGAGAGAATTGTTGAGGGAGTCTATTCGACTTCTCCAACCGTACTCTCTTGGAACATCGCCTTGCACCGCAGAAGTAGGGATTGATTCATACGCCCGTCACTCCTGGATACACTGACCCCCAGATGCCTACCCACCTCTAATACCCCTTTCCTTCCCAGAACTTTTTTGCCTTCCTTTCCTAAAAAGACTCTCCACACAGCATCCTCAAAGGTGACGTAGGCCCTGAGGGGAATTATTTTCGTCAGGGCCTCCTGTGTGCTAATGTAAAAAAAATTACTTGGTGTGTTGAAATGTCACTTTGTTCAGTTTGTCGGTCACCATGGCCACCGGACACACTGGACTTAAAGGGCTTTCACCGACTAGATACAAACGACTATAATGATACGAAAAAAATATTTATGACAGGAGTAAAATCTTTCAGAAATAAATACCAAATGTTTTGAAATAATTATGCGGACGCTGAAAAATTATTATATGGACAACATTTGGTTCAAAAGACACATAGAATAAAAAAAATAAAAGCTCTACCAACCTACCGATTTTATTTTCAAGAAAAATGTGATAAGGACCAAATCCTTTGTTATAAACTCGTGCTTTATAAAGTACCATTCTAGATAGGTACCTTTAATGATGGGGCGTTCCTTCCGGTGTTTTTAGAAAGGGTCCTAATTGAAAAAGTTTTTATTGTGGTTCCCGTTCCCTAATCCTCAAATAACATTTAAAATGATTACACAAGTTAATGAATTCAAACTGTTACACACTTCATATTATTAAACAGAGCAATTTTGGTTGTTAATAGCCGACCGCAAAATAAAAACAAGGTGGCACATCAAAACTATAAAATTATAAATTTAAATTTAACACTTCAACCTATTTGTAAATAGGTATTTACAAATACGTTATTTGAGTTTCAATTTATTGACGAAACAATCAAGGGCCTCCGTGGTCGAGGGCCAAAGCTCTTGACGGCCACAATCCGAAGATTGCGGGATCGAATCCCGGCGTGCGCAAGTAAATTTCATTTTATTGATTTGTGTTTTTTATAATTTAACCTACTAATAGATATTATAAAGGCGAAAGTTTGAATGGATGGATATTTTGTATGGATGTATGTTTGTTACTCTTTCACGCAAAAACTGCTGAATGGATTTTAATGAAACTTTACAATAATATAGCTCATACATCGGAATAAGATATAGGCTATAGCTCAGAGCTCTGGCATTATGAAGTTTGTATAAAAAAAATTGCAATGGGTGGCATGCTAGCTGTGAATGAATGTAACGGGTATGGCGGGTTTGGTGAGGGGGGGAGAGAAGGGTAGGGGTTGGTTGAAGGGGGAGGGTGATGAGGGGAGAGGGTTGGGGGGGGAGGTTACGGAGAGGGGGGGGGGTGGGCAGGGTTTGGGGGGTGGGAGATTGCGGAGAGGGGGGTGGAGAAGGGGGAAGGGGGGGGGGGTGGAGTGGGGATAGCGAAGGTTGAGGAGACGGAATGGAAACCCCCCTAATACTATGCGAAGCCGGGGGCAAAAGCTAGTTTAAAATAACATATGGTATATTTGCGGCACGTTTCAGAGTGGAAGATACTCTCAGTATAGCCCTGACGTAAGAGTACCATTCTGAATTGAAACGTTGCTTGAAATGATTTTAGCTGTGCTTGGTGACCAGATCTGAATAGCCAGGTACATCATAACCCTCATCTCCCCCATCTCCTTCCCCTTCCCACCACCTTAGGCCTCACAAAATATTCCAATTGGGGATGTCGTAGTCTCACTGGCTCCAGACGGGAGCAGCTGGGAATCTTGTGAGGTATTCACATAAAAAAAGGTAGTTTAACGATGAATATAAATTCCGATTTTTTTGTAAACTCATACTAGTATAAACAGTCCCCTTGTTTTGAAGATCAAAGATTCAAAAATCAAATCCATGCAGCCCTCTCGTCGTCCTCCCGTCCGCCACAGATTACCTTCTGTATATAAATAGATTATTACGAGTCCTAACATACAAATTTCTAAAAATAATTTAACCATTTTTTGGTCATCTGCCGCCCGTGATCGAGGGGTAAGACTCTCGACTAACGATCCAAGTAAATTTAATTTTATTGATTTGTGTTATTTTATAGTTTGATCAATTAAAATAACATAAGGTATATTTTCGGAAAGTTCCAGAATGGAAGATACTCCTAGTATCACTCTGAAATAAGACTACCATTCAGAATTGAAACGTTGCATGAAATGGCTTTATCCGTGTTCAGTGACCAGATCCAAATATCCAAGCACTTTTCCACCTTCCTCTTTCCCATATCCTTCCCTTCCCCACTACCACCAGCCTCATAAAATACTCCAATTGTGGATGACAGTCTCACTGGCTCCAGGCCGTTGGGAGAAATTGGGACTGTTGTGCGGTGTTCAATTGAAAAAAAACTCGTAAGTTGATGTCAATCACAGGGCTTGAATCTTTTAAATATTCATTTAATCTATAAAGGCTATTCCTTATATTCTTTGTTAAACATTTTTATCTTTAATACAAAATGTATGGGATTGCATTTACCGCTTCAATTAATAGTATTATCATTTAAAATAGTTTAACTTAAAGCTCATTTGGTTACGTTCTTATATTTTCACGACCAAAAGTATTTTCGTTATTTGTTTTTGGGGTGTTATGCCATGTCACGCTACCTCCTTCTTTAGCCAACGTTTCGGACAGCGTTACAGTGTCCATCATCAGGTCAGATGTCACATCTGATTCATTTATCCTGATGATGGACACTGTAACGCTATCCGAAACGAAGGAGGTAGCGCAACACGACATAACACCCAAAAACAAATAACGAAAATAAAGCTCATTTGTATAACAATATGACATTATCTAAGTGAAAATAATCGCACCAAATCCCTTTACGTCACTTCATACAAATGTATGTCGGGCCAACAAACCCGCCTCGCTCCGCCAAACTTTAACTGTTACATGTGTCATAAAATAATAATAAAAATAATAAAAGGTGTTGCAGTAATGCTATCACGGAGCGACGCAGCAACCCGGATTGTATGGACCATTTCCGTCCCGCTTTGGCGAACACATTTCTGGATATGTGCGTCTCACGTGACAGAGAAAATCGATGGCATCGTTTCGGCTTAGAAGCGGCCATCTCGATGTGAAAAAGATACCCAAAAGTAACAAAATTAAAATTTTAAAAAATTTCGTAAATATGTGGAAGGTTTCCTAGTTTCGCAATATTAAGAGATAAGAGGCTTTTCAAATATGCAAACTAATTCAATTGCAAAGAAAACAAATTAATGTGCACGAATTCAATTTAATTTGTTTATCGTATCATTTAAATTAATCAAAATCGAATTTTAGTAATTTTTACATTCCAGATTGAAGTGTTAGGGTGGTTTTCCTATCTCTGTTGTCGGTAGCTTCGTTACTGTTTTTTTCGACCGCAAATACAATGTACAATTCGTTACCCGCCTGCAGAGATAAAATTGACTACTAATAAAAAAAATTATTCGGAAAGAAGCTTTAAATGTCTACGTTTACTCTTCAGGTATGAATAGCTAGATTCTTCGTTCGCCTTTTACATGTCATTTTTCTATCGATATTTTTCTATCGTTCCCTTTATATCCACAACATGAAATAGAAGGGGTCGAATAATTTCAGCATTTAAGAAAATATGACAAAAATCGTCGATGAAATTAAAATTATTATCGCTTTTTTCCGGTTAAAAATTATATATCCACATTTTGTACGGAATTCCCATCGAGATGGCCGCGAATTTCCATGAATCCTGCGTCGCGGCGCCACCCAGGCTGGTACTGCTGCCGTCTGCGCCGGCGCGCGCCATGTCTGCTCCGTGATTGGCCGGCGGTGACGTCACCGCTACCCCCGATGATGTCATACCCACACGGCCAGTCGGCTCGCTGAGCTCAAGGGTAGCGCGTCGCTACCCCTCCGTTTCCTGCTTCTCTGATAACAAAAACACTGAACTCAATATATTATGACATTCATTTAATAATTTTCTAACGCTTCTCAAAGACATTGTTTGTGATTATTTGGTTTTAAAGTGATGAAACTATGCAGAACAGCTGGTGAAATATAAATTTGTGTTCGTTTGTGTAATCTACTCTTGACAAGGTAAGTGATACTCATAATAATGACATGATATGATCTGTCAGTGGTTTTTGATCAGCCTTTTTGCTTCTATGTATACATTTTATGAACACATTCATATTTATAATGTTTGTTTGAATGACTTTTGTGATTTTAACTACGTAAATACTTGATTTTTTGTCTTATAATATCTACGGTTGATAAATAAGGGTTATCTGTCACTGAAAGATCACATGAAAGCCTGTAATTTTCTATTTGAATTGAAAGCAATCTCTTTTTAAATATTTAAATTAAAATATAAATTAATATGAATCAAATCTTTATTTTACGAGCTTATTTTCATAAAAGCACTGATAAAGCTTAGCATAAGCGGAAACATTTAAAACTACAAACATTTCTGTAAATAAATTATTTATAGAATGGTAAAATGTTTTAATTATTACATTACTGCGTGGTTTATGAAGTTGAAAAACCTTCGTGACGTCGATATAATCTAAAGGAGCTTTCATATAAATATGCTCTGTCACTTTAAAAAGACTTAATGTTATTATAAAACTGTAAAAGACCTACTGATATCAAGCATCTGTTTGAGAGAGGATGGAATAAGTTTATTTATGTACCCATTACCGAGTATATTATTTTATTTTATTTATTTATTTAATTTTTTTTATTTATTTATTACACGCCCTGATGGGCTTTTACATTATAATTTATAAGTTGAGTAACAAACAATGAAGAAAATATAATACAATGAGAAAAGAAAATACACAAAACAGTGTAACAACAAAACAATTTATAAAATAAAAATACATATTACGTAAAAATGATAAGAAGTCTCATATTCAATATAAACAAAAATTGAAGAAATTATGTAAATCTATTTGTGCCTAGAATAATAAAAGTGATAGAATATACAATGTTTATACTGATTAGTTTTAAGATGAAATATTCTTTTTTGAATTTTTTGAGAATTTTGATAAGCTAGTGTCCTAGTGTTATTGAAGTAGAAGGGTAATAAATTTCGACATGATTTTTGGGGAACATGGATATTGATAAATTGAAGTAATTCAGAACAGTCAATTTTGTAATGCAGTATTTTATGTAATAGTATTAAATCTGTGCTTATTCTTCTTTCTGAAAGTTTCAATAGAGACGTTTTATCCAGGAGATAATTGTAATCAATGTTTAGTATAGGAATATGCAATTTATAGTTTATAAACCTTAGAAATTTCCGTTGAATCTTTTCAATGTTGTCTGAATGAATGTTCTAAAAGGGAGACCATAACGTAGAGTTATATTCAAGTTGGCATCTGACAAGGGTTTTATATAACATAATAAATGTGTCTAAATCATTGAAATTTTTTGCAGCTCTCAAAACAAAACCAAGAGTCTTTAGGGCTTTGTTGATAATATTATTAATAGGACATACAAAGGTGAGTTTACTGTCGAACATAATGCCTAGATCCATAATTTCACTAACACAATTTAAATTTTCATCATTTAAAGAATACTGAAAAATAATAGGATTATTTATTTTGGCAAAATGAATGAACTGACATTTATTTATATTTAATGCTAGTTTGTTGATAGAGCACCATTCAAAAAGATATATCAAGTGAGTTTGAAGTATAATACAATCATTAATGTGGTTAATCTCTTTATATAGTTTCATGTCATCGGCAAACCGTAGCACATTTATTAATTATTATTAATATTAACTGAAGTTACAAATTAATGTCTTCTAAACATACTTGAATAATTATTATAAATAATTACTATACTCTACCGTCGCATGGTTTACAGCGCCAAAATGGCTCGTTGAAACGGACACTCGGATAAATCACAAATAAAAGCTTTTATGTGCCTTTTTCCTTGTCATCGAAAGTTCGTTTATGTAAAATTAAATCTTTACAAGTTATAAAAATAACCCTTCATTGTCTTTGACGGTTTACGGTATAAATACGTGTTGTTTAATCTATAATTTTCTTAATAAATTTTAAAATGCTTTATGTTTATGTTCAAATTTGAAAATGGTAGAATAGGCATTCCTGATTTAATTAACCTAATTAAATTTCATACACCCATGAGAGCAACTCGTTCTAAAATCCTGTTTAAATGCAACAATACCAGGACGGAATATACGAAAGACTCGCTTGTACCTAGGTTGCATGAAGTTACTAATAGATATGCAGATGTGTCAGATCTATTTAACTTCACGGAAGGTAGGTACAAGAGTCTTAAGCTATCAATTTTTTTTTATCAATGTTAATTTTATTTGTACTATAGATTTTTCTATGTAATTGTATCTCTGATGTCACTTCTCATTAAAATGCCGCAATTAACTGTTATACACTTTTATATAATTTCAAAAAAATTTCCTATGATTTTGTGACATGTAATCTGTATTTATGGTTTAGATATACCGTTGATATTAAATAAATAAAAAACAGTGTACATTATTCACTTATAGTTTTTGTTTAAAATCGGGACAATTATACATGTGTATATATTTTACCGAGTGGTTAGTTGATAAAACTGTAGTTCTGTACGTCATGTGATCCAAGTGTTTACGGTGATGGCGTGTCGGGCAGCAATGAATGAAGTGGGTTATGCTTCACTAAAGCTTTGCCCGATTTAACCTCGGCCTTAAAACACCGATGTGACTCATCTAACCGCTTTATTTATGGAGCTTTTGTAAAAGCCACGAACTACTGCAAAGCAAATAAACTTAAAACGTAATACGAAATAATGTAATAAAAGAATGGTTAATA
Source organism: Limnephilus marmoratus (assembly GCA_917880885.1). Classification (NCBI taxonomy): domain Eukaryota; kingdom Metazoa; phylum Arthropoda; class Insecta; order Trichoptera; family Limnephilidae; genus Limnephilus; species Limnephilus marmoratus. The sequence continues at coordinate 8,790,932 of OU862918.1, forward strand.
TTTAAACTTATGAACTCATTAACTACTTATTTTAAAAAATCATATTTTTTTATACTTGTAATTTAAAAGCTGTTTCGACAATCGAAGTTATACATCATCAACGAATTTCAGGTTGACAATCAAAGGAAAATCCACGTAAAGCGAAATAATAACAAAAGAGAACGTACTGATAAACTAAAAAGACGGGTTCTTTAAAAAAATATGGACGAATTCATAAAATATTTGAAGTTAATTTTAACTTTCTGTGGAGATTTTATACAAGTTCTGTTATTATATCATTATAGGCCAGTTGTTGCCTGAAACTGAAATAATCACAGACCTTGAAAAGAACTTACAAAGAACGTGAAAATTAACTTCAAATATTTGGGGATTCATGAAATTTTAAAAAACAACCCATCCGAAATGAATTCCATTAAGAATTAAAAAAATGGTTATTTAATCCACAAATACGGTTGGTTTACAACATTTAAACAACAGACATATACAATTATTAATATTACGGTTTATTTCTTTAATATTTCACGCCCCGTTTAGGCTTTTTTAATTTTATTTCATTGCATGCATGATTGATAAATATTAAAGTTTCGGATTTAAAAAATAATTCAGAGAGCACATAATAGTAATAAGTTTGTGATTTGATTTTAGATTTTCACGGCCAAAAGTATTTTCGTTATTTACTTTTGGGGTGTTATGCCGTGTTGCGCTACCTCCTTCTTTAGCCCTGATGATGGACACAGTATTGCTGTCCGAAACGTTTACTAAAGAAGGAGGAAGCGCAACACGGCATAAAACCCCAAAAATAAATAACGAAGATAAAACATTGATTCTTAAGAAATAAAAAAAAATATATATTTGAACAGTTATCGGAAAATCTTCTAAAAAGTTAAACAAAAGTTAACATGAATATTTTCTCATAATGTTTATATTAAATATTATAATTTACTAAATACCCAATAATAATATTTTGAAAGAGCACAACAACTACATTTTGAACGAATTTCATGTATTCAGTTTTCAGTTGGTATAAATTTTCCATCTAGTATGTTTCTACGCCGTTTTGTATTGCGGAGGCTTTTCATTATAAGGCTTCTTTTCATTTCGCAAGTAAGTCTTCCTTTGTGTTGTTAGAAGATTTATTATAAACGATTTAAAACTGATGATAACACGGAATGTGCTATGAATGTGAAATAATTGAAAAGGCTGGGTTTTTTTTTTGTTAAAATGAATGTCGACGAACTCCAATTAATTTCAGCAAAGAAAGAGTTTTGATAAAAATACGGAAACAAAAACAAAAAATCATCAAGATGTAATGTTTTTTATATTACGTAAGAAGAAGCACTTTTTTCTAAGCATAACTACTTTATTTATAAGAATAAGCCAATTGGTTTCACAAAATCGTTTCTTTGTCATGACTGACGTAATAGACTACGCGTTTTACTTCTATTGAAGCTCTCTCATAAAATTGTCGATTTACAAAAAAATTATATAAATTCTTTTCTAAGTATTGTCTGGTGGTTAAGTCTTACTGTTTTTAACTAATTTAATTGCCGGCAACCCGGGCGTTTAGTGAGGTAAAATGATCGTAAACATACAAGTAAGTTACCCGCCTCACCAGGCTATGTCTATTTTGAGACAGTAATAATACAAAGATAGTAAATATTATGAAAAGTGAAATAAAAGAGTATGTAAAAATTGACACAAAATGGACATGAAATTACAAATTGTATAAATCAAGAGTAAAAAGAGACTAAAGCACTTAAAAGACCTCCTTTATTTAATACCTATTGTATATCTACACACGTACACACATATATACATACATACCTGTATATAAACACATACACATTCAAATACATATATACATAAACATAAGTAAATAAAAGGTTAGAAAAGTATAAAAAAACATGGTACATAATTTTCATGAAACCAAAAATTTTGTTAAGAGTTAAGTTAAACTAAAAATTAAATTAAACTAAAAGTTAAATTTTGTTAAGTTAAACTAAAACTTATAAACCATCAACAAAATAAGGATGGGTTGTTTAAAAAAATTTGAACAATTCATAAAATATTTTAAGTTAATTTCCACGTTTTGTGTAAGTTCTATTCAAGTTCAGTGATTATTTCAGTTTCATTCAGCAAATGGCCTATAATGATATTTTAACAGAACTTAGATAGAATTTTGGCATTTCTTTTGGCTTCACTGCAGTTAACGTATATATTTATATGTATATAAGCTGTTTGTTTCTTACAAATAAAATTAATAAATTATGAAGCAACTGGCCTTTAATGATATGATAACAGAACTTACATAACGTGAAAATTAACTTAAAATATTTGATGATTTTTTTTTTTTTAAACAACCCGCCCTAAATAAACATTTGACTAACTAACTAACTAACTAACCATCACGCCGTTTCCCCGCAGGGGTAGGCAGATAGGACGGACCGCCAAACAACTCGGTCTTGGCACACACTCTTTGCCTCACTCACATTCATACATCGTCTCATACATTCTCTTCTATTGTTCTGACTTTTGACATGGCCCGACTCAAGTATTTGATTCACTTGATCGTGCCACGTCTTCCTCGGGCGTCCCCGACTTCTTCTACCATTCACATTCGCGTCGTATATTCTTCTTAATTAATAACATTTGAAATATTAATAAAGGATACAACTACTGTCACAAAAAAAATCATATCGAAATTCCGCTATTATAAGCTAGGATTTTATCGAAAAATCAACTCGGTTAAAAAGCACAGTGATAAAAACCTGAAGCATACTTCTGTTGAACCGTTTTGGTCAGCAGTTAAAAGTTTGTATGAAAACAACACGTTGTATTGGACAGTTAATTATTCAAGGTACTAACGGCGCGCGGTCGCTGGTCGCTAGTCCGCTTTACTCATGGACTGGGACATGTCAAAAGCTTTTGGGAGGATTCAGCACTTTTGCTTGTTTTTATAAAACCACTGAAACAAAATCTACACAAATCATCACAAAATCGGTGCTCGTACTAACACTATTGAGTACATAAAATGTGACTTGAAGTTTTTAGATCTATTATATTATAATTATTATAGAATTATAGGATGGGGATGTACTGCCCCGCGAACCATTTTTTTTATCTGACAACCAACACCTCTGTTATAGGTCAAGTGGTTCGCTACGTTTTGTGAATTAGCAGGGGTGCCCGGGTTCATGGGGTGAGGTTTGTTCGGGCCTTGGCGGTGGACGCGTCTGCTCACCAGCTGTTTGGCAGGCCGGATCGCGAGAGAATGGTTGAGGGAGGCCTTTTGGCTTCTCCAGCCGTTATCTCTCGAAACATACCTAGTACCGCAGTGGGAGGAATGGATTCATACGTCCGTCACTCCTGGACACTCTGACAAGTAGATTCCTACCCACCTCTAAATACTCTTTTCCTTCCCAGAACTCCATCTCCTTTCTAACCTAAAAAGACTCTCCACACAACCGCCTTGGCCTTGAGGAAAATTATTTTCCTCAGGGCCTCCTGGAGCTAATGTAAAAAAATATGATTTGACCAATGAACGCGATACTTCTTAAACATATACATTGCGTGGTACTACATTTTTTCCAGTTGGATGTAGCTCCTGCAATACATCTTGAACTTTCCAATTGGTGCGGATTTTAAAGTTCCTGGTAGCCGGTTATATAACTTCATCCCTTTGTACAGTAAACTATTCTGCGTATTCGTTTTGTCTTTTTTTGTAGCCTGATTTCTTTGCACGTACTTGTGTTATGTCTGTGAATGTCCTTTCTGCATGTAATTTTATTTGATAAGTATTTTGGTAACAGGTTGTTTACTATTATATGGATAAATATCATCGTGTTCAAGGTCAGCATCTGTTTTACGGTTAGCCAATTTAGTTCCTTTAACATTTTATTTACTTTTGAAAATCAATTTCAAATTCAAATACTCATTGCCCTATTTTGGAGAATTTGAAACTTATTTTTTTCTCGTTTTATGTGTGATTAATAATACTCTTTGAGTACGTAACTTATGAATTGTACGCATAGATCTATTATAATAATTACTGAAGTATAGGGTTGGAATATGCTACATCTAAGTGCGTATATAACTTGAATACAATTCAAAAAGGAATCTTAAAGATCATACTGAAAATACCCATTAGACGCCTTCGTTTCGAATTTTTAATAGTTTTGACGTACCAAATGTACAACAAGTATATGCCAAAATATGCTTCCATGGAATCTATTAAAAATACGGAATCCTCATCTCGCCCGCGTATCCATCAAACTAGATTTAATCAAGATGACATAAAAATACACTCAAGCTATAAAACCACAATCGGACGGAGAAACTACATTTGTACAACATCTTTCCCCTAGATATATAACTAATAGATAAATTTAATGAGTACAAATCAAGAATAAAAATCAAGAGGTCAATGAAAAATCCCTAAAAGAAACTCTAAAAACGACACAGAATACCAAAAAAATTGAATCATATAACTTTAGCCCACCCCAGCACGGGACGCGTCACAAGAGTCCCAACTGCTCCTAAACACCTGAAGACAGTAAAACTATGGCATCCCCAATTGGGATATGTTGTGAGGCTGAAGATAGTGGGGAGAGGAAGGAGAAATGGAAGAGGATGGTGGGGAGTACCAGCCTATTCAGACCTGGTCACAAAAGGAAGCTAAAGCTATTTCAAGCAACATTTTAATTCTGAGTTGTTGCCTTACACCAGGGCAATATTGAGAGTATCTTTGACTCTGAAACGTTCCGCAAATATACTTAACGTTTTTTTAAATTACTAAATTGTGAAATAAATCAAATCAGTAAAATAAAATTTTTTTGCGCACTTCAAATTTATTTGAGCCTTACCCCCGACCACGTAGGCCGTCGGAGATGCTCGTCCGTTATGTCCGCGATTTACTCTCACATCCACCGCAAATTAATTGGAGAAATAATGTAATTATTTACTTCGTACCATACGGTGAGTTCAGGAAATGGAAGTTAAACAGAAATCTCAGAAAATTTAAAAACGCAGCTGCCGCGTCTCGCCTTGAGGGCACACAACCCCACCCCCACCCCTTCGAACCGCTACCCACCCCCAGCAATCCTCACCCTCTCTTGCGATCCTGTTCCCTTCAGCTGGTAAACGTATCAAATTTTACATTAACCATCCCTTCAAATATACACACGACTAACTAACCGTGGATTCCCTCCCCGTTCCCGGTCGATCTTTGCTATCTTACTCGATTTGGGTACCCACTACTGAAAACAACACCATGTTTACGTACCGGATTTGTTTACTTGCTTTAAAATAAATATACATAAGGATTTATGGTGAAACATTTGGGATGCTTCTGGAATTTGAATTAAGTTTTTAATGATGTTTCTTAAATTAATACATTAAAATTTAAAAAAATATATGTATATATAGTTATTAAAAAAACTTTCACCAACACACATAAGCATACAGCAGTCAAGTTAATTAACACACAGTTTTCTTCTTCTTATAGATTTATTGAATTAGTTTATACTACATTCGTATCTGACAGTATTAATATCCTAGCGACTGTACGGTTGAAATTAAAAAATCCGACTCCGAGTACAACTCTGACGCCGCACCATATGAAAACCATCTGTGAACGTGAATTTTGTGACAAAGTTACTGCCGTAATAGAACTGAATTGAAGAATGTGGCTAATAGTGCCAAATGATGGCACCACTTACGCTAACATGAGGAATGTCGGCTGGCAGGCGTAAGTACTCTTGCATTTGCGTTTTCATGAATCTCAACTGGGCGAAGAACGAACCAAAAGCCGCCCGTAAAAATACATTGATCCTTCATCCGATCTTCCGACTTACAGGCATTTCATCATACACCTTTAGTCCTTCATACATTAGATAATTCTGTGAATCTGATTTTCTTATATTTCTATAAAAAGTAATTTTATTCTTAAAGTATTTTGTCGTTTGTTTTTTCACAACTTTATGCACAAAAAATAACACATTACATAGCAGTCTCTTATTTAATTGGAATCCAATTTAGCTCCGCTCTCATTTTTTCTTTTCTTTATTCATTGCTTTGATGGTTTCATAATTTGTGGATTCTTTTACCACCATGCTAGGCACATGCACGTCTTATGGTGGCCAACTTTGATTTACTCTTTTATTCTTGCCTTTCCCCTGTATACATCTCATATCTCTGTTCTAGTAGTATAACTTCTAGCTTGTTCAAGTTTCCTTTATTGGTCAAAATAATATCGTAGAGTGGTAATCTAAATGTGGAGCATCTATAGTTTTCTAAATTGATGTGACGCATCTGTCTCGATGATGAATAATGTACTGCTGTCCGAAACATTGGATAAAGAAGGATGAAGTGCAACACTGTTTGGAAAGAGGATTATGTTCAGATATTTTATCCAGAGGGTTTGGCAGTTTACAGCCCTTTACCATGTCTGTAAACTAATTGCGTGTGTAGTAGAGATTTTCAATAATAACTCTAGATTACGTGAGTCGAATATATTTACAAGAAACTTTGCATTACAGTAAGTTGGCACTGATTTAATAATTATCTCGCCTAGAGGAAAGGGAGTAGGACGGAACGAACGTTGAAACCGGAATGGTTTTGGGTTATGTTTAGATATTTTATCCAGAGGGTTTGGCAGTTAACAGCCCTTTACTATGTTTGTAAACTGATTGCTTGTGTAGTGGAGATTTTCAATAATAACTCTTGATTAGGCATGTCAATATATTTGCGAGAAACTTTGCATTACGGCAAGTTGGCACTGATTTAATAATTATGACGCGTAGAGGAAAGACAGTAGGACGGAACGAACGCTGAAACCGGAATGGTTTTGCATCATCATTCACTAGACCGGGAAGCGGTGCTCAGTGATACCAGTCGGTAAAATCGAATTTGAATTATATTTTTAAGGTTATTCGTTGCTCGGCTACAAATGAGTAACAACCCAAAAAAATTATCAACCATTTATTGCCGTTCATTTACCCGTACTCATTCATTTACCGTGCAATTATCGACATATTTTAGTAATCTAAGGGAACATCGCTTGATATTTTGTGTAGGTTATTGTTACTTTGTTTGCCAAAATAAAATTTTTTGGTGAAGCTATTATAAAAAAAGTCGCTGACAATCGTTAATCCAAAAAGAAAGGATTTATTCCCTGTTTTAAAGAAATCTTGGCTTACAAATATGTAATTTCACGGAATTCGTATTTTCTGAACTAACACAAAGTGTAAGCTGTCCTAACAATGCGCGTTGAATTTCAGCGCTTTCAGCTGCAAACCTTTCCTCCAAGCAGAAGTATTCACTCGGAAAATACTTTTCACATACCTTCTTCGCTTACCTCTTAAATCTAATGTTGTGTCCTTCTTGAGACGGCGCGACAATTTGCTCTTGGGGCCTTTCAGTACTTCACATAACTTCACCCGACACGACGCGTTGAAACAGCAACTGCTGTATAAATACTTGCTATCTCCAAGATAAGATTAAATAACGACTTGAATGCTTTGTATCATAGGAATTCAAACGTAACATTGTCATCAAATGGCTATTCAGTGTCACTTGTTTTTTTAAATGGTTTAGTGGTGTTTGATGATCTGATCTGAATATCCAGGTACTTCCCCACCTTCCTCTTCTCCATCTCTTTCCCCTTCCAAATATCTTAGGCCTAACAACTCACATCATACCCCAATTGGAGATGCCATAGTCTTACTGACTCCAGACGTTTGGGAGCAGTTGACTCTCAGCTCTTGTGTGGTATTCACATAAAAAAGCTATGTCGCACCTTGAGTCGACGTTCTACAGGCACCTTTTACATGCCTAAAATGGTGCTGAATGGCCATTTGACGACAACGTTATGTTTGAATTTCTGTGAAACAACTAGCCATAAGAGTTTTGTTATTCAAATAAAATAATTGCAATCCATAAAATGAAGAACTAAAAAAAACGGACTGTGCAATTCACGCGTGATAGAATCGAAACCTTCAGAAAACTAAAGTAAACAAGAGTGAGGAGGCTACGAAGCACCGCACAAGGAAGAGACAGATTCGCTACGAAGCACCGCACAAAAAGGAGACCGAATAAAGGTACTATCTCATTCTCTCGCAAACCTACTGGTGAATGTGTTTGCCTCTTTTTAGTGTCGCTTTTTTGTTTCATTGAGTTTCAAATCACAACGCTGCTAAAGAAGTTTTCACTTAAAAAATTATCATATAAAATAAAAATTAATGCATTGATTAAATTAATTGCAAATTTTATCGTAAAAAAATTTATTAAACATTTTTTAAAATTTACTTGATAATGATTATTATTTCAGTAAACAGTTGGTCACAACTGCCAGGGAAACATGTATACCAAGGAGAAGCTGTTATTATTTAAAGTACTGGACAGACGACCGAGAGGGTTGAGCCGACGGACGCTTGAATTAATACATATTAGCCAAATGGGGAGTTATAACATCTGATACCGTAACACTAATTATCAGGGGCGGCACTCTTTGAGCCAGTATTCGCTGTCATTTTAAAAAGGTGGCCAATCGTCATTAAAGGGATGAATTTTTAACGACAAGCTTGTGAAAATTTGAAGGATTGTGAAAAACTGCATGATGGAACATTATTAAAAATTAACTAGCGGTTTTTTTGGCGAACCCTACGGTCTACACGTTCAATGTTTATTGTGACCTATCAATATTTATCAAATATTCTAAATTTTATTGTTTAAATGGCTTAAAAAGTGAAGCGACACCTTTTACACTAATTTCCTACACAAAAGGAAAGTGTTTTCTGAATATCGAATTCTTTAAAAATTATGGACGTTTCTGGTCAAAATGTTTCGGTAAAAGTTTTGTTAATATTTTTATATTTTATATTATTTTTTTGTTTAGAAATTTCAATGTTATTTCAAATACAAACACCATTAAGATAAGTTTATTTGGTTTATAAATTGGAATTTATTTTTACTACAACTTCAAAAATACGAAATACATGGCACATTTAATGGTACCTAGGAATCATTCCGAAATTCCTTGAGAAATTTCACCATCGCGCTGCGTCTTTGGGACTTGTAGTTTAAAGTATTTAAAAGTCTGAAGGGAATCCGATCCTTGAAATGCAACAATCCAAATAGTTAATTCCTTGATCTTGCCTTGCATTGTCTTCCGGGGCGTATTCAACTTCAACTCAACACAAAAAAAAATCATCCCTTTTACGTACCCGAAGCATCTACTTTATTTAATGTATTGTCTTGAAAAAGAGTTACAAACGATTTATTTTTGTTACATGGACCTAGGTATATCTGTCCTGAGGTCTACGTTTTACAATTATTGCTTTTTATTATTCTATGGTGATTTGAACCTCTAATAAAAAAGTAAGCAAAAAATTTTATAAATAGTTGATTGTACGCATTCCATCTTATATATTTACGTTAATGCTCATATACTTTCCATTATTCTTTATATACTTTATATACTCATATACTTTCCATTATTGTTCTTTGTATTTTGATCGAATGTATGATTTTACAAAATATTTACTTGATAAGATAAGTTATTCGTTCTTCCAATACATCTCTTCATAAAAATAGGATATTACTTTGAACATTTAAAATGGAATAGCTACTTACATAATACGTGAGAAATGTGTCATGTATAACTCTATTTTATTTGGTTAGAAATGTTCAAAGACCTAGGAGGAAAAAGAAAACCTCTTAGATTAACTAAAAGAAAAGATCCTTACAATCACTTTCTATCTTGCAATACTTATTAGGCACTAACTTAAGGCAAAAAGATATACTACATCCTAAACAGAATCCAAGATCAGACTTATTCGGAAGGTTAACGAGTGAAAAGCCTTTAAAAGACAGCGCAGTGCTTCGGCTCGAAAATCCGGATCGTCCCGGTTTAAATTAAAACTTTCTCACTTCAGATCCGACGGGTAAACAAAGAATTGTAAGTATTTGCGATATTACCCGAATTACTAGCAAACTTTAAGCTCTTCTCTCACTTCTTCGCGTCTTTCAAAATGCCAACACTTGCAAATAACTTTCAGCTTTTATCTGGCGCTCGGCGACTTCGTACTCGTTCTTTGGACGGTTGTTGGGGTTGGGAATTATTTTTCGTCTGGTTAACCTTTGGTTATTAAGCTCAAGTTTATGAATTCACTTTAAGTAGGAAGATTCATAAAGTTGAGCTTTAAGTTTTAATATTTTGAAGTTATGATAATTTTCAGGTCCAGGTTTTTTAAAGTTTCCCTTTTTCATTTTTTTAACGATGTTTCCAGCTTGATTGTTAACTACTAATGTTGAAGTTAATTGGATTTTCAACTTCTGGTCATTCTCGCACCATTTTAACCATTGGTGCCGATTAGAGATTATCGTGGACTAATTGGAAGAGTTTTGTTATACTACGGGCAGATCCGCCATTCGACTTTAAATTCTTCTGGCATGGTATTATTGCCCCAACAGAGAAAAACACTTTTCGATCCGAATCGATTACATTAATTTTATGAACCGAACTAAAATGGATTCCACTGAAATTAGTAATTCTGAAATAGCTAGCACGTTGGCAAAATCAAGTTTTAAATTGATTCGTCAAACCCACACCGATTTTGTAGTGGTGTCAATGAAGTGAAATTGACGTAGAAAACAAATATTAATTTGCCGCGCACTCAACATCCAAATTAGTGGCTAGGAAAACTGCAGTTGATATTTAATACTATTTCATGGTGTTTGTAAGAGAGAGTCCGAAAACAGTGTTCAATATAGTTGTGAATGATAAATACTTGGAGCAGGTGGATTAGTTTGTGTATGTTTACGAGAGATGGAAAGGCTGATAGAGATATTGAAAGAAGGGTAAATGTAGGTAACTCCATTAATGGAGGGCTGAATGCCGTTGGCGCTAATAAAAAACTACTAAAAAGCTAATAAGAAATGTCAAAAGAAGCGAAGCTAGCAGTTCACAATGGAGTGCTGGTACCTACCTTGATGTATGGCGGTGAGGCTAGGAAATGGTAGAGGAAGGATAAGATAATACGTGGTAAAATCATGTACGATCGTGTGAGAAATGTGGAGATCCGCAAAGAATGCAAGGCTGATGTAAGCGTAATGAGTAAGATTAAGAAGGGACCTTCAGGTGGTTTGGGCATATAGAGTGAATAGACATAGGAAGTTGTGTAAGAAGAATATATGACGCAAATGTGAATAATAGAAGAAGTCGAGGACGCCCGAGGAAGACATGGCACGATCAAGTGAATCAGATACTTGAGTCGGGCCATGCCAGAAATCAGAATAATAGAAGAGAATGTATGAGACGATGTATGAATGTGAATGAGGCAAAGAGTGTGTGCAGGACCGAGTTGTTTGACGGCCCGTCCTCTCTTCCTACCCCTGTGGGGAAACGGCGTGATTGCTGTTATAGTTAATACTCATTTTAAGGTTACCTGGCTATTTGATAAATAAATAAATTATTTTTAATAGAATTCGGTAAGGAACATTTTATTGTCAAACAACGTGATTTTTTAATCAGCAAACCTCACATCAGGCAAATAGTAAGTTTTTGCTACCAGGGCAGCACGCGAGCGAGGAGGTAGACGGCATGTAGATTACCAGTCACCGCTATGGTAGCCTGTGCGCCGCTCGCTGTACAGCCGCGAGTCGCGTCCCTAGGGTAGCACTTACAGCCGCGTCTGTTGATTGTGGGGAGACCGTCGAGATTATTATGTACCCCTGGTACTAGCAAAGCGTTATTTCCGCACTCCAAATTTATACAGCCTTCGTACCTACCACCGAATCTCTTTACGCCTCATTCGTCGGGGACGAAGCGGAATGAGAGGTGTTATTTTGACGTCCCGGTTTGTTGTGATAATCCATAATGATAAATGGTTTAGATTGTTTTAATAACAAGGCTTTCCTGTAAGAGGGTAACTATGTAATTCCTGTATACATAAATTAATTAACAAACAAGGTGTACCTTTGCTTTTTTAAACAGGTTTTTCGCGCAGACCACTTTATTTGAGTTTATAGCCAACTGATTTCGAACACAGCCATTCTGCTATTGAAAATATCTATCTTCTATTGAAAATAAATTACATTTATTATTATAAATTACCTTTATGAGAAGAAAATCGTTCTTCATAGTAATTAATACTACATACTATTTTTGGTCCTGTTATTGAAGGGCGAAACGGATGTCAGGAAAATAATATGAACACCAAAATAAAACTAAAAACTTTTTGAAATTAATAAATTACTTGGTTTTTACCACTTTTATTGTTTATAAAACCGACATGTTTCGTCAGCAAAGCTGACTTCTTCAGGGTTATGACAGAACTAATTTTAAATATAGACATATATATAGGTAATAGAAAAATAATCGACGTAAACAATAATAAAATTAGAAAGAAAATAATGTTTAAGGGACGAGGGGCAATATAGAACAATTTAAATTTTTATTTTTTTATTTTTTAAAAAAGGGGAATAGATTTAATAATGGGTCATTTAAAAACAATTTTTGATTATTAATAATATTTAAATTTGCACTAACACTCTTTCTAATCTCTAAAATTTCTAATTTATCTAACTGAATGCCATTGACATTACAATGAATTAATTCTATTCCACTGTTAAAATTAAAGGTATGACTAGTTTCTATTAAATGGTTGGCAAACTCCGAGAAACTATTATTATTTAAAGCTTTCATATGCTCTTTAATCCTTATTTCAAAGTTTCTCGAAGTTTTACCTATATAAAAGAAATCACAATCATTACATTTCAATTTATAAATTCCAGATTTTTTCATTTTGGAATCTCTATCTTTATTATTTACAATATAGTTTTTAAGTTTATTATTTGCATAAAATACAGGAAGAATCTCATTCGGTACATTCTTTGTCAAGGCATTAGAGATTTTATTATTGAAATACATAATTTTCTTCCATTTTTTCTTTTCCTGATCCTTTTGTACAGGATAGATATATGATTTAAGGAATTTATTCTTATATTTTTTATTGAGAATGTTTTCAATTAAATTGGTGTTGTATCCATTATTAATAGCAATTCGTTTAATAACTTTGAGTTATATTGAAAAATTATTGGGAGATAGGGGTACATTAACTAATCTATGAATCATAGAATGGAAAGCTGACATTTTTTGAGAAATTGGATGATTTGAAGTGTTGTGGATTACAATGTCTGTGTATGTATCTTTACGAAAAATGTTAAATTCAAATTTATTATTAATTATTGAAATATTTAAATCCAAAAAGTTTATAGAAAGTGTTAGAAGAAGTAAAAACTTTTTTTTACATATTTTTTTATTGTTGTAAAGTTTAATTTGTAGAACTCCTTTTTTTTCTTTTGTGTATTCAATAAAATTCTTATTTAATTTATAAAACCGATAGATCTATAAAAAAAATATTTTCAATTATTATAAGTAATTATTATTAGCCTGAAACACTCATTTACAATGAAAAAATCTCCCGAGAAAAAATACATGCCGCCGACGGGACTCGAACTCGCGTCCTTCTGATTTCCGATCAACTGCTCTTATCCACTGAGCTACGTCGGTTTATCTCCTGCCCGCCAAATAATTCAATATATTATTATTATTAGCAAAAACCATAAATAAAATCGAACGAATTCAATATAATAAATATCAAATAATACTTGGATATTTCTTATGACGCCATTTTTATGTAACTTATATCATAGAAAACTAAAAATAAACTAAAACTTACGTAAAAGAAGTTAGTTTGTCCTTAATGCGTTGCAAACATTTATCTACTCAACAAATTTCGCTCAACTCGCTCGAAGCAACTAAAAATACAGAATAGGTTCGATTATTTAGAGATAAGATACAATTAATTATATAGATAAAAATCAGAATAGGTTCGATTATTTAGAGATAAGATACAATTAATAATATAGATAAAAATACAGAATAGATTCGATTATTTAGAGATAAGATACAATTAATAATATAGATAAAAATCAGAATAGGTTCGATTATTTAGAGATAAGATACAATTAATAATATAGATAAAAATACAGAATAGATTCGATTATTTAGAGATAAGATACAATTAATAATATAGATAAAAATCATAGAAAACCAATAACTTTTCTTATTTTTAACATAAAAAAATGCTGTTAAAACAAATTTTAATAATGAAATCAACAAAAAATATGTCAGGCATACTGTAAACAACGTTTTTGAATAGTTAATCAATGTCTTTGTAAAATTTCTTCATAACCTAAAAACTTTCCAGAGTTTAAACACTTTTAGCGATAAAATCGGCCTCATTTGTATTTGCTTGCCTATCCGAGTGTTCATATCAAAGTTTTCTCTCGATTTGATACAGAGATGCTCAACTCCAACATTCGGATGGTAATCTGATAACCATGCTAAAGGGTAATGTCACCTGATTTTATAACAACGCCGGTGTTTTGTACCTGAGAAATATGGAAAAGACTGGAAAATTCTAAAGAACCTTGGAGTAAACCGGCCGGAAAACCGTTCTGTGAAGTTTCATGAAGTACAAAACAGTGACTTGGAAACACATTTTACATATCACTGTGTTGTCTATGAAAAATGTGAACAAGGATGAAAGGCTAAGAAAGGAACTAAAGACTCATAGTCTTGACAGGGAAAATCAGATAATATTTTAGTCATTTCAGGCCTGTTTTGTCGCAAGGTCAAAATATTTCTGCTTTGCAACAATATTCAAATTCATTTATTTATTTTAATAGGAATATTTCTAAACGCATCCCAAAAAAAAAACTATTTTTGAAAGGTGATAAAATACGCTTTCAAATTTTGTAATTGGAAGTAAACATAAAATTATTGAAATATAAAAATTTTCAATGCAAACATAGAAAGTTTAAAAAATGGCTCACCTTACGATTTTTCTAACTAAAATTACTGATAATGAAAAAAAATTAAAAACATACATATGTAATTAGGCAAATGTATTATAAACGTTACCGTCAATACATTTTTTTGACGTCTTATGTAAAAATAATTAACAAAAAAATTAAAAAATTTCATTTTTTTGAAACTTTGGTTCAATAGAGGTGTACATTTTAATTACGTTGCGGTTAATTTTTACACCTGTATATATAAAGCATGGTATTTTTTCTTTCTAACACCATTTAAATAATGGTGTTCTACATGACAGTAAGGGAAACACAATGATTTCTACGTGACCTATGTATATGAGTTGTGCCGAAAACCGAACGAATAAGGGGTTAAATTCTGTTCCTGTTAAGGAATTAAGTCTATATGTTATACTACAAGGCATTAAAAACTCATAATGTTGTATTGAATTTTAGTGAAAAATATTAGTAGATGTACCAAAGATATTGAAATATAAGTAGATGTGCTATCTGCTGTTTTTACTATGTCTGCGCTTCCGGGTGTCGCCGATATTGTTTACCAATTAACAAATAAACTAAAAGAACAAATAATTAACGAATAAACCAAACGAACGTTAAACTAAATGAACGAATTCTTTCCTTATTCAAAATATATTGTTAACCAATATTAATGCACATTTTCAAAAAATCAACGAAATGAACAAATTCTTTTTGTATGAAAACTAGGCTAATTAGCGCTTAGTCCGGCGACAGTTGCGCGGACACCATAGCATATCTCTTCTGTATTTGAATATCTTTGGTAGGTACTGAAATAAATATTAAATATCGATGCTGAATATTATAAACGTTTGATTGTAATCACTATATTACATTACGTTTAATATCGTACCGCGTACACATAATAAATAGATTTTGAAAAAACGGTTAAAAAATTTAAAAAATCAAAATCCCCTGACGTCATTCCAACCCGATCGCTGCGATATTGTGAAATGTAGACGATTTAAAAGAGTTTGAGCTCTTTATACCGCATATAAGAACATTAAAAAAACGTGCTTTGTAAATATACTGGCAAATAAGTTAAACCGTAAATATTATTAAAATTGACGGTAATTCATCATTGGTAGAAGGAGATTAACGGCTAAAAGTGATTTACCCGTGTACATAAAACCTAGACATAATGCTCAAAGAAAGTCTTTGGCAAGAGTTCTTAAAATTGCTGAACGAACTGTTTTTACAATCTGAGGTCAGATCCACCCGATGAGCTTTAAAGCTCGGCTCGCTGCAGCTGGTTCGAAGCACCGATTGAGTCTCCACTAGGGGCTAGAAGCTAGGAGTTAGAAGCAGGTACCTGTTTAGTGATTTCAATAAGGGAAAGAGGGGCCCAAGTACCGCTACGTGACCAATCGCTTTCCAGACGGAATTAAAAACTCTCTCAGCAATTAATTGCATTCTTCCAGTTTGTTTCGAGTACTTTCACAGAAGTATTCCTAACTAAGCATTCAATTTAAATGCACGCTGTTAAAAGTTTGAGTTATTTTAAAGTTTCTTAGTTGGGTAATTTAGTTGTTAATTGTAATTTTTATGTGCCTAATTAATTCCTATCTTAGCGGAATTTTAGCTTTTATTTGCAATATTGAACCTAACTGCTATATTCTAAGACCAACGCGATTTACACTTTTGCCTTGATCGCTGTTCTTAATTTTTCGAAGAAAATGTAAAACTCCGTAAGTGATCAGTATTTGATTTTTAACTTTAGTGAAAATTTACTCCTGATGACGTGAACATTGTTCACGAAACATGTAGATTGTGTATATGTAAATAAAGTGATGTAAACTAAGTTATTTTCTTTTTAATAAAATAAATAATGCCATCACAAAGTGAAAACCTTTCAGAAGAAGTTTTCTTCGAAAACTTAAGAAACAATGTCTTTGCAAATACCACTAGTTTTCTATTTGTTAATTAGTACTTGCTCACTTGTGAATGTATAATTTTTACGGCAAATAGAATATAGGGTTTGGAAATATTTGACAATTTTTTTTTTGGCATGAGCTCCACACAGGAGGCCCTGAGGAAAATAATTGCCCTCAAGGCCTATGTCATCTTTGGGGATGCTGTGTGGAGGGTTTTTTAAGGATAAGGAGAGGAGAGTTCGGGGAAGGAAGAAGGTTTAAGGGGTGGGTAGAAATGTGGGGTTCAGTGTGTCCTGGTCATCCGCCTCCAAGACCTAGACAAACCTCACCCCGTGAACCCAGGTACCCCTGGTAAATCACCAAACGTAGCGAACCACTTGGGGTGACCTGTGGCAGAGGTGTTGGTTATCCAATAAAGGTCCCCGGGGCGGCGGCACCCATTCCCGCCTCCCAATTGAATATTGGCAGATAAAACATCATCATGTGAGGTACCAAGCCATTATTTTTTATTTAAGTGCAAAATATAGTCACTGCAATAACTTCGTGATTTGTATGGGTAAGAATCATCATACTTCAACGGAACCTACATTAAACTATTGATAAATTTATAAACATGAAATTTTAACTCGAGTATTAACGATTATCGAATTTCGGAACAGTGGCACAACTTTAATTTGATGTAGGTATCTAGTTGCTAAAAGATGGCATGCATTTTACAATATTAAAAATACCTAATGAAATCTAAAGTACTTTGAATAAGGGCATTAAATTCGATGAAATGTGTTCGATAACAAATGAGCGTTCTCCAAATAATTAACTTTTATTATCCGAAACATGATGTTATGAAGGTCGATATATTCTCGAGATTCCTCGATCTTCTCACGTATTATTGGTAGTAGGTACAAGATTGACTTGTGTGAGAATCCTGTTCTCTTGAATATTTCCTTTGCTTGATTTCAAGAAGCTCAAAACGTAAAGCACAAAAATAGGTCACTCGAAATGTAATCTTTCTTCCATAATTGGACACGAATGAAAAATTCTAGTCAGCATTCAAAGGAACGTCCGACTAAATGTAATTACGAATTATAGGTCTTCCCAGATCCTCCGTTAAATATCTTGAAGCAATTAAAATATCGGAAAGGGTCCATTTTAGGGCTTTTGTTGAACAAAAAGTTTATGACGTTTAATTAAAACGAATTGAGAAAGATTGAAATTGTTTTCAACATCAGATTATGAAGGCACGAAAATTCACCATTAAGTTGCCCTAGCTGAGTTTTTGAAGAACTTTAGCTAACGAAATCATTGTTGCAAAACTTAGTTGGTATATTTGAAGCTGTAGTGTGGTTTTGGAATCTTCTTCCTTTGAGATTAGCAATTATTTTTTTATTGTTTTTATTTCTTGCAAGAGAAATCCCGATTAAAGAACTCATTTTAGGACAGGAGGAAGATACAAATCATGGGTGGGAGGAAATAGTTAAAATTTTACATGAATGAATTTAGATATTAAAAATATAAGATTCTCATACAATATAGACTAAAAAATAAAAGACAGGTTGTGTAGAACAAACAACAGTAGAAAACAATTAAAGAAAAAAGGAACAACGTTATACAGATATGAACGATAACAACTAAATGGAAAAGAAAATAAGAGAAAAGAAACAAGACAATTGAACATGACAAGAAAATTACAAAGTTTCATCCACATAGATACTTAAAAAAATATTCTTTTAAAGCATTACTCTGAATTTTTTTATTTTGCTGGATTCCCTTGTACATATCTGGTAGCGAATTATATAGTGTGTAGTATAGGCAACACAGTTCAAAGATTTTATCCCATATTTTCTAGTGTGTGTTTGAGGCTTTGAGGTATGCGGATTTTGTTGCTATTTCGAGTATTGTGAGTATTGATGTCTTGATTGTAAAGTGGCGTGATGTTAGGGTGAGTTGATTGTTGGGTAATTTGTAGGATTGTGCTTGTGATTTCATGTTTAGGAAGGACTGTGATTGGAAGAATACCGGAAACTGAATAGATGCCTCTGACATGGGTATCCCATGGAAGTCCAAAAACATTTCTGAGAGCTCGGTTTTGTATCAAAAACTTCTCCAGCGCGAAGATAGAAAAATAATCCATCGTATTCAAAAACTTTAAGATCCTTAGCCGTGATCATTATCACTAGTCCATCTACGCGGTCCCTTAATATTTTCCCTCAAATTCTATAAAAAAAAGAATTCTTCCTTCTAGGAATATGGATACCATAAAAATTCCTAATTTATTTTGCGTATACTTTCAGAATAACCAACCTCTACAATTATTAGAATTCTCTCAGACTTTTTAAAAAATAAGCTTGAGTGTTAGGATGTGTACAATGTACAATACAAAGAACACACGAATAAGAGAGTTTGAAAAGAATTGTGAAACACCGAAACATTCAGCAATATCCTGCGATTTGAAAGTTTTTCATTTGTATATCTGAAGAGTCTGGTTCTTTTAACCATTTTCGTTTATCTATTTTATACACATCATAAAATTACGAAAGATCGGGAGAATTATAGTATTTTGATTTCAATCCAAGTCCTGTGAATTCATTGAAAAAAAACGAGAAGGATGGAAAGAATTTTATTTATTTTAAGAGAAACTCTTAGAATATTTAGAAAATGTCACTGTACCTCGGGTTAAATATTTTAAAACAACAGCTTGCTCAAAGTTGTCCTTAAATTGTTTAAGCTCCCAAAGTTTTGGTTCCGCATGCGGGAGCTTTCTTGGAAACTAGTAAATTAATTCAATAAAATAGCGGGTTCCCTCAGCTACTGCATAATCATATTCACCCAATGTTATTAAGAGAACATAATCCCGTGGGTATCTTAATGCCACATCCAGCTCTCTATATTCCGAGTCGGTGAGAAGTCTGACTCTGCACGAGTATGCTGCCCTGGCACCTGGAAGGCGAACTTATTTTCCAAACACCACAATTTGCATGTTTGATTACACGGAATAGTTTGCGAAGTCAAAGAAACTTCTCTGTAAGGCAGATCTTATTGGAGACTTCTTGAGATCAGAGCAAACATTTTTGAGAGTCTATTTGTGAATTTTAAAACATCTGCGTCTGTTGGAAAGAATGTTATAAATGTGTGATTTTAATAACCGACTACAACGTGAGGTTATCTTGGAGCTCTGTGCGAGTGTATTATGAAAATTATTTTTTTTTAAATATAAATATTTTATGGTTGAAAATAATATAAAGTGGCGTGTATTGTAGAGCTCGACCGCCCGGCAAACGGTACATCCGGGTTCGTGTCATTTTTTGTGTTTTTTCTATTTCATAATTTTTTTTACGTTACCTCCACACAGGAAAACCTGTAGAAATCAATTTACCTCGGGGCCTATGTTGTCTTTGGGATTGCTGTGTGGAGGGTCTTTATAGGGAAAGGAAGGCAGGAAGTTGTGGGAAGAAAAAAGGTATGAGGGGTAGGTAGGAATCTGGGGGTGAATGTGTCCAGGAGTGACGAACGTATGAATCCATCCCTTCCCACTGCGGAACAAGGCGATGGGTCGAGAGAGACCGGCTGTAGAGGTTTAGGTTAGGTCTCCCTCAACCAATCCCCGACCCATCTATGAACCCGGGAACCCCTTCGAAGTCACCAAACGTAGCGAACCACTTGAGGCGACCTATGGCAGGGGTGTTGGCTATCCGAAAAATGATACCAACTCCCAAATCGAATGCACAGGATAGTCATAAGTTTCCAATATATCCGTACTAAATTGTACGATATTATTAACATACGTAATGTACATGTCTGGTCAGTGGTTGAGTGGGCATAACGCTTGGGTCCCACCCGAGCGTCGCTTTTTCGATTCCTCAGCTGGCTAAGTCCTCCATCACAACACAAGCAACATTTTCGG
The DNA here is from genome assembly GCA_917880885.1 of Limnephilus marmoratus. Lineage (NCBI taxonomy): Eukaryota > Metazoa > Arthropoda > Insecta > Trichoptera > Limnephilidae > Limnephilus > Limnephilus marmoratus. Next base: position 8,811,620 of record OU862918.1, read on the forward strand.
CTTTCTGTGGTGGTAGTAGGAGATTTTCAAACATTGTTGGGTTATTCGTAACCCGAGAATGTTTGTCTTTCTTTTAAATAAAAAAAAATATAATAATAAATACTTTATGAAATTATTATGATCACGAAAAAACAGACATTTTTTTTATAAATGTAACCGAACCGTTGGAATTTACATAAATAACAATAATTTTACGAATCACACTTTAAAAGGAATAAATACTTTATGAAATTTTTACGATTACGAAAAAACAGGCAATTTTTTTTTTATAAAAGTAACCGAACCTTTGGAATTTACATAAATATCAATAATTTTACGAATCACACTTTAAAAGGAATTCAATTATTTTATATTGGTTTTGAAGGGGTAGGTACCTCCTAACCACCACCCCTTTTCACCCCTCTTCTCATAATAATGATCATAACGGGGTAATCAAACTCCAGCCTCCAGATTCAGATAAGGCACGATTACTTTAACAAAATTCATTCTAGATTCAGGAATTGAATTTCTTGTAACGTTTATTTTTCTGCTTCGCCCTTCAAAGCCAATTAACAGAAAATTGGCTGGGATTATTTTAGTGGTGTATTTTAATTCTTTTACTTTTAACCTCAATGTTTATATTATTTTAATTGTGGTGACTGGGATAGTCTCAAAGTAATTTCAGTGTTCGAACTTAAGGCTGATTTAGACCTATGTAGTTATCGTAACATTTTATATTATTCAGACATTTATAAATTTAATTATACTTTGAACCCACAGGCCTAGGGACTATTTTGACGGAAGATCGAAATATTTCCGCTTCGCAATAAAATCCAAGTAAAAGGAATATTTCGTAATGTATCCAAGAAAGGTTTTTGAAGGATGATGAAATATGCTTTCAGATTTTATAATTATTCGAACTAAACATTTAATTTATGAAATAATAAATTTTTGAATGCAATCACCTTACTTTTTTAATTACTGATATCGAAAAAAACAGACTTATTTTATAAGGAAATTATATATAATTATATACATTATATATAACAGACACATTTTATTATAAATAATGTTATCGTCAACTCACATTTTTGTCGTTTCATATAAAAATAATTAATAAAAAATTTCCAAAGATTCTTAATTTTTTTCAAATTACGGTCGGAAACTTTGGATTCATAAAGGTGTAAATTTTAAGAATTTTAAAAGAATTGAATTGTAATTTTAATTTTAGAATTGAGTGTAAAACGTGGGGTTTTCTCTTTCTAACACCGTTTAGATCAGATCTGTAACCTTGATACTAAGGGAGACACAACGATGTCAATGAGACCTACATGAAGTGTTCCGAAAAGCGTAAAAATTAGCCTTGGTTGTTAACGATTCAAATATACAATGTTTGTTGCTCTATTTCTGTAAAATGTTACCCTAAGTAAATAAATTTTTACGCCAAATGCCTAAATTTGATCAGGTGAAACGGATATTTCAAAGCTCCATTGCACTTGATGGCATTACACATTAAAGAAAGTTCCGTTAAAAGTACTAGCGTAACATACTGTAACACCTCCCAGTGAGACAGACATGGCTAAAACAATATTTCGACTACAAAAATTAAGAAATTTCACTTGATCGACATTTACTAACTTGCTATAGCAAAGTACATTTAAATTTAAATTACAGTAATTAATATTTTTTAATGTAGCTATCACTTTGTGGTTAAAAATAATGAATCTATTATCAACAAACAAAAAATATTGTCTTATAGCCCAATCATGGATTTGTTCCCCTACCCACCCACTCTACATTAATATCTACCCACCCAATCTACATTAATAACTAGGAACGGCTCCACCCCTACTATAATAAAACATTGTTCGAAACTGTCAAATTAGTATAAACTTTCCCTGAAGAAGGAACGTTTGTTCCGAAACCGGTCGGATTTACGCATTATATAAGTGGTTTATACAAAGTTGAATTGTTTCATTTTTTCTACAGTAATTAAAGCTTTGACACCTTTACCTATATATATTCATCTTAAAACTAATCGGTATAAATGTTGTATATTCTATCACTTTTATTCTTTAAGACACAAATAGACCTATGTAACTACCAAATCATGTCGTTGCTACTACTATGTTGTTTTGTAGAATCTTTTAAATTCAATTATATGCGTGAGGATTCTTGGTTTCTGTTTACATCTTTATCTGTTTATTTTGTTTTGTGTTTTGCATCAACCCGTTTTGTCCTTATCTTTATATTTTTCTTTATTGTTTAAATTTGTAAGTATTTACTTTGATACAAACAGTTTGTAAAATTTTATAAGAAAAGCCCACTAGGGCGTGTAATAAATAAATAATTAAATAAAAGCTCTCTGTGCGTTAAATAAATAAATAATTATGCTCCACATCGGCTTTATTCGGAATCATTCGGCATTCTCCGGACGATCAATCTCTACATTATTGCACCCCGCATCACACGGTTGCTTTAAATGCAAATTTGAACCTAGTTTAGGCTGGAACAAAACAATATAACTCCCCCAGCACAAAAGCCTCCCACAACCCTTCTGCTACCCTCTCCCTTTGTCGTAATGCACCCTGAAGCTAAGTTTATGGCAGCGGTCAGCGATATTGGATTTTCCAGCGTGCAGTTTTCGATGCAATTTTGCAAAATTTCGGAAGTAAGCCATTCAATTTCATGCGGTGGTGAAAGAATAGGCACTTTAAAACATTTTTGTCACAGTAAGGTATTCGTTTTCATTTATGACATGAAGACTATTTTATGAAGTTTGTAAATCAATTGAATCATTATTTATTTTTTAACGTATTTTCGCTGATGAATGTAAGTTAGTCTTAAGTCATGGTATTTGAAAGAGAGAGTATGAAAAAAATGTGCAACATAGTTGTGAATGATGAATACTTCGAGCAGGTGGATGGGTTTGTGTACTTGGGAGATGAGAGAGAGATGGGAAGGCTGATAGAGATATTGAAAGTAGGGTAAATTCAGGTAACTCCATTAATGGAGGACTGAACGCCGTTGGCGCCAACAAAAAAACTATCCAAAGAAGCGAAGCTAGCCGTCCATAATGGTGTGCTGCTACCTACCCTGACGTATGGCAGTGAGGCAAGGAACTAGCAGAAAAGGTTTAAAGTAGACTGAATGCTATAGAAATGAGATCTCTGAGGCGAATGCGTGATAAAACCATGTATGATCGTGTGAGAAACGTGGAGATCCGCAAAGAATGGAAAGCTGATGTAAGCGTAATGAGTAAAATTAAGAAAGGGAAGCTCGGATGGTTTGGGCATGTAGATCGAATGAAAGGAGTGTAAGGAGAATATATGAATCAAATGTGAATGGTAGAAGAAGTCGGGGACGCCCGAGGAAGACATGGCATGACCAAATGAATCGGATACTTGAGTCGGGCTAGAGTAATAGAAGAGCATGTATGAGACGATGTACGAACATGAACGAGGAAAGGTGTGCCAAGATCGAGTTATTTGGCGGTCTGTCCTCTCTGCCTAGACCTGCGGGGAAATGGTTAGTTAGTTAGTATTTTCTGTGTGAAAAATATAAGAGGTCATATTGTTTGCTTCATATTATTTACCATAAAAACTCAGTCGAAGCCTTGAGGTAAAACCAGTTGGATATAAAATGCAAAATTATTTATGAAATGAGCTCAGAGGTAGGTTAGTTTTATACCCTGTAAGTTACAGTTTCAAAGTGTTTATGAGAGTGCATGCAGTAGAGGCTCGCTAGGCTGTAGGGGCGGTAGGAGCTATAGGGGATAAAGGGCAGTATAAGCTACAGGGGGCTGTTCAGGCTGTATAAAGGCTAAAGGCAGCCCGGACACGGATATGCAAATCAGTGACCTGCACTAACCTGCTTTACCTCGGTCACTTGTTTCGTTGCTGGGTGCTAAGCCTGGCTTACAGTTTGCAGGCTTTGTAATTAATATAAATTGAGTGCAACTTTTGAAAAAATACAGCTCAGTTTCAAAGTTAAAATTCATATTCTGTAAAAGATCTATTCTAGTGCTGCTTTTATTTTTGTTTTCACAAAACTTGAATTGTATCTTTCAAAATTTGATGGTATGTTCAAATTCTGTGAAACTATTATTTTTTACGAAAGCCCTGATAGAAATGCCGCGGATACGATTCCTTTCATAGTGTTTAACAATAATCAAACATTCTGTGACAATTTCGGTTATCTATGAAGATGCGCGTGATGTGATATATTCCTGCGTAAAATTATTTATATTCGATGATCTTTTAATTTTAAAAATTGGAACTGATTGTGGGAACCGAGCGATAAAGTAGGTAACTTAATTTTTTTTTTCAATTATAATTAGATGTTTGAAATGTGTATTTCTTTTGTTTAAAATTTTGATAGATCTGAATCTGAATCACTAATGCTTTTTAAAGTTTACTAATTTCTGATCGTCTTTCTGATTATGTTTTTAACAGGCAATCCGAGGCAAATATGTTATGAATAATTTAAACTTTATAAATCATACAATTATAATATCTCGTTATCTTTCACGGTCTGCTGCAGTACGTAAGTTTTTAGGTTTTTTATAATTTACTGGAATGTGCGTTAGTTTTCGGAGCATTTTCCTAAGAATACTCGAGCTGATTACCAGGAAAACATAAAATAAAGGAGAATTGAGACAACACGGCTCTGTAAAGCGCACAAGGGCCTAATCAGCCACAAATGTGTCATACGTGACGTCACACTCGCTTTGATGGTGACGTCATCGTACTTTATAGACCCTTAACACGTCTCGGCTTTAATCAGGAGAGCAGATTATGCCAGGAGGGCACGGAGATTGGGTACGAGTTGTGGCGACAAAGGAAAAACCACACGTAACACACAATTTACCGATAATCGGAACAAAAATTGCTAAGAATTTGTTGAATTCATTTGTGTGGAGCAAGCCTTCAAATGGATTTACAATGTAGCTGATTTGTATTAACTTGTCCCACCATTTTATGGCTTTACGCATTAAATACACGTGGTAGGTGGTCTTGATATTGTCTTGAAGACCACCAATAACCACTGGAGCGCTTATTGCCACAATATGGCACTATTTAAAATACCTTGGATTGCTTTGCTGCCAATTTTGGCAAATTTTTCTTTATTTGTTAGTAATTAAGTAGAAGTTTACGATTTTATTATATTTTTTTATAAATCTTACGAATATGTGATAATCAACAAAAGATAGGTGAATTCATTAGCTATATAGAACTGTAATCAGTTTGTAGGTCTTTATATTAAAATTCGGAGGTATGATTTTTTAATGTGGGCGGAAAATATTCAAAATCGTCACCACAAAAATCTCGAGCAATAGGAGAAAAAGTTTTAAATTACGCTGTCGCTCCAGTGGATAAGATGAAACATTTTTTGAAATTACTTTAGACGTGTTGGTGACCAGATTCGAAAAGCCATGTACTTTTTTATATTAACTAAACGCAGGAGTCCCTGAAGAAATTAATTTACCTAAGGTCATTCGTAATCCACGAAAATGCTATAAGGAGTGTCTTTTTGAGGAGAAGAAGGCGCGAACATGGGTTTTGAAGAGACCCGTATTGTAGGAGGGAGGAAACACAAAGGTCGGCAAATCGTTCCACAGCCGAGCTGTTGAACTCAGGAACGAGTCGCAGGATTTTTACATTAGCTCCTGTGTAGAATTAATGTAATCCATGAAAAATTTAAGTAAAATTTTCAAAATTTTAAGTCACCCCCGACACAAAAAAGAGCTGATGACTTTTAAACGCCTGAACAGATTTTCATGAATTGTAACTAAGAACCATCTCGATCACCTCAGCCTCTAAACCAAAAAAAACGCATCATAATCGGTATATTCGTTAAGAAGCTACGATGCCACAGACAGACACACAGACACGTCAAACTTATAACACCTCTCCTTGTGTTGGGGGTCTAAAAAGGCTTTTTAATATTTCTATTTTTTAGAGTCGCTGTGTTTGCATTTTTTAATATTTTTATTTATCTTTTATATTTCTTTCTTGGCAACAATAATATGGATTGTTAATAATTCGTATAACTTGTAAGTAAGATATTCCACAGACAACATTAAAGTAATCTATAATCCCGAGATAATTATGTCTACTGCTAATAGCCAAATAACTAAAAATCTAATCGTCGAAGACGACATGGCAAAAAATATGGAAAACCCATATAAATTGGATAAAATCCTCGTAGACTATCCTCCTCCCTCTCACCCACATGTTATGTATTTAAACCGCATATTAAGCATTATATGTACCAGTCTGAAGGTGACTTTAACAGACTGAAACCAGTTATGGTAAAAAATAAATTAAGTGGAAATAAGGTTTATATGTGTTTTATCATATATTAGGGTACTCGGCTCCGCTCTCTGAGTTGATATGAGATTAAACTCACGTTCGAACCGACGACGGACCTTGCTTCATACACCCCTATCGATGGGTAGTACCTCCCATACAAAAAATGCTTCGAATGGTCCACAATTTTCCAGAACATTTCACAACATTGGAGCGTGTTCTAGAATGTTCCACAATGATCCGGCATTTTCCGGGATGTTCCTGAACGTTCCAGACTATTCCCGAACATTGAACAACATTTCTGGATGTTCTGGAATGTTGTGGAATGCTCTCAAATGCTCTCGAATTTTCTTGACTATAAAAATTTCTGGAGGGCGAAACTTCCTGCCCTTATATCTTCAAAAGCACGCCTTTCAGGTAAAACCGGGAAACTTCTCCATAGATGGGGGATAGAGGACTACCACACCATTTAACCCCCTTGATCGTACCGGAACTCGTTCCTGTTTTTAGCGGGACGCACATTTTTTTACGCCCTATTTTATAATATGCTAGCAGACCCGGCCATACGTTGCTCTGGTTAACAAAAATCAACGCTACGCCATTTCCCAACCTTTATAACCAACGCCGTCTGTTAAATCAAATCCACACCGCCCGCTTGCCAGCCCGCTCCCTAATTTACACAAAACCTTGACAAAATATGTGTCTAAAAACCTTCCTCATGAAACACTCTTTGGCGGAAGGTTGATTTGGCGGTCCTGCCAGGATACTTACGTGGACTTCAAACACGTTTGCCAAAAGGATGGTCGGTATATTTAAATAAATAATATGATGAACGTTTGACTTGCATTTATTTACACAAAACCGACACAGGTTATTATTACACTTATCAGAAGGATTTAACAACGTAGAAGGCAGCGTGCAAATGCGACTCGACGACCGGGCCGTGGAAATAGAATGACAGGCAAGTTCGCCGTGTTTCTAGTGCGGGGTTTCTAATGTTGCCCATTCAACAAAACATTTATATGGCTATTCAATTCGTTCGCTGCCTTCCGCTACAACTCTATATATTGGTGAAATCTGAATGAAAATCCGTGGCGTAGTTTAAAAGATCTAAGCGCACAGACATCGTGAGCGTCTTCATTTTATACTATGTAAAGATATATTAATTAATAAAAAAAAAAATTGTTTTAGATTGATTATCATCCTTTATCAATTAATATAATCTGATGTGAACCGTCGAAGTCCATACTGATAAAAGTAAGCAATTTACGGAGATTTTGGCGTGATGAGCAAGGATGCGGAGTAACTAACGTTCTCAGCCTATGGCACTCAATATGGCGTCAAAACCCTTGTGATTCAGAAAAGCAACTTCCTATGATGAAGATCGCAATATTACATCAACTTAACGAGTTTTGTTTATGATGTGTCAAGAAATACAAGCGTGTATTTTATGAAACTGGCGACGTTTAAGGTTTTAGCGCACAGTTTGCCGCCCCCCCCGAACATCCCCAAGCCATGGCCGCGGGGGGCGGGGGTTGGGGTAGGAACTGGGAACAGGGGCGAGTATCATTCCTTGCAATTTATGGGCGGATTAAGGCTGCGACTTTCATCTATTTAATGGATATAACCAACACCTCCTGGCTGCACTGCACACGCCGCGGGTGGTACTTTATTCATAAGTCATTATTGAAGGTGACGATGTAATGAAGATTATAATTATAAAATATGCAATTTATTTGGTAACCAATACCCTGCCAAGTAGTTCGCTACGTTTGGTAACTTAGCAGGGGGGCCGGGTTCATGGGGTGAGGTTTGCCCGGGTCTTGTCGGCGGATGCGTCTGCCCACCAGCTGCATGACAGGCCGGATCGGGAGAGAATGGTTGAGGGAGTCACTTCGACTTTTCCAGCCGTACTCTCTCGGAACATCGCCGGAGGGATGGGTTCATACGTCCGTCACTCCTGGACACCCATCCCTCACCCATTCTCCTTCCTTAGTAAAAAGACCCTCCACGAAGCATCGCTACAGATAACATAGGCCCTGAAGGGAATTATTTTCGTCAGGGCCTCCTGTGTGGAGCTAATGTAAAAAAAAATTCATCGATGAAATTTAAAATAAAATAATTAAGTACATTTAAAATTCTTTGCTTATTTATATATCAATATTTTGTGAAATATTACGTCAAGTTGTTGATACTCTCAGTACCGCCACAAATAACATAATTCAGCTTCAAAACGTTACTGGAAACAGGCAGGTGTTTGAAAATCTTCCTCTTTCCTATTTCTTACCCATTGCAATTCCTTCAGCATCACGCCACTGCCCTAATTTCTACTGATTTCTTGTATATCTCCCTTAAACGTTTGATGTTTTTAAGCTCTTAAAAAAATATGTGTGGTTTTTGAAGAAAATATTTATATATTCCCCATGCCGAAACGCAATATATGAAATTTCCTCGATAGAAAAAAAATCGCAAAGTGTGCTTCGAAATTTTTAATTTTCATCCGTTTCTGTCATTTTACAAGTTATAACTAACAAACTAACAATCACGCCGTTTCCCCGCAGAGGTAGGCAGAGAGGACGGACCGCCAAACAGCTCGATCTTGGCATACACTCCTTGCCTCGTTCACATTCATACATCGCCTCATACATGCTCTTCTATTATTCCGACTCTTCACATGGCCCGACTCAAGTATGTGATTCACTTGGTCGTGCCATATCTTCCTCGGGCGTCCCCGACTTCTTCTACCATTCACATTTGCGTAATATATTCTCCTTACACTCCTTTCCTCGTTCATTCGCTCTACATGCCCAAATCATCTGAGGGTCCCTTTCTTAATCTTACTCATTACGCTTACATCAGCCTTGCATTCTTCGCGGATCTCCACATTTCTCACACGATCGTACATGGTTTTACCACACATATGCCTCAGGGATCTCATATCTATAAGTTATACATTATATTATATTCTAAAAGTTATATAGATGAAAAATTCACATTGTTCTTTTTAATGCTGTTTCGGACAGCCCTCAAGAGATTTTTGCTCTATTTTAAACGGATCGTGTTTTATTAAACATTTTCGAATCGATTTTATCGCTTTAAATTTTAGCGCGGTCCTCTAACATTGGTAATTACATATCTCTCCATCTTATTCTTTTTTGCGTGGTTGCGGCGCCTTAAAAAGGAATGCCATGGTCCTACCGGCCTCGGGTAGTTGGGACTTTTGTGGTTTGACTCGCAAAAATGTTTTTTTTAAACTTTAGCACACATGAGGCCCTGAGGAAAATAATTCCCCTCAGGGCCTTTGTCATCTTTGGGGATGCTGTGTATAGAGCCTTTTGAGGAAATGATAAAGATGGGAGGAGAAATGTAGGATGGGTGTGTAGGAATCTGGGGGTCAGTGTCTCCAGATACGAAGAACGTACGAATCCGTCTCTCCCACTGCGGCGCAAGGCAATGTTCCAAACCGCCAAACGAGCCGCGTATATCTCACCCTATGAACCCGGGCATCTCTGCCAAGTCATCAAACACAGCGAAACACTTGGGGTGACATTGGCAGAGTTGTTGGTTATCCAATAAGTGGTCCCCGGGGTGGCAGTACCCTTACCAGCCTCTTAAATTGAATATGCTTGAATAAGGAACACGTGTGTCAAGGAAATAATCATTAGAAACTAAATGTTCATAAAAGTTATTTTATTTCAAAATCGGTAGTCTGAAAACCAAAGTTTATTTTCTTGATAACTTTCCCCTAACTTAATCAAGACTTTTCCTCTACCGCTCACCTTCCCTTACATACTTCCGGTCACTTGATTTTTAAATAACGAACGCCTGTGATTTTCCCTTTTCCCACCAGGTTCGCACTGTTTGCCGCGCGTCTAGACGCCGGATAAAACGAATTTATGATTGTATAGCACTGCGAATTACTCTGCTTTTTTCTGTGCTCCTAATCGGACTGTTGGTTTAGACCGGACAGTGTTTGACCAAATCTTGCCCGAAATCTAGAAATCAAACAAATCTGATGTCACGTACCGGCTTAATCAAAAAATGGGAAGTTGAACGTGGTTGCGGGGATAATAAATTGAATTATCTCTTTTCACACAAAATAAAATAATTTGAAAATAAATAATTTTATTTATTTGAAACTAACGGGTTCCCGACATGCGTTGCAATGCCACTTAAATAAAGAAATGGTTTCTCCTTGCACGTCCTTTCCCATTTGACCCCGTTCCCGTTCACCCCCCCCCCCCTTTATCTCCCCTCCCTGCTAAATTGTACGAAATACACACATTTTTCAAACAGCTCGCGCCACCCATATCAATATTTTTATACAATTTTCTTAACACTAGGGCTCACTACGCATAACAACTCACCAAAGTTTCATCGCAATCGGATGAATGGTATAGGAAAAAATTACATAACTCCAAACTTCACCATTACATATAGAAATCTTCCCGGGCGTGCACACTTCAATACATCAAAGTTTCGTCGCAATCGAATGAATGATTTAGGTACCGCATAAGGGACAAACAAAGCAACATTCATTTTTGGATATATTAAGATAAGTTCCTAAGATACAAGTTCCTTCTACACATGCTTTTGGCCAGTTATTGCACAATATACAAAGGAGAAAAAAACGTTAATAAAAGCAGTGAACAAGAAACACTTTATAAAAACTTGTTATGAAGTGATATTGTTAAAATGTGTACTGCTAAAGTGTTTAATATTAGAACAGCTTTGTACTTCAGTAATGGCATATTAAAAACATCAGCAACTTAAGCATACTGTAAATTTAAACGTCACCGGCACCCGTGGATGCCTTGGTCCCTGAGTTGTTCAGGTATAGTCCAGCTTTTAGGAAAAAAAGGCAGCAGGAACTTTGTATGATTAGCAGGAGAGTTGTCAATAAACCAACGCATTATTTTTCCCGAGTACTGTTGGATGAGAAATGCCTGCTTGTTTCAGTCACTTCTCTATTTATTGGACAAAATTGTTCATTTTCATGTGTTTAACAGGAGTAATTATTTTAATAGGGATGATCATCCACAGGAACGCATGAGATAGCAGAGTTAACAAAGGCGCATTATTTTTAAATGCCTGATAAGGCCGAAAATTCATTAAAATCAATTGCATTGGTCTCAGTTTGAGGAAGCGTAAAAAGAATTGACAGTGTTTTTTTTTTTTTTTTACGTTAACTCCACGCAGGAGGCCCTGAGGAAAATAATTTCCCTCAGGGCCTATGTCGTCTGGGATGCTGTGTGGAGGGTCTTTTTGAGGAGAGGAAGGAATGAACATTGGTCTTGAAGAGACCCATGTTGTAGGAAGGAGGAAACACAGAGGCCGGCAAATCATTCCACAGCCGAGCTGTTGAACACAAGAACGAGTCGAAGAAACGACCCGTTATCATGTGGCAAATGTCAACCGTGTACAAATGTTGGGCACGCGTTTGGCGTGTTTCCCGACTATGCACCGGTGCCGAAGGGATCAATGATGCTAGTTCCTCGGAGCATCTTCCATTGTAATACCGGTAGAACAAGGATAGCATTCCCACCCGACGCCTGTGCTCTAAAGTTTTTAAACTTATATAATATTATTTACTTTTAATTTTACGTTAATTTTAAATCTCTAATTTTGAAGTTTAATTTATCTTTATCATATGTTTTTTATCTACTTTTTTTTCACCAATATTATATAATGTATATATTTATATGTATTTTGTATAATTTTTATATAAAATGGAGGCCTCAGCGCGGGTAAACCACCCAGTGAGGTCAACATCATTGAATTTATGTATAAAATGTAAATATATTGCATCAAATAAATAAATAAATAAATAAAGATTGCAATCCGTCTGTTAAGATGGGAGAATGTATCAAACGGACCGCCCGTTTCTGCACAGAGTCGAGGGTATTTTTCAGCTATTTTGGAGCTCCAGACCAGAGGTGGCTGCCGAATTCAACCGTGGGGCGCACTTGTAATTTGTACAGGGTTAGCAGTTGTGTACTATTAAAGTATCTGCGGGCCCTGTACAGTACGCCCAGTTTCTGTGAGTCTAACTTTACTCTGGCTTCGATGGAGCCCCCATACCTGAGCTGGTCACTTAGGGTTACACCAAGCATTTCGATGGAGGGCCTGTTCGGAAGATTGCTTCCGTTGAAAGAGACTAGATTTTGTGATCGTAATACAGTGTGCATTTATATGATAAAGATTTTTTCAAAGATGTTTCGTCGTAAAAATGAAAGTAGGTAGGTACCTTTCATCTAAATGATATAAATTGTGACGAATCAAATTACGTCACAAGTAAATTTGAATTAAACCTTATCTGGCATTGTGCATTCAAAGACAAAGAGAGTGTTGACAGATATGGAGCGAAAGGACAGGAGGGAGGAAGGGAGAATTGCGGGGTAGGGCCACGGGTCCCACCAGTTCAGAGAGCACGCGCGCCGGTGCAAGCAGTCAAGATCTAGACGGGAAAGAGAGGGGACAGGAGTAGTGGTGCAACACGAAGTACGGGTTCCCCGCCCAGCGACGTGGTGCTGGGCGGTGGATGAAGAAATTATAGAGAAGTTGAAGAAAGTGATTTGCAAGATGTGTATTTCCCCGCCCGGTGACCTAGAGCGGCGACCAGACGCGAACAGTGGCCAACGTACGAAGACGATGGCGCAGGCTGGAGGAGAATCGACTCGGCTAGGAAGGCCTGAGCTTCTGGACCAGAGGAGCTGCCATCGAGGACCTCGGCCTTACCAAGGCACCCGCAGAGAACCCAGTGACACGAAGGTAGTTTCAGTGAACAATTAAATGACGACGTGAACAATGGAGAAGCAACCCCGAACCATATGACAATTAGTTAAGATTTAGATGTAAGTAGATCTAAGTATAATATCTAAGTATAGATCATGTATTAAGACCTAGCCAAACCTAATTAAAATCCATATATTTAAAACCTTTATAATTAAATTCATCCCCCCTTTGTCCCAACCCAAGCGACCAGAGCTGGAGAGTAGGCAGAGAAGGCAGAGTGGAGAAAATGCAAATGTAGGTATAAAAAATGCACTTATTTAAATATCATTAATTATTCTGAGCTAGCTTCCGGTAACAAGGTGATACGTTACAATGGCGCCCAACGTGGGGCAGTTTTAGGTATTTTACTATACCTATCACTAATGTTATCGACATTCATGAACTCCGTCCCTGAAAAGAAGGTAAATATTTGCATGTTTTTATTATAGTGAATTTCTTGTACTTTTTCTCGATACTCATATGAGTTCCCTTTGTCTTGTATAACCTTGTTTAGGTATATCCTTTTCTTCGTTTAGTTTGGGTTAGATTTTTATCGTTGCTATCTCATAATATTATTTGATAATATGAGATGTGTTATATTTTGAATATAATCTTTCTCTGTTAACGTTGTTATTATAAACAAATGTGCGGCGAGGTCGGAGACGTAATACGAGTATTAGCTGACGGCGGGATTATCAAGTGTTATTTTTTGTTGGCAGGCTATTAAATCATTTTACAAATCGGCGCGTTGACTTATTCGGGAATGTCGGTAGGTACCTGGAGTTCAAACCTTTTATTACCGATCGGCAGAATAATAATTTCAAGAGTGTTTTAGATTTCATACGGTCACAAGTAAGACGGGCGATGTCAAGTATTTTTTTTTTTTGGTTGTTTGCCTAAATTTATGTGTTTGGGCTAATGATTTTAGGGTACCTAGTCGAGGTTATTTTTTGTTGATATTTAGGCAGGGTGTTTGACCCCCGAGTAGGGAATACGTCTTTGTCCCGTTGACAAAGGTCATCGAACCAAATAAATTATAGAATCAGTAATATAGATTTGCTGTGTATGGACGGTGTAAGAATAAAAATATAATTCTAAATGTCATTCGGAGAAATATATTTCCATACCACAATTTTGATCAATTTTATGTGTTCGGTAAAAATCAGATAATTCAAAATTGAAGGCGAAAGATGTCGACGGGAGAGAAAGGGTTAAGGTTAAGACGCACTTACTAACGCGATTTGAGGAAAACAAATATCTGCGTTTGGCGAAACCGAACATTATCTTGCACCTAAAGTCTCGCGATGTTTCGAAAGCCTGCGCAGATGAGAAAATAAGGGGGCGTGCGTGAATGTGCAGATGAACTGCGTTAGGTACGTTTTATGAGAGCGATAGAATGGAGCACCTACCACTGACACGATTTGAGAGGTACAAATACGAACGTTTGACGAAATAAGTATGCCGAGTACCTAAATGTCTCCATATTTTAAAAGTAATCAGCGTGAGTGATAAAAGACCGGTGTTGGTAGTAGTGCGTCCACAAGCGAAAAAATGCGAAAAGCGAGTGAAAATACGGAAACGAAGGCGAGCACTAAATGTCCCACGATTTGAGTGGTACAAATATGCATGTTTGACGAAATTTGTACGAATAGTAGTCTGCATGCGTGATAAAAGGCCGGTGTTAGTGTTGTCGTCAAACGAATGTGAGCACTGAACTTTGCACGATTTGATTGGTACAAATACGCGCGTTCGATGAAAAGTAATATGTGTGTACCTAAATGTCTCCATATTTGAGTAGTAGTCTGCGCGCGTGAGAAAAGGCCGAATATTGTGTAAAAGTGCAAATAATGAAAAAAAAAATGCGAAAGAATGCGAGAGAACGCGTGAAGAGGAAAAACGGGTTTCGAAAGATTCTACATTCCGGTTTTGGTGGTTTCTCCGTGTAATAGAAATTACCTGGCGCCTAATTTTCATTGTGTATCGCGTCGGGAGATACACTCCAACTCCGTAATCATTTTTTGTTTAATTTTTTCATCCATTCTCAGACGTACTATGCATGTACACCAGATTTCTTGTTTTTTGTTATCGATGATGTAGGGTTTTAAAAAATACATGTAATTGAGGAGTGAATAAGTATTAGTAACGGCCTCCTTTACAAAAAATATGTTTGATTAAGAGTAAAACCAAAAAGATCTACGCGTAAGCAGGTATAAAATTTTATTATACTTCAGACTTGCCAGCGGTAATGATGGGAGATTGAACTCAAGTGGTACGTATGCATCCATTCCTTACCCATCCTGGTACATTGAAATTTTTGTCAAATCATGTTATGTTGTCATTGGTTTTTGGTCATATGGTTGGGAAGAGCTTCATAAATAAACAGTGAATACGATCCTCAAGTGTTTAGAGAGGACAAGACCGCTTTGTTAAATAAGAAGTGTTTATGTTAGTCGAGTGTTATTGTTTATCGTTGCTATTATTATGTTTCATTGTATCTTATGGTTTTCTTGTCATTGTATTTTATTGATGGGCCACATATTAATGTGAGTTTTGATGTTGGTTTAAAAGAGTATGAAGCGGAAAGGATTGTCATTCGATATGGGGAGATGATAAAAGAAGTTTAGACATTTGGTGGACAAGTAAATGTTGATTAAGTTATAATATGTTTTAATTTTGAATTGTTTAAATATAAGTTTTGTTTAGAACATAAGTATAGTTCCGGATATAAGAATTGTTTAATTTAAGATTTTCCATGTTTAGAAATAAGAAGGTTGTCATGTGGGAAAAGGGGAAAAGAAAATTTTATTTCTAGGAAACCAAAATTTTCTTTTGTAACGAAGGGGGTATTGTGACGAATCAAATTACGTCACAAGTAAATTTGAATTAAACCTTATCTGGCATTGTGCATTCAAAGACAAAGAGAGTGTTGACAGATATGGAGCGAAAGGACAGGAGGGAGGAAGGGAGAATTGCGGGGTAGGGCCACGGGTCCCACCAGTTCAGAGAGCACGCGCGCCGGTGCAAGCAGTCAAGATCTAGACGGGAAAGAGAGGGGACAGGAGTAGTGGTGCAACACGAAGTACGGGTTCCCCGCCCAGCGACGTGGTGCTGGGCGGTGGATGAAGAAATTATAGAGAAGTTGAAGAAAGTGATTTGCAAGATGTGTATTTCCCCGCCCGGTGACCTAGAGCGGCGACCAGACGCGAAAAGTGAACAGACGATGGCGCAGGCTGGAGGAGAATCGACTCGGCTAGGAAGGCCTGAGCTTCTGGACCAGAGGAGCTGCCATCGAGGACCTCGGCCTTACCAAGGCACCCGCAGAGAACCCAGTGACACGAAGGTAGTTTCAGTGAACAATTAAATGACGACGTGAACAATGGAGAAGCAACCCCGAACCATATGACAATTAGTTAAGATTTAGATGTAAGTAGATGTAAGTATAATATCTAAGTATAGATCATGTATTAAGACCTAGCCAAACCTAATTAAAATCCATATATTTAAAACCTTTATAATTAAATTCATCCCCCCTTTGTCCCAACCCAAGCGACCAGAGCTGGAGAGTAGGCAGAGAAGGCAGAGTGGAGAAAATGCAAATGTAGGTATAAAAAATGCACTTATTTAAATATCATTAATTATTCTGAGCTAGCTTCCGGTAACAAGGTGATACGTTACAAAATACACACACGAATTGCACCACGTCCAACGGACTTATAATTAAAGTAAAAAGTTTTTACCTTTTATATGTCCCTCTAATATAAACCACCTAATAATAATTATTCTTAGGTGGTTTATATTTTTTATTATAATAATTGGAAAAGTTCACCCTCATACCTCCTCCGCTGTCTTACTATCCCCTCACCTATATTCAAATACATAGACACGTCTCTATCGGAATAAAAAAAAAAAGTTAAATGTACTATTGACAGCCTTGATTTACATAGCGTTATCACCTTTCACGTACCAATCAGAAATACTCGAACAAAAATTATTTTTAATTACCACAATATCAGGTATGTTTTTTTTGTACGTTAACTCCACACAAGAGGCCCTGGAGAAAATAATTTCCCGCAGGGCCTATGTTATCTGAGATGCTGTGTGGAGGGTCTTTTTGAGGAGAGGAAGGAATTTTTGAAGATACCCATGTTGTAGGTAGGAGGAAAAGAGGCCGGCAAATCGTTCCACAGCCGAGCTGTTGAACACAAGAACGAGTCGAAGAAGCGACCTGTTCTCATGTGACAAATGTCAACCGTGTACATATGTTGGGTACGCGTTTGGCGTGTTTCCCGGCTATACCGGTAAAACAAGGATAGCATTCCCACCCGACGCCTGTGCTGTAAAGATTGCAATCCGTTTGTTAAGATGGGAGAATCTATCAAACGGAGCGCCAGTTATTGCACAGAGTCGAGGGTACATAACTTGCTTGTACCTGGATTGCATGTAGTTGGCAATACTTTCTCAGAAATAGTAGATGTTTTTTTATTTTTTTATTTCATGACAATATAAAAATACAAGGTAAAGTTGTTTGTTCACAGTCTTCCTCACTAGGTATTCCTGTTCCGAGGCGGACTGTATGTTGTTGTAAGAATGCTGATCATGATTGCCTCATCTTTTGTTGATTTTCACAAAATAAACAATAAATAAAATAAAAAAGTATTTATGTTTGTTGTCTGTAGGTTGCGTTGGGGTTACTGCATAATGTTAATTATTTCCTCATCTTCATGTTTATTTAGCCAAAATTTGATGTCTTTTTTAAACTTTTGTGCCTCCATGGTGTTCTTAATTTCAATTGGAAGGGCATTATATAGTTTTGTAGCATGGAAATTATGGTTTCTCTGGACAAAAGATGTATTTAATTTCGGGATGTTCAGTAGTTTTGAGAATTGCGTCCTTGTAGTGTAGAAATAACAAGGAACTCATATTTTTCGAATTAATTAACTTACAGGAAGGTTTTAATAACACACTTCATAAATAAATATTAATCTTTGCTTTTATTATTGTTGTGCATGTGTTCTATTTTATATATTCTATAACAAATTTTACTTCTTTATTACCGTCTCACAAATTTGCTTGCTCAGGATTGGTTTGGAGTATGTAAACAAAATTCGTTTTGAGAAATAAAAGTTTTGAAGTTTAAAAATATTATATTTTTGTTTCCATTATTTCAAACTAATTGTTATAAATATTTTATAAAAATACAAGGTTTAATCGATCTGCAAGTATGAAAGCAACGTATCTGGTTGAATTATGAACGAATTAACACATACTGAATTTAAATACAGGAGTACAAACTAAACCTCAGCAAGCGAACTATTACGTACATGTCACTTGTTTGTTAAAAACCCGTATGAACGTACAATATTTTGAATAAATATAAATACTCTGTGAAAGGATGAATAAACACAATCGTCTAAAAAATTTTTAGCCGTTAAAATAATACGAGAACAACAACATCTATTTCGGTACTCTGTCGAGAAAACAAAATAATAACCTTTTTTCATTTTGAATAAAGCATATTTAATTCTGTCTGGAGCCTCGTCTAATTTTGGAAATCAAAGGTTTACACGAGCAAAAATTAATTAAGCCATAACAATGAAACATTTTCAGAACTGTACTGTATATTAAAGTACTTATTTAATTTAATATCACATAATTATTTTACTGCTTTTTTTTCGTGTTTTAATTTTTTTTTTTTTTACATTAGCTCCACACGGAAAACAATTTCCCTAAGGACCTTTCATGTCAACTTTGAGGATGCTGTGTGGAGGGTTTTTTAAGGGAAAGGAAGGAGAATAAGATATGGGAAGGAAAATGGTATGAGGGGTGGGTAGGAATCTGGGGGCAGTGTGGCCAGGAGTGACGGAAATATGAATCTATTCCTCACACTGCGGTGCAAGGCGACGGGTCGGGAGAATCCGGCTGGAGAGGTCAAAAGGCCTACCTCAATCGGTCTCCTCCGATCCAGCCCGCCATGTTGTGGTTGGGCAAACGCATCCGCCACCAAGACCTAGGCCTGATCCCATGAACCCGAGCACCCCTGCTAATTCACCATATGTATCACCATACATACACTTGGGGTGACCTGTGGCAGGGGTGTCTGTTGTCCAATAAATGGTTCCCGGGGCGGCGGTACCCATACCCGCCTCCCAAATTGTGATGAAAAATGTTTTCGAATTATCATTTTTAAATCTTACTCCACTGTATTTTTTTTTGCGTTTAATTTTGGTGTGGCCGTCAATTACCGGAAACCAAGAACTATTGAACCTAACTCCGACCTATTTATTAATATAAACGGTTTTTTGTGGTTTTCTGTAATCCGGCGTGCTCTATGCGTTGTGGATCTTCTCAGAACTTCAGGGACAAATCCATCGAAGTTTAATTATTCGAAAACGTAAATAAAAGCCTACGTATTGTCATGATGATAGCCAACCTCTAAGATAGGAGAAACCGCTTTCTTCATGACCATCCCCTCTTACATCTTCTTCCATACCGCACTTCCTTCAGGCTCACTCCAGTCGGAGTGGCCGTAGGTCCACTGGCTCCGACCAGTTCGAATTCTTGCGCGGTATGAAAGTGAAAAAATAAGCAGTAACTTTTATATTGCACTAATTGTGGGTGTTCGATTTTCGATTTGGTCATTCATTTTAATAAATATCATTCATCAAAATATTAATAAGGAAACCTGCTTACTGCGCTTGAGAATCATCGAAAGCTTTTTTATTATTGTGACGATTGACGGTTACGGTACCGTGACGGCGAAAAAGGCAAATAAACATAATTTCCTTATCGCTATAATGCTGAAGCTCTTTCAAAATAAGATATTCACGATGTACGTAGGTCAGTTGATCACAAAAAGTGGTCGTTTTCTTGCATCTCTCTCATTCAATACTATTAGCCGTGACGATAATTTTAAAAGTATGGAATATAATTCAAAGGATAATATTGAAGTAAGAGTGAATTCCAAAAATTAAAAAAACGTCAAATGTCAATGCGCTGATGGTATTGCTTTTATTCTCAAACACGTAATGCTGCAGTTCTTTCTTACACACTAAATAAAAACAGTCGAAAATTAGACATACATATCATTTAAACGCCTAAAGAAAATGAAACGCAAGGAAAAGGTGGTATTTTTGAGAAAACTGTCACATGTATTTTGTGTCTCATCTTTTATCTTACCCTTATTTAATGTAAAAGAAAGTGATGCAGCATTATAGCGATAAGAAACGTATTTTTATTGCCTTGTTTTGCCGTCACGATGCGGTAACCGTGAATCGTCACGATAATTATAAATGAATGCACCTAAATTTCACGTTCATCCCATATTTTAGATGCCATAAATTTTGGCACATTATAACAAACGATCGCTCAAGGGGTTTTTCAAACTTGCTGGTTAACGGCCAACGAATCTCTGTTCACACAACGGATACTCGCAATGTAATATCTAGTCGTTATTCGTTATAAGACCTGTCTTGTATTATGGATGCGTTTTACCAACACATGGCACTGTGTATGCCATATGCCGGTCTCCAGCTAGTCGTGACGGGAATAATCAACGACAGTATTATGATTTTCGCCATTTTTCCCCCGCCTGCAACTCGCGACATCCTGTCGGAAAAGTGTTGGCGTTAAATGAAATATGTCCTGTTATTGTTTCGGGGTTTTCTTGGTTTCGAGTCAAGAGGGAGCGCGATTACGTTTAGGTTTTTCAGTAATCCATAGCTAGTGCCAACAAGGAAGAAAGCAAACACCCAAAATTCTCTTATGTACCAGGCCGTCCAGCTTTATAACAAAATCACTGAAATTGAAAACATGTTTTAATTTGAAAAGGAATAAACGTAGTGTGTCCATTATGTCCACCTCAAATATTGATGTTTTGTTATTAATCGAATAAAATAAAATTAAAAATGGTTTTATTTATATTACGTTTGCCAAAAATTTTGAAGTAATAAATTTTATGTATAAGTATCGCACATCCCGTTGAGATTAAGAGTGTCGTAAGTCAAAAGAGAGCGAAAACAAATGATGATTGATTGATGAAATAAGCTGTCCCGTCGAAAAGAGAAACTAGCGACATCTCGCGGAGATAGAGTGACCTAATTTAAATGATGTTTTTGTGGGACATAAAATCACAATCACTTTACTATTCAGAGATAAAATAAAATTTTATAAAAGCAGTAAATTTTTACTTACGACCCTTATCTATGAGATGTGCGATATGTGTTTCTCAAATTATGCGCACATACGACGATGTGAATCAACTTAAGATTAATAAATAAATAAAAATAGCATTCCAGAGCGGTAGACACTTTCTTTAGTTTTCCATAGCACTAGCATTATAGAAACGTTGCTCGAAATCGCGTTTGGGTCCTACTCAGGCGTCGCTCATTCAATTCCTTGACTGGCTAAGTCCTCCTTTGTAACACAAGCAATATTTTCCGCTTACTGTGGTGGTAGTAGGTGATTTTCAAATATTGTCAGGTTAAACAAAACCCGGGAATATTTGTCTTACTTTAAAATACAGTTGGGAACAAGATATCTTAATAATCTTCTTCTTCTTCTTCTTCGATGGCGCTACAGCCCATATCGAGCTTTGGCCTCCTGCAACAGTCGCCTCCAACTCCTCCTGTCCTCAGCGGCTGACTTCCAATTTGGTACCTGGAGAAGCTGTGCTGCATCCCCTCTTACTTCGTCTTCCCACCTCAGTCTGGGTCTTCCCACTTTTCTCTTTCCACCTGGGTGTCCAGTCAAAATTCTTTTTGGGACTCGTGTATCCGGCATTCTCTGTACATGCCCAGCCCATCTCAGCCTGAGGAGTCTCATATGTGTTGAGATTTTAGGTGCCTTATATATATCATACAATTCTGTATTGTGCCGGATTCGCCACTGTTCGCCCTCTTTCACGGGTCCACATATTCTTCTCAGCACTTTTCTTTCAAAAGTATCCAGCATTTTAGCCATCTTTACCGTCAGTGTCAGCGCCTCACATCCATATGCCAATACAGTTCTAACAATGGTCTTATATATGGTTATTTTGGTTTTCAATTCCTCAGTCGCTCATTCAATTCCTTGACTGGCTAAGTCCTCCTTTGTAACACAAGCAATATTTTCCGCTTACTGTGGTGGTAGTAGGTGATTTTCAAATATTGTCAGGTTAAACATAACCCGGGAATATTTGTCTTACTTTAAAATACAGTTGGGAACAAGATATCTTAATAGTAGTAGTTACAATTCGATAATAAGAAGTTTTGATGTTTTAAAACACCTTATGTTTCGTCCATTTATTTATTCATCCCCATATTTCAATTCAAATCTCTTGCAAAGTAGGCTAGTAATGGAATTTATTAATTTAGCTTACCCATTTAACAGTAAGTATTGATTCCATACGAGTGGCCATTTGTATTAACTGTGAACAACTCACATGACCAGCGAGCAGTAAATGCAATATAGTGGGGGGATTCGGAATCCCAGGAATTCAATAGGAAGAGGTCCTGTGACGGACGCTCTTTGCTCCTTTCAAACGATATTACCTACCAGGACAGCAGACGCGATAGGGGGAGAGGAAAAGCTTGTACTTGAAGTAAAAAGCTGTCTTGTCCATGCGATGTTGAAGTGTTTTAAATCCGAAGTGCGTCTTTTTAAATGTTTATTTTTGTTAGAAAACGTCATGGAACAATCAATACTTGATATAAGTAAATAAATAAATAAAAACTTAGTTTAAAACCACTTCGTTGTATTGTCGAGTAGTTTTGGTTATTCCCTAAGGTTCAAAAATACATCTATTATGTATACATTATGTATATATTACACCGATTATGTATATATTGCATACAAATAAGAAGATAAAGATTAATAAGTTTAAGGAAAAAATCAAAACATGGGTGAAAGAAATTAATGCAGACATACTAGAGAATGTATTAAAAATATCATAGAAACTAAATAACGGAAAATAAAAGAAATCTACCAGTCTGCCTCAGCACAGGACCACCTAGTGAGGAGGACTAAGAACAAACAGATGAAATATTTATATGCATTATCATATCTTGTAATTCTCATCAAACCTGTAATTAAATAGTCACTAATAAAAAAAAATAAAAATTAAAATAAAGCGGGTTTAATCGAAGGTTTTTTTTGAAACGTGATTAAAATTTTAAGCACTTCACTTCTATGAAAATTAAGCACGTAATGCGTAGGCCGAGGACATAAGTTTAAAAATCAGCCTTGTTTTAGGAGATCATAACGAAAAAGAAGAAAAAATATTTCGTTTTTTAGGACGGGTTATTTTAGAGAATTTAAACAATTCATCAAAATTTAAGTTCTGTGAAAGTTTTAATAAAGTTATGTTACTGTCCATGTACGTGAACTGTAAAACAGTCAGCCAATGATGAAATAATAACAGAACTTGAATAGAACATTCACAGAGTTTGAATTTAAAGTATTGAATTTGATAAATAGTTCAAATTCTTTGAAACAACCTGACTTAAGCATTTGATTAAATGTTAAAAAAAATATGCAGGTAGGTTTCGATTTTGTCAATATGCGATCAATTATGTAGGTATTCTCTTGAAATACTCGTAGATACGTACAAAGAAATATATAGCACAAATGAAATTTCATCTCAATCACACATACACATTTTCATTTTCGAATCTTGGTTTTGGTTTCGTATTCTTCGCCCCCGGACTGCACCGTCATAATCCAATCAACATTGACTTCTCCAGACCAATAACCCGATGTGTCGATTCTTAATAACACGTTATGACGTGTACGTGCTGCAGGCTTCCCGGTGGTAAACTGCGAGCCTCCACACACATCCCATTTGTCATTTCATTTATTACATTTCCTGCAAGGCTCGAGACACACAGCCTCTGGCCACGAAAAATGCGAAATCAATATCATATCAGCGCGTGAAGATGAAATGGAAGAAAAAAGCCGCGAGGAGGAAAGTATTGGAAACAAATTCTGCATTCGACTCGAAGATATGACGTAGTGATCAACTTCAAAATTCTAAAAGATTGCTAGGTACCGTTGTATTGGTTTCCATGTAAAAATCATATCTTTCTAGAAGTTACAGTTATGGTTGCTTAAATATAATTTTCAAACAGAAAAAATGTTTCATGAAAACAGACAAAGATTTCGGAATTGCAAGTTTTTTATGTTCTAATAATAGTCAATTTTTATCCCCTTAAATAACATAAAAACCTTTCTTTTGATCCGCAGCAAACATGTATTATATTGTTATCCTGCATATTCAATTTGGGAGGCGGGTATGGGTACCGCCGCCCCGGGAACTATTTATTGGATAACCAACACCTCTGCCATAGGTCACCCCAAGTGGTTCGCTACGTTTGGTGACTTAGCAGTGAATGCTTCCTGCCCACCAGCTGCATGGCAAGCCAGATCGGGAGGGAATGGTTGAGGGGGTCTCTTTGACTTTTGCAGCCGTAATATCTTGTAATATCGCCTTGCACCGCAGTGGGAGGGATGGATTCATACGTCTGTCACTCCTGGATATACTGACCCTAGGTTCCTACCCATCCCGAATACCCTTTTCCTTCCCAGAACTTCCTCTCCTTCCATTCCTAAAAAGACCCTACACACAGCATCCCCAAAGATGACATAGGCCCTAAGGAGAATTATTTTCCTCAGAGCCCTCTGTGAGGAGCTCATGTTTTTCATTCATTCATATTTTATTTTTTATAATTTTGTCATAAATGTCATCTATTTTTATTTTAATATCTCTTTACTTGATTGCGTGTAATGTCATATGGATGTAGTTTACAATTGCTTTTATTTAAAAAAAATATTTTATTAAAAAATTATAAACTGTTGATTTCCCAAAGATGCATAATAAATTAATAAAAAAATAAATACAACGGTCATTAAGGCTCCGCAACCGAGCTCGAAAGGAAGAAGATGGAGAGATACGAAATTACGAATTTTATAGGAGAGCGCTAACATTTACAGCGACAAAATCAATGCAAAAATTGCGAAAATGTTTAATAAAACACGACTCGTTTAAAATAGAGCAAAAATCTCACGGGCATTGTCTTAAACAGAATTTAAAGAAACACTGTGAATTTTTTCATACATATAACTTGTAAAATAACTGAAACAAACAAACGTTTTTAATAATTTTTGGAGCATGCTTTGCGATTGTTTGTCTAGATATTCTCTTGAAGAAAAACATATATTTTTTTAAGAGCTTTGAAACTGAACGTGTTTAAGGGAGATATGTAATAAATCGGTAGAAATTCGGGTTGCGGGCCCTTAACATGTGACCGTTTTTTGTGTAAAGCGTAAATATCACCGTTCATTTGACTTTGTTTTCGCCCGACATTATAGGTATACCACTGCGTTATGATGAACGGTTTGACCAGACAGCTACATTTAAATAAATTTTAAGATTGGTACTAAATCCACGACTGAAAAAACATATCAATTTAGATATTTTTCTGCCCAGTCAAAAAAGTGTTAAAAGTGTGATTTAATTTTTGTATGCATCAGATAAGGGAATCTTTTCGCATCACTCCATCCCTTAAGCCTGTGTCCTTTACGGCTTCCCCCACCCAGTCACTAATATGACGTCCTTCACCCCCGCCATTGGAAAAGAAAATCCAACATGACAAATTCGATGGAACGTGAGAGAAATCGCTAAATATCTTGTTGGTTGTTCCAACAAATTTTTCCACAACTTTGACTTGGATTTTATTCAATTTCGAATGTGAAAATGTTATAACTTTTGCATGATATTAATTTGATATGATTTTAGATTTTCATGGCCAAAATTATTTTCGTTATTTTTTTTTTTGTGTTATATTTACCTCCTTCTTTAACCAATGTTTTGGACAGCATTACAGTGTCCATCATTTGCCCTGATGAGAAGAAGGTAGCGCAACACGGCGTACTTCCCCAAAAATAAATTAACGAAAATAATAATGAAAATTGATTATAACATTTAATTTGAATGTGTGGTTTTTTTTTAATATTGGAAGCTGTAGAAATTAAGAAGGTCTGAATAATACGGTGAACCATTGTTTCTTTCGTTTTTGTTTTCGTAGCCGAGCAACGAACAACCTTAAAATATAATTCAAATTCGATTTTACAGTCTGGTATCACCGAGCACCGCTCTCTCTCTTCTCTGTTAATTTTCGTTTATGTTGTTGCTTCTCGTTCTTTCGTTTGATATTATTAGTTTAAAATAAGTTAATTTGTATGTATTTACACGTATTTACATTATTATTACATGCTATATCGGACGTCATTATTACGCTAATGTCTGTACTGTTGTAATTTAAGAATCCGGCTGAGAATGCAACACCGTCTTCGTACTTGACGTTTCTGTAGCCGAGCAACGAACAACCTTAAAAATTTAATTCGAATTTGATTTTTCAGTCTGGTATCACCGAGCACCGCTCTTCGGTCTAGTGCATGACGCTGCAAAACTATTCCGGTTTCAACGTTCGTTTCGTCCGCCTGCTTTTTCCCTAAGCGAGATAATTGACTAGCGTTAAGCAAGAGTTATTAATGAAAAATTCCACAACACAAGCATCCAGTTTACAGACGTAGCAAGGACTGTAAACTGTCAGACCCTCTAGATAAAATACCTAAACATAACCCTCTTGTCAAATATATTAAAAAGCTACTTTTGTAGAAAAGTTAAAGTATTAGTTTGTTGTAATGGTACTTTCGGTTTCGAATTCAAGAATTCGTCAAAGGATGGCGCCACTTACATTTAGCAGATCGCATAAGGACGTGCCTTAAGTATTACGGATTTGTAAATTTGAGTATCTTTCCGGATACGGTTAGATTGACGGTAATGCAGAGTTGTGAATAAAAGTATCTCGCGGCTACATACCATTGCCTGTCGCGGTTACTTTGTCCCGGTAACTAGCTGTCACTGGATCACAGCGGATACGAGGAACCGGCTATTTTTTTTTAATCAGTTCCTATCTGATTTATATAATGGTCACCAACTCTCAAACTGGGCGAAGCCGAACCAAAAGCCGCCCACAGGGCCTATCAGCAAAAACTTGCGGAGCGGGTTTTTAACTGCTAGCTATTAATTATTGTTAGTATTTTACTTGGTTTAAAAACCGGTGCAGTTGTATTAGAAATAAGATATTGAATATTATTACTGAAAGCAGTGTTAAAAAATATGCCGAGATTATAAAAAAATGTTGGTTGAAAACAACCAACTAGGTTTCAATAAGTTTTTCCGTACGTGAAATAAATGAAAACAATTAAATAAATTGCAGTGAAATTTTTCCATTACTTTACAGTTAAAATATTTATAGTTAAAGTCTACGGACATTTCGTTGAACGGAATCAAATAAGAGCTTTAAATTTAACCTCCGCAGCAAGAGAAAGGTCAAGCAAAATAATGCTTAAACGTTTTAAATAAACACGAAGAAGTTAGTACCTTCCTGTCGAAGAATTCCAAATCCCATTTTCCAAATGCGTTAAAATTGTCATCCCGACTCGGTGAGTGCTTCTAATGTATTCCGGGATTCCGCCCTTCGAGGGAAATCTTTATTATACCTTTTAGGGTTGAGGGATGACGTCACGGCTGTGTTTAAGAGATGGGTTGGGTAGAGGGGAGGGGGAGGGATGTAATAATTCTCTATCTCAGGCTCCTCTGAGATGTGACGGATTACTTCTTAATCATCTTTGCCTGAGGCGCAAGATGATAAATGTTAAGCAAGCGTGATATTCAATCCCAATTTAAACTCATTTAATTTGCGTTTAAAATTTTTGTACGGAAACTGTATTTTACTTATCTTTCGTTATACTTATTTATTATTTTCATTAAATTAAAATTATGCCACAAAGTGAACTTGCGATTACATGACACGCTACCATGGCAACCTGTCAACATGGCAACTGAAACGCGACGGCCGCGGCGATCAGCACGTCTAGTCACCTTTGACAAGTGGTCTTTAACAAGTTGCCTGTGTGCCGACCGCCAATTAAATTCACAAGTTCCTTTCCTGGACAAATAATTTAAAAAATAATTAAACACAAATAGTTTTCCCACCATAGAGTTACCAACTGTTTTTTTTTCAGTTTCTCCGTGAGTGGATGGCCTCTAGGTTTTCTCACAGGCACTAGGAAAATTCATAAATAACCGATTCTTCGTAGATGCAAAAAGATAAAAATTATAGTCTAAAATTACCAGAAATAAAAATTCGACATGAAAAAATTGTTGTTACACTTGGGATGCGGGCATGGAGAGCGCTGCCCTGGGAACCATTTTTTGGATAACCTCCACCCCTGCCATTATTCACCCCTTGGGGTGTCATTCATTATTGTAGGTTATTCATACGCTTGGTGACTTAGCAGGGGTGCCCGGTTTCATGGGGGGAGGTTTGTCTAACTTAACGGCGGATGAGACCTTTCCTTAGAAAGACCCTCCACACAGCATTCCCAAAGATGATATATTACCCAAGGGAAATGGTTTTTCTCGGAGCCTCTTGTGTGGAGCTGAATTTGTTACTTTAAAAATGTCGATATCATGTGTGTCGAGGCGAGGTGAGAAGTTGGTGATTTGCTCCATAATTTGTATGTGAACGGTGACATTGAAATACGTCCTCATGCCTAGTGTCGAGGAGGTACTCTTATATTGACTAGTTCGCTACAGTCAAATTCCGATGAATAAAATTTGAACAATAAATATATTAATAAAATTAATTTTAAAACAACAATTGCTTAGAACACTTTGCAGCCGCTGCGTTATCATAAACTGCGATCGGTTTGTCGTTTTTTATTGGCTTATTTCATCGAAGTTTTTATAGCGTCCATTTTTCCGATTGAACAGGCGAACAAGCGGCCGGAGGATCGGGAGAGCACGAGTCAAGAGGGTGAGCTGACGGCCGGTACCGGGTAACCGGAGGCTGGAAGCTGTAATGAGGGGGATTAAAGGCAATTGAGCCGTTATCAATTCTGTCGCTTGCACCCTCACTCGTTTCATAAGCTGTGCACGTATTAAAGATCAGATTTGAATCAAATTGTATACTAATTAATGTGTATTGCAGGAGATATTAATTAAATGATTTCTTGATCGGTTGTTTTTTGGTTGATCGCTCGTAATGTTGATTCCAGTCATTTATTTGCAAAACTACGTTTATTGTTGTTATTTTGAATTGGTTTCTTATTTTGTTGAATGTTTTTCAAAGATACCTTTGGTTCACAACTAATTTAATACTACCCACACCAACAGCTAAGTATCTCACAATAACGTGCTTACAGCTGGTGATCTTGCAATGTTTATGCTTGGGACTTACAATTGGTTTTTGTGCTTGGATTTACACCCCAATTGTTCGGGTTTTATCACAGGCACTTGGAAAATTCATATCAACCGAAGATGCAAATAATTATGGTTTACACATAGATAAAATTAACAAAACAGAAATAATTGTCCAAAATTACCAGAAATAATATTTTGACATGAAATATTTGTTTAGTTTCGTTTTGGGAGGGTTTATGGGTTAAGAGAACTGTTTTCAGCTCACAACGTCGATGGCTTTCGTCAATCGTTCATGGATACGCTACGTACGTAATATGTTATGAAATTTGTAAACTTAATGCTAGACGTTTTACAGTTTGTTAGGTACATACAATATACTTTTGTTAAAAAGCTTTTTAAAAAATTGCTTCATTCATTTCGGCGTTTTGAACTGCAATTGTTATAAATCTGTGTTTTTTATAACGTTTACCTATGAATTAAAAACATATAAGAATTTGAATCACGGTGGCACAGCAAAATCATTTGTTTATTTCATTAACCCCTTGGGCTAATTAAATTGTTGGGCTTGTTTAAAAAATCATGCGTTTATTTCGAGTTTAAAAAAAAAGAAAACGTATTTCATCACTTTTCAAAAACAGTTTTAGTTTTCGGAAACGTTAAGAAATATTCTAATAATTTGGATTTTATTGTAAAGCGTAAACATTTCGACCTTCCGACAAAACAGGTCCGAGGCCTGAGGGTTACAAATGTTTCCATAGCCTTAATAATTGTACCTCTTTTTCAACAATAAAAGTGTTCGATATTTATTAGATCAATAAAAACGTAGAAATCTGCAAATATCATAAAACGTGTAAATATACGTATATGGTAGGTACTCGTGGGTAGGTTCAGATCAATTAAACATTGAAATAAATCTAGCACAACGTTCATCAATTGCAACTTTTTACCCGAATCGGGAACATAAACGAGTAGGCAGATCACGTGGCATGTGATTAATTCCGTAGGGTAAAAATCCGACTGATCGGACTTCGCGTTCCTCTAACGGCAGGGATTAAGTGTAATGGTTCTATCATTAATTATCTTGCCTGGACCCTTATACATACCTACATTATTATGGGAGCAGTGTAAATTCTAGCATTTCTTTTGCGAATATAGCCACATGTATTAATTACAAGATTATTTGGATAACCACCCCCAAACCAAATAAAGCAACGATCACTGTTGGAGGGCCTAACTTATATCATATTATTTTGCAGGTATCGCAGCGAATGTTGATGCAAGCACAGTACTCGCATGCATTGCTTGCATACAGCATGTTTGAAAGTAGTTCTTCGACTATAGAAAATAAATAATAACCCAAACATTTTCAATAAATGTAAGAAATTTTCGAATATCCGAATATTATAAGTAGTCGCATACACAAGTTGTCCCTTTCTCGCTAAATATAATAAGTAGGCGTCAGCAAGACAAAGGCTGTTTCTCGGTGACTTTTCACAAGGACATAGTGCAGGTAGTGTTTTTTTTTAATTAATTTTTTTTTTATTTATTTTTTATTTTTTATTACTTTAGCTCCACACAGGAGGACCTGGAGAAAATACTTCCCCTAATGGCCTATGTCATCTTTGGGGATGCTGTGTGGAAGGTCTTTTTAGGAAAGGAAGGGGTGGAAGCTCTGGGAAGGAAAAGGGTATTAGGAGTGGGTAGGAATCTGGGAATGTTCAGGAGTGAAGGAAGCACTAATCCATCCCTCCCACTGCGGTGCAAAGCAATATTCCGAGAGGGTGCAGTTGGAGAAGTCAAAGGGACTCCTTCAACCATTCTATTCCGATCTAGCCTCTCACATGAGGGGAGACGCATCCGCCGCCAAGACCCGGACACACCTCACCCCATGAACCCGGGCACTGGGCACCCCTGCTAAGTCACCAAACGTAGCGAACCACTTGGGGCGACCTATGGCAGAGGTGTTGGTTATCCAATAAATGGTTCCGGGGGCGGCGGTACCCATACCCGCCGCCCAAATTGAGCATACATCATAAGCACCATTTGGGAGCCGAGAATTTATTAGACAACCAATACCTCTACCATGTGTCACCCCAAGTGATTCATTTAATGCCTTAGCAGGAGTGCCCGGATTCATTGGGTGATGATTGACTTGGTCTTGGTCTCGGATGATCTAGACACACTGAATCCCAGATTCTTACCCACCTCTCATACCTTTTTTCTTCCCATAACTTCCTCTCTTTCCTTTGGTTAACAAGACCCTCCACAAATCCCCTAAGATGACAGAGGCCCTAAAGGAAATTATTTTCCTGAAGGCCTCCTGTGTGGAGCTAATAAAATGTAAAAAAAAAATCAAAGTAAAGCTTGTTCTGTTTGAGTAAATTATAATAGAGAACTCCAGTCCAATTTTTAAAGTTTTCTTTTCAATGAATAATGACCTTCTAACTTGACTGCATTTTTATTTTTATTTTTAGAGTTAGTTTTAATAGTTAAAATAATTGTCAAAGTTTTAATTTTTCAAGACCCCTCGAAAACCACCGTATGTATGGTGAATCGTGTGACGTCATCACTCTTGACAAATTACTATAGGATTGGGCAATCAGCTGATCAACTGCCGCCATTTTGAATTCCGTTGTTCGATGTATTCTCCCTAGAAGTAGCAATACTATTTTTATTGTGCAGTAGTTTTGGAATATTTTCAATAATAGAGATAAACTAATAAGAGATACCTTTATTTTTATTTGTGTTTATTGAAACATTATGTAGGCCTAAATAATGTTTCAATAAACACAACAACTAAATCTCTATAAACAGTATGTAAATAAACGAATAAATTAATATGATGGCTTGTGTCATAATATCATACATTCCCATACAATGACTTTACGGTGACGTCGCGACACGTCGAACAGTGACGGCGTGTTTTTACCACCCGATTAAAAATGGACTTTTTAATAATTTTTAAAAACTCTGCGTTTAATATTATTCGGAATCAGCGTTTATTGGTCTACATGAACATATTTTTTTAAAGCGTAATATTTTTTACTGGAGTTCCTTATTGCGCAATTCGCATAATTTGTTAGCAATAATAATTCTGTTTATCTCCAGCATGGAAAATGATTATTTTATTATTTTTCCAATGCTTTCAGTATTTTATTGTTTGTCAACAAAGTAAGTACTATTTTATGTCAGGTAGCAGGTTACAATTTCCGTGAAAAGGTACCAGGGGGATATAAAAGACCGGGGGCGCTTAAGAGCAACATTTTATTGCCCCTTTCGTCGGACGTTCGTGATTTTCGTCAAGGGACAATTTCGTGATATTTAAATTTGATTCAGAGATAGTGTGTCCCTGGACCGTCGCCGTTATTTTTTTTTATTTTATTTTACGACTGTTGCGAATTGGAAATTATGGCGAGATGGGTTGAAAAATATATTTTCGTGAACTAAATCGAAAAGCATGAAATAAAATAGTATACATATTTTTTTTGGTTCATTTTTTCCTTTTTTTTAATAACACGTCTGGGTCGGTTGGTGGGTTGTTTTTGATAGAACGATCGGGAAGACGACGAATTTCAGCCTTTTATAGTTTGATTGGGCTATTAATTAGTGTTTTTTTTTACATGAAAATAATTCTCCTCTCTCCGTCTACGGAGATGCTGTGTGAAGGATCTTTTTAGGAAAGGAAGGAGAAGAAGTTCTGGGAAGGAAAAGGGTATTAAGGGTAGGTAAGAATCTGGGGGTCAGTGTGTCCGGGAGAGACGGATGTATGAATCCACCCCTCTCACTGCGGTGAAAGTGTTCCGAGAGAGTACGGCTGCAGAAGTCGAAGGGATTGCTTCAACCATTATCTCCCGATCCGGCGTGTTACGCAGCTGGTTGGCTCAGCTCAGAAATAGGATATGGGTCACCTACCTATTCTACCGTACCTAATCTATCTTAATAATAATGCATGTTTTAAAATTATATTTGCAATAACTGTTTTTAAGACACTGAACAGGTGGTTATTTAAAAAAGAAAGAAAAAAAAATACAGACGGCGCTAGAATTTTTGGGAATGTAAAAAAATATAGTGTGCTAGATTTTTTTAAAAATCCCAAAGTTGTCGAAATAATTTGAGAACATGTGATTTAGTCAAATGGAAGCAAGTACAAAAACGACTTATTTATTGTTATTATCGTCCATTAATCACGTGAGGCTCGAAAAGGGGGGAAGGGGGGTTCGGAAAAAATCACGAAATATCACGAGGGGGGGGGGGGGGGTTATAATGAGACATCACGCGTACCTATTGAGAGTTCAGTAACTATCTTTTGACATACATCTCAACTTAGTGAAACTGCCCCCTTGGACTTTTTTTCTCTTAAATTTTGTAATCTTCTCCGTAATAATTTGGTGTAAAACTGTTTTATGGAGAACCTGAAAAAAAAAATTATATACATGAACTAATTTACACAAAACCTTGACAAATTACGTATCTAAACCTTCCTCATGAATCACTCTGTCTATTGGTGAAAACCGAATGAAAATCCGTTGAGGAGTTTTTGAGTTTATCGCGAACAGACAGACGTGGTGAAGGAATTTATTTTATATTTATTACGATTAGTGTGACAGTTGATTCGCCATTATCAAAAATGACCTTCATAATAGTAAGTAGATATTGGCTTATATATTATAATTAATAAAAAGTATGTACGAGTATGTCGGTTAAAAGCCAGAGCTGGTCGCCAAGATAATCTACCCACATTAAATTATTTATCGTTCTCCGAAATTCCCTCTATTAAGGTTTTCTAAACTGGTTTAATAGCTACCCTTTAGCTAGTCCAACTTACAATCCCAAGCATAATATGCGGATCCTGAACCACTCAACATTCCACAATTTTATTCCGTAAGACATTCTGCCTTAGAGGCGAATAATTCAGATTCTGTCAAACTTATAAAGACGGAATACCCGGGGAGCAGTAACTCCAGAAGTAAAAATGGTAAATGGCCGCTAGTTGTTATACAATATGAAAGTTCTTTTATGAGCCGGCGATCCCTTACTGGGGGGTGACCTTAGAGGGGTTGGGAGGCTTTGCGAAAGGCCCGGGCAAGGAAATCTCTGGTCCTTTGTCCCGAGGGACTGGAGATCAGCTCCCTGTAGTGAAATCATCTTGATATTTAATCACGATGGTATCTAGTAAATGATACTATCATGTTATTATTATTCAGACCATGGCAGTTAATTTATGACATTTGGTTTCTAAGTTAATCGGATTATTAATGTGTGCTGTTGATTATAATATTTAAATTGTTTTAGTTTAGAAGGACATTTTTTTATTTCATCCTTGTGAAAATTCATATTATTAATGTAACATTATATAAAAAATGTGAATAACGGAAAGTGTTTTTGAAAATAAAATTTTTGTAGCACCGTTATGATTTGAAATTCGATGAAACAAAAAATAGCGACACTAAAAAGAGACAAACACATATCTACATCCATAGGATTTAGCCTGCGAGAGAATGAGATAATGTGTTCGGTCTCCTCTTTGTGCGGTGTTTCGTAGCCTCCCCATTCTTTCAATTTCTAGACTGTATTTCTCACACAGCGAAACCCTAATCAAAAAGTCTAAAATCCAATAATGTATACCAAAAATGTATCCATTGATAACGTCAGCAAATGTCAACAGAGGAAATATTACTTTGAAAAAGGTCCCTGGTTAAAACCCGCCCAAAATCCCCCTAAAACTGGACATTTTTTGCAAAAGTTCTCCTTACAACTTTAAGTCTTGTATAAACGAGACCATTTTGTCCTCCTGATAGTTGCACGTAATCCCTAACGTTCGTGCAGCTGAGAGCTTAACAAGCGGGGAGTGAAGTACAAAACACGAGCGTGTAACGGAAGGGACTTTTCTTGTCTGAACAATAATGGACTGACTTTTGAGTTCTAAGAGTAGCTTAGTCATCGCGTGCTCCCTGAAAACCCAGCCAAATCGGAAAGTGACCATACGATGTACATGCACATCTACAAACTCCAACTCCAGTACATATTTCGATGGGAAATGTAGCCAGCAACGCGGGTAACTCAGGCAACTATACAATTCACCGGTATTATTGACAAGTTGCATGGAAAAGTTTCGGGTCCATTGTGTTCGTCTTGAATTTTACGCACGGCGTGGAAAGTTACGGCACTCGGGGGTGAATTGATTGTTAAAAGTAAAATGAATTCGGTGATGTAGAAAATTGGTCGAAATTTGCTTTAGGAATTAGCTCGATTTTCAAAAAAATGAGGTGCATTGTTATGGTTGGATAAATACGGATTATTTTTTGATGGATTTTAATTTAAAAAATTGATAAGCTTTGTTATTATTTTTTATTATTCAATATGTATCAGAAATAAAAAAAAATCAGTACGCTCCGATCTAAGGATATAAGAATTTAATTTCGGAAAATATATAAGCGGTTATTTCACAGAAACGGTTAGAATAAGTAACTCTATGGGTAGAACAATTTTATTATTGATGCGTTATAAAATCAAGTTTTACTTACTACTCTTAGAATTAATGCAAATAAAATTAAATAGGATTGCAATATAAAAAAAATGTAGAAAAAGTAAAAAAGAAACAATTCTTTGATCTTTTTTTATATTAACTCCACGCAGGAGGGCTTGAGGAAAATATTTTTCCTCAGGGTCCGCGTCATCTTAGGGGATGCCGTGAGAAGGGTTTTTAAAGGAAAGGAAGAGGACTTCTGGGAAGGAAATGGGTATGAGGGGCGGGTAGGAATCTGGGGGTCAGTGTGTCCAGGAGTGATGGACGTATGAATCTATCCCTTCAAATGCGGTGCAAAAGTGAGGAGTCGAGGGATTCTGGCTGCAGAAGTCCAAATACGTCCTCAACCAGTCTCTCTCGATCCGGCCCACCACACGAAGGTGGGCAGACATATTGGCCGCCAAGACCTTAACAAACCTCATGAACCCTATGAACCTGGGCACCCCTGCTAAGTCACCGAACGTAGCGAACCACTTGCGATGTCATATGTCAGAGTTGTTGGTTATCCAATAAATGGGTTATCCCGGGGCGGCAGTACCTATACCCATCTCCCAAAATGCAATGCTGTCCATTGAATTACGTGATTTTATTTACATTGAAAAAAAATGTCTTTAGGTGGGATATTTTAAACTCCATCAATCGATGATAATCACCATTTCCATTTTTTTACATACAAACGATCATTAAAGAACCTGTTTTCAAGAATAAATGTCACATTGTTATATTTGTCAGTTGATCACAATTTGATTAAAAAACTAAAACGTGTCGGAGTATTGGCGTTAAACAAGAACCGTTCAAATGTAAACATCAATTTACAAATTGTGCACAAAAAAGTGATGTGGTGTGTTATATTTAAAAAAAAAAAACACTTTCTAAATTGGAATTTTTTGTTTTCGTAATATGAGATTTTCTTCGTCAATATTTCTTTCTTTCGTTCATATTAAGCCCTGATTGATATCCGCCGCGTGTTGCACTTTACTTAAAGACTCACGCGACGAAATCGCAATATCCTCTCGAGATACGATACAAATAATATAGGGGTGAGGGGTGAAATACCCAGTGAGGGGCCGGTGTACTCCCCCTAGTTCAAGGGGTGCCATTGCACGAGAATGCAAGTGCACTAAATCTTATTGCGATCTCCCTGGTAAGCTGCGCTCCGGATCGTCGGGCAATCAATGCTCTACTGCAGCGTGTAATAAAGGGACGTATAAAAGATTTTCATTTATCGGGAGTAAGACACAAAGCCTTACCTCCTCGTCTTAATGTTACCTTGGTATGATAAATTGCGTCGATAATGAAGGGATTGTAAGAGGAGGGGGCAACTTGGCAGATTGAATTGTAATGTTGATACAAACAATTATTACGCCTTTTTTCCTCAAGAGCAGGCTGATTGGATAGAATGTCGTCACATACGTACGTGTCATACGTAATTTTATCTTATTTTGAGTCGTACCACGCATTCGTCCTCCTTGGGCCTCCGCTAATGGAGAAACCGAAAATTTCTTTGGAAACTCAATTCACGACACCGCTCAATTGATCAACCTCCTGAACAAAATCGATATATTTCGTGACTTCAATTTTACTCGAAAACTTTAACTGGTCGGGAGCCGCTACTATGGCAGCCTGTCAAAAAGGCAACTGAAATTCAACTTTAAGTTGCCTTGTTAACAGGTTGCCATGGTAGCAGCACCACTGGTCACCGCGTTGCCCTTAACACGGGTTGCCTGTGTACGGACCGCCAATGAAATTAACATTTTCTTTTCCTGTGGTTAGCGATTGCGTCGCCAACTGGTTTTTTTCAGTTTCTCCATGAGGCCTTAGAGTGACCTCACATATTTTTTCACTCACTTGTCATATTTTCCATTGATCTCCGTAAATATTTTGCACGTTGACATCGAAGGGTTTCCCTTTAAGA
Source organism: Limnephilus marmoratus (assembly GCA_917880885.1). Lineage (NCBI taxonomy): Eukaryota > Metazoa > Arthropoda > Insecta > Trichoptera > Limnephilidae > Limnephilus > Limnephilus marmoratus. The sequence goes on from OU862918.1 coordinate 8,849,368, forward strand.
TTCTTTTCCAATATACGAGGCAGCGAACAGCCATAAAATTTAATTTTTGTTAGATTTTGCATGGTGGTATCACCGGTCACCACTGGCCGCTAGGTGCATGACAACGCATTTTGTTTTGGGAAACCATTCCGGTTCTAGTGTTCGCCCTCTCAACCTGCTTTGCCTCAAAGCAAGAATAATATTAAACTTGTACAAATTATTGTAACATAAAGTTTCTGTTGTAAATACATTGTGACTCGCGTGAATATGAAGAGTTATTTTGTAAACACCTCCGCACATATTTAAACACGCATCCAGTCTTACAGAAGTGGGCAAGCTCTGTAAGCTGCCAATCTGGATAAAACATATAAACAACATATTCACCAAACTGGTGACCCGATCGCCCATATTGGTGACACACTCAATTGCCCAAAATACCAATATCGTTTTTCTATTCTCCTCAAGGAATCTCATTTATACTGAATTTAGATAAGATGTTATGATAGTTGATCCCCTGAAGTTGGCCCCGCAAAATTATAATTTTTCATGCTTTTATTATCAATTTTAAACCTATAATCGACCTCACAAATACATTTAATAATAAATTGGTATGGATATCAAATGAATTAATTTGTTGGAGGGTCGATTATTTGTACTGTAACGAATATGGCTCGTATTAAATATAACCTGGCGGCAGAGCAGAGATCCAAACTCGGGATAGTGGGCCAAGTAATTCTCTATCATGTAGGTAGGGATTCAATTAAATCAAAGAATATTAACTTTTCAAAAAAAATATGTATTGAACACAAAAGCAACACGGAAGTGTGCAAACTTCCCATCAGGTTATCAAAAGAAATACAGAAAATTAACATACCAGATGGACTCGCTAAACTATCTAGACTGAAATAACCCCGGAAGACGAACGCGATCTTGCTTCGCAGAGAGAGAACACGGGACGGGACGGCATCTCCAGCCTTCCCATCCGGGGACGGCGCGGAATCCAGAGCACCAAGGTCGTCCTTCTAATTGAGCAGGAGGCGGCTATACCCCCAAGGAGCGCATTCAGCATCGGGCCACCTCAACGATCTCCAATCCAAAGGCACGTGGCCCCCAACAGTATCCAAGTCTGGCGTATTACGGTAGTACTGGTAGCAGTCCGTGATTACGCGACGCGGGGTCGTGATGGCATATTCTAGTAGCCAACACCGGGACCAATTCACTTCACGATTTCTTTTCCATAAATACTGCCACAAAATGGCCAACCAACCACATCGAGAAAAAGTGGGACTTTTTCGTCATCCACTATAAAAACACCGTACACGAACCTCTCGTGTCACGTAAAAACCACCCCGCGTCTTTTAAGTTTAAAATCAACTTAGATTCTCATGATTAACAGTGATTAAAACACCTTGATGGCGAGTGACCAATTCACGAACAACCTAGTCCATGGCTGCTCGGGAGGAAGTGCCCATAAACAAAAAGTGCTCTTCTTTCTTTTCCAAAAATTACCAGTGTCCAAAAAAACACCATAGACAAAATAAACACCTAAGCAAGAACTGCATTAGTTACATAATTATTTATGTGACAGTACTTATTGCTGGTATACAGTATAGTTAGTAGTTTTTTTTTGGCATGATGTTTTTGCATGATTTTGATGCATTTGTTCGAAAATATGTCTTATACTTTTGTTATTCGGCGGCACATCCACTCTGTACAGTAAACACTCCTTCGGTGACACTATATTTTGTGTAAGTAGGTACACCGTAATTTCCATAAACCGACTATATTTTTCCATGCACATTCTGGCTGGTACTGCCAGATGACGAGAGAGGTATTCCACCCGACACAAGCGTTCTTCATATCACAATACTTGTTTTCATTATCTTTTCTTGCACATGCTTGCAGCATACGCAAGATGCCATTACCCTGCGAGCAACCGCCTTTTATGTTTATCTGTTATCTTTTTTAATTAGTTTATCCCTGACTTGCTTTATATTATTTGCATTTTGTATATTATGTAAGCACTTGCATACTGATTCCTAACACCGTATGCAGGGACACTGGAGGTCTAGATTCGTCAAACTTAAATGTAGATTCGTTCTTTCAAACCAAATTAGAGTCCTTGCGAGAGCCTTGAAGCAGTAACCATCTGTAACTTATACCAGGGTGGGTAAGTGGTGGATAACCTCCACTGCTTATATACATAAGTAAACGAGGGCCAACTATCGGGGGATCAACTGTGATGGAACCATTATGATCACTTAGTTTTAGAAGTTTTAAAAGCTTTACTTGAAGTAATTTTTAATAATTTTGCTTTATAAAATAAAATTTATAAGTTAGTTTGGAAAATGGCTATAATGGCAAATATCAAATAAAATATTCCCGATATTTTTACAAATAAAAATACTCTTAAGAAATTTCAATGAAAAATTCCTATTTCGGTTATCAAATTACAGTCCATCAAGCCCGGATAAAATCGAATTCAGCTCACATTAACGACGAAATAATATTTCCGAATGTAAACATTTTTACTGAGAAAAACTCTCAAATTCTATCAGAAAGTTCGGAATCTCGAACAGGGAAATTCTCTTGAAGTTATCTTGGAATTTTCTCGTTTCGAAATTTCAATATGATTAGTATGCGCGTGTTTGGCTTGCCGTCAGATTAATTCAGGGCGGTCGTGTCGGCCCATTCTGTCACCAACTTTAGACATGAACTTGTACATTAGCTATTAGCTCTTTGCTCAGTCAGGCGCTGTCTAGTTAAACCCACTTAGAACTTCCTCTGCTTTTCCTGTTTCCGTATTCTGGAGACAGACTGCGCAACCAAATTTTATTTATTTATTAATGCATCATGCCGAAGATATTTTAAAATTAGAATAAGGTGGAATGATTTAAATAATTCTAACAGAGTGTAAATATAAAATTATTACAGATAAAAAATAAAAAAAGTAAATAATAACTTTACGAATAATTTTTTAATATTGTATCTATTAAACGTATGTTTTGAGAGAGTGAGAACGATTGTGAAACGTCCTGTTTAATAAATAAAAATCAGTAATATTAACCACCTAACAGTTTACACTTTGGAAGGCGGTTATGGGTACCGCTGCGCCAGGAATCTTTTGTTGGATAACCAACATCCCTGTCATACTGTCATAGGTCACGCCAAGTGGTTGGCTACGTTCGCTACGTTGCTTTGACTGCTTAGCAGGGGGTGCCCGGGTTCACAGGGTGAGGTTTGTTTAGGTCATGGCGGTAGACACGTTTCGGGAGAGACTGAAGTCTCCAGCCAGACTCTCGCGACCCAACGCCTTGCACCGCAGTGGTAGTCATGGATTCATACATCCGTCACTCAGGAACACATTGATACCCAGATTCCTACCGACGCCTCGCACTACCATTCCTTCACAGAACTTATTCCCATCCCTTTCCCTAAGAAGACCCTCAACACCGCATCCCCAAAGATGACATTCGCAGGGCTACCTGTGTGGAACTAAGGTAAAAAAAGGTTAGGCAATGAGGAAGTACTACCAAACATTTAGGTTCCACTCATTAAAAACACTTTATGAACTCCTTGCTTCAGTCGCATTCATACACGTCTCACACACACCCTTTTGTTCTCAATGTTTTGAAACCTTGACATAACCCGGCTTTTGTTTCATTTGATTGTGCGATGTCTACCTCGGGCGTCCCCGACTTCTTTTATCATTTACATTCGCATCTTATATTATCCCCTTTCTCGTCTCTGCGCTCATTCGTTCTACGTCCAAATCACCTAAACTTCCCTTTCTTAATCTGTATTATATTTATTCCCTAGCTGAAGTCCCCTGCGATGCCTGGGCTTTACCCAGAGTTTTTGAAATCAAATATAGACAGTGACCATCCTTTGAATACAAATCCAATCCACACCGCCCGCTTGCCAGCCCACTCGTCCACCCCATACAGATAATCTCCTTTATATATTATATATTTCAACCAATTTACACAACACTTGACAAATTATATAGTTAAACCTTGCTTATGAATCACTCTGAATGACTGGTCAGTGGTTGAGTGGGCATAGCGCTTGGGTCCCATCCGGGCGTCACGTGTTCGATTCCTCGGCTGGCTAAGTCCTCCATCACAACACAAGCAACATTTTCGGCTTTCTGTGGTGGTAGTAGGAGATTTTCAAACATTGTTGGGTTATTCGTAACCCGGGAATGTTTGTCTTTCTTTTTAACGAAAAAAAAAAAAAAAAAATTCCACCGCATGAAAATCCGTAGAGTAGTTTTTGAGTTTATCGCGAACAGACAGACGCGGCGGAGGTGTTTTTTTATTTTATTTTTTTAATTGAAAGAATAGATAATACATATAATCAACAAACAAGTCCTGCTAAGCCAATTGAATTGGCTTGTCAACAGGTGCTTATATTTTAGTTACATGTACATTTTTAAAATTTAAAATGTACATCTTATATCGTCTACAGATTCAACATTTTTTCCTACATATCAGTATCAATATAAATATTTTTTTTCCGATAGACAATTTTTCACCATATATTTAACTTTAGAATTACAATGCTTTATGGTGTCAGGTAATAAATTAAATATCTTCGGTATGATGTATTCTAGAGTCCAAGCTGCCGAAATGAGGTACTTGAGAGGAGTGGCAGGGGTTACGAAATGTGATCATATAAGAAACTCCACGATCCGAGATGATCTAAATATTGAACCACTGCTACTCTTCGTAGAAAAATCGCAACTGAGGTGGCTTGGGCATGTACTAAGAATGTCTGATGACCGAATTCCGAGGAAGAAACGGAGTGCGATTCCAGAGGGTAGACGTCCAGTGGGCCGCCCCAGACACAGTTGGGCGAGGCAACTCCAGAAACTGTGTGAGGAGAGGATGGGGCTACCATGGACAGAGGCCGAATAATCAGCACAAGACAGGGACATATGGAGGAGCCTTGTCGATGCAATGGGTCCCCGACCCGAATAGGATAACGGGAAGATGATGATGATGTATTCAAACGTTCTCTGTCCGTACTTACTGTTAAATTTCGGAACTCTTAAATCGTCGTTGCGCGTGAATCTAGTGCTGTATTTATGTTCTTATTTCTCTTTATGCTGCGGGGTAAATATATGCTGAATTATAATTTTGTGCCATAGTATTGCCTTAACAGGTCAAATTTTGGCACTCTGAAACAGCAACGGTTAAATTTATAATATGTTGAGATATCCGGACGGATGGCAACCCTACCAAGCATTCATGAGTGACTGCAAATGATGATTTGTTTAACAATAATGTTATCGTTAGCGTTTAATCTACGTGCTACGCTAACATTGTTGTTATTAGTAGGTTACGTAAGATTTATGCGTAGCGCGCTAACACCGGTGTTATTATTTCGAACGAGCCGCGCATATGCTCGCAAGCGTAATTCATGATTCTCGTAATATCCTTAATGAATACGACGTCCCGTGGAGGTGGAATTAGCCCGTGACTGCTTAAACCGGGGATTAGTGCAGGGTTAATTTATTCCGGGCCTCTCGAACAGTCCGGAGAATAACAATGAAATGAAGGCCAACTCTGCGAATCATTTTTATTATGTAGTAAATATTTGTTTTTACACGAGCTCCACACATGAGGCCCTGAGGAAAAAAATCAGGGCCTATGTCATCTTTGAGAATGCTGTGTGGAGGGTTTTTTTAAGTAAATAAAGCAGAGGAGAGTTTTGGGAAGGAAAAAGGTTTAAGAGGTAGCAGGAAACTGGGGTTCAGTGTGTCCTGGTCGTCCGCCTCCAAGACCTAGATAAACCTCACCCCATGAACCCGGACACCTTTGCCAAATCACCAAACGTTGCGAACCACTTGGGGTGACCTATGGCAGAGGTGTTGGTTATCAAATAAAGGTTCCCGGGGCGGCGGTACCCATTCCCGCCTCCCAAATTTGGAATCACAGGTTTTAAAATTAAATTTGGTTCATATTACCTCTGACCCTGACTAAAGCTATAAATAAAACCTTTCTCAACTAAGGTCGATTAGAAATCTTCCTGTTTACGTAACAAAGATTTTTTTTACATTAGTTCCACACGCCCCTGAGAAAAATATCATCCATCAAGTCTTGTTCATCTTAGGGGATGCTATGTGGAAGGTTTTTTTAAGGAAAGGAAGAAGATGAAGTTCTGGGAAAGAAATAGGTGTGAGGATTGGGTTTAGGGGTCAGTGTGTCCAGGAGTGACGGACGTATGAATCCATCCCATCAACTGCTGTGCAAGGCGATGGGTCGAGGAATTCTGGCTGGAGAGGTCAAAAGACCTCAACCAGTCTTTATCAACCCGGCCCACCATGCAGCAGGTGGGCAGACACGGCCGCCATGACCTTGACAAAACTCACTCCATGAACCCGAGCACTCCTGCTAATCACCAAACGTAGCGAACCACTTAGAGTGACATTGGCATAGGTATTGGTTATCCAATAAATGATTCCGGGGCGGCGGTATCCACACCCGCCTCCCGCCTTCCGTGTACTGCATAACAAGGGTTGTAAAAGCAAGGATAGTTGATGGATACTTTCAGTATCGCCCTAGTGGAAGATCACCATTCAGAATAGAAACGTGGCCAGAATTGAATAGCAAGGTACTTCCAACCCTTCATCCCCACCAGATCCTTCCCTATCCTACTATCTTCAACCCCACAATATACAATTTGGGAGGCTGATAACGGTACCGCCGCCCCGGGAACCATTTATCGGATAATCAGCATCTACGCCAAAGGTCACACCAGATGACCTGTTGCTACGTGTTTGCTACGTTGATGACTTAGCAGGAGTGCCGGGTTCATTGGATAAGGTTTATTCGGGTCTTGGCGGCGGATGCGTCTGCCCACCAGCCGCATGGCAGGCCGGATCGAGAAACAATGATTAAGGAGTCCCCTTTGACGTCTCTAGCCGTATCAGAATATCTAGACACACTGACCCCTGATTCCTACCCACCCCTCATACCATTTTCCTCCCCAGAACTTCTTCTCCTTCCTTTCCTAAAAAAGAGACTGCACATAGCATCCCCAAAGATGACATATGATATGATATGAATTTATTTCCTCACGGCCTCCCGTATGAAGCTAATGTAAAAAAATACAGCTATTTGGGGATGCCTTAATTGGCTTCGGGCAGACGGAGCTTACGCGGTATTCACATGCAAAAATCGTGTTTTTTAAAACCATCAAGGTTTATGTTAAAGATATCAGTACAACGTCATGTTTTTTTTAAAATCTAAGACATATATATATATATGGATAATTCAAAATTTCTGTGTCGTGTTATTCTCAAATTTAAAATATTTTAATTTAAGCCACTTACCATAACCAATCATCACAACTGTTCTAAATATAATGTAAATTTCTTAGATGAGAAAGAAAAAACAAATATTTCCAACAGTCTCCATATTTTTGTATCTAACCTTTGTTCTTTCGGCCTTGTTTAAAACACTCATTTCCTGAAAATATGGTACTTGAAACCACACATACTTTGAAACCCTCGTTTGTGATCAGAAATAGGTTTATATTCCTCTGAAGCTTAAAATGTTTGAAGTGTTTTCCTGTAGCATATTACTGTTACAAGTATAGGTTTACTTTATGATGAACAAAGCCCAGCGGGACACCTCCACTTTATTATGTACTCCTGGCAAATTCAGCAAAATTTCAGATTTTCGATCGAAATTGAGCGAACATGGATAAATTATTGGGGTAAATGTTTATACCAGCAACCCTTTTCAACAAAGGCCGCAATCATTGTATATATATTTTTTTCTTGTTTTTCGTTTTAACAAACCAATATGCCATTTTGAAAAAGCAGGGAAAAAGTCGATGCCCATGGTTAAAGAAATATTATGATTTATATTTTGCGATGGAATTTTATCACAATTCAAAAAAAAATGGGAGAAATTCTGGGGAGGACAGCTGTACATTGTTTACAGAGCTAACATTTCGAAATATCTTTATATATAATGAGCTACGACTTTTAAAATATCGTAGTAGGTGGCTGTCAAAAACAATATGAGAATTTTCGACTTGTAGGTCCGATAAAATTGGTTGTCTATTTAAGAGGGCATTACCAGAGAAAACCAGAAATAAGTCATTTTCAAATCAGATTCTAGACGTATTGACTCTTTTCCACAAAAAATTATAAATGGATTTCGAAAGATTGTTCTTTTATCTAGCATTCGCATGTAATAAATATTGAGAAAATTTTTAAATTTTTGGTATAATAAGGTTATTCCATAGGTCGTTGGCAGGTTTGTTAAATTTTCAAAAAAGATTTTGTATTATACCACACCCATTTCAAATAATATAATCATGCAGTAAAATAAATCAATACATTATCTAGCAAACGCATGTTTTATAATTTTAATTTTAGTTTCAATAAAATCATTAAAAAATATGTACGGACATATGTTTCTTGACGGAAATTGGTCCACTTTTGTATTTATTTGTGAACTTACAAACTAATATATTTCAGATTTTTTTAACATTCTTATTAAATTTAGACATTATTGAAAAATGACAAATACTTATTATCAAAAAATAACTACAAAAAGTACAATATTTTAATAGTTTTATCATCACGCCTTTCAGCATTTTTGGATGAAGGTATAAATTACAGCTAATTTGAATTGAAATAAATTCGATATTGAGTTAAAATTTAAAAAAGCTGGTACGGAGAATAATTAATCTTTCTCATTGTAACCGCCCTGCACGATCGTAAGAACAACTTTCGACGAAATGTGGATTTTCGTCCGCTGGCTGGTTAAACGCTCTTAAGATAGAATTTTGATGTGTGAAGTATGTTTTATAAATTTCACTAAAAGTAGGCAAAATTTAAGCGAATTGATTTCTTGTAAGCTTATATCTTATTTATTTATTAAGCTCTTTTCAGACACGCTGTCAGGTCTTTAATAAAATCTTGTACGTTCATCGAAATTAAACACAGAAAAAGATGTAGCGTTGATGAGTTCATCAAATCATGCACTATAGGTAGTATACTTATAATTCTTTTTCTACTGTTCCAAAAACCCAAACGAAACATTTGTCCACGGTCCCACACCATTAATACGTTTTTTACAAAGCTAAAGCTCCCAGTCATCGATTCGCTTCCCTTAGAGCTTTTTGACACCTTGAAGTGATTCTCAGCAGGTGTCGGCTTCCACGCACAGGCGCAGGTACTACAATATACTTGGGAAAGGTGCTGGGGAATGCTTTTAAGCCAAATGGTCTCTAGAAGGAGTACAATATAACAGACTTACTGTGTTTGATAAAAGAAACTACAAATGCATTAAAGGGACAGTAAATGTTTGTATTTTGAACCAAATCTTTAACTGTATAAAGCTGGAATGCGATATTTGTATTCACCAGCAATATCTTCGTTGATATATTTTAGTGATGCATACAATCATGTTTAATTAAAATTACCCTTTACTGAAATGATTATAAACATAATTATTGAAGGTTATTTTAAAATTTAGAAAACAATAACTATTTAAATCACGATTCTTCGGGATTCTTCTAACGGGTTTCGGTCTGTTATATCTTATTTTATATTACCCATGAGAAAATGTGTAGATATGTTTGCACATGTAAGTTCTTGTGAGTTTAAATTTTCTCAAAATGGTGAACAATGGAATTAAAAATAATTTCTATCTAGCTTCAAGAGATTGAAACAATTTATAAAAAATATAAATATAACTCATACTAGCATGTTCCCGGCATGCGTTGGTTTGTCACTTTATAAAGAAATTGTTTCTCATTGCGTGTCCTTTCCCATTTGTCCCATTCCCCTTCCGCCTCCCCTTCCTCTGCCGCATCCCCTTCCCCTCACGCGTTCCCACTCCGCCTTCCCTCTCCCCACTTCCCTCTTCCGCTTCCACCATCCCGCCAACCCCCCTCCCGAGTTCCCCTCCCCCCTCCCGCATACATTCAGTGCCGGTACATTCAGTATATAAATATAAATATAACACATACTAGCATGTTCCCGGCGTGCGTAGCTTTGTCACTTAATAAAGAAATTGTTTCTCACTGCGTGTCTTTCCCATTTGTCCCATTCTCCTTCCGCCTCCCCTTCCTCTGCCGCATCCCCTTCACCTCACGCATTCCCACTCCGCCTTCTCCGGCTTTCCTCTCCCCTACTCCCCTCTTCCGCTTCCACCATCCCGCCAACCCCCCTCCCGAGTTCCCCTCCCCCCTCCCGCATACATTCAGTCCAGGTACCTTCAGTTTTCAGCTCGCGTTCCACCTATTATTGCAATTTTTTTTAACAAACTTTATAAGACAGAGCTCACCAGTTTATACAGAAACCATCGCGGGCATGCACATTTCAAATCCACAAAGTTTCATCGCAATCGAATGAATGGTTAGCAACGCATAGATATCTCTTACACATACTCATTTATAAGCATATTTTTATTTTAAAGTATATAGATTAGAATGCTTAAGAATATTTATCTGAGCACCAAAAAACGTTAACTTACATAATATTAACTAATTTATAGTTTTAAAGAATTTATTTTCAAACCAAAAATACTGGGAATCGTCCAGGAGAACAAAGGTTGCCCCCTTGTATAATTAAACGATACGTTTCAAGATCAAAGCAATTTTCTAATAACGTAATGCGATCAAACAAGCTCCAGTTTTGGTAGAATCACCTGCGTTAGTTCTAGATGTAATACAAGGTTCTTCAACAAATCTTGTAGATATGCAAATTCCCTCTATTTCATTATGCAGCCCTGGTATTAGGGCGCAGCCTCTCGGCCTAACAACCAAGAATTATTACCGAAACGTTTCGCTACCCTCCGTCTCCCATTGACTCCTGGTAAAATGTGGGGAAAGTATACCCTGTTTAATAATGATCAAGTCTGGGGGCTAATGGAAATAAAAGCATATAAAACACAGCTGACTTGGGGCGTTTGAGAATTATACGCAAAACAGGAAACTTCTGCATTTAAAGTGTTTTATGCCACGTTTTGCACAACTTTAATGGTATTATAATTTTAACACCAACCATGAGTAGGCAACTTCTTGCAGTATGATGTTTCACAATAAAATTTGTTGAAGTGTTGTCGTAATAATCTATAACAATAGCAGGCAGTAAGTACACTAGTAATGTCTTCATGGTTATATATTTTTAATTTTGGGAGGTGGGTGTATGTGTATCGCTTCCGAGGGAACCATTTATTGGATAATCAACATCCCCTCCTATAGATCAACCAAAGTGGTTCGCTCCGTTTGGTGATTTCGCAGTGATGTCCGAATTCATGGGGTGGGGTATGTATATGTATAGGTCTTGGCGGGCCGGGTCGGGAGAGACTGGTCGAGAGAGACCTAACTAAGCTAGACCTCTCCAGCCGGACCGTCTCAACCATCGGATTGTACTCCCGGACACATAGACTTCCAGATTTCTACCCACCATCCGACAAAAAAAAATTAAGCACTAAAGTAGACTTCCTTTGCGTTGGGGAGGGGGGGGGGACCTTCATGCCGCCCGGCCCCGGGAAATATTTATTGGATAATTAACACTGTCATTTGCTAGATTTGGTGACTTAGCAAGGGTGCCCGGATATATATAGACAAGAGGGGGTGTTTCCAGGTCTTTCTTTATTTTTCACCGCGCCAGATTTCCAATTGCTCCTATCAGATTGGAGCCAGTTAATGATGGCATCCCCAATTGGGGTATGTTGTGAGGCTGAGGGGAAGGAAGGGAAGTACCTGGCTATTCAGATGTGGTCATTAAATATGGCTAAAGCCATTTCAGGGCGATACTGAGAGTATCTTCCATTCTGGAATGTGCCCAGATAAACCTTATTTTTTTTTTAAATTTTATGTAATAATCACAGATGTTAATTTAGATTAAGACATACATTTTTTAACGTAAATTATTATTTGTAAGAAATTATGTTTCAGCAACTTCGGTTCACGAAACGTCATTAACGAATAATTCAGAAGAGAGACACACCTTATTAAAAAGTGAAACTACTAAGTTAACTTTATGATTAATCGAGATGCACGGCATCTTTAGAAATAATTCCATCCCAAGCATTTTGGCAAGCGAACGCTGGAGAGTGTTTGCAAATTTGCCAAAATATGTCCAAAAATGCTCGAGTGGATTGGGATTGATTACCGTTAGAGACATTCCGGCATACAAAATGCAATGGAACTTCTCAAACCAACCACGCTGCTTTCAAAACCTCGCTGTGCCGTATTTTCTTCTACAACGTTTTCATACTTGATTAAAAGAGTCTGTTAATCATAGGAACAAAAATAAAGCTTACTGCCAATTTGTACAGCCACAGAAATGTGATATATGGATGCATAAATGAACGCAGAATACTAAATTACTTTCACATGAAATTAGTAGGGGGATTTCTGAACGAACGCGGGGCAGAGAAACAGGCAAATAACGAAGTCAAGATTTAAAATCTCAGCAAGCATTTGAGGCTAATACCAGAACGGCTTCCCTTTGATTCATTATCCGGCTAAAGGCTAATAATAAGCAAAACTGGCTTTCATTCTTGCGCCATAAAATACATCTTGTGTTTAGCGAAACATACAAAATGCTTTGAACGAAATTATAATCATCTAGTTCGCCTTTTCTTTCATTCCGTATAAAAGAAAAAAAAATGCTTTACGTATGCGAGACTCAAAGCAGTATGATTTATATAAAAAAAAATATTCCACACTGTATTGCTATGTTATGCAGAATTGGCATTGTTTATTCTACGTGTATTGTGTTTAGAATGCAGAAGCATTAGTGCTTTTTAATAAATTTATATTTAATGTTGGTTGAATAAGTTTTTAAGGGCCATTAACCAGACAGCGGCTAAGAATTCATATTTCGTCAAAAGATTTTCTTACCATCGTACAGGGCGGTTCCAATGAGAAAGATACATTATTCCCGTACCAGCCTTTTTAAATAATAACTCAATATTGATTTTATTTCATTCAAAATTTGCTTTAATTTATACCTAAATTCAAAAATGATGAAAGGCATAATGATAAATCTATTAAATTATATACTTTGTGTAATTATTTTTTGATCATAAGTATAAATAATTTTTCAAAAATGTCTAAGCAAAATATGAATGTAAAAAAAATCTTAAATATATTAGTTTGTAAGATCGTAAATAAATAGACAAACTGAAGTATTTTCGCCACAAAACACATGTGCCGTTTTGTTTTTAAATGATTAAAATTCTGAAACATAGCTTTCTCAGATAATTTATTGATTTATTTTACTGCATGATTATATGATTTGAAATGTGTGTTGTATAATACAAAATTTTGTTTGAAAATTTAACAAATCTGCCAACAGCCTACGGAAAAACCGTATCGTACTAAAAATAAACATATTTTCTCAAAATTTAAAACATAGCTTTACTAGATAAAAGAACAGTCCTTCGAAATCAATTTGTAATATTTTGTGGAAAAGAGTCAATACGTCTAAAATTCGATTTAAAAACGATATATTTCCGGTTTTGTCTGGTTATTTCCTCTCAATAACTCTTGAAAGTTGTACCCATCAATGATATATCGATCGTCCAGTTGAATAGTCAGACATCTTAAAAAAATCGGAATTTGAGTTGATTATTTAGATATCTGTAAAAGTGTACCCTCCATCTGGTACAATACTCAGATTGATCATAAACACCACCAAACAATTGTAATCCACAAAACAAAAAAATTATGTTTTCTGAGGTATTAACAGAAAATTACAAAATGTGGTACTAATTTACCGGACCGTTATGCTTTCCACGTGTTATTTTACAGCATATTTAATACGCAAAACACAACGTGTAAATTATATTTGATTTATGGGGAGCATTCGAATTTTGCTTTCCTCGTTCTCTCAAGCTTAGTGTTTGGAGTTGTCTGACTAATCAACTGGACGATCGATATATCATTAAAGAGGAAGATAAATCTAATAAATCTAAGCGAAAATGTGAAAAAAGAACAAGACACACAAAAATAAAAATGGTAACTGTCGCAACTGGAACTAAATTCAATATTTTAGCAAAGAGAAGTTGAACATACTCGTACATCAGCAATACAAAAGGCAAGCTCAACATAGAGAATAATGTTTTCTACTAAACAACAAATTATAACAAACCAAGGACGGGTTGTTCATTGGAAATTCAAATGTAACATTGTCATCAAATGGCCATTTTTGACAATTGAAAGGGCCCCATAATTACGGTATTAGTTAACATTGGTACAATTCATTCGTACCACAGTCGCAATAAATTGATTAATTTAACCCAGCCTGTTGAGATGACGAGGTGTCACTAGGCGGGTATAGTAATTTCCCGGGGTAGCAGGCTGGAAGAGACGGTTCTCACACTTATGATTAGCGGCGTCCTCTTTCATTCCGCCCTATCCTCTCTCTACCCTTCCCTTTAATATTTTGCACCTTCCCCGTAAGACCAATTACGCAAAAAGCGCAGGCGGCCAAGGTTTCCAAGCTTCTACAACTTTTCAAAGAAGCCTCCGTCAAAGTGTGCTTTCCTGGTACGGTAAATTTACTGATGCGTATATATTTTTAATTCAAAGTTCTTGGAAATGTTGGTGAAAACGTTCCCTTTAAATATGTTAAGCTTTTGCGCAGTAACCCAGTTTGGTAAATATTAAATGTCATTAAATTTTTCACAAAAAAGTAGTATTGATGCCGTGTAATTACGAAAAATCATGTATTCGAAAACTCTTTCTGCCGATTCGTTGTGCTGGTTAAAAATTAATTGTGTATTGAAAAATATATAGCCCTTAAGTTATTTTCTTTTAGTGAATCACAAAGGTGCTCGTTTGTAATTATTTTTACTTCCACCGCTGCAGGTTATGCATTGTTCATTCATAACAACGCACAACTCTGATAATAGTAGGTTATTTAAATTGTTCCGGTTTCCACAATTATCATAATTAAGTGTCGTTAAAATAGCTGATTTCTTGATACCGTAAAAAGCCGATCAGACTTTTTTGTATAACCTAGCATTCAAATGCGTTTTCTGTGTTTGGTATATGCGAATCTAATTAGACCAAATACTTTCCACGTGTTCAGAACGAGGTTATGCCAATAAGAATATATATTAAGAAAGTTATAAGATAAATAGTTCCAAACAGTGGTTCTTAACACCAATCCTATTGAGATTTGCACAAACTAATATATTAATGTAAGTTTTGAAGGATTTCTTCCGTATATCGGCCAAGGCGAAGAGAAGTGACAAAAAACCAGGCAGCGCCATTTTGAAAACCCTTTTACTGAAATGATAATATCTCCGTGGGTTGACCTTTTCATTTTTTATCCCTTTGTTCTTTATATTCCTCCCAATGTATGCCACCTTTTTCTTTGATTATCAGGAGCGCAGACAGAAGAGGAGTAGGTAGAGAGGGAGTACTGGTAATGGATCCACCACAATCCATTCATTCTGATGGCGCGAACACTTTTATAGTCCCATTCTTTCTCATGAAGGATTTTAATCCCGGGGGATGGTTTTCTCTAGCAAATTTCTATACCAGCTTTTTTATGATTCCCTACTACCTTGTACTTGTAGTGTCGCTGTTCGTGAATGGAAAACGGACGTCTATTTATTAAATGAGATATTAATATAATTAAAAAATATTATTAAAAAAGAGGCAGATTTGCAGTTGGTACTGTATTCATATTATTATCAAAATAGTTCAAGTTATATAAAATAAAATGATAAATAAACCTTGTTCACATCACTTATATTTTTTATACTTATTGCCGACCTGAAGAGTGATATTGTATTTCTTATATGCGGTGTTCCGTATCGCGCTCACGAGCTAAATCCGTAAAAGTAGTCACCCTTACGCCAGAGAAGCGCGTTTGCCGTGTAATCCTCGTTAAGAGATGTTAGTCGCAGGAAAATTAGAAATCGAATATCATCGCATGCAAATATCAAAATAATATAACGAACCGATAGTCATTATAAATAACGCCTATTAAGCTTACATGAAAGAAGTTGTAATAACTAATGAATAGTAATTCGTGTTAATTAATTTACACCAACTGATATCAACACAAGCCATTGAAAGTCGTAGAAAATCACAATAATTTGACGGCCAATAATAATGCACGATTGACGCCTACCGACATCCGACAGATTTTGCCTTTTTTTCTTAATTGTCTCGTAACGCTGACGCAAAAGATAACACAAAAGATACAAAATCGCTCTTCAGGATTACTACAGTAGCATATTCAGGACAGTGTGATGCTTGTATGTATAGGCTATTATACACGCTTTACAGATGTGTTAGAGTTTGCAAAGGGATACAAAAAAATTGGACTGGGCCCCAAGAGAAGGGGTTAGTAGAGAAATGTGAAGTAAATGCTATTTATCAATAGGGAACATCTTTGGTATCGGACATAGACATTACTTTATATTCATTTGATTGTTAATTATTATTATTGTTTATTATTATTGTTTTTAGTTTGCCTTATCTCTAATGCCTCCAAGTGGCCGGTTTCTGTGAGGTGGTTGGCAAATTCCGAGTTCACAATATTATTTAGACTTCCTAAGTTCTCTTTTATATAACAAAGTATCTGCTTAATATGATCGTATAAACTTTTAATATTATTTTTTGAATTTATTGGGCATTAACTATGTAACAATTTATAGACTTTTTTATTTGAAAGAGTTTTATTTCACGTGTACATTTGTCTTTTAATTTGTTTATATCTGCTACCGGTTTCGACACATTCGTGTCATTCACCAGCAATCTTAAAATTTATACTAGTACAGAAATGATTAGATTTTATTAGGTAAAAATAGTGGAAGGGGTGATTTTGGTGGAGTGAAAGAACATAACAAGGGATGATACGGAAGTGTCGAAACCGGTAGCAGATAAATAAAAATTAAGTAACAAATTTACATTTGAGATAAAACACTTCAATTCAAAATTTGTAATATTATATTAACAGTTTGTTCAACTGTCGTGAAACTTAACAACAATAACACAACTAAACAAGATATGGTATCGGTATCAATGTCCTTAAAATGGACGCCAATTCTATTTTCGTTAACGGTGGCGTACACAGGAATTACGGAAAGGGTTTTCCTGGATAAATGTCATGTTCAGGAGTAAAAACACGCTAGATTCCTTAGTGGGGTAATTAAGATCAGATTAGAAGGTTTCGGACTCTTGGAAGATTGATTGGGTTAGAAATCTTAGTTTGAATGGAAACCGGCGCGGGCGTTCTGGAATTTAATGAACAATTATTCTACCATCGCTGTGATATAATTAATCACGATAAACATTGATGTTGACACGTTTCAATACTATGGTCCGCAATGACCGTAATCAAGTGGAAATAAAACTTTTATACCTTTTATGAGACTCTCGTGTGAATGTACAGTTATTATTATTAGGTATTATTTATGTGCTTAATAATAGTAATTATAATAAAATTTGGGTGACTTATTTCTTTTTTCCTCTCTCGGACATTTCTGATCTGATCACTAAGCATGACTAAAACCATTTCAAGCATTGTCTCGATACTAAATGGTGGACTTCCATCAGGGCGATACTGAGAGTATCTACCATTGTAAATTATTGTGTCGAGATGTTTTGTTTGATTTTCTAATGCTTATTATCTATTTTTTACAATGATTAATTTTATTATATTAATGACTATTTAACTACGCAGTACTCGCGTACTATTCAAGTCCTTCTCATTAGGGATTCGTGTTCCGGGGCGTATTGTGGGTAGTTGTGTTGGTTCCATCCAAAGATATTCAAATACAGAAGAGCATATCTCTTCTGGTGTCCGCGCAACTGTCGCCGGACTACGCGCTAATTAGCGTAGTTTCCATACAAAAAGAATTTGTTCATTTCGTTGATTTTTTGAAAATGTGCATTAATATTGGTTAACAATATATTTTGAATAAGGAAAGAATTCGTTCATTTAGTTTAACGTTCGTTTGGTTTATTCGTTAATTATTTGTTCTTTTAGTTTATTTGTTAATTGGTAAACAATATCGGCGACACCCGGAAGCGCAGATCCACATAGTAAAAACAGCAGATAGCACATCTACTTATATTTCAATATCTTTGGTTCCATCATATTTACGTTTATTGATTTCTTCGTCTTCACATTTTTACAATGTATATTAATTTCCTGATCTTTAAAATTGTTACAACCAAATCATGATTTTCTCAACATTACCTTTGTTGTTTTCGTCATCTTCATGTTTGTTGATTTCTCCATATTAATAATATTTATAACTGTATAAGTTGATTTCCTCAACTTTATGGTTGTTGATTTCATCATCTTTATGCTTATTGATTTCTTTATCTTTGTATTTGTGGGCTGTGTTTGTTGATTTTATCATTTTTAAGTTGGTTGATTTCTTCGTCTTCATAAATATGGACCATGCTTGTTGATTTCCTCATGTTGTAGGTTGCTTTAGTGTTACTTCATATAACATTGTTTTTAATATTTAAATGCAGGGTTGTAATGTTATCGTTGTACTGCGAAAGACGTGTATTTTTAATATTTTAGAGATCAACTACGTAAAGAAAATCCTCTCGACTGTTAAACCCCCCAGAGTTAAGCTGTCCTCGCCGTCTCCTCTCGTCTCGCTATGAAAGATGGGGTAAAACTTTTCTTATTATTTTTATTTATAACGTCGTTCATCCTCTAACGTCTTTTTAGAACTTTTTTCACCCCAAAACGCTTTAGGTTATTCAAATGAAAAATGTCTGACTTATGTGGAATACGCACTTATGCATTTTTCAATTTATATATCAAAGATTTATCCCTAAAATGTATAAATCCGTCAAAAATTCATGTCGTTAACTTGAAAGACATTAAAATGTTATAGTCCGGATCAAAATAAAAGGTACCTACACACATACTCCAGAATCATTTATATGAAATTTTAATTATTACATTTTTTTAATATCACATGTTTACCTAACAAATAACGAAAACACGTAGGTACTAAACACGTGAATATCTCATCAGAGATTTTTCTAGTTTACAATAGAATCATATGAAAACCACTCACAAGGCCCACCATAGGTACTATCAATATAAATGATCCGATATTTTGTTAATTTAACTGTAAAACTAAGTAAAAAAAAAAAAAAGAAATTGAATAAAATGAAATATTTTTTTGTTTAAAACCACGAGATATATTAATTTATTAACCGACCGGTTTCGCTTTACTCAAGCATATTCAGGGTACAAATATACTTTATTTTTTATTAAATATGTCAAACCACAAAGTGATTGCTTTCTACAATAATAAAAAAAAATGATTGAGGTTTTCAAAATCGTTAGGAAAACTCATTAAAAACCAACAAGCTTTTCGTTTGTAATACCAGGAGCGCATAACCGTTCAATAGGCGCGCCCACACAGAGTTCTAATATCTAACCAGAATGATGTGGCTTTGAGGCCTTAGGCCTGATAGTTGTACATTGCTCCGTCGCCTCTCCCACCTCCCCGCACGCATGTCCGCCTGGTTGCTCCCGTGAATGATTGCTCTCGGATACGACTTTATTCACACATTCTGCTTTCCATCCCTGTACGCTTTGTGGTAAATTCGCACATCTGAAAAATACACAACATAATATGTCGTTGAAAAAAAACATATTGAAAAAAACACCAAAACATTATCCGTAGAGTAACATGAAATGGATGATCGAAATCGACTTTCCGGTTGGATGATCGCTCATTCGAGTTATCGTACCACATTTCATTTTGAAAAGTATTTTGTGAATATATGGTAAAGATATCCACTTGGTGATTCCACAAATCTAAAGCTTTTCTCCGGCCAAAATTATCAAAATAACATTCAATTTGGGAAGCGGGCATGGGTACCGTCGCCCCGGGAACCATTAATTGGATAACCAACACCTCTGCCATAGGTCACCCCAAGTGGGGTGACCTACGGCTCAGCATCGCTGACTTCCACACAGCATCGCTACGTTTAGTGTCTTAGCAGGGATGCCCGGGTTCATGGGGGTCAGGTTTGTCCGGATCTTGGTGGCGGATGCGCCTGCTCACCAACTGCGTGGCAAGCCGGATCGACAGAGACCGGTTGAGGGAGATCTTTTGACCTCTTCAGCAGGACTCTCAACAGAATTTGGACCCCAGTGTAAGGCATGAATTCATTCGTCCGTCACTTCTGGACACACTGACCTCCAGATTCTTATCCACCCCTCATATCTTTTTCATTCCCAGAATTTCCTCTCCTTCATTTCCCCAAAAAGACCCCCCACACAGCATCCCCAAAGATGACATAGGCCCTTAGGGGAATTATTTTCCCCAGGGTCTCCTGTGTGGAGCTAATGTAAAAAAAATATATTATAATTTTAAATGTTTGTTATAACAAATCACTGCCTACATAAAATTTACATCACAGAAAAACTATCCCACTACTTTTTCCTTGATGGAATTTTGCCCACTTGACGATCAAAGTAAGAGGGAAATTTAAAAACTCTGTGTGAAGTCCGGGCTAGTTACAGATAAACTAGAAAATGTAATATTTCCTATAAGTGTAACACAGTCAAATGTGGTTGCGGCAAAACTATTTGATACTTTGATTAAAACACGAATGTGAAAATGTGAAAATGTCCAAACTGCTTAACATACTAGAAACAAAGATCTAAAATAATCCCTTACTAAGATACCCTTAGGGATACCCTCCCGCTAAAATATCTTTTGGCCAAAGAAATTTTAGATACTCTGCAATAAAGCTATTCAAACAGACGAAAAATTCACAAATCATGGAACCATCAAACCAATGAATCGAGAAAATTTTAAAAAAGCTCTATAATTCACTTCTGCTGACAATTAGACAGAACAAAACTAATTTTAAATACAAATCAGACATGAAGTCTTGGATCATCAGCTTAGATAGATCTTAAATCAAAGATTTTGTCATAATAAATTTATAAGTTTGCATTTGCAATGGTACAATGCTGATTGCCTTTATTTTAAACAAAATATGGTGTTGTTATTTGTATTTTTCTTCTAAACCGATTTTATTATAAACTGCGCCTCCAATTATAAGTATGCATTTCCAATGGTACAATGCTAATAGTCTATTGACGTAAATGTAATATTGTGTTGTTATTTGAATTTATGTTATAAACTGCTTATGTTTTAAACTGCACTTGTTTTCAAAACAAAAATTACTGGTGTGAAAGGCATAACACATCACAAAATGCAAGAGAATTAATAAAGATGTATAATATAAAATAAATGAAAATATCTAATCAAAGAAGAAATTATGTTCCAATTACGGGTAGATGATACTTGAAGGACTTTGGAAAATGTATGATATAAAACGGAGATAATTAATTATTAAATCTGTATGTGCTATTTCACACAACCTACATGAATAAATGTAATGATATATTATATAATAACATATATTATGTAGGTACTACCTACCTCCTGTTATAATAATGTAATATCTTTTAGTTACTGTAAGATTACTGTTTAATTTCTAGATACACTATATAACAGTAAAGTGAGGAAATCTGTAATTGGTTCCTCTGGTAAAATATAAATAAATATAAGGTAAATTATACATGTATAAATTTATCAAATTATGAACAGTTCCCTAAAATAATAATAAAAAACATTAAGTAATGCAATACAGTATATTAACGGCCGCGGCGTATTCTACAGTGGTGGATAGTACTAAACATGGTATTAGCCATCTTTGGTGACCACGTTAGGTATTTCACAACTTTCCCAGCCTCACAACATCCCCCAACTGTGGATAACATAGTCCTGCAAGCTCCGGATACACATAACACTACGGTACATAAAAAATAAAATTTGCTGTGAATCAATAATTCTGAACAACCTGAAATTTCCCGTATATTACCTAAAACCTAACCTAACCTAACCAGAATAACAACCACCTAGTGGGTTTTAAAAACATTTTGTTTCTGTGACAAAGAACAAAAATCACTTCTTAAACTGGTCAAATCCCAAAAGCCAAGTTTTGTAAAAATGAAACACAAGGGCTCACTGCAAGTTTAACACATTTTATCTTCTCGCACGTGTCTCGTACTCCGGTCAAAACTTTGCAAGCTCAAAGTTCACGGAAAAACGAAAGCAGGTATAAATAATTCATGTTTTAAAAGACACTGCATACGAACTAGTGAAAGTTGTAAAGACTTTTCTTGTCGTTCCATACGGAAGACCTCAGAGTGTATTATTTTTCTACTTCAATTAATTTCCTATGATTGATGGTAAACTGCGGAGTTCTGCCATCACAGAAGGTTCCTTAACCCACAGAACATGATAAATTGCC
Organism: Limnephilus marmoratus; assembly: GCA_917880885.1. Taxonomy (NCBI): domain Eukaryota; kingdom Metazoa; phylum Arthropoda; class Insecta; order Trichoptera; family Limnephilidae; genus Limnephilus; species Limnephilus marmoratus. The sequence continues at coordinate 8,871,664 of OU862918.1, forward strand.
GAACATACGAGTATTAAATGTATCAATTTGATGTACGACCCTTTTTGCTTCGCTAATAAAACGCTTTGTTAACATCTGAGGAAATATTTCATTGCTGTTCGGGGCAATTAACTTTTTGTTCTATTATACCGGTCTCAGTAAACCTATAATGATTACATGATAAAGGTATGCTTTATATAATAATAACAAACACTACGTAAGCATGGGTAAAAAATTATTCAAGTGAATACGAGGGTTTTTGTTTAATGATTCTTGTACACGGATGTTCTAAATTAGTTTAAATAAGGATAGATGTTTACTTACTGCCATAAAACTATTAATGAAATATCAATCTTAATAATATAATCCCCTTGTTGATGAAGAACTTTTCTAGATTCTTTCGCCTTCAGGCTATGCAACGCAAAATCACGTTTTAAAATTTTAGTTTGAAAATTTGATCGCTTAGAAATATTGTATTTGCATTTGTTAAAACCGCTTTTTAAGGGTGCCAATCTAAAAAAGAGGCTAGAAATGAAATATTATATACTTACCATTAAACATTTTCAACGTACCTCATATTGATGTTAACTTAGTTAACAGATATTATAATTTTTTTTTTTTATCACTGCAATATTGTATTTTTACAAGATCTCATTATTTGCTTTGTTATTTACATCTTCTTTTTTATTCTTTGCTGTTTTACACGTTCATTAGAGTTGTCTTTTATTTACAAATTTCGTCTTTTCAACTTAAGATATAGTTTACTCGTTATATATATTTACCTATCCTTAAACATTTACTATGTACCTCATCTTCATCTAAAGTAACTTATATGTACTTTTTTATATATAAGTATAAAGTGCGTATATATGTTTCTTTGGATTTAGAATATTTTCGTTATTCCGTTATTTACACATTTCTTAACTTCTATTTCTTAAGCAAATCTAACTTATCATTTTATATTTTATACCACAAGTTATAATATGTATAAGCCGAAAGACGGTAATGATTCTAATACATAAATAATAGATCATTTTAAAATCTTTATACAAACCTAAAAAAATATCTGGCCTATAAAAAAAGTTTTGAAGTCTAAGATCTTGTAACCCCTTTTCAGATATGATTTTATTGTACGAATTGTGAATGCATTATATTATTAGGTACAAGAATTTTATTAGATATTTTAAGAAAGACAAAACAGATACAGATTGATGATATGTTGGTACTTTAAAAAAATACGATAGTGTTTAGCGAGCATCTCAGAGAATCCTGTGTTGAGGTGTCCATTATGTTTGTTTTTGTTTCAATACAGTTACACAGTTATTCTTGAAATATAGTATTTTCAGGAAACATCGAAAAAGAAAAAGATACATGTTAATAGAAAATACTTGAAATATGAAGTCAGTGTTTGATAACATAAAAAAAATAATTCATAAAGTGAAAGTGCGACTGTCCATAAATAAAGATTTTTTAATATATTTCTTTTAAATATGGAAGCAGGATATTATATTAATTTCATTCTCGAAAAACTGCTCTCTGAACAATATAAAATTTATTTTTAGTACGAATTCAAAAAAGATCTCATAAAAATTAGATTGAGAGTTCAATACCATCTCCTATTGTGTTGGTGGAGCCTAAAAAATGCAATTTTCCGGCGAAATAGGCGTTTACCGTCCGTTCCCATTGTGCTCCTTCCAAATATCACACAATTCCTTCATAAAGGATCTTCCTTCCTTTCTGCGCCCCTAATACCAGACCTCTTTATTCGAGATATTTTTCCAAGCCACTTCATGAGATTTTTCCAAAGCCACATCATGGGATTTTTCCCATTGTTTTGTTTGCGTCCCGCTCTGTTGTAGGGCTCCGGCCGTATGTTCATCCCGGTCTCGCGGTTTCATATCGAGAAACGTGTGATGGCCAATGAAAGAGCTAAGTATATTGTTTCGCTGGGTTTAATAATACTTTATGGCCGATATCGTTCAAAGCAATGGCGGAGATAAAAAGCAAATGTTTACGCGATGTTACCGTCATTTGTAATAATTCTTATATACTTATTTTTACGGAATACGGAGAAATGTTCGTTTAGTGCATACACCGCATTTAACGATATTTATCCCATGTTACACGTTCATGCCGTAAAACTTTGAGGTTTCAATCCTTATAATCTAAGTACCAGTTGTTTCTCAGAATTTTAACAAAGTGAAAAATCTATTCAACTTCTGTTATTATTTCAGTTCTGTGAAGAAACTGGGCTGGAAGGGTACATTTTTCGTGTAAATCATAGTAAAATCTATCTATCTATCTATCTATCTTCTATGTTCTATCTTCTATCTATATAAATAAAAATGAATCGCCGAAGTGTATGTACGCGCATAACTTCCGAACGACTGCACCAAATTGTATAATTCTTTTTTTGTTGTGTTCGTTATTATCAGGACAAGGTTTGTATAAAACTACTGGTGAGCTCTGGCATTATAAAATTTGTATAAAAAAATTGCAATAGGTGGCACGCGAGCTGTTTGAAAACTGAATCCACCGGGAAAGGGGGGTGTGGAGTGGGGAGAGGGAAGGTGGAGGAGGCGGAGTGGAAACACGTGGGAGAGGAAGTGGGGGTGGAAGGAGAACGGGACGAATGGGAAAGGACACGCAGGGAGAAACTATTTCTTTATTAAATGGCATAGCAACGCATGCCGGGAACCAGCTAGTAATTAATAAAAATATGTTATAACATCTTTTTAGTTCAGACATTGTCTTAAGCCGATTAATAAAAATATCGCGTAGTGTGTTGATTGTGTAAGCAAAAATAAGTAGATACACAATTCTATGAAATGTAAGAATATGAAAATGTTGAAAATCTTGTGTCTAATGTATTTTGTTTCTCTTTTTACAGGTAAGCCAAAACAGACATTAAGCAGCACTGCCTTACATAAACAACTACAAAAAGTAAGTCTGTTGAACTTTCAAACAATCTTTCATTCTTCATAAAACCTACTGTTACTAGAATAGCTACCTCTTCTAAAAAAATCGCAAAAGATCATGCATATGTATTCTAGCGTGTGTCAATTATTTCAACTTTTGAATTCAGAAACGCCCGGGGTCTCAAAAGTTGCGTCTTGCAAAGAAAATGAGAACTGCATTTAATTTTTTTTTTTAAATGATTATTAGCCCGCTAAAAAGCATTGAAAATCAGAAAACAAACCTAAAACCATTTTTTTTTTATATTTTGAATAATTTTTTTTTTCAGTAATCTAAACTTTTAACGTTTGTTTATTATTAATAAATGCGTATAACTGACAAAAATGAAAAAAAGTTCAACTATATGAATACAAGTAAGTGAACAAGAATTCTGATTTTATCCAGAAAAAGTGTTATTTTCCCCTTTTATTTTTTTAACCAACACATCACATGTGTTTAAAAAAATTTTTTTTTTTGGTTCTTTATACTGCAGTTATGTAATGAAAAATAAGTTTGGTACAAAATATTAAATATGAACCCTTTGTTTTATTTTTTTTCCAAATCACGAAATCCATTTATTTTCGAAACTTCCGGCTTTTTTAGCGGGCTAATAGTGAACAATAATTTCATTTATTTTTACGTTTTCGAATAGCTACAGATCATACGAAACTTTTGAGACCCCGGGCGTTTAAATATAAGGCCATTTGTTTTCTCTCTATGGAGAGCGACACACGATAATGTATACCCAATACTTAAAAAGAAAGTCAATTTAGGGATGGTTCTGAAAATTCACTCGATGAATCCATTAATAAGCATTTGGGATAAAATCTTAACGTCTACAAGTAATATATCTTAAATAATACACACAATTAAAAAAAAAAAATATATATATATATATATATCCTATGACGCAAATGTGAATGGTAGAAGAAGTCGGGGACGCCCGAGAAAGACATGGCACGACCGAGTGAATCAGATACTCAGAGAGTTAGAGTCAGAATAATAGAAGAGCACGTATGAGACGATGTATGAATGATTGCGTGCCAAGATAAAGTTGTTTGGCAGTCCGTCCTCTCTACCTACCCCTGCGGGGAAATGGCATGATGGTTAGTTAGTCAATGGTGAAAATCAGAACTACTCATCATCATTCATTCATCCGTTTTCTCGGTGTGAAAAAATCAATTAAATGATTATGTTAAAACTCAAACTGAAAGAAAAATTAATGATATAATACAATTATTTTAAAATTCAGATTGGATTTGAATATAGACTTTAATGTAACATATATAAATTCTCAAGAAATTTTATCACTTTTTTGATATTTTATAAAATCTTCTTTCAGAATATTCATGGTTATATTTTTATCTTATTATTTCTCTTGCTAGTTATTGTTATGTTCGCTTATGTATGCCTTCCAATTTATTTAATGTCTCATAGCCATCGAGGATAGAAGAGATATGCTTACATTATAATATTTTACAGTATGTTATGGGACGTACGTAACTTAATTTATCCTGACATTATTTGTAAATGAAATTTAGGTCATCGGTGATATTTTAGATATATTTTTTGCATGCTCGACTTGGGGGGGGGGGTAAGCTGGTGAATGCGTTATGAAAAGTGGTGATATGTTACAAAAAGTGGTGATGTGTTACGAAAAGTGTGGTGTTACGAAAAGTGTGATGCGAACGATAATCGATGCGAACGGTGATCGATGGCGAGGTGAATGTTCGGGACTTTACACACGCTTGACTTGGGGAGTGATAAGGATAAGGATGGCCACCCCAAGGTCGTCGGTCACCCCAAGGTCGTAGGTTACCCCAAGGTCATAGGACACCCCAAGATCGTAGGTCAGCCTAAGGACGTAGGTCACCACAAGATTGTAGGTCACCTCGAGGTCGTAGGTCACCCCAATATCGTAGGTCACCTCAAGGTCGCAGGTCACCCCAAGGTTGTAGGTCACCCCAAGGTAGTAGGTCACCCCAAGGTCGCAGGTCACCCCAACGTCGTAGGTCACCCCAAGTTCGTAGGTCACCCCACGGCAGTAGGTCACCCCAGGGTCATAATTCACCCCATGGTCATATGTCACCCCAATGTCATATGTCACCCTAATGTTAATGTCAATGTTAATGTAATTACAGGCGTTGAGGAAATTACAGGCGTTGAGGATAAGACTGAAGAACATCCCAAAATAACCGCTCTAAAAATAATAGAAAGTGCTAATATCAAAATAAATTCAGAGGATATTGCGTCGGCAATTAGACAATATGACAGAAGACCAGGACATCCAAAAAAAATTATCCTAAAAATGAGAAACCCGGAAACCAGACTAAAATTATTAGCAAATAAGAAGGTAATTTCTAATCATGAAAACATGATATTCCTAGGAGAGTCATTATCTCCTTACTACAAGGAACTACTTTGGAAAGCCAAAACAAAGGGAAAAGAATTAAAATATAAATATATTTGGTACAAAAATGGAGCAATTCTAATGAAAGAAGAAGAAGGCAAGAAAATCAGGGAAATCAAACACGAAGATGACCTCAATAGATTATAATAGAAGTTTAATATTGAAAGGCACCGAAAAATATTTTCATCATTAAAAAATGGATATCGATTTTGGAAAATACATTGACTTGATTGATAATACAGAATCTAATTTAACTATTGAAGATTCCTTAACTTGCAAAAACTTTTTAAAACACTCGAAATTTTCTTTGCTTTGTTTGAACGTTAGAAGTATAAAGAAAAACTTTGATGAAACCATAACCATGCTGGATAGTATTGAGCATCGTCCTGAGGTACTTGTTTTTACAGAAGCTTGGCTGAAAAATTTTACCAATATACCTAACATCCCCGGATACGCAGTTTACAACACAAATAATAACTTTTTGCAAAATGATGGTGTAGTTGCCTATGTAAAACAAAATGTTCACGTGATTGTTGAGGAAGTTGTTTTCCCTGGAGCAAACTGCTTAAAAATGCAGATATCGAGTACCTTGTGTGTAATAGCTGTTTATAGATCTCCGTCCCTGGCTCATATAGATAATTTCCTTGAATCGCTGAGTGCACTGCTTGAATCTACATCTATACAAAATAAGGAGATCATTTTATGTGGCGACATAAATATTAATACTTTGGATTTGAGCGATATGAAAACTCAAAAATACCTCTCTCTTTTGGCTTTTCATGGCTTGAAGCCAATCATAATTTCACCTACCAGAGTTTCTTCTACCATTTCAAGCTGCATCGATCATATTATGGTTAAATCTAAATTTGAACCACAGGGAGCTGTCTTCACTACTGACATAACAGATCATGATGTGATATTGCTGAGATTTATGAGCTTTATACTAAATAAAATAGCAAAAGATAATGAAAACTTGAAAACCGTCATCGATAACAATCTTTTGAAAGTCAAATTAAAGAAAGAATCATGGCAGTCAGTACTGTTATCGCAAGATGTTAATTTAGCTACTGAAAATTTCATAAAATGTTTAAAAATGCATGTGGAAAGTTGTTCGTCTGTACAAAGTGTAAAGCATAACATGAAATATTTAAAACCTTGGATAAATAATGGAATTATTAAACGTCTCAGAACCCGAGACAAATTACACAACAAATGTCGAGCAGATTCAAATAATATTCAACTGCTGGATTATTACAAAAGATATAGAAACTGGTGTACAAAAATTATAAAATATATAAAGCAAGCATATTACAAAAGGAAACTGGATAACGTCAATGGAAATACCAAGCAACAGTGGAAGATTATAAAAGAGGCTGTAAATATACAAAAGGAACAAGTGTCTATAAAAAAATTAAAAATCAATAAAAATATCATCTCAATGGAAGAGAATCCAAATATAATCACTAATCACGTAAATTGCTTCTTCAGTGATATTGGTCCTAGATTCGCAAAACAATTGTGCAGTGAAAATAACACTACCGAAATGTGTCTTGTTAACAATTTTATACCTTGTACTCAATTTTCAGGAGAGAGCTTTGAATTTAAAACTACTAGCATTTATGAAGTTTCAAAAGTGATAAATGAATTAAAAATGTCCTTTTCCTGTGGTATTGATGGCCTAAGTATCATGGTATACAAGCAGCATGTTTCTGTATTGGCTGGTCCCATATCTCACATTGTTAACCTTAGTTTTAAGAGTGGCATATTTCCTACTCATTGTAAGAATGCTAAGGTTGTACCTCTTTTCAAAGGTGGGGATCACCTAGAGGTTAACAATTACAGACCCATATCTTTACTCAATACTCTTTCAAAATTGATAGAAAGATTGGCCAAGTCAAGATTAGTTTCATTCTTAGAAAAATACAAATTACTCTCTGACAATCAATTCGGTTTCAGAGCAAATAAAGGTACGAGTGATGCTGTTTTAAAGGTATTGACCAAAGTTACAAGAGCGCTGGACTATGGCAACAAAGCCATAGCGGTGTTCTTGGATTTATCAAAAGCATTTGACACTGTTTCCCACGAATTGCTACTTAAAAAATTATCATCTTTAGGCATTAATAATACAGCAATGGGCTGGTTCAGATCTTATCTTAGTGACAGAACACAACAAGTGGAAATAAATAAGATGTTAAGCGAGGGTAAATCAATCTCCTTTGGAGTCCCGCAAGGTAGTGTGCTTGGGCCAATATTGTTTCTTATTTATATAAATGATTTATGTAGTCTGAATATTCCTGGTAACATTGTTAGTTTTGCAGATGACACTGCCTTAATATTTGAGGGTAAAACTTGGAACGAAACTTTCAACAAAAGTAATATAGGTTTAAGAGTGGTAAATAGTTGGTTAAACAATAATATATTAACTTTGAATGCACAAAAAACCAAATTTATCACTTTTAGCATTTTAAGTAAAAGTCAGCCTTCCGAAACTCACAACTTGATTATTCACAATTGTTTTCAAACATGTAACTGCAACCCTTTAGAAAATGTAGTCAGCATCAAATACCTTGGTGTAAAAATAGATAAATTCTTGAGATGGAATGATCATGTTAATATGTTAGTAAATAATACTAGGAGACTTACCTATATCTTTAAAGAACTGAGACATATACTAGACAAAGAAAAATTAAAAACGGTTTATTTTGCAATAATCCAGTCTCTGCTTTCTTATAATATAGTGTGCTGGGGATCCTGCGCAAAGACTTATATAGAACCACTTAATATTGCCCAAAAAATGATTCTTAAAGTTATGTTCAAGAAAAAAATTAAATATCCAACTCATTTACTTTTTAAGGAATGTAATGTAATGAACGTAAAACAGTTATATATTACACAAACGCTTTGTAGATTTTTTAATAATATTAATATTGCAGAAAGAACACAGCAAATTCGTACTACGAGAATTGGCTCTGGTCTGAATTTTATGGCAATTCAAACTAAATCTTCTTTTGGTCAAAGAAATTATTTTTATCAAGCTCCACTCATATTTAATAGCCTTCCAGAACATATAAAGTCTTCTAATTCCTTGTACACTTTTAAAAAGAATCTTAAATTATTTGTGTTAGTCGAGGATTGCCAATTAATTTTCTCTACTTTGTCCTTTCTAAATTATTAGCTAAATGAGTATATTTATAAAATAAGCTAAAATAATTTTTATTTTTGTTTAAACTGTATTTTTTCATCTTCCTCCTGCCAAATCTATAGCATGTTAAATTATATACATATATTTATTATTTACAACTCAATCCTTAAAAACAAAACAAAAAAATACTTTATTTTATTTTGAATCAGATCTCAAAACTATGGTCACCCTAAAAGTCTACATTAATGTACTACCTAGCGCCATCAGTTTAGTGGGTACCCATGATCTCAATATGTAAGAAATACAACAATATTGTTCTTTCAAAATCTGTATAATTTTGTGTTATTTTGTTAACTTGTATAATTATTGTTAACCTCAACACAGGCTTGTATTGTAAACATTTTTACCTACAGTGTAAAGAAACAATAAACAATAAACAATGTCAATGTCAATGTCATGTCAATTCTTTTAAAAGTTAGTAATGTTTTACTTCAGTCCTTTGGTCATTGGACATTAGGGTTGGGGTGAGGGGTTGAGTGACCAGTGATGAGTGACATGCGGAAGTTTTTGATGTTGTTTGGTTTTGAAGAAAAGAAAAAAAAAACATCAAAAGTCAGTGGAGATCATAATTTCATATTTATATATTTCATTTCAAATAATGTCAGCAAACTGGTTAAAAAGTAAGTCAAGTACGCTCGTACCGAGAAGGATAGTATTGTTTACAACAAATAGCTCGTAAATGATCTTAAGAACCATTATGCTTCCCTTCAAAATCAATCATAAATTGTTATTGAAGAAGAAGATAATACTAATAAATCTAAACGAAAATATAAAAAGAACAAGACACTGAAAAATATAAAGTTAACGGTCGCCACTGGGACTCGCACCCAGGATCTCTCATCATACTGGGAAAATCTCAACCAACCCGGTCATTGAGAACTCTTATTTTTAAGTCATTTTTGTCAATCAAATTTTTCAATATAGAATTAATATTATCTTCGACTAATTTTTTGGCATCTACCTTTTAAAATTATCACAATGTTCGAAAGACTGATTTTTAACCAAGACGTCTCGAATAAATATAGCCGATTTTATTTTTTTTTACCTTTTTCCAAAAGTCTAAATGAATATAAAATTTTTATTAATTTGACTCTTTTTATTACAATAACTTTTTAATTCATCAGTATTATCTTTAACTTTGTACGAGTATATTAAATTGATAAGTATAATCTTAAAAAAATATTCCAATAAAATCTGAAAAATTATTATGTGCCTCTCGAAGTCTTCGGTTCACACAGACCAACAAAAGTCCACGATTTTCGTGTCAAGAAACCAAAGACAAAGATCGTCGAGCCCTTAGTGACATTATTAAAGTTCGTGACACTGTCCATTTTGACTTTTGATTCCAAAACCACACATCTTCTCCTGCTCCCTGGCAGTAATAGTTCCCCGGGGAGCAGAAGAGCCAGGAGATGTATTATCGCCGCCTCCGCCCTACGACTAAATCACATTACCGTTAATGTTTTCCTTTCGCGCCCGTGTTTATCTTGCCCGGCCACGGCGAATTGCACCAGCCTTATTGAATTATTTTTATGCATTCCTGTGACTGGTGGTGACTTCAGAACTATCTGTAGGGCGGTAATTTGATTAGGTATCGCAAATAAAATAAACGTTGAGGTGAGATAGCTCTTGCAATTTATTGGGCAATAAATAATTAGTGTTGTATAAAAATAAATTGTGTGCAGTTCACACGCGGTAGTGCTAACTTCAAAAAACTAAAGTAGACAAGAGTGGAGAGGCTACGAAGCACAGCACAAAGAGGAGACCGATAGGCTAAGAAACGCCGCACAAAGAGGAGACCAATTATTCTATCTTATTCTCTGTATGTTTTTGTGTCTTTGGTAAATATTTCCCTATCGAGTCCACGCTCAAAACACACTTTAAAAAATTAAAACAAATTGTACTAGGTAGATTACAGTTAGTAATAAGTAATTCAGTAACTGAAATTGAAAAATATTGCATTTTAATGGTTTCAATTGGCATTCAATCTTTAAAAACGCTAAATGTCATTTCTCAAGGAACGCCATGTTGTTAATTACGACGGCAAACGTCTCGCGTGATTTTTCTTATTTATGAAACCCAACAAAATAATGATTCATAATTAATACCTTCGCATTATTTATCATTTCCGAAGATTCCAATTCGTACTTATAAGTCTACCTGACAGAAAGTGTTTTTTTTTTAAATGGTTATTTCATCGTCGTAATTAACATGGCGGTCCTTGAAAAATGACATTTCTTATTTTTTAAATTTCAAAAAAATAAATTGAAACGCAATATTTTTCAATTCCGGTTACTGAATTACGTATTACTAACCATTATCTACCTAGTACAATTTGTTTTAATTTTTTAAAGTGAGTTTTGAGCGTGGACTCGATAGGGAAATATTTAACTCTTTGGTAAAATATTTAAATATTTACCGTGTAATTTTAATGTCATTTTTTCGTTTCATCGAGTTTCAAATCACAATGGTGCCAAAAACGTTTTCACTTCATTCTCATTATATTTGTTTTGTTTAACTGTAAATTTAAACTATCTTTGCTCCCTTCGCTTTTGGCACTAATGAATATATCTAAATAGTTAGTACCTACTGATGATCTTCAAATACGCAATGTAAAAGGTCTAATTGAAAAAGTAGATAAAAATATGAACGTACTTACAGCTGGTCCCTTTTTAAAAGACAAACCTAAATATGATCATTTTCGCCAACAGTCATAGAGCATTTTTTAGGTTCGTAAATAATTATCCGTTACCAATAAATTATTTTTTCATGTTTTGTACATATTTATGACACTCGTTTTACCTACGAGAATCCAAGTTCATCTATTAAAACTTTATTCAATGATCAGAATTCAGACATTGAAAAAAAAACAAACTTTCTCATGAATACAAAGCTTTTATTCGCTCTTCGCTTAACTTTCAAAGCACTCGTTTATATTGAGTTTCCCGTATTGGCGATATGAAATGTATATGTAAGTTCCGTCATTAATCAGATACAAACTGCTGCATGGATTCCGATATACGTGAAGGAAGCACTCAGAAAATTGATATGGAATAATGAATCGGAGGCTTAGATGCTATCCTGGCAGGCTGCTTCCTCTCGGAACATCCTCACGAGGATTTGTATATCAGGGCCGTACATTATCACGTTTATCTCCGCTGCAGAAACAGAGATGCTCGAACTTCTCCACTGCTCCATCTCTAAGGGCGATAAATTATCAGAGTAAATAAAAGTTAGCAAGAAAAATAATACTGGAGTTGTGGGAGATATACTGTAGATGGTGCGGCGTTGTTGTGTTTTGGTATTTGAAGGGTGTTATTAAAGGATGAGGATTGTTTAATTATTTTGTAGAAAAGTATTTTCTTAATTTTGAACGAAATTACATTGAAGAGTGCAATCGTTTTAAGCCGAGGAAGATGTGCCAGGAGCCAAACATATCTCTAAATGAATCTGACATTTTTAGAAATCAAGATCACATTTTTGTATTTAATTGATATACACTTTTACTCATCAATACAACTAAAAATAAAATGTAAAAAAAAGATACATACCTGAACCCGATGGCTCCATAATCACTTTTCGGTTTTGTATCTGGTTTCTTCCGAAATAAATACTTGTATATGTATTGCGCTGGCATTCGAAACAGTACTTCACCAGCAATCGGCCTGGACTGAGCGCTACTTGAATTGACAGTGTAAGATTGATTTTTTTGTTTATTGTACCAAACTGCGATGTTTGACCCCACTATGCTGCGTTATAGACTACATTTTTATTTTATTTTTATTTTTATGTTCATATTAACCAAAAATATTGCTGTTATTATACAACATGATAGATGGCAAATATTATCATTAGTACGCACATAAAATTATACATGATTTGCTGAATTCTTGGAAAATCAGTTATAGTAAGGTTTAACGGATCAAAAGCAATAAATAATCCTACAATTTGGTGTCTTAAATTTATGGCAGTCAATAAAAGATGGTTTCGATCGATGGTCCTTGACATTTACCCTTTTAGATTGAAATTAAATTTATAACTCGAAATCCATTTGTGGGACCTTCGTATCAAAAATAATTATTCGCAAACCAACGGCCACAAGTAGACACAAAAAGGCCGGAATCCTAGAACCTTGAACCTTTTCTAATTATAAATGAATTAGCCAAAATCGGCTCGATTCATCTCGTAATGAAAGCTAATAAATGATCTTTAGAAAGGGAAGAGTCTGGGTTTAATTTAACCTAAACGATTTAACTGCCAACTTTAAAAAAGCTTTTTCATTTACTTCGATATAAAGCTTTCCATGAAGATTTTCCGGAGCTTTCTCGGAGGAAATATGTCGATAGTTCTATAGTGTGTCGATGTCGAGCACTTTAATTGGGAGGCTCTGATGTATGGCGCCGGGGGAATTGCGATATTGGACGATAAATGTCGATCCACTTCGACAAGCTTGCCTCTGTTCCTTTACAGTCTTATCGTGAAAGAAAAAAAAAGAAAGATTGATTTATGTATGGCTTAGGATTAAACACCCTCCTCGTGTTATGCTTGACGAATAAACAAGCACATGTTTTGATTAAACTTAACCACAACTAAACATTTAATTTTACTAGAGGAATTTCCTGGCGCTACACGGGTTTTATGAAAAGTTTTTCTAAATCAGATGCAGAGAGTAATTTTCCTCTTAATTTGAACGTCAAGTACAATATTATGAAGAAGTATCAAAATTCATCATTAAGAGGTAGAAAAACGGGATGGGGTGGTTTTCGAAATCTTATATAAATAGAACCTGTTTATTTTGAAGGTCAAGTATATTTATTTTATAAAAAACAAAGACACTCACACGTCTTTTTTTCTACTACTTACCTTTTTACAACTACTACTACTAACTTTTTCAACTACTAATTTTTTAACGACTACTAATCTAACCTAACGTATTAATTTGATCCTATTTTATGCATTTACAAATATTATTATTATATTGTTCTGGTGAAAGATCACTGTTCAGAATCGAAACATTGCTATACATGGCTTTAGACATGTTTGGTGACTGGATCTATTCAGATTCTTCCCAACCTTCCTCTATCCCATTTTCTGCCATATTCCTCTCATTTTAGTCTCGCAATATACCTCTATTCCTGGTTAGTTTTTTTTCTACTGTAAAAATACGAAATAATTTTTTTTACGTAAAAACGTATTACGAGAAAACAAATATACGGTGTAAATTCTGAAATGTCTGAAATGCTTTTTTTGAAAGTTTTTTCGGTGCTTTTAAAAATTAATGCTCCTGCTTATTGGTTACCCAAGCTGTGAATGCGTGGTTTATACCACGCGAGTTCATAAACGAATTGACATTATTGTTGCAGTAGAAGATATTTTTAGTTCTTATTATTCTTTAGGAACACGAGGTGAAATCAAATTGGTATATATTAATAGATGGAAAATATTGGTAGATAGATAAAAGATGTATGTATTCAATATTGAAAACCTACCAATTAATCACCATTAAATCACATGATAGTGGAAAACTTAAACGAGCAAAAATGTTTAGGGTGCAAGAGAGTTTTAAATTCGGGACCTTGAATTACAGAACTGTTACATCGTTTTTTATATATGAATATAATAATATTATGCTTTTTGAATATTGAACACCATATCAGATTAGAGTTGTTTTTATTACTATTTGGCTTTCGTCCCAATATTTAAGCCCTTTTAATAGTATAGGTTATTCATAAATACAAAACGTGTTGTTAAATCTTGTCTTAAAAAATTTTTTGCTAAAAAACGCCGAAGATAAATTTGGCAAAAGTTCGCAAAGAGATATAAAGCCTCTTTTCTGAAGTGAGTGCATTTATGACTGTTTCAGGCAGTCTCGTTTTTAATATTTCATCGTCTCTGAAAGAATTTAAAATGTACCCTCCGCAAGACGTGTGCTCCTGTTACTATTTTAAAGCATTTGCGTGCAACTCCTACCCGGAGCACATAAGGTGGGTGGGATGATAAATCGCTTAGAGCGGACAGCACGTCTCCTTTCCTCACGTTTTTATCTTCGCGCTGCGCCACGCCTTTCCTGTTTAGCAGATTGAGGGTGAAAAATTAGGGAACTTAAGAAAGTATGCCCTCCTGGTATCATACCTGAAAATTTACCTTTATGGGAGATACGAGGAATGTTGTAATTAATTGCGTAGAAAATCAAAGCGCTCTTAAGGCAAGATTTTCCGTGAATACGCGCGTCGAGGAAATTGTTCTAGTTTATGTGGTAGGTAATTATGGTAGGATTTTTACACGGATTTTTGATTTACACACACTTTTGTGTTAATACAATACAATCGTTTAATATTTTTAAACATGTTTTAAAAATATTAGACTACATGGCTCGGAGGGTTTTGAAACAAAGAATGGACGGTTTCCTCGGGAGTGTTTTCTCTTGGGGTAAAAATAATCTCGTTGAACTTAATGTTTCAAAGACCCAATCTTGTCTGATTACGTCTAAAGGGGATCGAAAGGAAAATCTAGCATCTTTCAACGGGAGCAATCTTACGAACGGACCCTCCAACAGACCAGCTCAGGTATGGGGGCTCCATCGAAGCCAGAGTAAAGTTAGCCTCCCAAAAACTGGGCGTACTGTACGGGGCCCGCAGATACTTTAATATTATACAACTGCTAACCCTGTACAAATCACAAGTGCGCCTCACGGTTGAATTTGGCAGCCACCTATGGTCTGGAGCTCCAAAATACCTGAAAAATACCCTCGACTCTGTGCACAAACGAGCGGTCCGCTTAATAGATTTTCCTGATAGATCTTAACAGACGGATTGCAATCTTTAAAGCACAGGCGTCGGGTGGGAATGCTATCCTTGTTCTACCGGTATTACAATGGAAGATGCTCCGAGGAACGATCATTGATCATTGATCCCTTCGGTACCGGTGCATAGTCGGAAAACACGCCAAACGCGTCCCCAACATTTGTACACGGTTGACATTTGTCACATGAGAACGGGTCGTTTCTTCGACTCGTTCTTGTGTTCAACAGCTCAGCTGTGGAATGATTTGCCAGCCTCTGAGTTTCCTCCTTCCTACAACATGGGTCTCTTCAAGACCAATGTTCATTTCTTCCTCTCCTCAAAAAGACCCTCCACACACAGCATCCCAGATGACATAGGCCCTGAGGGAAATTATTTTCTTCAGGGCCTCCTGTGTGGAGTTAATGTAAAAAAATAACGTTATTTCTGAACGGCAGATTCCGCCTCCAAAAAAGTAGGTTTCTAACTTTCTCTTATATAATGAATCAAAACCAAAATTTCCTCTCAAATAACAAGATTTGTAAGCAGCCACTAAAATACCTATAAACCATCAATATTTTAAGTAACATTTTGTTTTCAAAATAAGAAATTATACAATTTGTCCAAATAAATGGCAATATCTTAATGTCCCCATTTCCAAATTGGGGCTTTTCATTCAATTTATCTTTATGGTTGCATTATACAGGAATTTCCATCATTCCGATATGAAAGTTAATTATTCAATATTAAGCCTTTCTTGTTGAATAAATTCACAAGCTTGTCTTCAATTTCCTTGCTCTCAAGTTGGCCATTAACTGACACATAAACACTCCAAATCATCCCCCCTTCGAGCCACCTCCCCCACAGGGTTGAGGTAATCCCACCCCACGCGTCTTTGTTACATTTAGGGTTACGTGGTACTCACTACTCTACTCTGTGACAGTATAATTACTTGGAACCGAGTTGACAGGCTGAAAATAATGATGTTCTTTTATCATTCGAAGCTTATTGAAAGATGGGCTGGGTTTTGGTATGGATTTAAGCTAAGGTAGTGTAGAAGATAAAGCATCATCTTAACTATTAAAGAAAATGCGTTGTCTATGGTGACCGAAGTGGCGAAAACCATTGAACGGTGTGTTCCAGCCATTGAAATTTTCTTTACAAGTGTTTCGGTGAACACATTTTTCACTGTACCGCGTCATGAAGTAAAGGCTTTGAAAAATCCAATAAACAGCAATAAACCGTCTTGAAGAGATGGCATGTTGTTTTTTTGCATATTTTTCAGGTTACAGAAAAAACCGTATGGTACATTTATTACATTTAATATAAATATGTTGTGATTTTTAAGAAATATCCTTTATTACTTAAAATAGAGTTATATAGAGTATCACATCGCGTTGGGTTATGACTTCAAATTTTCGTATATCTTGTCGTATTTCAGTATCCGTATCAGGGCAATTAGAATTGTATAAATCAATTATGCTCTGCTCTGACGATGGACACTGCAATGCTGTCCGAAACATTGGATAAATAAGGAGGTAGCGCAAACCTTCAAAGGCATAATACCTCAAAAAGAAATCACGATAAAAGCGCTTTGAATACATTAATGTGATAATATGAATATTTTTGTTCACGTCAACTGCGTATCAGATATGCATTTTTATTTATAAGAAGCTTTTTTAATTCCTCACGACTGATAAAATTCTTTTCATCTCCTTTTTTGTGAATGTGATATATATGATTTGCAGTGTTAGAAAGTGGCAATACCATGTTTTGTTTTGCATTTAAAAGTTTACTATAAACACTTCCAAATAATTGTGATATATTCCAAAGAGTGATCGACTGCCATTGCTTGCGCTTGTGCGAAAGACTTGTCAACGTTGAATTTTTTTTAAATATTTTCATATGAAACAAAAAAAATACAATTCGTGACTAAACTCGCATAATATGTTTGTGTAATTAATCGTGTTTTAATATAGTTTAAAGTGGTATTTTTACAGTTTACAAGAAGAAAAAAATAATGGGTAAACGACGAAATAATCGTAAAAATAATCTTTTTTAAATTTTATATTTATTACTTTTAATTACATTTCGTTTGCAATCTGAAAAAATCGCTATAAATAAATAAATATTACATTTCGCGATAGGTTCAAAACAGCATATATATTGAAAAGATAATGGTAAACCCTTGACTCTATGCAGAAACGGGCAGTCCGTTTGATATATTCTCCCATCTTAACAGACGGACTGCAATATTTAGAGCATAGGCGTGTTAGCACACCTGTCTGAGGTGCCTACATTCTGCCGACGGTCTAGCTCAGAATTTTTCGGTCAGCAGAGCGATAGAGGCTATCATCACCAGGGTTGTAGGATCTCTTAGGCGCAAGTGTGGTTTTCCTGAAATAAACTCAATCCTACGGGCCGGTGAGGGCAATGAAACAATCAGCTGCAGTAAACATGATGTGTATTGGAAAGAATCCGTTTAGAATACAACAGTGGTACATTACACAGACAATTTTAGAACACAGGTAGAATTAATAACCTATCTATTTCAGGGGTCATAGGGCCTAACAAATCTCTCTGCCTCGAGTCTCCCTGGGGACGGTCATAATTATGCGTAAATTGGAAGGGACACACGCAAAAAGGGGAACTTAGTGGTTCGGGTACTCACATCCGCTGGCTGGTGCCTGGCGAACCGCAAGGTGAGCGGTGTTCTGGCGGGGCTGGTGCTCCCACAGGCCTCTACAGGTGAACTTCATCATTGCGTTTCCGTTGGAATATTCCAGAACAAAGTCGGAACGATTCGCGGCAGAGCGTGCGCTCACACAGAGTAGCTACCGTAGAATGGAAGTTGCTCTCCGTTGTCGACCGCCGCTAGCGTGCGGGACGCGGGAGCGGGTGGAGAACGCTTGCATTCACAGTGGTGTAGCGTGATTTTTGTAGGGGCGTATTCCGTGCATCGTAACAGGCGTTAGGTGGGAAAGCTGTCCTTGTTCTACCGGCATTACAATGGAAGATGCTCCGAGGAACTAGCGTCGTTGATCCCCTCGGCACCGGTGCATAGTCGGGAAACACGCCAAACACGCGCCCAACATTTGTACACGGTTGGCATTAGTCACATGAGAACGGGTCGTTTCTATGACTCGTTCTTGAGTTCAACGGTTCGGCTGTGGAACGATTTGCCAGCCTCTGTGTTTCCTCCCTCCTACAACATGGGTCTCTTCAAGACCCGTGTTCACTCCTTCCTTTCCTCAAGAAGACCCTCCACACAGCATCTTCAAAGATGATATGGGCCTTGAGGGAAATTATTTTCTTCAGGGCCTCCTGTGTGGAGTTAACTTGAAAAAAAAAACGGGAATATTTCTAAATAAGTCATGAAGTTAAAGTAATTTGTCTAAAAATCTCAGAATACCCAAGGGATTAAATTGGTACTAAAACCGATACAAAGTTTTTTTTTATAATTCATCAACATCTGCAACATCTGAAGGCTCTTATTGAAGTTCCAAAGCACGCTCCAGAATATGAAAGCCTCCCCCCCCGTCCTGTTCCCGCCCAAACAGCGGAGGCGTACATGATATTTTAATGTTTGCAGCGCCGCATCGCACCTGATATTCTGCTCTGGAATTTTAAGTGTTACAAGCCTGGAGAATAATATGAGGGATCTGCCCATTACTTGATCGCTTCAGCCTTCAAAGTGTTTGCAGATAGCTTTCGCTGAAAAGCTCCGTAAAGGGAGGCGAATTCCTAACGGACTTTGATAATTTATAAATTAGGATAAATTGGATGAACGATCTCTTTTGTATGATGTAATTTCACCGATGTAAGTAAAATTAATAAAATTTGTTTCTCTGTTCAATAGTAATTGCATGTATAAAAAAAGTATTTGTTATGGTAAATAATTATTGACGCCTAACAAAATATTATGTGTATATTTTATATACCTGTCTCAATTTAAAAAAAAAGTTAATATCAAAAGAATCCGTTGACAAACTGATATCAATCAGTTTAACGGGAATTATGTAGTTTAAAAATGTATAAAACTGTATAAAACTTAATAAAGGAATTTTATTATGAATATAAAAAAATAAAAAAAACACTACATTTTAATACAGTGTTTTTTATTATTTGTATGTAATTTTTGGAGATGCTGTGTAGAGGATATCTTTAGAGAAAGGAAGGAGAGGAAGATCTGGGGAAGAAAAAAATATGAAGAGATGGTGTGAATTTGGGGGTCGATGGGTCGAAAAATCCAGCTGGAGAGTTTAAAAGTTCTGCTTCAGTTTCTTCCGATCAGTTTCGGATCGCGCTAAGTGGGCAAACACAATCGCCGCCAAGTCCTAGACAAACCGCACTCAATGAAACAGGGAATCCCTGATAGTCAGCAAACGTAACCAACCACTTGGGGTGACCTATGGCAGGGGTGTTGGTTATCCAATAAATGGTTCATGGTACCTACTCATATCCGCCTCCCAAATTGATGTATTGTTTCATAGTGCTTTCACACAAATGAAGTATTGAATAACCTACGAAATAATATAAGTTTAACCTACAAAAGTTACAGATGTGCTTTTATAACAGATTTTAGGGTGTTCTTTTAACTTGACACGAAAATTGAGGAAATTAAAAATAAATACAGATACAAAATGAAAAAAATTGATGAAAGAACAAAAAAGACAATATTACCAAAAATTTATAACATAAAAGAATAAAACATACACCTAACACACAATACCATTATAAAACCCACATCATTCACAAACACCATTCATTAAACGCTGATTGTAGAGATGTGTAATATTAATTTAATTTATTTTTAATTTTATTTTAAACTTATCTAAATTAAATTTTTTATATATTTTTTCAAAATTCTCATTAAATTTTTCTAATATAAAATGGGGGACTTGGCACAACACGTGAAGACAACATTATTAAATTACACCGTAAAACGTAAAATATTGTACCTAAATAAAAAAATTATAAAATTTCTCAAGCAGTAGTGTGTGCTGAAAATAAGAAAAAGATTACAGCATGTTATCAAAATTAGTAAAACTATAGAACATATTTCAATGAAAGTTGAAAGAGGCATGTTATGTAAAATTAAAATGCGTGATTTATAATTTTAATTAATAGAAAAAACTACGTTGATAAAAGTATGTTTTAGAAAAAAAAATCTTTATCGAAGTACTGGTTCTAAAAATAAGAATACGTAAAAAAAGAATCGAGAGATAGTAGTTTAAACCATGAATTATACGCTTTTCAGTGGACACGTGAAAATATTAAAAAAGTATTGTTTTAAATTAAAGTTCACAATTTTGCTATTTTTTAATCAATAAAAGAGAAAATTTTTTATACATTTCTTTTCTTGCATGGTAGGTAACGGGAAATCTGCCCTATAAAAAGGATTTTATTTTATTTTACCTAATACGTCGAACGAAATTTTCTCATCCGGCTCAAAGGACCATGTAAGTAATCTAGTTTATAGGCATTGGGGATGCGGATCTTTTCAGTAATAACTTAGTACCCACGTAATGGGTGAAATGTAGAAATCCAAAAAGAATGAAGACCTATCGTAGCTTTATGAACAGGATTAAGAAGGGTGGTTAGATGGGTTGGACAGAGAGAGAAGTGTTTTGGTTGCACATTATGAATTATGACTTAGCAGGTGTGCTCGGGTTGTTTGGGCCTTGGCGGCGGATGCGTATGCCTATCAGCTGCATGGCAGGCTGGTTCGGAATAAAATGGTTGATGCAGTCCCTTTGACTTTTCCAGCCGTACTCTCTCAGAACATCGCGTTGCACCGCAGTGGGAGGGATGGATTCGTACGTCTGCACTCCTGGACACACCGACCCCTAGATTCCTACCCACCCCTAAAACCCTGTCCCTTCCTAGAACTTCCTCTCATTCCTTTCCTAAAAAATACCCTCCACACAGCATCCTCAAAGATGACGTAGGCCCTGAGGGGAACAATTTTTCCTATTGCCTCCTGTATTTTTTACATGAGCTCCACACAGGAGGCCCTGAGAAAAATAATTTCCTTCAGGGACTGTGTCATCTTTGGGGATGCTGTGTGAAGGAGTTTGTTCAAGAAAAGAAAGGAGAGGAGAGTTCTGGGAAGGAAAAAGTTTAAGAGGTGGATAGGAATCTGGGGTTCAGTGTATCCTGGTCATCCGCTTCCAAAACCTAGACAAACCTCACCCCATGCACCCGGGCACTCCTTCCAAATCACCAAACGTGGCGAACCACTTGGGGTGACCTATGGCAGAGGTGTTGGTTATCCAAGGATCCCGGGTGTTCGTACCCATTCCCACCTCCCAAATTGTAAAAATTCCAAACTGTATGGAGCTAAAGTTAAAAAAAATAATGTAAAAGAAGTTAATTGAGAATTCGGAGGATGTCCAAAAAAAACCATGAACCCGGCCACCCCTACCAAGTCACCAAATCTAGCGAACCACTTGGGGTGGGAGAGGTGTAAGTTATCCTTTTAATGATTTCCGGGTGGCGGTACCCTTACCCCCTTCCTAGAATACCGACTTTTTTTAAACCGTAACAATACTTTCTACCCATTTTAAGATATTTTTTTATTAATATTCGAGCTAGTCCACAGAAGTTGTTTTACTTACGATCTTTTTGGCGAAAATAAATTCAAAGGAGGCGTTTTTAGCAACCTGAGATTTACGCTCGGAACTTCAAAACTTCTGTGAATAGACTTCAAACATATTCAATAATTCATCGTCTTTTAAATCTCGCCGTATAAATTTAACGCACAGAATACTTAAAATGCTAAGCGATCTTTGTTTCCCCTTAACAGGTTTCTTGTGTACTGCCTTCGTGGTCCTGCCAGCGAGAGCCTTGGAGTGACTGGTTAAAATATTGATATAAAAATGTTCTCATGAATATTCTTATCTCTTTAGCATTTACTGCCCGTAGGCAACATTTTATGGAAAATTCAATCAGGGACTATTGCGAGATGAAAATAAATAGAAGGGTTGGGAAATATTTAGTGGTGTGTGTTTTACGTGCGGATGTGGATGTCGAAGGGCCTTTTATGTGTTTTGAAATGTGTTTGACCACTGCACAAGTAAAAAGAATGCGCATAAGGAATGAAAATAAAGGACTTACTGCGGAAGCTTGTGTGTAAGAGTCCCAAATACTCCAGTCAGAGAGTCCAGAGTCAAAGAGTTTAGGGCATCCCCTATAGGGATATTTTGTGAGGCCGAAGGAAGTGGGAAGGGGAAAGAGATGGGGAAGAAAAAGAAGAAGGTGGGGAAGTACCTGGATATTCAGATCTGGTCACCAATCACGACTAAAGCCATTTCAAGAAAAATTTCAATTCAGTATGATGGTCTTACAATAGGGTGATACTGAGAGTATCTTCCTCTCTGGATCACTCGCAAACATACTATCAAGTGACAAATCACAAACTAATCAATAAAATTTATTTGCACATGCCGGGATAAAGCCATTTCAAGCAACATTTCAATTCAGTATGGTGGTCTTACAGCAGGGTGATACTGAGAGTATCTTCCACTCTGGATCGCCCGCAAACATACTAATAATTAATTAATAAAAATTAATACAAAGTATATTATGTAAGTGATAAATCATAAAGAAATCAATAAAATTTATTTGAACAAGCCGGGATTTAAATTCGGGACCTTCGGATTGCTTGTCGAGAACATAACCCGTCGACCACGGAGGTCGTCGAATAATGTTGTGCTTTCGACGCAGATTAAAAATGGCTAAAATCCAACCAAATGCTGTAGTTCATTATTACAAATAAAACTGTAATAATGATACAAATAATTTATAGTTTAACATAAATTTAAATAAGTTTTTTTTGTCGAATCACTTCAAAAAAACAATTTCTACAAAAATATTAACAAATTAAAACTAATCTAACGTTAACTATCACTGAGGTGACATGGAATATCCCTTCCAAACTGGAACGAATAGCTAATGATACACTACATTAAAAAAATAAGTGTGCAAACCACTTTACTTGTTACACCACTGAGGCCGTAGCAATGAGCTGTATCTTAACTCATCGTTGGCAGGCGTATAACGTTCCTAACGCAGATATTCTCGAAGGTTTGCGTACGGACAGCCCCTATTTAACATTTATGTTTAGGTTTGATTTATGCGTGTAATTTTCCTAAGTATACCGCGATATTATGCACTCGTCTTAAACGTACAATATTACGATTTTTATCGTTTACCCCTAAGTCGGTCTGTACTCCTGTTCTCTTTCCAATTCTCCCGCTTGGGGTGAGAGGAATTTCTGTTTGCTTTTCAGTTTTTTGGTGTAAGTGATTTTTAATCTCGTTGAATGATCTATCAAACGTTTTTCCGCTTTTCTTTTTTCCGTTGCTACAAGTTTAGATGAAATTCCAGTTTATTCTGTGAATTTCGGAAAATAATGCTGTGGGGAAGAAAAAAACACTTCCTTAAGAAAAAAATGGGAATTCACGACATTGATCCCTTCTTGAAAAAAGTTTTAACTCTTAGTTTCATCACAGAGTTAGAATGAAATTTAGTCAAATGTAAAAACATTTGGTATGTCAGACAAATTTAGTACCTTGATTGGGTATTATATTATGTTTTTATCGATGGATTGGCGAATGAATAACAATATAATATCATAACAATACATAACATATGTTCATAGAATAGAACGTGTTCAGGAAAAATTTCTCTCCTACATAAATTTTCGGTCGTTTTATGCATTGCAATCAAATGAAGATATCCGTCGATTCTTTAAAATCCCGAAATTAAATTGTAGGAGAATTATTTCTGATCAATTGTTATTGTATAGAATCCTAAATAATACGACATCTTCCCCGTATCTTTTACAAAAAATAGATATTAGAGTTCCTGGTCGCAATGGCTGAAACGTATCCCTTTTTTATAACAGCCGCTCCAACACCAACTACTTACAAAATGAATTCATACATCGAGCCTGCCACTATCATAACACACACCTCACATATACAGACATCTTCAATATAACTTTCAACAAATTCAAAGCAACACTATTAGATAAATGTAATGCATCACAACACACCACTTAACATCCATATTTATATATATTTATTGTATTATTTATCAGATTTCTTTTCCTAATTTGCAATATATTTATATATTCCCTAATTACATACATATCATCCTTATACTCCTATAAGATCATAAGTTTACCCTTTATTGTGTTTTTCTATATTCTTATCATGCATATTTAAGAATTTAGCTTCTCGTAACTATTTTTTTTCGTTTTTCTTTATGTTTTTCTTGTCCAAACTAAAAAAAAAAAATTATCAGCGAAAACATGTTTTTAGGCTTACTGTTTTATTATAGCACTCTTTTTTTATGTATCTTTGTACAGCTGTTTGTTTTCCAAATAAAGATATTATTATTATTATTATTATAATTGTACTGCTCTGCAAACATTTATAAATTTGTTCCTATATACAAAAACATATTATTGTTCTATAATGAATTTTTTAAAACAATCGGCAAACATGCTACGTCTATCGGATGTGAGGAGTCAAATATTTAAACCCTTATTAAATGTTAACGACTCTCAATCGAAAATTTGAAGCAGAAAAACTAAAAAAGATACGAAAATGATGCATTCCTAGACGCGACCGAATCCTTTAAAAATTTAAATATTACTATTTGAGGTTTTAATCATTAAGTTACATTAAAAAATATATTTTTAGTTTGTGTCATTAAGAGATAAAACGTTCTCACATTTTTACGACGACATTAATGTTATTTGATAAAATCCTTAAAATAACTGTACACTTTATACATGATACTATAATATCAATATATCATTTTATTTTATTTTTTTATTTTATTTAATTTATTATGGAAAATCAACAGGTATTTTACACTTATAATAATAATATTAATAATATACATAATATCCAATAACAGATTTTCACATAATTAAAATTATAATTAAAAAGTAAAACAAAAAAGCAAGGGTCCTGTACCCATAAGAAGTTAACAAAAATATAACCCTGAAAATTATTAAAAAAAGATATAAAAACTCAATATAAACTATAATAATCTGCTTACTAAATTTCAAAACATGAAGTAGTCAGATTCAGAAATCTATTCTCACTCCACAACAACATAATAATAATATGTACATTGTACATACCTACAACTCAGAGTGAATACAGTAGTAAGTCGAATGACAAGTATGTAACTGGAAAGGATTCACAGCAATAACATGGTAACTTGCAATACGGTCAAAAAATTATTTAATGTTGGCTATGACATACTTTTTTAAGGTACTTAAATTACATGAGAATATGTCTATATTATTAAAATTCTTATCAAATACATTGCATGTTCTGAATATAAAAGCATTTTGTCTGAGATTAGTAGAACATTTTTGAAGATGAAAAAGTGATTTTTCTCTGGCTCTAACGGATGGGACTCTAAAATTAATCTCAGCCAAAAGGGGCGAACAATCAATAAAACCATTGATAATTTTATGAAGATATATCATATCACACTGTGTGTATCTATTTATGTACATGTGTGCTTGCATGCACATATATTAATAAAAGAAGAAAAAAATGTACGTTTTTATAATCTTATGCTAATTTACTTCATTTTTCCTTTGTGTTGTGTATTGTCTACTTTCGACTTTTCTACTTATTATTATAATTTTTCCAATTTTGGCATCATTTATACTAAATCTATATGTTTACACTAGTCTTTATATTTAATACATAGTAACTATACTCCATTGGTCACCATGAAACAGGCAGCCGCCTAGTATGGTGATTTAATATATCTACTTTATGTAAACGCCACAATTATGTAACATGTATTATAAAAATAAAAATAAATAAATAAACACTATTAATCCTTATCACACATCCTCAAACTAGAGACTGATGCAATTAATTTTAATGAATTTTTGGCCTTATCACGCATTTAAAATGATGATAACCGCTATTAAAATAATTACCTCTATTCACATAACACATGTGGGAAATTTAATGTACAATATTGCCCAACAAATAAAAAGTCACTGATACAAGCAGTCATTCATCATTCGATAGTACTCGGGAAAAAGTAATGCGTTGTTGGCTATATTCCTACTGCTTCTCAAAGTTCTTGCTCATTTTACAAGCTGGTCTTTGCCTAAAAAACTCAGGGTTTAAGATGGCCATGTGTACTGGTGTCCTATTGAATTTATAGTATTTGTTCGGGCTCCCCTTTTCCCATACACCACGTATTTATTATATATCAACTTTTCTCCCTCCTCCTCTTATATAAACTGACCGGAGTCAATGAAACTATGGTACTTCCATTTGGGTTTGTTGCGAGGCTAAAGAGAGTGGAGGTGGGAAGGAGATGCGGAGAGGAAGGTTGGGAAATACTAATAAGATAGTCTAAACAGTAATTTTAAGTAATGATTTGATTTTGAATTTGAAAAATGGTGAGTCACCAGAGGATCTACACCTCTCTACTTATTTATTATTTTCACCGTTCTACTGACGAATCGATTAGACATCACGTATTTTTACCAGGAAACTTTATTAATACAATTCACAGCGTGTAATTTATATTAGTGGCAAACCTCCGCGTGAAAGCTTTCCACGTAATGGGCTTGGTAAAGTACATATTTGTCCAACGTGAGTCACCCTGCAGCGGGCTGACGTAGATAGTCCATATTATTATTATTTCAGGCTGTTCCGAGGAACGTAGTTTCACGTAGCGGTGGAAGAAGGTCGAGGCCGCGACCTCCCGACTCGCGAATGAGTCACCGGCACTGGACAAATAACCCCAAGAAGTGTGAACTCACCGATTTGAAAAAAAAAATACCTCCTCATATTACATATGCAAGACCCAATACAGGCCAAAGAAAGGTCTACCGAGGATGACCCTTTGACCTCTCGTCCTAGAATATCTTGACCTTGTACCGCAGTAGGAGAGATGGATTCAAACGCAACTGCTGGATGTACTGATTCCTACATTCCTATCCCCCCCGTCTTACTTTTTCCGTCGCAGAATTTATTCTCTTCCCTTCACTTAAAAGACCTTCCATATAGCATCTCCAAAGATGACATAGACGCTGAGAGAAATTATTATTTCTCTTACGTGGATTCAATGTAAAAAACCATATTTAAATATTCATCTTTCTGTTTTTGGCATCATCTTAAAAATATTCAGAAAAGATTTCTTATTAGAACATATGTGTTATCTTTATTATACGTTACTTTATTTACTGATTGTTTTGTTACGGTTTGATTTGAAAGTACATGGTTTGGGGAAAATATATTACGGCGTGAAAGTAAATTGTAGAAGTAGTCGGGGACCTCCGAGGAAGACATAAAGTGATGAAATTAATAAAATACTTTTGTCAGATCATGTTGGAAGTCAAAATAACAGAGATTTATTATTTACGCGATTATGTATGAAAGACAGCTTTGTTTAGCGGCCGAATCTTTCTGCCCAACCCTCGGAGTAATTGCGTGATGAACTTGGAACAATTTGATTGGAGGCGCTACTGCGTACTAAAAACTCGTTCCACTATTAGTATGCGATAGTAGACCGGATTTTGCTGATTTTGTTAGAGTATTAGAGGCGAATTCGGACTTATCGAACATACAAAAATGGAAACTATTCTTTCATGTCTCATCTAAATAATATAATACAACAGTGGTGAGTATTAGTTTGTTTGGAAAGATTTTGGTATTTGTGAAATGTTTGATCGATTGCGAGGAAAAAGTGAGTATTTTTGATTGAGGAATTGAATACACTTCTATCTGTTTGAGTCTTCGGTGTTCGGCGGTGCTTTGTGATTTTACTGCCGGGTGAGTCACCCTCTGAAACAAGCTGAAAACTGAAACTGTCGGCATGCGATCCGGGAATTTTATTCCCATTGACACGAAACGTTCAAATTAGATTGTTGATTCATGAATTCATTCGGAATACTGAATTCAGAACCTTTCAGCAAAAAACCGCTGTTTTTGTAGATGTTACTGTAAAAGCCAAAAAAATAATTGATCTTATGCTAAAAGGGTAACCCACCTGTGGAAGCGTTATAAATTTTTTAACCTCCTCTGTCCTAACTTAATTACTAAAATTAATAAATATCAATCATTTAAAGGTATATTTTAATTAACTATTTATTAATCCATTAATTTTAATCCAATGGAACAGAGAAGATAGTGCACTTCCAGTGTACAATATTATATGAGATATCATGTTGCGCTTAGCCACACCAAGATCTGCCGCCATTTCATGATTTGGCAGACCATGTTGTGGCGAGGCTGATTTTACGATTGACTGGAGTACGCGAGCGATGTTTGGACACCGTACCACCAGAAGTACATTGATATGTTAGAGCAAATCCAGAAAAAAATCCTCAGGTATGTTTATATGCGGAAGCATAGAACCTATCCAAGGATCATGTACCATTTTGACTTACTTGAGGAAACTGATTCTGTGAGCCTAGAAACTAGAAGGAAAGCAAGTCTTGCCATTCTGTCTTTCAAAATTTGGAACAATTTCATCAATAGTTCATTTCTCTTGGGATGCTATGATTTATATGTACCAGACCAATACAGCCGAAGTCGACTCATGACTTATTTAAAGTACTGAACGGCAGAACAGACGTCTTGGCAAAGCATAGCATGACGAGGGGATTGGTGCTGTTAAATGAAATTGCAAACCATTTGGATGTAAGTGACTATTGTTTATATGCCTTAAAAACATTATTGAAGAGTCACTTGCCTAAATGCTGATTGGGTAACTAAAAATCTACTCACAAAAATTAATATTTTGAAAAAAATATCTCTTAGCTACAACAACATCGATAATGATACGTTTTTAAATTTTCACGGCCAAAAGTATTTTCGTTATTTGTTTTTGTGTGTTATGCGTGTTGCGCTACCTCCTTCTTTGGCCAACGGAGAAGCAGAGCTTTAGTTTCGGACAGCGTTGCAGTGTCCATCATCAGGGCAGATCCGGCAGATGTGCTAACATCAACTTTGTTCTGTTTTTCAATCTTAGCACTCTAGCTCAATGAAAGTCGAGTAACCACCCTTTATATCTAGATCACCTAACATGACTAATTATTCGGCTAAATATTCATTAAATTCTCACCTAACATGACTCAACGCTTATGTCGGTATTTTACCATTAATTCTTATTTGTGTTGATGAATTCCAGCATTTAGCATACGTTGCTAAAGCTCCAAAAAACGCTTATAAAAGTTTCAGTTTCGTTATTTTACATAACAATTTCAGAAAGCGCCATAATTCTCAAATTGCTGGTTTTTATGGTAACTCACACCATGCCTTTGTTTTTACAGCACAAATCTTTATCAATGTAAAAAATTCGAGGTATCAAGGCAGAATGTAAATTTGATTCTTACGTATAAACCGGGGTCTTTGCTTTTTGGGATGTTTCATGAGAACAGTCTATAAAATATCAAGTTAAGTGTTCGTTTTATCACTTGTGTGTTTAATTTTCCTCACCCTTTATTTGTTTATTGCGTCAGATAATATCAGTTCAGCACGAACAGGGACAGGAACACCATTTGCTATATTAGTCTTCTTTCTTCGTTGGTTTAAAATGACCCATTTACAGAAATGTAAGCATGACAAAATTTTTGTGGAAGCAAAAATAATTTTGGTAAGAAATTCTTTGTAAAAAGTTCAAAGGAGATAGTGAGCTCGTGTTTTTTTTTTAACTAAAATTTGAGATGGACGGGAAGGGTGTATAGAGCAAGTGTAAAGCTTTTGCGTTTGTCTTTGTATGTACTTCATTGACCAAGCAATACATATGTTTTCTGTTGGCGATAGGAAGAAGAACGTAGGTAAGAAGACGAACGGCTGCGCGGCCTTTTTCAAACAAAACTTATATTTGGATTTGAATATTATTTCAAATCAAAACCAAATTAATGCAAAAACGTGGCAATTTTATTGGTCCTCGTACATTTAATCTTCTACCAAAACACATTCAAATGACAGATTAAATATCATTTTACATAAAAGAACTAAAATTATGACTAAATGATGCAGATGTTGAAACACTTTTTTGTAAACTTTATGTAAGCCTTCATGCTTCACTTTTACAATTCTACTGTTTTTTTTTTTTTTTACATGAGCTCCACACAGGAGGCCCTGAGGAAAATAATTTTCCTCAGGGCCTGTGTCATCTTTGGGGATGCTGTGTGGAGGGGTTTTTTTAAGGAAAGGAAGGAGAGGAGAGTTCTGGGAAGGAAAAGGGTTTGAGGGGTGGGTAGGAATCTGGGGTTCAGTATGTCCTGGTCATCCGCCTCCAAGACCTAGACAAACCTCACCTCATGAACCCGGGCACCCCTGCTAAATCACCAAACGTAGCGAACCACTTGGGGTGATCTATGGCAGAGGTGTTGGTTATCCAATAAAGGTTTCCGGGGCGGCGGTACCCATTCCCGCCTCCCAACTGTAACTTCAAGACTAACTTTATTTATCTTCTTGAAACCGTAACAAAAAATCAACTAACTTGTATGTGTCACTTTGTTACTACAATATTTTCAAAGATACATTACCTATATTTTCAAACTTTCACTTTGAAATTTACATTTTTTACTTGTACTGCCAACTTATTGGTGTAATATAGCACTTTATATTACCCATGCACAGGCAGTGCCTTAGTGGGTTCTCATTATCTACTTTTGTGTTATATATGTTTTACTTTTTTACATTATTTTTATCTTGTGTTATGTTATATATATTTAGAAAAAAATGTGTAAGAATTACTTTTGAAAAGTATCAAGATATAACGGGAAAAAATAAGATATCGTTTCAATTCTGAATGGGGGTCTTTCACCAGGCCGATTCTGATTGAGTATCTTCCACTCTAGAACGTGCCGCAAATATGCTTTATATTATTTTAAATAAATAAATTGTGAAAAGCACAAATAAATCAAATAAAATTTACTTGCGAACGCCGGGATTAGAACTCGCGACCTCTGGATTGCTAGTCGAGAGCTTTACCCCTCCGTCATGGACGCTTTCACTCATAGTTTAAACATAGATTGCACTAAAGCTGTCAATAATGCAGGTATCGAGACTTTAATAAATACTATTGCATCCTCAAGGTCGGGGCCCAGAATTACTTCTTCCGCTTGCTGATTAAAGCCTCCCGAGCTCATTTTTAACTATCACCAAATACAGTCCAAAGGGTTTTGTTTACCCAGTTTTTAGTTTTTATTTAAAGTGTTTTGACAGTTAGTGGAACAAACTCGGAGATAAAAAAATGTATAATATTGTATTTTATAGTAATAATCGCATTATTGAGGCCAATCGTGTTATAATAATATCTTTCCAAATCAAATGTCCGCATAGACACGATCGGATCAACCGATTTTCCAAATTCCCACTGAATTACGGATTAAACATAGTACGCAGTCTATGAATAACGAAGCTAGTTGAGGTTTGGTCGATCCCGATACGTGATGCGGTCACACGACCTTGCGTGCCCCTTTGCCCGATAGCGATATTAGAGGTGCGCCACTGTGGGCGTGTTTGCACTGGAATATTTATGAAACAAAGCAGTGGCGGAACTTCAGACGTTACCCCCTACACAGCATAAAATAAATTTGTACCGTTTTTTGTACTGCCAGTTTGACTACGGAAATCCCAAATTATCTCATAATCTTGACAAAAACGAAATAACAGCGTGTTTACAATAGTCCTCAAAAAAGCATCTTTCATTACCGTCGGAGAGAGAATTGCTATATCTTATAGCAAGTAATTAACAGAAATGACAGCAGGGTTTAGTCGAGCCCTGAACCTAATGTCTTTAAGTCTTTGAGTTTTTATCCTGTAGAGGGCATTGGTAGTTATCATTAAAGTATATTGCTTTTTTAAACAACCACCCCCAACACACTTCTGAAATCATCAAAAGCGAGGTTTCAACTCTGAATGGTTGTCTTAAAGATATTAAAATATAAGAGAAGTGCTCTCCGCAGTTTTTATTAGGTGGGACTGCACTTCCAGGAATCGCCGATATTGTTTACCAATTAACGAAACACTAAATGAACGAATAATAACGAATAAACTAAACTTAACTAGTACTAATGCACACCTTCAAAAATTCAACCAAATGAACAAATTCTTTTCGTATGCAAACTACACCGAATAGGTAGTAGTCCGCCGACAGTCGCGCGGACATCATAGCATATCTCTTTTGTATTTCAACTTTGGGTTGTCTCTTACCAGGTTGTCTATACTACGTAGTACGAGGTATATATTTATGCACATTTTTGATAAACCTACGTCATATTAACTTTGAACCAATTTTTTTCTATCAAATAATACGCCTTAGAAACAGGAGCTCTTGCTTGGACTTCACATTCACCATTTTTTTCAAATATTTCAGGATTAATGCACCCATTTTTTTCGACCTGTTCATTTGAAATTGGTTTGTAGTTATTCCAACTAAACAATCGTCTCACCAATTCCCAAAGAAGATAGGTAACATGATTAACCTCATTATCTCTGCCTTGGTTTGCATTAGCTTTATTCTTATTCAAAAACATAAACCCTTGACGATACCCCACTCAACTATTCGAGTTGCCAGTTTGCCGAGTCTTCTCCAGGTGTCCCTGACTTCTTCCATCCATTTGCGGCTCATATATTATTATCTTGATTATTAGCTTATTTAGCTGCGGCACTGGCAGAAAGTCTCATACCATCTACATTTCCTTACCCTTATAATTCTTCACTCAACCCTACGTTCAAGTCATTTGTAGTTTGTAGCTCTTTTGCGTAGTCACGGCATAAGCAGCATAACATTATTTTTAGCGATTGGTCGGCCTAACAAAGCGTTTTCACCTTTGCTAGGTAATTGTTACATTCTATGTTTCATGTAAATGAAAAACCTAACCTTTTGCTGTGGTTTTGAGCGAGACTAGCTTAGATATCTGTGTTGGAGATTTTGTGTAAAAAGGCAGGCATCTCCTAACTTTAAAACCAAATACCTTGGAGGTATAATTCGAGGTTTTCAATGCCAAAATTATTATCGCGGTTGATTTTTGGAATATTATGTCGTGTTGCATTACCTCCTTCTTTAGTGTGTCCAAAACGTTGGCTAAATAATGAGGTAGCGCAACACGTCACATTACGCCTAAAATCATTCACGAATATAGTTTGGAGTCTTTTTACGAACTTTCCTTGTTTTATCTTATCTTAAGAAGTGTTTAATAACATTCCACACAATATTCTAAACCCATCACATGATTATTTTTAATTGGTTAATTTTTTAATTGTTCATCGCTTTGTTAGTGATACTTTTAGGATAGGTTGTTTCGCGGAAATTGAACAAATCACCAAATTTAATATTCAAGTTCTGTGGAAGCTCTATTCAAGTTCTTAAGTTATTTTAGCACGGGTCGGTTGTTTCACGGTACCTACTTGGATTATAACAGAATTTGTATATAACTAGCACAGAACTTCAATATTTCAATCCAGAATTTTTCAAAATCTGTGAAACAAGTCATTCTTAGAAATTTAAAAAGGAATGTATTTATATCGCGATTGAAAAATGCTTCTACAAAGAAGTAGCGAAAAACTACCCCTATTCACTTTTTCCACATCTTAGCAGAAGTTTGGCCGGGCAATATCGGGACCTAAGCTGGTTTCATTATATCCCGTTTGAAAGATGTGGAAAAAATAATGTGTCGCTTCTCGCCCCTTTAGTCAAATAAAATAACAATTTCAAAACTCCAAAGCCCGTAAAACTGGAAACAAGACGGTAAACGCCTTTTATTAGTACCTCCGAAGATTACTATTTGGAACATATTATTTCACATCAATTACTATGTGTTTTATTCTGATATTGAGAGAATACATAGATTGGGCAATGATCACATAGAAATAGTCGCTGGTAAAATAGAAATACTGGACAAGTAGTCGCTGATAGTTTCGATTTGAACTTTGACACATTCAAAGTCAAATTAGTTAAGAATTTTTTTTTATTTAATGCAAATAACGAGTAGGTAATAAGAATTTATTTACAAGCTTAAGTATTCAAAACCTCTTTTTGAATTTTTTTATTTTATTCGTGTATAAACTTTACGGGTTCTTCAAAGTTAGTGTGAAAATAACACTTTGACGGTTAATGTCTCTACTTAAGAATTTCAGTATAATCAATATTTTTATAAATTAACAGGCTCCCGCACAAATTCAATTCCTTTCGGTTTCTTTTAAGCAATATTTGCCCCACCTCACCAGGGCAACATAACCAGGCAGGTTTAATTAGGAGTGAAAACTTCGCTAGCTTTCTCCCTACCTGTCGCTCCCCGCTCGCTCATGGGCATCGGGAAAGCCCGTTCAATTTACTTTTCCATGTTCAATTAACGGGTCAGGCCTGCTCGTGTTCTCGAAATAAGCCCGTGTATGGGCTATGGACGGCGCTGTTCGTGACTACCTTTGTTACTCCTTTTACCTCCGCTGCATGCTGCGCTCCCGATACCGCCAATCGTGCTGTGGCAGCTAGTTAGCAACCAGTAATTTTTAAAATTTAATTTGGACTATTTTCATGTAAAACTGTGCTTCAACATGATAAAGAAATTCAATTGGGATGACGATATATAAATTCAGGAAAGTGTAAGAGCAAATACCGTATTCCAAATGATCTAGACGAAAAGGTAATAAGTCGGTGTTACAATAGCGTCCATTCAAATTTGTATTTATTTATTTATTTATCTATATAAGGTATGTTTACATTATATTATTCGATGCCTGTCTGACTAGGGTATACCTGTGTTGAGACTGGCGTAGAGGTACATAAATGAATATCATATATGTGTGGTGTATTGTGTAGTTTGCAAGCAATGTATTTAAAGTGTTTTTGTACAAAGGTGGTTTTACGAAAAGGAGTTTGGAGAAGTTCTTTATTTTTGATTCAGGGTTTTGTTGTTTTATGTAAATTAACTAAGATAGATCTTGCGTAGAGCTGTTTAATGTCCATAACGTTGAAAGTATTGAAGATCGTATCAGTGCTGGCTGTAAGAGGAAGTTTAAGAATTATTTTTATTATTAGTTTTTGTGCTTTAATGACGGGGTCGAGGGCACTAGAATAAGTGTTACCCCAAGCTAAAACTCCGTATTCCATGTGTGATTGGCACAGTGAGTAATACACTGTTTTTAAAAGTTGTAGGTAAGGAAATTGCGTGTTTGTTTGAAAAAGTTATAGATTGCGGATTTTGTTTGTAGTGTTAAGCATATGTTCCTTCCAATCTAGGTGTGAATCAAAGGTTAATCCTAAATATTTGATAATGTTAACTTGTTTAAGACATGCTAGGTGTATGCAAGGTGCTTCTAGTGTTCTATGTCTTTGTGAAAGTTCTTTAATCTGATTTCTAAATAATTTAATACCTACCTAATATTTCTTTTGTGCTTTTTTAGCATCTACTTAAAGTACTACCTTCAGTAAATAAGTATTTTTTGCCAGAAAGTGTGTATTTCTTCTGTTTATTAGACAAGTTAAGTGGAATTTCGTGACTTCAATGGTCCTCGCTTTAAAGCTAACATGCAATTATCAATCCTACAATTATAAGATTGATGATGATTTTCATTTAATTGCTGTTAACCGCTTGTTGTAACAATGTATTATTAACCAATTTCAAAATGTAAAATCGAATTCAAATTCAAAAATACCTTCTCTCACATTTTCTCTGCATACCCCGTCGGTTCACTTAGTTATATTTGGTGTAAATATGTACACCGTATTTTTTCTTATTGTATACTGAACGAACTCCGGTGATTTACTTGATCCGGTTTTATATAAGTAACTTTTTACTTCATCGATGACCTACCTATGTAGTTTTATATTCAATTATATCTGATGCCAATATTTTGAACTCACTTTATCATCAAACATACACAAATAAATATATCTTTCTTCATTAACCGGCAAAAAATAAATCCTTACTTACGTCGGGGATGATTTGATGATATCGAGCAATCTCCGCTTACTGTGAACCCTGGTACGACCCCGATATAAATTCTCTTCTTTATTTTATCCCCGTCCTACCTGCCTCGTTTATGTGTAATTCAATTTGTCGCCGTGGTGAAGTCAAAAAGTTTCTTTTACACAATTGCCATTTGTGGAAACAGGGTGGAACACAAACTCTTAATGAGTTGCGGATTAAATGGAGGATTGAAACACATTTAATTGAAATTAATTAAGAAAGTGTTTTTGAAGTTTCTTTTGTTTATAATTTTATTCATTAAACGTGTAATTGTAATGTTTACAACTCAACACAAAAGAAAAATTATTTTTATAATTATCTTAATCTTGAACACTACAAAAATAATTCAATAAGACAAAATTTGTAAAACTAATTAAAATAAGTCGAAGGCGTTTTAAATAAAAGCATTCTTGATCCCATGAACTTTTGTGGTCTGTTTAGTAATAATAAATTGAGTGTTTTTGTGAATACAGCACAAGAGTCCCAACAGCTCCCAACCGCCTTGAACCAGTGAGAATATGGCATAACCCAAACTTGTTGTGAGGCTGAAGATAATGGGGAGGGGAAGGAAATGTGCAAGAGGAAGGTGGGGGCTATTCAGATTTACTCACCAAACACGGCTAAAGCCATTTCAAGCAACGTTCCAATTCTGAATGATAGTATTACTCCAGGGCGGTATTTCACCATCGTCTTCATAGCTTATCCACTGGATAACATATATTTTCGATTTACGAGGAGTTTACTATTCGCAACATATTTACAAAATATACGAGTAAATAGTGGCTAAATATCGGATATGTTGCGGAGTTTTCTAAATATTGCTAGTATTATATTTTTATTTGTATTAAAACTCGTTATAGTATTGAAAAGCTATCAGAAAGATGATGAAATTCCACCTAAGAGTGTCTTTCATACAGGAACGTGTCGAAAAAACACAAATTAAACAATTAAAATTCACTTGCACACGCCGGGATTTGATTCCGCGACGTTCGGTTTATGAGATTAGGAGATTACTAGTCGAGAGCCTTACCCCTTGCCCACGGAGGCCGTCAGTGTAATCAAACAGTGGTGTTATTATTACGTTTCACAAACTGTTTTTAAACGACTTCAAAAAAGGAGAAGGTTCTCAATTCGACTGTATTTCACTTGACAGCTCCCCTCCCGCCGCGGCCCCGCTCTCGCCTCTCGACACAAGCACATCTCACCTATGCATGTAGTTACAAACCTACCTTGGCTGACACCGACTCCAAAAATAACAATCGTACCTACATATTGATGAATAGAAAAAGTAAGTTGATTATTAAGTTGTAGAAGATTACGTAATTATTTTTTTTATTTTTTAGTGCATATTATTTTGTTTTACTTCTTCAAACTTCGCAAATTTATTTTGTGGCATCATTTTTCATATAATGAATAACTTATTACTTTGTATAAAACCACTATATTTAAAACAATATCAACATGTTTCGACAACAATGTTGTCTTCATCAGGATATGTTATATGTTATTGTATCATAGTAACATATCCTGATGAAGACAACATTGTTGTCGAAACATGTTGATATTGTTTTAAATATAGTGGTTTTATACAAAGTAATAAGTTATTCATTATACATATTATTTTGTTTTGGAAAAAAATTTTTTTGAAGTCGGTTTTTTTTGATAAAATTTTTGTTTTTTTCTTCTTCATAATTAAATAGATCTTCGTTGACAAACGGACATTTGTTTTGTTTTTACTTGCGTATGTTGGAAATATTTTTGCTAAGAAATACGTAAATCTTTTCAAACAATTGCCCATAGTAATCAAACACGGTAAAACCTACTCCCAATGTATGAAAGTGAAAGGAATGACACGTATTTGCTGAAATCTTGTATTAAAATAACTTTACTCAGCCGTTAATTTATATTGGCCCCACGCCCGCAGTTGTCCTTTTGGCTTAGAAGGGGAAGCAATTAGGGTTTCAGGAACCCCGAAAGCCTCCACCGGCTTCAGGGTTTCAGCATTATTTGCTGAAAGGGCCAATCCATATATGATATAATACAGCCAGGGACATAATGACGTCATACGTGAGTGAGCAGATTGTTGGCATGTGTGATGCGCAGTGTGGACGTGCCTTGTGTGCTCCCCCAGTGATTAATAATAATTATGGGGCTACTAACAAAACACTCCATTGTTCGGCATTTTAATGGAGTCAGGGGAAACTATGCGTGGAAGTAAATAATAACAGTAGATTTACACATTTTAGCGCAACAAGATAATCGTAAAAGGGACCGAAATGCCCTGTCACTTTTAAGCGGAATGATTAAAGTTAATAGTACGATGTAAATAATATATTTTTTATTGTTACTTTCAGAAACAATTTATATAAATCTCTTTAAAATTGTTA
The DNA here is from genome assembly GCA_917880885.1 of Limnephilus marmoratus. Taxonomy (NCBI): domain Eukaryota; kingdom Metazoa; phylum Arthropoda; class Insecta; order Trichoptera; family Limnephilidae; genus Limnephilus; species Limnephilus marmoratus. Next base: position 8,910,368 of record OU862918.1, read on the forward strand.
AAACAAAATATTTGTAAACTGGCTTGTCTCACCGATATTCTTACTTAGACAGGCACACTTGTGAACCCTACTTATATAGATGAACCTAAAACAAAGGTGTAAAACCTACGGGTGGAAAAGGACATTATTTGAAGTAAAAAATGTAAACGAAATATTGTTCTCCGGTGACTTTTTCGATACCCTTTTAAAAGAACGAGTGTGCTTTGAAGTAAAACTTCACTAAAGGGTTGTCCATTAATCACGTGATGTTTTTTAGCAACTTTTTAACCCCCCCCCCCCTCCCGTGGTGATATGTGGTGAGGTTTTCGACTAACCTCCCCCCCCCCCCTCAAAATCACGTGTATTTTTTTTAGTACAAAGTATTTTTAAATTTTCAGAATATTATCACGAAAAATAAATACACGTGATATCTCATTATCCCCCCCCCCCATCGTGATATTTCGTGATTTTTTCCGAACACTCCCCCCCCCCCCCTTTCGAGTCTAACGTGATTAATGGACGACCCCTAACCTATATCTCCCACTCAACTTCCGTTCGCCTTGCCCGACCGTTCGCCTCGCCCGATCATACTTTTCGTAACGCTCAAGTCAAGCGTGGGTAAAGAAGTTTTAATTTTAAAAAAATTCTCCAAAATTAAACAAAAAAAACGAGTGTGCTTTAGACTACACGACTGATGTAAAACTTTTTCAGTTCCATCTATATGTCGTCCAAGGTTCCATGCCAACTCAAAATGAAACCATCTCATTCAGGTCATTAAAAAAAATTAGAAAATAATAAAAATTAAATTCATAAAATAGGTCATTAAAGAAACACCTCAGATAGGTCGTGAAAAAATAATTTCACAATAACCGGTAACCCTTACCTAACTTACTCTCAGTACCCGAGAAGCATACGGATGCAAGTCCAAAGTTTGAAGAAATGAGTTTTTTATGCAGACTTGAAGTAAATGATCATGTTTATCAGTGTCAGAAAGATACAGGTCCTACCATGAAGAAAATATAGGATTTTCAAAATTGCATATGGATGCAACTACCATGTTGCAACAACTTTCTTAGAAGCAGAAGGATGTACCATGGACTTGCATCTTTATGATTTAGTTGCATTTTGAGTATTATGACTCATTCCTACGTATTATGTAGTATTATGACTCAAAGAGGCAAGGAATGTGTGCCTAGACCGGGATGTTTGGCGGTCTGTCCTCTCTGCCTGCCCCTGCGGGGAAACGGCGTGATGGTTAGTTAGTTAGTTATGACTCAAATTATGCATTATTACTCTTTCTATTAAAGTAAACAATTCTTAAACATTGATCCTTTTATAATACACCACATGTTACAACAAAATATTCCACTTCATTTAGAAGCAGAAGGACTGAAGTCCGTGTTTTTGTTTGGCTCAAGTCAGCGTTTTATAAAACAATTTTTTTAAAGGCTTTTTCATATAAAATGTTTCGTTTTATTTGCTCGCTTTTAAAACAAAACTAATTGATTTAATAATAATAAAAAATATCTATCAGCATGGATATCCGAAGAAGTTATGAGACCTTTTTTTTTTTTTTTTTATTGTCTTTATTTCTTGCTATAGCAATCCCGATGAGTTACAGAACTCATTTTAGGACAGGAGGAACATACAAATCATGGGTGGGAGGTAATAGTTAAAATTATACATAGGAATTTGGATATTAAAATATAAGATTCACATACAATGTAGAAGAAAAATAAAAGACAGGTTGAGTAGAATAAACAGCAATGGAAAACAATTAAAGAAAAGGGAACAAGGTTATACAGATATGGATGATTACAAACTTAATGGAAAAGAAAAGAAGAGAAAAGAGACAAGACAATTGAAACATGACAAGAAAATTACAAAGTTTCATCCTTATACATACTTAAAAAATATTCTTTTAAAGCATTACTCTGATTTTTTTTTATTTTGCTGAATTCCCTTGTACATATCTGGTAGCGAATTATATAGTGTATAGGCAACATAGTTCAGAGATTTTATCTCATATTTTGTAGTGTGTGTTTGAGGTACCTTAGTTAGAGAAAAAATAGTTTTTTAGCTCTCCCGAACATTTACCTTTTTGGACTTGCATCCGTATGCTTCTCGAGTACAGATCTATTTATCCAATTTTTAATATTTTTTATCATCACTCTTAATGACCTTTCTGAGGTGCTTCTGGGTTGGTTTCATTCTGAGTTGTCCGGTCACCGTCGTCCAATTGTTGTTTATGTTTTTGTAGAAAAAAACATCGTATGACACCGGAGACCTGAATTTAATTGACATGTTTTACTCCAAATAATATCAGGGCCACATAATATATGGTTAAAGTAAGTCACGTATGTCCCTTAACATCTTGTATAGATGTACCTAATAAATAAATTCTTAAATGATTGTTGACGGTTGAATGGATTGTTTCATTTATTGTTTATTTATCCACGTGTTCTCCCGATCAGAATTTAGTTGAGAGTATTAAAAAGACGTCTGCAGTAATAATACAATTAATCTTGTAAAACCGACGCATCTAATAAAATTACTTCGCCAGAGAATAATCTTTACTGAAAATAATATTTTCTCAAGAAATGAGCTGGTTTCTCATTGTATTACATTTTCACTAACTTATTCGCGGGCAGTAAGAAAACATTTGTTCGAAATAGGGCACGGGAAGCTGCATAAGATTGCTTATTTAATATTGAAGGGTTCATTTCCTTGGAGGTACGTGGTTTCTTAGATGTTTTCTGTTGGAAAAGCGGAGGAAAATAATTGCTCTTTCATTTTCGGCTAAAAATTTAAGCTTTTTTTTTTTTTTTAAATCCTTTATTTTTCCCAATTCTACATTTTATAGTTACATATTTTAGGTATAATAAAAATAATGGGAACCCACTAAGGCGCAGTCTGTGCGTGGGTAATATTGTAGTTAAATATATTTTATTTTAGTACCTAGAAAAAACAAACAGTGGTAGGTATATGAAGCAAAAACATTATTAAAATTTGTTTAAACCGTTTGAACAAAAAGTGTGTTCAATAGTGTACAAGGTAATAATTAGTGTATAGTGTAATAACAGTTATAAGTGTAATAATAAGTGTAAAGTTTGTGAGAAACATAAACTGATGTAAAATTAAATAAATAGAGTTTTTACATCTGTATGGTTAAGCCATATTTTTAACTCTTTTATGTAATGCGGAAGTTTAGTTGCAACTTGGATATTTTTTGGTAAAAGGTTAAAAGTGCGACGTCCAATAAAACTACTGTGAGTTTGCATTTGTTTTGTGATTGTTTGAGGGGTACAGAATACATTATTATTTCTAATGTTTGTTCTGTTTTCATTTTTTTCGAATTTGTTTCTGTTTTTATAGCTTTCATTTGTTCAGGAATTCTAATAATAAGAAAATCACAACATTTAGCTTCGGACTCTGGTATCTCTACATATCTACATTTTATAAATTAAAGTCCTCCGCGTCGTCTGTCTGTCTGTTCGCGATAAACTCAAAACTACTGAACAGATTTTCATGCGGTTTTCACCAATATATTGATTTATATAGTGATTCGTGGGGAAGGTTTAGGTGTATAATTTGGTTATGTGTAAATTGGTTGAAAAATAACGATAATTGTTAGAATCGTCGGAAAAAGTCAAGCCGCCTGGTAGCTTTTATCGAAAACACTGCATAATCCCTTTGAGATATAACAAAACAATGCATGGTGGGATATTCCTCTTTCATAGATCTTCAAAAAAGTTCGCGGTGGCATATATATATATGTCTTTTACGGATAGCTTACTATCTCTATATCTTCTCTACATCTCTACATATTATAAATTTAAATCCTCCGCGTCGTCTGTCTGTCTGCCTGTTTGCGGTATCCATCTTTTACGGAGAGCTTACCATAACCATTCTGACAAAAAATGGTCACGTACAATGCGGTAATTAGAAAGTTATTTAGACTGATACAGTATTAATCTTTATCAACTTAAATACGTTAATAGTTACCTCAAGCATTTCATGCACATTATTATAATCTTTCGCACCATCTCTACGTATTATAAATTAAAGTCCTCCGCGGCGTCTGTCTGTCTGTCTCTTCGCGATGAACTCAAAGATGATGGTGGTTATAAGTAGATGGCGTTGTGTTTAATTAGCCAGAGCAACGCGTGGCCGGGTAAGCTAGTAATACATAATGCCAGTTTCTGATCAGTGTAAGAGAGACAGACCGAGTGCTTAAATGATCTACATAGAACAAAAAGGTACAAAAGTCAGTTGGACATTTGTTTCTATTCAAATTTGTATAGAAGACACTTCTAGTGTTGTAATCTTTATTCTGTGCATGTTTGAAACCATCACTGTTATCCAGAAGGCGACCGCCTTTTAAAATCGAAACTTTACTTAAAATGTTCATGACGATTCAGTTTTTTTAGGTACTGTGCTAAAAAAAATTAAGGTTATTTGAAGAGATAGATACATTTACCTATTGTTTTGGAAAGTTAATTCAACCTTGCCGTGCTGTGGTAGAACATCTATTCTACCATGTAGTGCCTTGAACAAGTCGTGGTGATGACAACGGTTAGTCACCAGATGTGAAAAACCAGATGCCTCCCTTATCCCACGATTCCTGAACCGATCTTATACACTTACTAAACTTCTAACTATCCTCGTCAGTATCTTATCGTTGTAATGCTATAGTCCCCTTCAATCCTGGCAGTTAGAACTCTATTTTTTACATTAGCTCCACACAGGAGGCCCTGAGGAAAGGAAAAAGAAGAAGTTTTGAGAAGGAAACTGGTATGAAGGGTGGGTAGGAACCTGTTGGTCAGTGTGTCCAGGAGTGACGGACGTATGAATCCATCCCTTCAACTGCGGTGCAAGGTGAGGGATTCTAAAGAGTTCCTCAACCAGTCTCTCTCGATCCGGCCCGGCACGTAGCAGGTGGGCATACACATCGGTCGCCACTCTTGTGTGATGTCAAATGTAGACAATTATTTTTTGTATAGGATGTATGAACGAAAGGATGTGTGAACAAATAGATGTGTGAACAAAGGGATGTGTGAACAATTGGACGTGTGAGTAAATGGATGTGTGGATGGTGACAAAAAGGCATAAACTGCTAATAAAATTGTATTTGGCTATGAAGAAAAATATTTTAAAAAATCCGGACGGAAAACTAACATGAGATATCATGAGAAACGATAAATACAAGATTAGCGAATTGATTCAAGCTGAGATGATGAACGACGAAGCAGAAAAAGATGACGTATTTCATCGCGATCTACGTGCTGTGAAGTTTATGCTGATGGTAGTCAAACTCTAATAAGAGAGATTACCAGAAGAATAAAAGAAAAAAACTGTAAGACAAAAAAATTGCATAGTTTTAGAGTAATTCCTTCATCCAGCATCGTGGAGTAATCGGCTGATTATAAATTTTAATTATTTTTCTACCAGGAGTACATAACGAATAAAACCACAACGTTCCAATGTCATTTGAGAGTTCTACTCATGCGGAAGAGCAGAACTTGTGCATGCTATCATTGCATAACAAAATGGTAGACAAAGGCTGCGCGGCATAACGCTACATTACATGATTGTTTTGTTAACCCAAGCGCAAAATTTTGCGCATTTGCGTAAAATAATAGCCAGCTGAAATAATAACTGTTTCTACGATTATGAACGCCCAGTGAAAATAATAATGTATTACTAGCATGTTTAATATATTAATGTAGGGAATAAAATAAAATATTATGGCAAGTACATTCAACTTTACAAGTAACTAAAATTTGAATAAAAAATGTTTTCCTGTGGACTATCCAACCACTACCAAAAATATATTCTTAAAACCTTTACGTACCTGAAAGTAAAGTATAGGTTGCTATGGGGTCAATGGTGTCCCCCGAAGCAACCATGTCTCTTATTAATCATTTTTCCTTTTACAGCAATATTCAGATATTAGTTACTACCAATCACTTTAACCGGACATAGCTCCATCGCTTTATCTTCTCTCAGCAGTCAATCATTAAGTAAAGAAAAACGGTAAAAGAGATAGTACGGAAGTAAGCGTCACTCAAATACATATTAAAATTTAGGTATATAATATTCCCAACAGTGATCTTAGGAGCGAAAAGAGATAATTTCTTCGGAAATCGTTAGATATTATTTATTGTCTTAAAAAATAATAATTCATAATTTAGATATCACACAACATGCTTGGGGTAAGTGTTGTAACCCCCATCGAATCGGGAGTGTTAATAATTAAATGTATTAGTTTGAATAATATATGTAAATACCGCACAAGATTCCCAACTGCTAGGTGTTCGTGGGACCATAGCATCCTCATGGAGGTATATTGTGAGATTGAAGGGTGTCGGAGGGATAGGAGAAGAGAAAGGTTGGGAAGCATTGGGCTATTCAGATCCGGTCACCAAACACGACTAAAGCCTTTTCAGGCAATGTTTCAAATCTGAACGACGGTGTTTCACAAGAGCAATACTAAAGAAGGGTCGTTTCACAGAATTCGAACAATCATATTTCGTAAGTTGATTTTCAAGTTCTATTTAAGTTGTGTTATTATTTCAGTTCTGTGAAGCAACTGGCCCATTGATATATAAAAAGAACATGTACAGACCTTGAAAATTAACTATGAAAATTGATGAATTGTTGAATGAACTATGAAAAACCTGGCCCTAAGTGTATCGAACAATCCAGTAGATTAAAAATATGTTAAGGAATCTCGGAAAATATAACAATTCTAAAAATTCATAAAGAGACGGTTATTTTTCCATTCAAGTTGCGTTATTATTTTAGTTCTGTGAAGTAACTGGCCCATAATGATATAAAAACAGAACATGAACCAGAGCTTTCACAGAATTGAAAATTAACTTTTAAATTTGATGGAATTGTTCAAATTCTGTAAAAAATCCTGGCCCTAAGAGTATGTAAAACAATCTAGTATATTAGAAAGATTAAAAAAATATCTTAATAAATCTCGAAAATATTACGATTCAAAATAAAAAAAACGCGTCACTCGATTTTAAAATCTCGGGCAATAAAAACCGACGGTTATTTTTTTATATTACACCGTTTTTATATCGCCCAGGAATTGTTTCCGAATTTCTTTTTTATGACTATTTTTCACTCCTTGCACCTGTGAGTGGAAAATAAACCCCCACTTAAAGGCACAGTGCATAAATAATACAGCCTCCCTGACTCCCCTACTCGCTGTTCGCCCCCTCACCCTTAAATCCCACGAGATCAAATGTAATCTTACGCCGGTGCAAACAATGGTCCACGATCTTATAAGGTGGATAGATAGAAGAACCAAAAAGATCCAGATAAAACACTCTGATACTAGAGATTATTCTGGAAAATAATGTAGCTATCATCACGATGTTTAATTTCCCAGCAGTGAATTTATGCATCTCATTTGTAAGGGGTTGAATTCGTAATATTTCAAACGCGCTAAAATATTTTATGATCCCCATACCCCTCTACTTTTTAGCCGCTACCCGAATTTCCACCGATTTCTTACATATCCCCCTTTAACAATATTTGAAGTTTTTAAGCTCTTAAAATATATATGTTATTTTTTTAAATAATATCTATACAATTTGGGAGGCGAGTATGGGTACCGCCGCTCCGGGAACCAATTATTGGACAACTAACACCCCTGCCACAGGTCACCCCAAGTGGTTCGTTACGTTTGGTGACTTAGCAGGGGTGTCCGGGTTCATGGGATGAGGTTTGTCTAGGTCTTGGTGGCGGATACGTCTGCCCAACCACTGCGTGGCGGGCTGCATCGGAGGAGACTGATTGAGGGAGGCCTTTTGACCTCTCCAGCCGGATTCTCCCGACCTTAGCCTTGCACCGCAGTGTGAGGAATAGATTCATACGTCCGTCACTCCTGGCCACACTGACCCCCAGATTCCTACCCACCCCTCATACCTTTTTCCTTCCCATATCTTCTTATCTTTCCTTTCCTTAAAAAACCCTCCACACAACATCCTCAAAGATGACATTGGCCTCCAAGGGAAATTGTTTTCCTCGGTGCCTCCTGTGTGGAGCTAATGTAAAAATAAAATACATTCCCCACGCCGAAACGCAAATTATATGAAATTCTCTCGATATAAAAAAAATCGCAAAGTATGCTCCAAAAATTATTATTTTCACGTCTGTTTCAGTTATTTGATAAGGAATATGTATGAAAAAATTCACAATGTTTCTTTAACCCGTCTGCTTGGTTCAATATATTCGCACCTCACAATCTTTCGCGCGTAAATTCTGAAACCGTCACTTTGGATCGAGATTGTAAAATATCTATGCAAGATAGCTTTCATATTTCAAAGACAATAAGAAACATTATTTAGTTCTCTTTCTGGTTAAAATACATATGATTGCATGAGAGGAAGAGAGATATTTAGCTTTGAAAATGTAACGCGCTCGGGACGTTTTTGGTCTTATGATTGCTCTATTTTAAACGAGTCGTGTTTTATTAAACATTTTCATAATTTTCGCTTCAATTTTACCGTTTTAAGTATTAGCGCTCTCCAACATTCGTAATTTTATATCTCTCCATCTTCTTTTTTTGAGTGGGGATACGGCACCTTAATAATCCTGTTATTCTTAAAGCTGTTGAACAACGTATGTTTAAGACGCTGCATTCCGAATTTATAGCGATTTATAATACATTTCCCTGAAATACCAGTTTTTAGCTCTTAAATATGCATGTTATTTCTGAAGATGTTCTCCGTACATCTGCCGATTCATTAATTATATGAAATTCTCTAGAAAGAAAGAAAAAGCAAATTTTGCTCTTTCTTAATATGAAATATTTTTTGAATAAATTCTTTCTGCTTCACAAAATTCTGCAATTATAATAGTAAAAGGGTTCATGGGGTGAGGTTTGTTCGGGTCTTGATGGCAGCTGCATGGCAGGCTGGTTCGGGAGAGAATGGTTGAGGGAGTCCCTTTGACTACGTACTATCTCGGAACATCGCCTTGCGCCGCAGTATGAGGTATGGATTCATACGTCCGACACTCCTGGACACACTGACACCAGATTCCTATCCACCCCAATTCCCTTTTCCTTCCCAGAACTTCCTCTCTTTCAGTCCTAAAAACACCCTCCATACAACTTCCCCAAAGATGACATAGACCCCGAGGGGAATTATTTTCCTCAAGGCTTTCTGTGTGGAGCTAATATAAAAAATAAATCCCATTATCCCGGGATTTTTTTAGTTTTGTTAATTAACATGCAAGTGTACAAAATATTTCAGAGATTACATTAAATTGCAAGTAATATTAATCTACCAATTTGATATCACTAATATTATTTGTTTGTTTTCTTTTTCCTCTTCGATAGAATATGACATGTATCTTTAAAAGCCCTTTTTGTATCTGTCCATTGAAACATCGTTTATTCCCAAAGACTTGACGTGAAATAAATTGGAAAAACACTTGCTCTTTCAAGCAATGTAAACACAATCTGTTGTAGCCACTAGCGACTAGCGACTAGCGACCTGATCTCATGGCGTCCCATGGGACCATGTTCAGCAGGGGATGAACGATTCTCCATTAAAATGCAACGTTAGTTCTGAGTACTGAAAGATGCATTATCTAAAATTTTGGTGAAAATGGGTAGAATAATATATATATACATTACATTAAAAAAGTAATCGAACATACCTATTTAGATTGTCTATGATGCCGTGTGTGATGTGAAATATTCCTAAGAGTAATGAAACAAATTTCCTTTGAAATTTCAAAAACTGATTAGAGTGAATTAGCTAAACGAACGATAAAGTAGCTCACCACCTACCTATTATCGGATATTTTAATTTTTAAAATTTAATTACAATTCTATATTTGTAATGCGTACTTCTTTTCAAAAAATTTTTGACAGATGATTTTTCATTTTTTTCAACAGTATTCATTCGAAATACTAAAATTATATATTATGGATATACATTTCTGACGACTCTAATTTTTCAACAAAAAAATATAATTGTCTTAAAAAAAAATTAATATATTTGATTTTAAAAGACAATCTCCTAAGCTATCCTTAGAAAAATATTACTTTCAAATTCACAAATACTACTATTGTAATATCCCCAAAAATAATAATATTAGGCTGATTTTTAAAGCGCCGTTTTCGTGAAAAATCACCTCAAGAGCGTACCAACAAAACTTTCTGTCCAAACGTTTTCCAAAAAATGCGACCTAGATGGCTGCCGACATAGTATACATCGTTTCCATGGTTACAATATATATTATTCGTTGGTTTAGGAAACGGTCTGGCGATGGGGCTGTCTTGGCCGCCATTTTTGTATATCCGTTTGGACAGAATGTTCGGTATGTATTTGGATCGGTACGTCAAGGTCTCCACTGAAGTATTTTGTTTAGTCATTGAATATCTAGCGATTTAAACATTGAAATTTAAAAAAAATGAAAAATCATTACGGACGCGAAAAAACTTACTACCCTAGTTTTCGGAAATAAATAAATAAAAAAAAAACAATAATTTAAATAAAAATGTTTAAAAAAATCTGTAAAATCCATCACCTTTAATTTTGGAGTTTTTTTTCGTCCTCTTACCGATGAGAGGTTCGTAAATATTTTGAGAAGGCCAAATAACTACTTCAGTTGTAAACAGAAACGAGGGTTACGCTTCAATTGACGCCCTTTGTGCTTAAAGCACTCCTTTTTCCTTTATTTCCTCCTTTTGAAAAACGTAAAATGTGTTGGTCGACCTCGACCACTGAAATAAATATGTTTGTTTTGGTTTTAAGTATTTTTCAGGGGTAGGGGAATGTTTTCCGCAAATGAAAGAAGAAAAACATCTCAATAAAGTACGCATTGACTTTCAGATTGTTTCCTATGAAGCAATTTAAGTAAGCATAAATCTAGTTTTATCTACATGAGTAGATTTATAGAGCTATAAATACTTCTTTGAAAAAATATCGGACAAAGAAACTGTTTTCTTCTAAAACCTTTTTTAATGCTGTTTTGATGTTGTTTTATATAGGTTAAGCTATTTGAAATATCGATGGTTAAGCTATTTTATTTCTGTTGTTTAATTTGATCTAGTTATGTCTTTTTTTAGATCAAGCTTTAAAACTTTAAATGAATGGCTACTGACTTAAATAGTATCACGACATTATAAAATAATAAGGATAAACTTGCCTTAAAGGAGTGAAAACAAAACATTTACGGTAAATGCCTCGGACAATTGGTTTTCTAAATAAATCGGTTTTTTGAAAATATTAATAAATCTCTTCAAACATCAAACAAATATAAATAAGAGGGGTTAATAAAATATTGTAAATAAGTGCTTTTCAATATGGCATTACCGCAGCTTGATAATTGCTTTGAACGCCGAAATAGCTGCCAAAATATTAATATCTAAAGCAGTACTTAATAACATTATTAAAATTGATTTAGGTACTTAAAATTTAAAAAAAGATCGGACAAAGAAACTGTTTTCTTCTAAAACCTTTTTTAAGGCTGTTTTGATGTTGTTTTATATAGGTATTACAAATATTACAAGAAGGAGCTAATTAACAAAAATATGGTGTTAAGGGACGTACTTGAGTTACTTTAACCAGTGATTCTTGATATTATTTGGAGTAAAAAGATAAAATAAATTTTTTCGCCCGTTATACATATATTCGATTTTTTTTTAAACTAACTTGAAACTTTAAAAATCAGTAATTGGATGGCTATGTTCGGGGTGAGGGTTTGGACGGTTGCTCGGCTCAGTGACCAGTGATGAGGAGTGGAAGAATTTTTATTGTTAATTGGTTTTGAAGAAGAAAAAAATCCAAAAAAGTCACCGGCGATCAACATCCTTTTACACCCTGTATATAACTACTTTAATCCTTTACGATAATTTTCAGCAAAATTGATAATAAACCTTGAAAAATCACGAACAAAAAAAATTTCCCAGGCTTCGACCCTAAGCACATTGTCCAGAATATCGGTAGTTAAGGCTTCGTTTTACAATAGGGTTCAAGTCAGCGGGAAGATAAATGGTCCGAGGGCGCTCAAAGGTTACGTCAGTCAATTCACTTCCGTCACTCGGTGGCAACCCTTCACTGTAAGGGAGAATTAACGGTGTGATACGAGAGAATAAATAATATCCAATAACGACATTTTGTCTTCTGTTATAAATACGCGGCAACCAGAAAGGTTCAGACAGTACAAACGGGAAACTGGTGTATCTAGATCACATAGAGAATACAAAAAATATATAAATTTTCGATGGGAGCATTAGAATTTTTTCTCTTTATTTCCCTATTTCGGCAACTAAAGAGTTCAAAAAACTATTCGAACCCGGTCTACGCTTCGACGCATTTTAAAACACGATGTGTATCCTGATTTATAATTTTTTATTCATATTTGTGTTTTCTGCATAAAAAATCTCCCTTCAGATTTCAATCTAGCATTTTACACGAATAATAGTATAGGTAAGCTTTTAACCAACGGAAAGGACAAAGAGGATAGTTTATGCCACTCGGGTATTTATTCACTTTGATGCAGTGATTATCCCGCGTTTTATATAGGCAAAACGGCACGTAATATTATTAAAACCAGTGTCAAAGAACATCGAAGATGTTTACATAGTTATGACTTCCCCAAATTTGAAAACCATCTTCTTGAAACAGACTATAAATTTAATAAAAACACAGGCGCCACCTTATTGCATAAAAACGGAATAGGTGTCAGATTGGACAACTTAGAAGCACGTTGATTAATTCAGATTAACAATATAAATTTTGAAATGTGAATTGTTATAAACCATTCTCTTAATTTTATTTTTCCCCTTCAAAAGATAATTATTTTTACAAAAATTATTACTTTATTAAAATACCAGATTTTGCCCCCGGCTTTGCACGCGCCACTCGCCCCGAACCCCCCCCCCTCTCCATACCTGTTACATTCATTTTTCAAACAGCTCGCGTGCCAATAATTAAAACGTAACTACCGAACACGCACAGTAAATTTTAACTACCAATGGGATCTCCATAGTAACTTAAACAATTAACAAAATGATAGCGCACGTCAAACAATTACTTAGCAACGCTTTGCTTTTCGTCTGAACAATAAACGTAAATAATATAATATTAATAAATAATAGGCTATGTTTTTCTTAGAAATTTCTGGTTTTTAAACCATTCCATTTATTCAACTACATAACTCCAAATAACAAAAATATTTATACCACCAAAACAAGAATATTATTTGTAATGGCCATTCTGAAATGTATCTAACATTTCTCCCAGAGTATTAACAAAACTGTTCACGTACGAAATTGAAGTCTAAATTTCCATCAGAACACAGTTTGCATTCCAATTGTAGGGCGGAGTTAGTTTTGAATCTGAAACCAATACTCGTGCTCCGTGTTGCGTTGCACCCAATGTAAGCATTCCTGAAACTAGGGATGAAGGGGTAAGTGTTATGTTTGTGTTTCACTAGAGATCTAAACTCGTGGAATCAAATAATGGAATCCGTAGCGGAACTGTGGAAGTTTACAGAACTAAAAATAATTATCTATTATTAACAAGGGAAACACTGGAAATGGTATTGATTTTAGTAATTGAAAGGGTGGAAAACGTACAGAAGAATACAAATTTGCTAAGATAATATGAAAATAATCTTTATTATCTCTTCAGCAAAATGGGGCCTTTGCAAGGGTTAGCCACCCAGTGAGGCCAATATTAAATTATAGATACTGTAAAATGTAAAATATTGTAACAAAATAATTAAAAAAAGGATATTTTGATCGCTTTTTCAGTATCTTGTAAGTTATCATATTAGATGTTTAATTCGCTGTACTGTTATAGAATGATAATAATATATTCGATGTTGAATTGTGGATATTTGCATGATTTGGGATGCAGGTATGGGTATGGCCGCCACGAGAATAATTTTAGGTAATCAACTCCTATGCAGTAGGTCAACCCAAGTGGTTTGCTAAGTTTGGTGACTTAGCAAGGGTGCCCGGGTTCGTGAGGGGGTGAGTTTTGTCTTTTTTTTACATTAACTCTACACAAGAGGCCCTGAGGATAATAATTTCCCTCAGGGCCTATGTCATCTTAGGGGATGCTGTGTGGAGGGTATAGGATGCTGTTTGGATGCTGTCTAGGTCTTGGCGACGGATTTGCCTGTCCATCTACTGGGCGGACCAGATCAGAAGAAACTGGTTGAGGGAGACCTTTTGACCTTTCCGGTCGGATTTTCTCGACTCATCGCCCTGCACCGTAGTTGGAGGGATGGATTCATACGTCCGTCACTCCTTGATACCATAACCCCCAGATTCCTTCCCACCCCACGTATCTTTTTCATTCCCAGAACTTCCTCTCCTTCACTTCCTTAAAAAGACCCTCCACACAGCATTCCCTAAGACGACTCATGCCCTGAAGGAAATCTTTTTCTTAAGAGCCCCTTGTGTGGAACTTTTATAAAACAAATAATTTTTTTCTTTTTAATCGACTGGATTTTTCTCCTATCAGAGGATGGCTACCATCAGAGTAATTAATATTCGCTCGACTGACTGCAGATAAATAACAACTTTTTAACCAAAAATGTTTTTTCAATTTATGAAATTATTGGTCAGTTTATAAAACTCATCACGGGTGAATTTAAAAAAATATATATAAAACATAAAACCTTGAAGGATGGTAAAGTTGTGGTCGAAAGCATTGGGTTTCCATCCAGGCGTCACGTGTTCAAGTCCTCCATCCTTCACAAGCAATAATTTCCGCGTAAAAATTTTTCTCTATTTTTGATGCTCAATTTGTAATAGAAAAAAATTTATAAAGACTTTTCTTTATTCAAAATTGTAAAGTTGCTTTTTTCAAAGAGAAAACGCGGTACCCGTTTTGAGGTCAGAACTCCATCCTATGATTTAACTTTGAAACACGTCATTTTTATGCCATTATACATTACACACGAATATGAAAAAAGGCAAAATCTTTTGAACAGCATAAGTTTTCCTTCCCGTCGTAAAGACAAATGGACTGCCTTACTCGGGCATAAACAAACATGAATGATGCAAGAGTCGAGGTCCTCTGACTCCATCACTCAGCCGGAGAATATAAGACACGGCGTATTAACTTGACATATTGGACGCATTCTTCTTGCGGACCTCGATGGCCAGCCCGGGGGGCTTTTGACAAATGGGGTGTCTACTGCCCTGACGGGGTTTGTTTTGACTTTCAGTGAAATCAATTCCGTCAATTTGATGAAAGTTTCAGATTACGTACTTTAAATTAGAAAATTTAACCTTTTTGTAATACTATATCGTATCAGGACGGGGAAAGGCTTGTAACAGATTATTTAAATAGTTACCTTCCAACCCTGAATGCGGTAATATATCACGAATATCCACCACATCACTGGAGACTAGACGTTCCGGAAACAATCTGTACCTACCTTGAGTTTGGAAGAGACAAACCCAGGAGCAGCTCGACGTACCTGCGGCGGACCAAACCGACACACCATGGCGTCTCGATGTTGTAACGTAATTTTACATCGTAACATTTTATTCATATTAGATATTCAAGGTTACCATTTAGTTATAAATAATTTTACTTGGGTTTTGTAGTTTAAAAACTCTGACGTCCAACATGTAGACTATCTTCCACGCCAGATTTAAATGTCCGGGTTAAATTTTCCCCACAGGAAAAACTAAACCCTTTCACACACTTCCCAAATGATCATCTAGTGAATCCACGCTATGCAATTGCACTATATAAGTATTATAAATACAAAACAATACAAGAACAACATGTCCAACCTACCAGAGACCAAATGGGAAAAAAATTCACCGACTCCAGATATTTTCATATCAGAGGGTTCGGCTCTGTGGAATTCCTAATTGAACCTATAAACCCTACTGATCCCTCAATATAAATATTTAAAAAATCTTTTGTAATCCTACACTTATTTAAAATGACTGATTTTTGCATTGTATTATATATTTTTGCATGTACTTAAATTTATTATTTCGCAATGTAGTTTTATGGTTGTATTAACCTCTTCGAGATTTATAAACACCCCTTTGAGATCACATAATTACCTAAAGAGTATATTCTTTTCCTTCCATTCTAAGTTTCTTGCTATTATTTTTAGACCAGTTTTTGTTCTCAGAACATCCACTTCTGCATTAAGCAGAACACCGCGTAAGTAAAATAATATTTTCATCTTATTTGTTACAATAACATAATTGATATTTGGACTTAACTATACTTAAAAACCAAATATCAAGATTTTATCCCTTATATGAACACATAATATTATTAAAATGAATTAATCTTACCTTGATTTACAATGTATTTCTTCGGAGCACAAGTCGCGATCTCCCACAATACGAAAGAAAACTGACTTACGCGCTGTTTGCATGACGATTTCCTCGGCACGGAGATACGCTGTTTGGTTGAAATCCTTTTTTTCTGATTGGTCTAGAGGTGCGTCTTTCGATTCTCTATAGAATGACATGCAAAAGTGAAAATGGCATTTTTTGGACTTCCGCGGCGTTAGAACTTAAGCGACGATATTAATAAATACTTCATATTGTCATTTGTAATTTAAATTCAATAAATCTTTTATATATTCGGTTGCATCAGACTTTCATTGATAATACTGTATATCTTCATTCATGCTTTATCTTTCAGATTTTACGAGATAGCCATATATTAAATATTAGAACACAATGCAATCAAAGTAATAGCAGTTACATTGGGCCCAACGTGTTTAAAACTGTTACATTGGCGTGATAGTAGGTATCTTTTACCCTTTTTAGGCATAGCCGTTACATTGGCGACCCACGTGGTATAACCAGTCAAACCTTAATGTTTTATGCAAGTTTTTATGTGGACATGGTTTTGAATTCTCCGCGATGGCTTTGAAATGCCATACTAGGTCTTCTCGGCCTTTTTCATACAAAATAAAATTTGGATTTGAGGCCAAAATACTCAACTAAACCTAATAATATTTTTTTAATTCAAAAGCGTAGCAAATATCTAGTACGAATATTTACTATTTTATTTATTTGTTTCTTAAATTATGAAATATAGACTAGTAAAGAATTCAGTATTCGGCATTTTTTCTGAGTTCATTATAAATAATCATCACATAATCTTGCTCCATCTATCTCTGTTAATGAAAAATAAAATAAAAAATCTTAAACATTTTTTAGTATTTAATTTTGTTCGACGATAATCGATAATTTACGCCCATTTTATTATTTTAAATTTTATATTTAATCACATTTGTATAATAATTAACTTTAATATTATTTGTTTTGAATAATTATTAATTACTCACAAATAATTACCAAAGATGCCTCCATAATAAATTGAACTCTTTCATGGCCTATATTTTATAATTTAAAACACAACTAAATAAAGTAGCACATATCTGTATCAGATATTCGCTAAACCTTTTGATTAAAAAAAACTGTTTTTTGATATTTTGGCCGCAAAACCAAATTTAAGTTTTGTGTGAAAAAGGCTGGGCTACCTTCCCTCTCAATAAAGGGCCCGCAACCCGATTTTTTCCGATTTCTTACATATCTCCCTTAAACACTTTAAGTTTTAAAGCTCTTAAAAAATATATGTTATTCTTGAAAATAATAACTAGACATTGCCCGCGGCGAAACGCAAATTATATAAAATTCCCTCAATAGAAAAAAATCGCAAAGTATGCTCCAAAAATTATTATAAACACGTTTGTTTCAGTTATTTTACAAGTTATATGTATGAAAAAATTCAGTGTTTTTTTTTAATGCTGTTTTTGACAATGCCCGTGAGATTGTTGTTCTATTTTAAACGAGTCGTGTTTTATTAAACATTTTCGCGATTTTCGCATCGATTTTGTCGTCGTTAGCGCTCTCCTCTAACATTCGTAATTTCATATCTCTCCATCTTCTTCTTTTCGAGCCCGGTTGCGGAGCCTTAACTCCTGGGAATACAATGCATAAATTTAAATCTTTTTACAGTTTTAACCGTATAATTCCAATATTTTAGACATAAATAATAGTTTCATGAACAATGTTTTTTGTTGGCGTCGTAAAAGCTCTATACGATAATGAAACAGATATCACATTTAGTCAATTGTTGTCTTTTTCTCCAAAAAACGCTCTTTAATGGCATTGTCAACTGAAATTTAAAAACATTTTTGAAAATAATAGAAATTTATACACAAAAAACTGTATACGATTACAAGAAAACTAATGTATTTCGAATCGGCGTTTCGTGTTTTATTTGATAATATTTTTCAGAAATTCCGTACTATGAGATACTTTCAAAGTTTCCTCATAAATATCAACATTTTTTTTAACTACGATAACCACTGTCCACTGAAATTGTTTTAACTTCCAATGCTAGATTATAATTTTACCTTTATTACACTGCCCTCTCTTATCGAAGGCTAGCTATTATCAGGTCAATCTTCACCCCAAAGGATCCTGGCCAGAACCACTCGTATTTGTCACATAGCTTCTTCCCCTAAAGACCTAGACATAGGACCGCAATAATATGGAAGTTTTCTTTTTAGATAAATGAAACAATTTAACTTTGTTTGAACCACTTTTATATTTGAGTAAATCCGACCGGTTTCATAAAGACCGTTCCTTCTTTAGGATTTAATGTAATGTAATGATTGTCCCTCATTTTACATTGGAAAAACAACTCGTAATTTTGAAATCAGAATCAAAGAACATTTAAGGTGTCTTAATAATAATAATTTTTTGAGTTCGCTAACCATATAATTGAAAATAGCCATAGTTTTGAAAAAAAATACGGGGATAAATATTCTTCATATTAATCATAAAGGAAAACGTTTGGATAATTTAGAAGCCTTGGAAATAAAAAAAATCCCTTAAAAATAATGAATCTGTTACCAACAAACAAAAAATATTGTCTTATAGACCAATCATGGATATGTTCCCCTACCCACCTACTTTTCGTTAATACCTAGCAACGACTCCATCACTATCATAATAATATATTGTTCCCATCCATATTTCAAAACTGTCAAATCCGTATACATTTGCCCTGAAGAAGGAACGGTCGTTCTGAAACCGGTCGGATTTACTCAAATATAAAAGTGGTTCAAACAAAGTTAAATTGTTTCATTTATCAATAATGGATAACCACAAAGTTAAATTACATTCAAAAGTGTAGTTTTATTTTTTTATTTAACAGAATTTAGCACAATGAAGACTTCTACTAATTTTAATTTTAATCTATGAAAATGTATTTTATTTTAAGAGTTTTTAACGACAGTAAAATTAGCATTTTTTCGATATCTACAAAAATTATGAAGTTATGAACTTTCCATATTAAACTTGAGTAAAACGTATACATACAATGGTGTCTCGTGACAATTAATTATTCGAATGACAGTGCTGCAGTACAACCTCGTATGTGTTGTCATAAGCTTTATAGCCGGTCGAAAATATCAACATTTTGACAGCTACTTACTAGCTCTTTGGTACTATTCATTATTTTCAGAAATTATAAAAAGTGGTCTTCAGCCATTTTTAATAAATATATGATATAATATGATACAGTTCGAAAACACATAAAATTTCGTTGCCAGAGACTACTACATTTAAAATTAATTAAAATATAAAATTCTTCAATCTTTGCAAATGCACTTTTTGGCATCATTTTTAATTAAATGAAAACAAACAATGGTGTAAATCTTTGTAAAACATCACTGTAGGGGCGTGTAAATAGCCCCAGACACAAGGGGAATACTACCCTATGTAAATTAATGAAAGATGAACTCTTCCCTATGTGACATAAAACAGATCATACAGCAATTCCAAAATCCAAAATCCTCAGTGAAAACAAAACAAAAACTCACTCGAGAATGCAGCTCTCCGCAGGATGTCCAGCACAAAACGACACTAGTTTCCTTTGTATATTGATTTCGCCAAGGCGGTATTACACAATCTTCACAGGTGTTTAGCACAGGAAGGTAATTCACACAATGAATATAAATTTGCAAATTAATAATACGTGCCAAAAATCTTAGGTACAACAATAATTCAATTCTGGGTGAATTATGATTATGCCTGACATCTCTTGGCTTTCACCAACACTCACGTCGCTTGCTCCACAGAGGTAAGAAAATGCATGATTATACTGAATTTCAATATAATACAACCACCATAGATGGCGCCCCCATGGTCCCATAGCATAAATTATTAATTTAAATTAGACTAATGCCCAAATGTATTTAAATATATTTTATGGCGCGTATCCAACCACTATTTAATCAAAATTATCTACAAGCTTCGAAACCAAAGGTTTTTTCTTCAGGATAAGATTAATATACCTAAGGAAAAATAACAACAGACAAACAAGTATAGACAAATAAGAACTGTAGACAAAAATATTGTAGGGTGAGGTGATTAATTACTTAAAAGTATCATAAAAAAAACAATAACATATAACGAAATATATGTAAAAATTGCTTTAGAAAAGCAAAAATTTCATTTACATAATAAAAAACTTCTAAAACAAACAATAATAATCAAGAAATCTAAATAACAAAAATAAATCATTACAAATTGAAAGAAAATTTTACAATTGTATACAGAAAATAAATTAAGAAGTGGATATTTAAAAAAAAAAATTTGGTTGTTTATAATATTTAGCGCTCAGCGCCCTTGAGGTTATTTTTAACAAAAATGGCGCTTTTAAATATTATTATATTAATAATAAATTAGCCAAATATTATTATTAGATATTATTTAATTGACCATTAACACTTTTTCTAAGTTACCTCTTTGTAAACCCATTATCTTTGTGTGTAATTTTTTTATTAAATAGTGGTGTTTTACAAAATTATTTGTTTTCATAATTAAAATAGAAACACCCACCTCATAAATTATTTTTCTTTGTAGCTCCAATTACCTCTCAAATCTCTCATTAAAAAGACTGACCTTTCTGTAACAGTCAAAATAAAATATCAACATAATTGCCATTAAAACTTCCCTGTGAATAAACCTTTTTGCTGATAAGAGATGATATTAATTTTGAGTCGGAACAGAGTGTTCCGTTGTTATATTTTTTGTTTATTGCGCAGAAAATATGGCCCATAAAGAAACGGGTCCACGAGATGATGTGGGTCTCTAATGACGCACATTTGTCCTTATGACGGGAATTTATGGGGGCTCGTTTTTATAGACTTTAAAATACTTTGTTTGAATTATGTTAAGCATCATAGTGGATGGGTTTTATACAAAATGAGGGTTTTGTGAGCTGAATTTCAGGTAATTCACTGTGCACGAGTGTAACAAATACCTTTAGCATCGTCCTGGGAGTCAAGCACAGAGAAATCGATTAATTTAAACAGATTTAATACTTCAGATCTTGGCTAAGTTAGTGGCTAAGTTTGGGTCCCACCCAGGCGTCGCATGTTCGATTCCTCGGCTGGCTAAGTCCCCCATCACAACCCAAGTAATATTTTCCGCTTAAGCGCGGGTTGCATTATGCTGGTTGCCAGCTGCTGCTTACCAGCGGCTGGTAGTAGTACAAGCTAGCAGCGGCGGGCAATCTGGTCACACTACTGTTGCTGCTACTCGCGTCTCGCACTCTCCAGTTAGTCATTCACTATATAATAATAATAATAATAATAATGATTTATTGTCTTCATTTCTTAGTAACAGTAGAGATAATGATATCCTCACTGGGATCTCCCGTGCTGAGGATTTCATTTACATATTATAATTTAATTATAAGAAATTGATATGAATTAGACATGTCGTCTGTCGTTTTTTCTTGTTGACAACATGTGCTTTCTCGTTGCTGATAGACGTAATAGTGGTCAGAATGCGCTGCCGGCTGGTGCCAGCGGTCACGTGATTGATTATTCGCCGCTGCTTGCTACCAAAATTTAAACATGTCCAACTTCGTCAGCCGCTGACAAATACTCGCCGGCTGGCGACGTCAGCGCCGAATTTTGTTGTCACATCAAGCTGATCGACGGCTGGCAGAAGCGGCTTCTTCAACTCGCGGCCGGCAACCAGCATAATGTGACCCGCGCTTTACCGTGGTGGTAGAAGGAGATTTTCAAATATTAACAGGTTATTCAAGAACCCGGAATGTTTGTATTACTTTTTAAAATTAAAAAAATACATAAATTCATAGACTGAGCACGATTTCGCTGTTGACAGCCGAACCGATATTGACATGGAATAAATAATAAATGGATATACTGCAATACTGGAGGTGTTCTCTATGAATTCACGTTACAAAACATCAATATTTTTGAACAAACAAAAATTTTTAATAAATTGGTAATGTTGAATTGAAATACTAACCTAAATATGCAATGGTAGTCTGCATTAACTTGTTGAGATTAAACGTGAGATAATTAGTTAATGAGATCTTATTCCAACTACTTTTATTTCTCAAAGATCGAACGGATTAAATTAATCGCGTCTTAGATGCATTATTTAAGTCTATGGATCGCGTATAGGTACTTATGTACAGTGGCGTAGACTTTATCAATGCAAAGAGCTTCGTTAGTTCTATGTGTGCAGTAATTTTGCATAAAAAACAACATTATTAAAAAAATTGTGCAGGTATGTTGACGGTTAACCGAAACTTATCTGATATTATGGAGGCCGCGCTAAAAATTATCAATCGTCGGTCGGAATATCATAGTTGACCATGCTTACAAATATTAATCACTGACCATAGATGATGGAATTAGTCAATATCGTATTGATATAGGGTTTTATCGATCGTCCATGCTAGACCGCCTAGATTCATAGCTTGAAACGGTTGTAGCCACATTTCGTTCCAGATCTGAGGATCATTCCTGATCAGGTATTCCCCACACTCCTTTGTCCCATTTCCGTCCCCTTCAGCTTCAATAACATTCCCCAATTGGGGACGTCACAGTCTTACTGGCTTCAGACGATTGGAAGCGGACTTGGACTTGGATTTTATTTATTGACAGAGTTCCTAAATAAGGAGTTTACTGACTCTAGCATAATTACAATGCATTTTCTATGAAACTTTACGTGGAGGGATTTTTATTTTTGGTTGTTTGAAATGAAACTTAAAACTATACTGCGACTTGATGCAAGAATTTTTATTGTTTATATTTTTATTATTATTATTTTAAATATGTACTTAACTGTCTACTCCTTGCGGAGGATCACTTTAGGTCTTTTTTGTTTGGTAATTTCATTCTCGCTATATTGAGCGAGAGATTGGGAGCGGTTGGGATTCTATATCATAAATTTACCAACAACAAACATGCATCTTTCTAATACAGAAGGAAGCGATGCAGATTTATCTCAAAGGGAAAAGTTATTGTTTGTTTTATTCAAGTTAAGTTTTAACAATAGAGTCAAGATGGAATCCCTTTTGTGCTGTAACAAAAATTCCACTTAAGCATGATTGAAGCTTTTTACGGAGTTCCTGAAAATAAGCATACAAAGGATTATTTTGTCGTCGAGTAAATACAACTGGTCACGCATTCTGTTTGGGTCCGGTCAAATTGTGATATATCCACCCCTCTTTCTGGGATCCGGGGATTTAAGTTCGTTCGAGTTTCGCTAGTTACTTATGGAAGTTTTCGAGAAGTTCTTTCTAAGACTCTCTCTTAGATGGTAAAAATTCCTCATGCTTCGAGCAAAGAAATGTTTCATAATTTAAACTCTTGGGATAAATAATGGATTCTGTCCCTTTTACCATAATGTTCTGCTAAATAAAAATATAACCCATTTAGGAGGAAAAAGAAATGTTGTCGTACCTACCTCAAAATATTTATTTCATCATTTTTACATCGAATAAAAGTTGTGTTCACTTGAAACGAAAACGAAAATGGTGGGAAATATTTGATGTTTAATGGCACATATTTACTGTGAATAAAATTGACTAAATTAAAAAAAAGTTTTCAAAATTAAAGGACACCCCCTTTACAAGTTGTTTTCAGAGTCAAAATATTGATTACTGTAAATCTAAATATTAATTCACTATTCACTCCAATTAAATGCTGGTTAAACTGATTTGCTCAAAAATTATTATTCTAAAAAATTTCTAATTTAAAAAAAAAAAAGTACATAGCACAAGAGTCCCAATCGCTCCCAACCGCCTGTAGCTAATGTGGGGAAGTTCCCGGCTCTTCAGATCTGCTCACCACGCACGACCAAAGCCATTTCAAGCAACTTTTTTATTTTGAATGGTGGTCTTCTACTAGGGCGATACCGAGAGTATCTTCCACTCTGGAAAGTGCCGGAAATATCCCTTACATTATTTGAAATGATTAAATTGTCAAATCACAAATCAATCAAATACAATTTACTTTCGCACTCCGGGATTTGAAACCACGACCATCGAATTGCTAATCAAGATCCTTACCCCTCGACCGCGGAGGCATTCATACCTGAACCAAATGTTTCGATTGATACAATTGATAACCCATTCCCTTTGCGATCAAACAGTATTAATAGGCTAGTGACTGTACAGTTGAAATTTAAGGCTCCGCAACCGCGCCCGAAAAGAAGATGATGGGGAGATACGAAATTACGAATGTTAGAGGAGAGCGCTAACATTCACAGCGACAAAATCGATGCGAAAATTGCGAAAATATTTAATAAAACACGACTCGTTTAAAATAGAGCAAAAATCTCGCGGGCATTGTCTTAAACAGCATATAAAGAAACACTGATTTTTTTCATACATACTTGTAAAATAACTGAAACAAACTTGTTTATAATATTTTTTGGAGCATACTTTGCGATTTTTTTTATCGAGGGAATTTTATATAATTTGCGTTTCGGCGCGGGTAATGTCTAGATATTATCTTCAAAAATAACATATATTTTGAAGAGCTTTAAAACTTAACGTGTTTAAGGGAGATTTGTAAGAAATCGGTAGTAATTCGGGCCCTTAAGAATCCGGTTAAGAATGCGACTCTGACGCCGCGCCATACGCAAAACCGTTTTCGTACGTAGAGTTTGTATACACATGTACTTTTGTAATAGAACCGAATTAAAGCAATACCAAAGGATGGCCCCATTTATGTTAACAGCTGCTTGCGTGATTAGCATCCCCTGGCAAGCGTAAGTACTACGGATTTGTAATTTCGTGTATCTCTCCGGACATGGAGAGATTGACGCTAATATGTTTATTATTGTACCTGACAGTTGTGATTAATAATACCACGCGGGTATACATTACATATGATGTCATTGCTTGTGTAATGTTTATTTCCTTATCATAAATATGAACAAAAAATAAATATTATTGTTTTTTAAAAACATATTTTTTTTCATATTAGATACTTTCAATATTCTTCTTTCCATATTTACTTCGTCATATAAGTTATAATATATTTGTTCTCTCACTAACTTCTCCCTTACTTTTTCTTTCCACTTTTGATCCACTCTCACCTCCAGGCGGACGCAGTGAATCTTCTCACTGGTCCGCTTTATCAACTGTCACGAAGTTCTTGCCCTTTCACTGCCAAACGTTATCTGCAATAAATAAACAAGCCAAGGGCCCTAGAACACACACACCCCGTGGAAAAATATACTACCAGGAGAACATGAGTGTGAGAAACATAAATTTTCTTCGCAAAAAGACATTACGTACAGAAATATATTTTGCTTGACCGTTGTAAAATGTTTTACTTCGTGATTTTTACAGAACAAACCAGCTGGTGCAATTTTGTAGTATTTCATGGAAATTTTTTTTATGCCGACTTTATTTTTTTTGTTTATATTGCTTTGTTTTATGAAACATGAGAATTTATTCTCGCTTTTTCATTTTAATCTAAAACATAGTGCAGGAAAATAATCACTTGTTCTGCAACAAAATAACTCGATCGGTGAGCTCTATCTTCATAAAATTGCACAGCTTTTTATGTACCAAATTTAAAAGTAAAAGCAACTTCTTCGGCTCTTACAAACCTTCCTCTTGTGCAATAAAACACACACAAAGATCAGGCAAAATATATAGAATTTTGATCAGCGATTTTTAATCCGCAATTAAATTATGACTTTGAAATATTTAAAAAAATCAAAACCTGGGACGGGTTGTTTCAAATTTGAACAATTCACCAAAGTTCAATGATAATTTTTAAAATTTTCCAAGGTTCTATTAATTAATTTAAAAATATACATTTACGAATGAACAAAATATTTCGTAATGTAAGCTAAATATTATTAATATTTTCTTACAATTTTATTTCTTTTGGTAATTCGCCAAATATCTCAGTTGCTCCGTAAACCAACGTTTTGGGTTTTTGATTTTTCTAATAAATACAGCTGATGACTGTTAATTATTTTGTAGATTAAGCATAAAGTATGGAAGTAAATAATTTGTTTAAATGATAAGATATTTTACTTCTTCAACATTTCCATACAGCGTAAACTGCACTGGTTGTTGCAACCAAGTAAAAACAAAATCAGAGTGTGCAATTCACACGCGGCAGAAGTGAAACCTTCAGAAAACTAAAGTAGATAGAGTGGGGATGTTACAAAACACCGCACAAAGAGGAGACCGATTATACTATCTCATTCTCTCGCAGGTTAAATCTTATAGATGTTTGTGTGTGTCTCTTTTTAGTGTAGGTATTTTTCTATTCATCGACTTTCAAATGACTACGGCACTAAAGAAGTTTTCACTAAAATGATCTGCCGAAATTTTCACAAAACTCCACACAGGAGGCCTTGAGGAAAATAACTTCCCTCAGGGCCTATGTCATCTGGGATGCTGTGTGTAGGGTCTTTTTGAGGAGAGGAAGGAAAGGAATGAACATTGGTCTTGAAGAGACCCGTATTGTAGAAAGGAGGAAACACAGAGGCCGGCAAATCATTCCACAGCCGAGCTGTTGAACATAAGCACGAGTCGAAGAAGCGACCTGTTCTCATGTGACAAATGTTGGGCACGCGTTCGGCGTGTTTCCCGACAACGCATCGGTGCCGAAGGGATCAATGACGCTAATTCCTCTGAGCATCTTCCATTGTAATACCGGTAGAACAAGAATAGCATTCCCACCCAACGCCTGTGCTCTAAAGATTGCAATCCGTCTGTTAAGATGGGAGAATCTATCAAACGGACCGCCCGTTTCTGCACAGAGTCGAGGGTATTTTTCAGGTATTTTGTAGCTCCAGACCAGAGGTGGCTGCCAAATTTAACCGTGGGGCGGACTGTGATTTGTACAGGGAGAGAGATATACAGATATACATAGAAATGTGTGTATATGTGTACTCCCTTTTCAAAACAAAAAACAAAAAAATTTAAATAACAATGTATCGTTTTGAATATCTTGATAACTCGTGTTGTCAGCTCACTTTCATTATTATTGGTTGGGTTGGAATACAAATTTTCCGGAAATTAAAAGGAAGAGTGAAGCAACCACGTAGCGAGCACCGGGCGGCCGGGGTACGGACCTACCAGGGAGGCAGGATACGGGGATGGTAGGGGAGCACATTTAGAGTACTGGGGGGGAGGTATGCCAGTCGCTCAGCTGTGAAATGTAAGAGTACTTTGATATAACTTGCAGAATGCTTTGTTGGAGCATTGGACTGAACTATATAAACAAATCATTATAGTGTCAAATATCATGAATAAGAAATATGTATACTTCTGAACGTAGCTATAACTTTGTGGTTATCCATTATAGATAAATGAATCAATGTTACTTTGTTTGAACCACTTGTATATTTGTTAAATAAACTACCAGGAGAACATGAGTGTGAATCTATTATCAACAAACAAAAAATATTATCGTACAGCCCAATCATGGATATGTTCCCCCAACCACTCTTCATTAAACCCTAGCAACGCCTCCACCCCTACCACAATCCTTAGTAATAATACATTGTTCACCACTATTTTGTAATTGTCAAATCACTATACGTTTGCCCTGAGGAAGGAACGGTCGTTCCGAAACCGGTCGGCTTTAAACAAATATACAAGTGGTTCGAACAAAGTAACATTGTTTCATTTAAGAAATATGTATTTTACGGTACGATACTTGCCTAAATTCTGAAAAATCGTTTTAAATACGGTTATCGATAAATAATGAAGTAAAGCTAAATAATGTAACAAAAATGAATGAGTTTATGAACAGATGCTAAAAAGGGTAAGCAGGAAAGATGTTAGCAGGAAACCTTTTAAAAACCCGACTTGTTGCTAATATTTTAAATTGAAATTGTTTTTTAATAATCATTGTTAGTTCACTTTATGTCAAATCAGGTTATATGTATATATAAACTGTGGTACATTGAAATTCTTTTGAATTTCATTTTTCATAATTATGATTTCCAAGAACTCCAGGACTCCAGCCGATTACTTTATTGTTGGAACCATTTAATCTTTAGTTCGCCAAATAAACAATGTGTTCTTGACCCCATCCCAACGTGGCTTCTGAAGAAATGTTGCAACGTGTTGGCCCCCTTCCTAGTTCACATGTTTAACAAGTCCCTAAGCACAGGTGACTTCCCGGAACCTCTTAAATCTGCAGTGGTTACCCCAATAATTAAAAAACCACAGCTTGATGCCGACAACTTGGGTAATTATCGACCTGTGTCAAATCTGCCTTTTGTAGCAAAACTACTTGAAACAATTGCTGCTTCTCAAATAACTTCCCACTTAAATCTGAATAAATTATTTACCGATCATCAATCTGCATATAGGAGGTTCCACTCGACAGAAACTGGATTACTTCGTGTCCTGTCAGATATTACCCTTTGCCATAGAGTCAGGTAAGTTAGCACTTTTATCACTTTTAGATATGAGCGCCGCATTTGATACCATTGACCACGACTTTCTCATTAAGAGACTAGAGGTAACATTCGGTTTACATTCTAGCGTAAAAAAATGGCTACAATCCTATCTAACCAATCGCTCACAAGCAGTGAAGGTAGGAAATAAACAGTCTAACTTCACAAAACTCTCTTCAGGGGTACCTCAGGGGTCCGTTTTGGGTCCACTTCTCTTTATTCTATTCACAAATGATGTCGCAACGATTATTAAGTCATTTGGTCTCCTATCTCACTGTTATGCCGACGATCAGCAAGTCTACTTTTACTGCACACCAAATGAGATCACCGGCCTTAAAATTCGCATAGCTGAGTGTCTAGAAGCAATCAGTCTCTGGATGTCCTCAAACAAACTGAAGCTAAATCCTTCAAAGACCGAGTTTCTGTGGGCAGCCACAAATAGACGTCAACATTTAATAGATAACTCACCAATTGCTATTTCCGGCAATGACGTAATTGCGAAAACAACCGTCAAACTTCTGGGAGTTTATCTGGATTCAGATCTTTCCTTGAAAAGCCAGGTGAATAGGACCGTTAGCACGGGGTTCTTCTACCTTAGACAACTTAAATCAGTTCGTAGGAACCTGTCTATAGAAGCAACTAAGCTTCTTGTGAACTCGTATGTAGTATCACGTCTTGATTACTGCAATGGCATCTACGCAAGTCTTCCTAAATGTCAAACTGACAAACTACAATCAGTTTTCAACGCCGCAGCACGTCTTATCACTGGGGTACCCAAATTTTTGCACATTTCGGAACACCTCCGAAATCTTCACTGGCTGAAGTGTCCTGAAAGAATCCAATACAAGTTATGCTGGATGGTGTTTAAATCTATCAATGAAATGGCTCCTCCCTATATCTCTGAACTATGCATTCCGGAAAATATTGGTCTAAGGCAGTCAACTCTTAGATCAGCGACATCTTCTGCAATTGGAAGGTTGAAAGAACCTAAGCGAAATCCGAACACTAAGTTTGGTGATCGTGCATTCGCAGTATCCGGCCCTGAAGCTTGGAATAAACTTCCTATGGAATTGAGATGCATAACCAACTCAGCGGAATTTAGATCCAAACTGAAAACTCACTTTTTCCGATACTCATTTCCATAAATTCATCATTCTATTTAAACTCTGCAATTTTTAATAGTTTTTTTTCTCTCTTTTCTCTTGTTTATAGTTAACTCAATCTGTTTAATGTAATTTGTTAATTGTGATACCTCAATCTGTGTACTCTTGAGGGATGAATCACCTTAATGCAGTAAAGATCGAGTATTAAATTTATTAATTTATTTAAAATATCTATACCTTCCCGTAAATCCAGCTAACCTTCATTATACTTTTTGCACCCGTGTTCTCGAATTGTAATATTATGTAAAAACTTCCTACTTCTTCTGGCGCTAATCTTAATTGTAAATATATGTGTTAATAAGTCACCAGTTTTAGGTTAGAATCTATATGTCTTAGTCATAAGTCACTAGCTATAAGTCTTAGATGTAAGTCACTAGTTATAAATGTAAATCTTAGTTGTAAGCCAGTAATATAAGTAGCTATAAGTCTTAGATGTAAGTCACTAGTTGTAATTGTAAATCTTAGTTATAAGCCAGTAATATTAATTATTTTATATATTTATTTGTACAGCGCCCTTGAGGTGATTTTCCACGAAAACGGCGCTATATAAATTAGCCAATTATTATTATTATTATTATTGGTTCGGAAACATTTAGATTTTTTAAATTAAAATATTGGTTTAATCATTGGCCTCAGCACGAGTAAGTCACCCAGGTAGGCCAACATTATTAGATTGTAAAAAGTAAAAATAAAATCACTGAAGAAGAAATTGGATTAAATCTAAATTAAATTTGCAACAGAACGACACAGAAAAACAAAAAGTTAACTGTCGCAGCTGGGAATCGGAACCAGGATCTCTGTCATATCGGACAACGCTTCAATCAATGGCCGAGTTGGTTGAAGCGTTGTCTCAGTAAGACAGAGAACCTGGGTTCAATTCAATTCAATTCAAATCAAAGCTCATCGTAGAAGTTTCTGGAAAACCTTATCCAAACCATGAAGTTAAACCATAGAAGTTGCTGAAAACTTATCCAAAGCACATTCCCCCTCAGCACAGGAACTCCTAGTGAGGAGGACTACGAATATAATTTCGATTTTATATATGTATGCACCTAACATGTTTCATATAAAAAAAATAATAAATATATAGTTACTAAATAACAAAAAAAATAACAATTTCCAGTTGCGACCGATAGATTTTTATTTTTATGTGTCTTATTGTGTTTCAAGTCTCATTTAAATGTATTTGTATTATCTTCTTATATGAAAATTTTGGGTTATTTGTAATCCGGGAATGTTTGTCTTTCTTTAAAAAAAAATTTCTTACTCATATTGTGTTAGAGATGATATTTTTTTAGTGCTCTATTCTTACGAGTAAATCAAAAACACATTCATACTGCTCAAAACAGAACTTAACAAAAAGATATGTTGTCATCAGATATAAAATAATGCATTTAAAAAAAAACTTTATTTTGTTTATTTGAGTACTTAAAATCGTTTTTTTTATTAAATGAATGACAAGCATTTTTACTGAAAAAGCTTTTATTATTATATTTACCTTTTTTTAAACTTTCGGAAGGTTTCAAGGGGTTTTAGCTTTCAGATGTGCCGACGTAACCTACAGCACTAAAGGCTGCTTCAAAAGCGTTTGTATATTAAAAATGTACACAAGTAGTTTATTTCTGGTTGTGGCAGGCTTGTTATGAAAGTTGTCGCGTGTGTTTAGGGGTAGCTTTAAATAAAGCAAATACCGTTGAAAGTGGGTTGCTAAAACCTGCTCTTGGAGGCTGTTTTAGAATAAACAAAGGGTTCTACTATTTTTTTGAGGTTGTGCTTTAAATACCTCTGACTAATTTGTTCGTGAACGTTGGGTCTCCGCTTCTGTTACGGTAAAAAATTAATCTAATCGGTTTAGAAAGAGAAAAATGCCACACCTCATATTCAAATCTAAAAGTTACACAGAAAAAATAAAATATACACTTCTATGAAACATGCATAGGTATGATGTTCATCTCCAGATATTTAGTAAGGAGTTCATTCGAAAACAAATAGAAAGTTAATTAATTCAAAAAAAGGTGAGGGTGATGTGTGACTAAATACGAATAAGGAGACCGCATTTCAATTCAAGCAAAACTTTATCAGGGGTGAAAGTTTTCCCTACGTGAGTTCCCTACTATTTATTCCATTATAGTTTGAAACAAGGACCGTATAACTGCATGCTCACATAAGAACTTCAAATCCTACCTAGTAGATTGTATGTAATTGTATCCACTGTAGTTCAACTCTGGTTTAAACCACTTTACATACGGATTCGCTAAACCTGGGGTAGATGATAATCGATGAGAGAAATGTGTTGTATGATCCGTAATCCCTAAGGCCAACACTATAGTGCTTCTTCAAAAGCGGATAAAACAAGATCCACCGTACGGAGATTTTGTTTATTTATTTCTATATTCGTACTTACGGTTTTCAGATTCCTAATATAAAACATACATAAGTAGAGTGTGAAATAATCGTTCGTTTATGTACGTTTATATTTAATATACAATAATAATAATTCGATAATTTGTCAAATCTCAAGGGCGCTTTACAATTCATTATGAAATTCTTAGGCTCTATCTTATTCTATTATTTACAATTTGATACAGAAACACACTTAACTGCAGGACACTTCCGATAAACATACTTTATTACAAAGCTCTTGCTTGGGGAAGATACGAATTTGCACGTGGAAGACTCATCTTTTCAAACAGTCGTATCCATAAGTTTAAAAAAAACCTTTCACCTTCGCCTTCACGGCTCGCGACATTGTAAATACCTAATTTTGTAAAAATATGGTATTTACAATGTCGCGATTTCATGTTTTATGACATTTCTGGTTTATTTCTAACAGTATGGAAGATCTACAGTCTCTCGTATCTAGGATGAACGAAGTATGTATGAAGAATGTGTTAATGATGAATGCAAGTAAGTCTGAAGTCATCGTATTTGAAAGAGAGAGTGCGACAACAATGTGCAACACAATTGTGAATGATGAATACTTGAAGCAGGTGGATGAGTTTGTGTATTTGGGAAGTATGTTCGCGAGAGATGGGAAGGCTGATAGAGATATTGAAAGAAGGGTAAATGCAGGTAACTGCACTAATGGAGGGCTGAGCGCCGTTGGCGCCAACAAAAAACTGTCCAAAGAAGCGAAGCTAGCCGTCCATAATGGAGTACTGGTACCTACCCTGATGTATGGCAGTGAGGCATGGAACTGACAGAGAAAGGATGAAAGTAGACTGAATGCTGTGGAAATGAGATCGCTGAGAGGTGAATGTGTGGTAAAACCATGTACGATCGTGTGAGAAACGTGGAGATTCGCAAAGAATGCAAGGCTGATGTAAGCGTGTTGAGTAAAATTAAGAAAGGGACGCTCAGATGGTTTGGGCATGTAGAGCGAATGAACGAGGAAAGGAGTGTAAGGAGAATATATGACGCAAATGTGAATGGTAGAAGAAGTCGAGGACGCCCAAGAAAGACATGGCACGACCAAGGGAATCAGATACTTGAGTCGAACCATGCCAAGAGTCAGAATAATAGAAGAGCATGTATAAGAGGATGTATGAATGTAAACGAAGCAAGGGGTATGTGCCAAGACCGAGTTGTTTGGCGGTCCGACCTCTATGCCTATCCCTGCGGGGAAACGGCGTGATGGTTAGTTAGTTAGTTAGTCACCAAATAGATGGAGATCTTTCCCTATTTTTTGAGGATTCCCGATTGATAAAATTGGGAAAGGGAAAGCAGAAGGGGAAGAGAAAGATTGTTGACAGTTATTAAACACACTAAAACCATGTTGCGCTATCTCTTTCTTCAACCAATGTGTTCTAATGACGTCACTGTATATGGCTAAAGAAGGAGGTTTTTCATGCATTTTTATTTATTTACTTTATACACTTTACAAATAAGACAAAAAAAGTCCTGATATATTACTTTTAAGCAGTTTGTCTAACGGGTTCTTTACATTTAAGATCTTATTAAAGTGAGTTAATAGTTACATTTTTATAATTATTAAAATAAAATTAAAAAATTTATAGAAAAAAGAGAAAAGAAAAATTATGAAAACATAAATAAAAATTTTAAAACATAAATAAGTCTTTAGAATAATAATATGTCATTGTAAGCTAATACGAAATAATTCTTTCCGTAAGCCAAGTCTCAAGTAAATTCATCAAGTGTTTGTTTTGGGCACAGTTTTAAAATTCATTAGGTAACATATTTAAACAACTGGGAATCATGTTCTCTGACCATATTTATTTGTATGCTTAGGTACAATTAGTCCTTCATTAAAGTTAAAACGAGTATTGTGGTTGTGTTCCAGCCTGTTTATATATAAAGGGTTATTTATGTGCTGAACTATAATTTTGCACCACACATAATTTTGTGCTCTCACTGAAAGAATTTTGAGACTTATAAAATTATGGAATATTATGTCTTTCTTTGTACAAATTTTTTTCAACTAATAATTTAACCAATGAATTTACGGTTATATAGCTAAAGAAGAAGGTAGCCTAACACGGCATAACACCTAAAAAAATTACTATAATACTTTTGGCCGTTCAAATGTCAAATCTTTTCATACTAAAACTATGTCAAAAATGTTTTGATTCTGAATTTGATCCTTCAACCTCTGCGTCCCTTTATTGTTCTTTTCTCTCACACTACGTTTTAAAAAATAAATAAGGAATAAAATTTAATGACACGCATATTAGAATTTGTGAGAGCCTTAACTTGATGTGGTTACTGAAACAATTAAAACAATAACCTCACATTTAAGTGAAGCCTTGCAAAAGTGTGACGAAACCCTCATTGCATAATTCCCTACGAACATTCAGTTTGAATACATTGTAGAGGTCTTATACATGTGCAGCCTAAAACGTTTCTTCTTCACTTTGAACAATCTCCGGTGATGATGCGGAGGCAGAATTTGTACCGTTAATATTTGAGTTGTGTCGACGGAGGTACGGGACAAAGGGACGCGATTAAGACCTCAAACCTCCCCTCAAACCCCACGAGAACTTAAATGCCCCTTCGGAGGAAAGCGCTAAAGGGTTTTAAAGATTTATGCCGAGGTGGCGCGATTGTAGCGCGAATCACCGAGTCGGAACTTTTCCGTGCTAATGTGCTGGCATTTTTAAAGGGAAATGGTTTAATGTTTTTCCTTTCAGTTATTAAGCGCTAAAATTCTATTTACACCGACTTCTACAGCGAAATAAATGGTAATGTGCTGCTTTGCATGCAAATGCAGATTTTTTGAAGTAAAACTTCTTTATGTACGCTTGACTTGGGGAGTAAGCTGGTGAATGCGTGACGAGAGCGTTACGAAAAGTGTGATCGGGCGAGGCGAACGGAAGTTGAGGGGGAGATATAAGTTAGTGAAGTTTTACTTCAGTCGTGTGGTCTAAAGCACACTCGTTTTTTTTTCTCTAAGGCACGATAAGGCTAATGGGACGATCGATCAGCTTTTTCAATAGGAATAAAGGTGAGGTAAAATGAATTTATTCAGTGAAGATAGGGACCACGGCCGGCATAGTCCAGCGGTAAGGCTTGCACATCGAAGGTCGCGGGATCGAGTCCCGGCGTGGCAAATAAATTTTATTTGATTAATTTGTGTTATTTTATATTCATTAAAAATAATATATAGTATATTTGCGGCACGTTCCAGAATGGAAGATACTCTCAGTATCGCCCTAGTGTAAGACCACCATTCAGAATTGAAACTTTGCTTGAAATGGCATTAGCCGTGTTTGTTGACCAGATCTGAATAGCTAGGTACATCCCCACCTTCCACTTTCCTATCTCCTTTCCCTCCCCACTACGTTCAGCTTCACAACATACCCCAATTGGGGATGCCATAGTCTCACTGGCTTCAGACGGGAGCAGTTTGGACTCTTGTGCGGTATTCACGTACGCAGTGTGTGCTTTACTACCAACTCAAACTACGTTCCAAGGATAACATGCTCACGAAAAGCGTAAAATCAGCTGGTTGGAAGGCCTTTCACCAACGCCATCTTTCTTGCCCACGTTCCACGGCGAACTGGACAGCTTAAATCGGCGTTGCGCGGTAACTTGATTGCAGTGTATTTGACAAGTGAATGTATAGATTGTAAATAGTCCAGATATCGTACGTGGATAGTGAAGTGTACGCTCTTTTGGTCACCATTTAGAATCGGAACAGTGCTAGTTAGTAATGATAAATTATCAGATCTGATAAATGGTGGACCTACTTACCAACCTTTTTCTACTCGTTTTCCCCCCCCACATTCTCATAATTTACCCCGAATGCGGATGCCATAGTTCCGCTAGCTTCGGGTAATATTAACTCTGAGGCGGTATCATATGAAAAAGCCAAAAATACTTACATTCGCCTTCCTTATATCACCACGAATGTAGGTAATAGGCATAATAATCGCTTGTAGATATGCATCTGTAAACCTTCGATTTTAGCGTAAAATGGTTTTTGTTTATTTTGCGAACATTTTTATGAGAAAGGAAATAAGTTATTCAAAGAAAACTATCAATGATATCAAATATAACGATTAAGTTTTCGATTTGCTTAGTTATTTAGTCATAATAACTCTACGCATTGCATTTGTAATGCACTTATTGGTGAAATAATGTACCATTTAATCCGAAGTACTTTTAATAAGCCGAATCAATGAACTACGAGTATTGGAAGCATTGTTCAAGGTACAACTACGCATTACAGCATCCCCCTGCATTATCCACATTGCAACTATACGGTACATCATTTGGCGACGTAGTATGGAGCAGTGCGTGCTCCCCACAAACTACTTGTGTCCTGTCTACGGGTTTATCTGTACATGTACCAATATCATCGCTTAAATCAAATTTTGAACCAGCGACCATCGGCTACCTACAGTCATGAGTATCAGGAGCGCATGTGATGGCGAGGGTCGGGTTTAATCAAGGCATGCTGTGAATCACACGCGGGGACAACATACGGTTGGACTAGGGTCTGCCAAGCATACCGGTGTGGGTAGGTTCGACATTATTATGTAATCAATTTGAATAAAAATAGGAAAACTTGTGTACATTGTTAATTAGATAAACTTTCGAATTTGCCAAAAAAACCTTTTGATTCACCTTTACTATAAAAGACAACTCTTTGACCACTGGGCGATGGAAAATACTGCATTCTAAATTTCTATTACGTAAAATGAAGGTTTGCTTTCGTCGTATAACATGTGGGCTATTTACAATATTTTCTGTCATTCTAAAAAATATTTTATCTGGAATCAAATTTTCATTTTGGTAACTGAAATTTTTAATGCAATATTTTCCAAAGCCAGAATGCAAATAGTTGATTTTATAGTAATTGAGGTGAATCAAAGCGTTTTTACTAAAAATATATTCGTATTAAGGGTGTCCAGCGATTTCAAAAGTTTAGCGTTAATTAGTGTTACAATTTGTTTATAAAAAGTTTTTAAACACATATTACTGTTTATTAAATTTTTTGTCAGATTTGGCGCACGAATAAAATGTATCTGCCACGTCATATAACGTGATCTGAGTACTTAATAAGTCAGGTACGCCTCTTACGTCATCACTCATTACATTACATATGTCTGGTAATGTTGTAGGTAGCTTGAAAATAAGACTTTTACAAGGAATACACCAGCCAAAGTACGTCTAATTTTAGTGCGTCTTGTATCGCCACAAATACATTTAATGGACCTAAAAATCGCTTGAGTCTCCAATTATAATATAATAAGTAGTATAAGTCGTTTTTTATTTATAAGAAAGCAAAAAAGTTAACCAAGGGAAAAAAATCACAAATAATCTTAGCCATTAAGTAGTAATTTTTTAAAGTTGTTTCTTAAATGCTTTCGTAATTTTTTAGTTAAAAAATATATTATTTAGCAGTTTTCGCTGATCTTATAATATAAAAATGAATCGCTAAATGTGTTGGTAAGCGCAAATCTCGAGATCAGCTGAACCGATTTCGCTAATTCTTTTTTAGAATATTCCTTGAAGTACGAGGATGGTTCTTACGGAGAGAAAAATTAACAGAATTGCGCAGAAAATTAGATAATAACAGAAAACATCGCACGTTTGACAGTTTGCGTGTTAGAGAATGACATTTTGCAAAACAATGAATGATTGTCTCAATCAGGAATCTATTTTTGAAAAATTTAAAAATTTATTTTAAGTAGGTACTCCCCTAATATTTTGAATCGAATTAAGAATTTCAGATATTTTATATAGGTACCTAAGTTAGGTACCAAATTTTATATTTTTGAAAAATGGAAATTTGAATAAAAATTGTAAAAGGTGGCACGCGGGCTGTTTAAAAACTGAATGTACTGGGATTGAATATATGGAATGCGGGTGGAGGGTTGGCGGGACGAGGGAGCGGGAAAGGGACCTGGGAGGGGGGATGGGAACCCGGGAGGGGGGTTCGCGGGACGGGGGAAGGGGGGGGAGTGGAGTGGGGAGAGGGAAGGTGGAGGTGACGAAGTGGGAACGCGAGAGGGGAAGAGGACGCAGGAGAAGAAGGGAGGCGGAAGGGGAACGGGACGAATGGGAAAAGACACTCAGGGAGAAACAATTTCTTTATTAAATGGCTTAGCAATGCATGCCGGGACCATATGGAAAGCAGGAGGAAGGTTGGCGGGACGAGGAAGCGGGAAAGAGGGAAGGCGGAGAAGGTGGAAAGGGAACGCGGGAGGGGGGAGGGGGACCTGAGTGGGGGGAGGGGAACTCGGGAGGGAGGTTCGCGGGACAGGGGAAAGGGTGGGGGAGTGGAGTGGGGAGAGGGAAGGTGGAGGTGACGGAGTGGAAACGCGAGAAGGGAAGAGGACGCAGGAGAAGAAGGGGAGGCGGAAGGGGAACGGAACGAATGGGAAAGGACACTCAGGGAGAAACCATTTATTTATTAAATGGCATAGCAACGCATGCCGGGACCAGCTAGTATTTTAATAAAAATATTTGTCAATTTTATTTTTATTCTGCTCAAGAGAACGGGAGGAAATGCTTCAATTCAACCAAAGCGTATTTTTGGTATTAATATTCATAATTGAAACCGATTTGTAGAAAAAATTTCCAAAAGTTGATTTTACTGATAATTTGTGTTAAGTCCTTAAAATAAAGCACCATAGAATTATTCCGATGATAAATTGAAATATTAATCGTAACGGTTTTTATTTTATAGCTGTATCACACCCCTGACCAGAAAACATGTCGCAACATGTATTGGATTTTGAGCGCGTCCGGGGAATATGTAATGCCGATAGATAACTACACGGAATGATATTATTGGTGATTTAATGTGATTTTATTCACATTTCCCGAATCCCTGTTAACAACACGGAACACTCTGTATATCAAAATAAATTGAATTCGGTTACTCGGTGATTTATTAACTCGATTTAGTTTTCTTTGATGGCGTTCGTAATAGTTTTCATATTGTGTATTTTGTGAATTGACCATAAGGTTTAATGTTATACAGTTTGCATGTACAACTAACTTGATTGACAGATACTCTCAGTATCACCCTGATGAAAGTCTGGACTACAGCGTGCTTTTTATTTTTATTTATTATATTTATTTTTTATTATTATGTCGTGTACCTCGGGGAGAAGTACCCACATTCTGCACCAAGACTAGCTGGTGAAATCTCTCTACACCAAGGTCGTGGGTTCCTAAAGGGGCCAAGGGGAATACATAAAATATGCCAATTCTGCACGTGCCTCGTCAGGGAAATAAAAGGCTGTCTGATGTAAACATTACTTGTATTGTCGGTAGCTCACAATTACAACCAAGGGTACACCCTCCACACAGCATCCACAAAGTTGGGGATTTTTTTTCTTCAGGGCCTCCTGTGTGGAGATAATGAAAAAAAATATAATCAGTTGTAATTAATGTATTGAAAAAGTTTCTAAGTGATGCCATCGCATGTCAGCAGGGAAAGTGCTCCTATCGATGACCGACAGGGGTACCCGAATAGTCGGGCAAGCTCTGGCGAGCGAGTCCAGCAGATTCAATTAGCCACTATAGTAGACAGGTCGTGTGACTTGCAGCATTATTATTGTAAACAATAAACCAGTTTGTTATCTAGAACCTAAAGTTATAGTGAAGTCCCCCACAGAACTAATAATGTTGAATATAAAGAATACCCAATATAACATCAGTTCTTCAACTAAGCTACATTTTGATTCTTTGTAATCACGATAATGACCTGTGGTTGTCGATGTCGTATTTGAATAATTAATGACCCACGGAAATATTTTTTTGTTTGTCTCCACATAGATACAACCCCTTTCAACTATTCTATCGTTTCAGGTCATTACATGGTATTAAGTTAGTTGAGGATCATAATAATATGGTCGATATTATATGGGTAATAAATTGAACGACCCAAATAAATAAAGGCAGAATAACAATGTTTTCGGAAAGCGAAACAGTTATTACGCATTTTAATGCAATTCACAACTTAGTGTAAAATTCGAGATCAGGCCACCAACAATAAAGTAGACGGTGATGAGATGACTGATGAGGTTTTAATTTCCGTTTAACACCAGTCAAAATACGAGTATTTATTTATTTGTTTGTTTACGCCTTGATGGCTTTTATATATAAAATAAATTGTACAGGAGCATTATAACAAGTATGCAGTATCATAAGTATATAGTACATAAAATGATAAACAGAGCTAGAAAGATATAAGTAGGCTTAACATAAGTAGGTATCAATATTCGAGTAATTGTTTACAAAGGAGTTCAACCAGTGGATTCGTATTTGGGCTCACGCTACATTATATTCAATAATTATTGTCACAATATTACACAAAATGTGATTCCAAATATACTCGAAGCATACCGGTATTGCAGTGGTGTAAAACATTTTTAACGATTAATATAAAAGTAGGTAATTTTCTTGTAATTAATTATTTTTATTTATTTATTTTTTTAATTATTATTTTTTTTGCTATCATAAATGTACGTATGTTTGTTATTATTATGAAAAAAAAAGAAAAGGTACACAGTAATTACATATGTAAATAAGTAAGTAGTTACTATGAATGTAGTTATCATGAATGTAGTTACAGAGCAGTGGGTATTAAGTTTGTTACTGTTAACAATGTGAAACATTTAAGGATTTTTACGTTAGTTTGTTATTATCAGGAAAAAAATAAAATAAAAGGTACACAGCAATTACTTATATGTATTAAGAAGTAAGCAGATACTATGAAAGTAGTTACAGAGCAATGGGTATTAAATTTGTTAATTTTAACAATCTGGAACATTTAAGGATTTTTGCATCTGCATACATATACGCTTTTTGAAGGAAGCGATGTTTGTATAAAGTCGGGTCCAAAGCTCGTCATTTGTCTCAATTTGTCTTGATAAAATCATTGACAGTCCCACAACAAGTCAATGATTTTATCAAGTTTGTCAATGTTTCGAGTTTAGTTGTGCTTCCCGTGTTCGACGGAAAACATTCCCAAAACACTTCATCCCGGGTGAAGCGGGAAGGCAGGCGGGGGGTATAATTCATTTAATTGACAGGAGTCGCGCGGTGTGGTCGTATTTATGGAAGAACAAACCGAACGACTTTTTGAGGTTATGTGTAATGTATAATGAGCGAGCTTAAATATTCATGAGTTTAAAATATTATTATACTTACGTATAATATTATAATAAATATATTTGATAATATAATTATAATATAGTAACAAATATTAACATACTTATTCGGTATCGAGAAACGCCTGAAATATTCTCCGCGC
Organism: Limnephilus marmoratus; assembly: GCA_917880885.1. Classification (NCBI taxonomy): domain Eukaryota; kingdom Metazoa; phylum Arthropoda; class Insecta; order Trichoptera; family Limnephilidae; genus Limnephilus; species Limnephilus marmoratus. The sequence continues at coordinate 8,952,003 of OU862918.1, forward strand.
CGCGCGGGAACGTCATGTCTTTGTACAGTAATATACAGTGCCCTTGAAATGATTTTACACAAAAACGTAAATTTCATAAACAGCCATACATTGTTATCATGTACTTTATTATTATGTTATGTAGGTACTACTTGTCAAATTGTGTTCACCATGCCAACTTGAATAATCAGGAAAGATTTCTGACTAATATCGATTATGGCACGACCTAAAGTTACGAATTTAGAGTGCGTAAATATTTACGTCAAAAACAGAATAATTATAAATATTTGATATTATATTATAATTTTATTATCAAATATATTTATTATAATATTATACGTAGTATAATAATATTTTAAACTCGTGAATATGCCCGCTCATTGCACATTAAATGCACATAACCACAAAAGGCGGCCGTTCCATTAATTCTCCCCACACGACCGCATTGCGCGGCATCTGTCAAAAAATGAATCCCCCCCCCCCGCCTGCCTTCCCGCTTCACCCGGGATGGAGTGTTTGGGAAATGTTTTCCGTCGAACATGGAAAGCACAACTAAACTCGAAACAACAAAAGTTGAGAATATTTATTGACAAACTTGATAAATTCATTGACTTGTTGTGACAAATGACGAGCTCTGGACCCCGCTTAAAAATTATTATTATCAATGCATTATTATTATTCAAGAAAAAACATCCTTTGAAATCGTGTTTCATTTTATTTTGAGAAGTTAAAGCTAAATTCGTAGAAAATTAAATTCTTTAGAAAATCGGGGTTCGGGGTTCGTAAGTAGATTTTGAACTTGAAAGCAGTTTTTACAAGCCTGAAACTTAATTTTTTTCTAAGCTTGTAAAAGGGTTAAAATTAATCAATTAAAAATAGTCGATTATTTCAAATGCAAATATCTGTTGTAATCGGAGTTTTTAATTTAAGCATATAATTCTAAACGATCTATTTTTCAAACCAAAAATGCACGATTTTTCACTACTTAGGTGATAAACGGTGGTTTATTAAAATTCTGTTAAAATTCCGTTATTTCCTACCCCAGTAAGTAGTTCTGTGAACAATTAGTGGACCTCGCATCCGATGAAGTATGTTTTTAATTTTCTCTTATTTAATAAATAAAAACCTAAATTTCCTCTGAAATCGAGCGATCTGTAAGTAAGTTCTGGAAATCTTACCCACTTAACCATAAACTATCTGTTTTATGAAACTTTTTTCAAACAAGAAATTATACAATTTGTCTAAAGAAAAGTCACTAACCCAATAACAATTCTCTTTTCAAACTTGCTTTAGGTGGAAAATAAAATGGATTCAGCAGATTTTTGATACATATCCAATACAGAACGTAAAATAACAATTACAGCAGATGAAATCAGTTAATAACTCTAGTAATTTTTTTTTAGATATATGTTAATAGAAGTAACTCTTGCAAAATGACAGATATTAGATAAAAATTTGCATTTTCCTAGTCTGAAGGCAATATTACAGTTCTAGCTAGATGTATTCATCTTTTCATAGACATAACTTAAATTGACTACACCGTATCTTTACTATAATACTATCTCCCTCAGCGTGGTACATCTTCCGAGTATATGCAGCATGTTGAATGATTGAAATTCCTTAGTGCACGCGTACGTACAGTGTACAACACACTTCATGTTCTGCCAGGAATTCGCATTACCGCCGCACAGCCATGGTATCCTGGTATCCGTGGTCACATTATCGTCCGCAGGTCGGCCCGGAATGCATAAAGCAAGGGGGTAAGGTTATTGATGGCGCAGTCGTTTGCCGCCTAACGCCACCCATAATACAGCCAGATTATCCGAATTTCATCGACCGCTTCTCTTATATTGTCTCCTGGGAGAAGAAAGGCGCTAGCATAGGCAAATTTGGGTAGTAAATTGACTGAAAATGCCGAATTTCACAGATAACAAACATCAAAAGGGAGAAAGAACTATTGATCTAACTAATCAAAGAGTTTCAGCATTGCTAAAAACACGAACCACATTGAATAAATACTTCGTTTTCCTTTCGACTCACAACTGCACATACGAGTATGAACTGGAATGGAAGTGTGCACTGTGCATGTCCGTTTGTCCCAAGTAAGTAATATTTTCCCCACCTCTGGTAAAAATGATAATAAAACGATGAAAAAGTGCTTCACAGATAAAACAAAAGCTTTCTATTTCGCGATTGAAGGAAGATATAAACGGAAAGAAGTATGTTGTGGGCCCGTTCCGAAGCTCAAAATTCCCGTTCGAAATTGATCAAACTACTCGATACCTACTCGTACCTACATTCTTTTTTAAGCTGGAAATAAATTTATTTTACTTATTTTGGATCCAGGAGCCGAAAAAATAGTCCCAAGCGATGTTTATTTTTTTCATTAACTGCACACATTAGGCCTTGCGTCAAAAAAATCCTTCAGGGCCTGTATCAACTTTGGGGATGTTGTGTGGAAGGTATTTGTACTGGTCTCATTAGTGTTCAACATTATTTCATCACATGCGCCCTTGCTTGGAGTATTGACGCACACATTGAACAGGATATCGCATTTTTGTATAATAATTACCTGCGAAATCACATATTGGGATGTATTTTGTAATTTGATTAAAAAACTACCATAGTTAGATAAAACCACCTTAGAGATATAATTTGTTTAATTTCATGATATTCAGAAGCTCGTAATTTTTGTTATAACATTAAAAATATAACCTTTTTTTAATGTTTAAATTGCTGTGAATCTTTAGCTACTGCCAACTCAGAATGAAACCAACTCAGAACCACCTCAGAAAGGCCATTCAAAGTTATGAAAAAAATAATTTTTAAATAGCCGGTAACCCTCACCTAATTTAACCTATTTAACCATTTTTTTATCATCTCTCTTAATGACCTTACTTTCAAAGCAAATAAACGTTGGTGCGGATTCATAGACCGCACGCGTATGATGAAAGGTTAAATAAAATCTGTTCAGTGACTATAACCCAAAACTACAAATCACACTGTATAAATAAATCCTTAATCTTTAACGTTATTCCATTTCATTTCTTGTAGAAAGTCACCTCTGAATAAATAAATAAAATGATCACAGTACAGCGAAAACTGCGAAATGAAAGTTCCGAAATAATGGACCATAATTTCGTGGCAGTGTTTTTTGTCAAAAATGGCTTGTACAGAAATAACCGTGAAACCCATTTCAATAATGCTCCGGTTTCGAACATAAAAGCCGGCAGATTTCAGTCATTATTCTCTTTTTCGAGCGGCAATATATTAAGCTCTCCTAGTCATACCAATATTCCCATACAATGGATCTGTCGGCGTATAAATCCTGGACACCCACTGCGCGCCTTCGAGGGCTCGATTAAATCAGTCGATAAAATTAACATCAGAGTAAAAAGGCTAAATCATTCAATTAAATGTCAATTTATTATCCTAACTGTTTGCTTGCGAAGTGTCAGTTTGCTTCATCAGATCTTAGGTTGTGAATAGTCAGGGTTTAGTCTATTCCCATTTGATAATATTTTTCTCCTCATTCCACTGCTCTCCTGATAGATCCCAGATGGACAATCCAAAAATCTTACTACATAAAAGACTCCTTACGCCTTTTAAAGGAAAGATTATGCGAAGGACATATCTTTTATATTAAAGAAACGCCTTGACAAAGGCGTAATTACACTTGTCTGTTGTGTCGTGTCGCGTCAGAACGGTATCGGTTTCATACGTTTGGTATGGTGACGTTTATATTAGTTTGTCGAGTCGTGACGTGACGCGTCAGTCTATCGTGTCGACAAATGTAATTGTAATTCCGCCTTAAAGCCCGTTTTCAATGATCTTAGCTATGAAATAGAAAATATGATTATGTTTCATCATGTAGGAAATCTCACGATCGGTGACCTCTGACATCAGTAGAGATTTTTGTCTAAAAGTTTAAGGTTTTTTTATTTTTTATTTTTTTATTTATTTTTTTTTTTAAAGAAAGACCAACATTCCCGGGTTACGAATAACCCAACAATGTTTGAAAATCTCCTACTACCATCACAGAAAGCTGAAAATGTTGCTTGTGTTGTGATGGAGGACTTAGCCAGTCGAGGAATCGAACGCGCGACGATCGGGTGGGACCCAAGCGCTATGCCCACTCAACCACTGACCGGTCTTAATATATAAGGGAACGTACCCAAACTACGTGACCAACTTTTTGCAATTTTTAACCCCCCCCCCCCCCCCCCCCGGTGACCAAAATCCTAAGGAACCCGCCGCTCATTTGTATGGAGCGTGACCTTTTGAAGACCCCCCCCCCCCCTAAAAGTGTCACGTAGTATGGGTACGTTCCCTAAGGTAAAACGCACCCGTTAAAATAATTTTTTATGACGAGATTTTTACTTATTTATTTTATATATTTCGATGGTTTTGTGTATCCTATTAAATTTTAGCCTGTTGATATGATTATTCGTATCTTGATTGAATTTTTGAATTGAAACTTTAACATCGTTGAGATTTGAAACTAAAATTAAACGAAGCATAGCGATACTATCGGTCTTCTCTTTGTGCGGTGCTTCTTAGCCTCCCCACTCTTGTCTACTTTAGTTTTCTGAAGGTTTCACTTCTACCGCGTGTGAATTGCACACTCTGATTTTTTTAATTGGTATAGTTTTTATGGTTTCCGGCAACGTATTATAATATTTCATGATAAATTATTTTGCGTTTTAACTTTGACCGTTTTTGGAAGTCTGATTTCATCGCAGGTCCGTGTGTTTTTTCTACGAAAATCCTTCTTGTATATGATTTTGCTTGTAAAACATTTTGTAAATAGGTTTTTATTTTTTTCAGTATAAATAGAATCACGTTGAAAGTTAATTTAGTTCCTTTAAAATTTTAGTTAAATATGAAAATCTATTTTGCCTAGTTATTATTCTCAATGCCCCCATCTTGGAGAATTTCCATCATATTTTTTTCTCCATCGTTACACAGGAAGAGAATCGATGAGCAGTAGTTAAAATGTGCAGAAATATTGGGGTTGTATGAAGTAATTACGAAACATAAGTGAAGCCGCGTAAAAATTCCCGTTTTTTGAAAACGAGTGGAGGAGTAGGTAAACGGAAAAAATGCAACTGGATCAAAAACTTATCATTAATTAGCCATTTGATTTTACTCGGGATGTTTTAGGGCATTAGCTTTAGCAACCCTTCAACGGAAAATGGCGTAATGTATTGAAATTTACGGCTTCGCATGTTGTAACGTTAATCGGCTATTGCCAACCCCCTCCCCCCGACCAAACTTGAATGAATGGTTTGAGTCCAATAAATTTAGCCAATAATGCGCGGTGAATTTAGTTTCGCAGACAACTTTTCAATAGACATTGAAATCTATCCACAGAAATAATAATGGTATGAAGTCCAATAAATTGTATTATTCAATCACGGCTTTCAAAACTTTATCCGTTTTAATAGCTTACTAGGTCGGCAACGCTTTTCATAGGTAGGTATTATAATAATCGAATTATTATACTAACGCTTAGGTATTATAGTAACGCTTTTCATAGGTATTATAGTAATCGATTTATTATAGTAACGCTTAGGTATTGTATTATAGTGACGCTTTTTATAGGTATTATAGTAATCGATTTATCGTAAAAAATAAATAATTTGCCAATACAATTGGTTATGGCATCAATGCCACAGCTTTTTTTTGGAATTTCAGTGAATACAACCATTTTTTAAATACACCGATTTGAATTTCCACATGCTTTTCTTGAACGAATGAAACCCACTTTCCGACATCCGATCCAGCCGAAACTCGGCAAATAGTATCGTTATTGACGACAATGCACTCTATTAACTTTTGGAGGCACTCACGCACACACGCGCACACATGCATATCTCTGAAATTACTAGTCGGCCAAAGGGATGGCCCGAAAATTAAAAATAGATTTTTATATATCATTAAAAAAACTTTAATTATGGGTTGTTTTTTTTTATAGTGACGTTATTTCCATCGTCACCGTATCATCATTATTTCTACGTCATGAGCTGCGGAGCTGTGAAATATCCCTTTAAAGTTAATAAACTTTTCCACAATGTAACTTTATATACGCAATATGGACATGTTGAAATGAAATGATGATATTTCTCATTGTTCTTTTTTATTATTTATTGTTGTGATACACAAAATAATTGTATGTTATTTTTAAGTTTAAAACTACTATTATGTAATGATATTATTTTTCTTACTTTTGTACTCTATTATATGTTTATTTATAAAAGGCAGTATAGCCGTTTATCAGTTGAGAGTAGAGATGTCAGGATTTCCACTAAAGAACACCAAGGAGTTTGTCTACCTCGGCAGCAAAATAACATGGGACGGTCGGTCTAAGAGCGAGGTCGGCAGCCGTATACACCAGGCTAGGCTTGCATTCAATAAAAGGTCGAAAATAATAGAATCGAATAATATAAACCTGAAACTGAGAATACTCCTCATCAAGACCTATGCATGGAGTATCTTGATGTACGGCTGCGAAACTGCTGGCTTGATGCCTATCCGAAAGAGATAAACGGAGACTAGAGGCTTTTGAGATGTGGTCCTATAGAAGACTACTAGGAATTTCCTGGAGAGACCACATTACAAATGAGAAGGTTCTCCAAAGAATCGAAGGAGGAAGGCACCTGCTCAGGACCTTGTCCGAAAGGCGCGCAAGATGGATCGGCCATGCAATAAGACAAGAAGGCCTCTTGCATGCCATAATGGAGGGTATGACCGAGGGGACAAACGCTAGGGGACGCCCACGCCGAGAGTACCTGGAGGACCTGCTGGTGGACGTGCGCTGCTTATTATATGCAGACTTCAAAAGAGCCGCACAAGACAGGGAAGAGTGGAAGAAACGAATAGATGAAATTGCTGCAAACCAATCCCAGGATTGAAACCAGAGAGAGAGAGCCGTTTATGTATTTAAAAAAAAAAGCCATTGATGTGTGATTTATGTGGGTGCGGATGTCGAAGGACTTTGAATTTTTTTTATGTGTTTTGAAATGTATGAAAGACCACTGCACAATTAAAAATGAATGCACATAAAGGAATGATGGGAGAAAAAGGACTTTTTGCGCTGCACTTCTCTTCTATCTCGACTAGGTGCATTCAGGCACAGTCGTAAGACTATCAGTCGCGGTACTTTACTGTAGTTTGCGGATGCGGGGTGCAGAATATTACATGTTCACGCGGCGAGTTTCGATTGGAGACTGATTGTTATGGTAACGTTAAAATGATAGGTATAGAGGGATGGGTAGGAAAAGGAACATGGTAGGGATGGATAGGAAAGGAATATGTGACAATCAAGCTAAAAGCCTAGGGTCTACGATATATTTAGATGTAAGTAGGTAAAGCCCAACCAGACATCATACTGTTTTTTCACAATTATTTTAGATTTTTCAATTTGACCCATATTTATGATAAAAAATATAAGAAAATATTTAGGCTACATCATTTACTCGTACTTCATCTCTAAACATTTTTTTTTGTAAAGAGTAATAATTTTTTACCCTGCGAAAAACGAACTCAGTTTGCCCGACTGCTAGCGGATCTGTGCACTCACATTGCGTTCCGTACTACGTTCCCTATTTTACCTTTTTCTTGGTTGTGTTTGTGTTAGTTAGGTAAGTACGCAACGTAATAATTTTCTTCTTTAAAGCATCAATATCTGACGTAAGCACCATATTGAGGTAATCCCCATGTGATTACGAGGGTGGGTTTATGATTTTTAAGCAGAATAATGGCTTTCACGAACAGTCAAGGTTGTCCACAAAAGCTTTACGGCGTTCAATAGCGCTATTTATACAAGGCTGAACGTTTGGATTAAGCGGTCCCCGAATGTATTATGTCATGTGGATCCGACCTTCGACGTGTCTTATAAAGTTAGGCCATTCTAGCAGGCTCAGAAAGCTATCAGCGAGGGCAAAGAGGCAAAAAGAAAACTCGTTACTTCAGTCGTTACAATGGCTTCCCATTATCTTTTGACTAAAATCAAGTTAATTTTTAATAAAATTCTTCAAATTGTACGAAGTTTGTTATGATTATTGTTAAAGTTTTATTCATCAGGCATTCAACGTGTGGACTGAATTAAAATAACTGTTCAAATAACCGGTACCCGACAGTTGATCCCCTAATAGTTGGCCCCCAAAATTACTAGCAGTTAAAAATCCTTTCTGCAGGTTTTTACTGCTAGGCCCTGTGAGCGGCTTTTAGTTCGGCTTCACCCGGTTTGATTGTTTGTGACATTTTATAAATCCGATAGGAACTGGTTCCAAAAATAGCCAGTTTCTCGGATCCACTGTGATCCAGTGACAACTAGCCACCGTCGGTGACTCACCGAGATAAAATAATAGTGACAAAGTAAGAGTGCCAAAGAAACCGTGACAAAGTAACCGAGACACGCAATGAGGTTATGTGTAATTTATAACAACTTCGTCAAGTATTGCCGTCAATCTTCCAAATCCGGAAGGATACATATCTACTTAAAATATATAGATTTATAGCAGTTATACCTAAGGGGAAACATTCACGTGCGAGCTGCTGACGGAAGTAGTGACATCTTGTGTCGAAACCTTGAATTTGAAACCGTATTATAACAGTAGCTCGGAAGATTCTAATTTTTTTGTTAAACGAAGCTACATTTATTTATTTTGAACGAATTTAGACTCCAGTGTCTCTGCATACGTTGTTAGAAAGCAGTATGCAAGTGCTTAGCAGGAAAATTCCACGTACACTGATGTTATTTGAGGCGCACTCGTGGCTGAAATTTAACCACACAGATGCTAGGTTATTAATACGGTTTGATTGATGATGATTTTTTGTGCATAATTTATTAATTTAAAACCTAAAGTCGACTTCAAAAAATCTTTAATAAGAAGATGATATGGATATCAAATGAATTTATTCACAGTGTCGATTTTTTGTACTGATGTGCTTGTATACACAGCATAGAGATAAGTATGAGTAGTTTTATCCTTGATGCATTTGAATGAAAATATGAAAGTAGTAGTTATACCGTATTTTTCCTTAACCGAAAGTCCATTCTATATAAAAATGCCAGGGTTCAACTGCTCGGGGATCAACTCTCATGGAATCCAAATAAACATCACACCGCACGCCGTTTCCCTGCAGGGTTTGGCATGTATGATTATAAGTTGGTTTGTATTGTTTTAACTATGTTATACCGACAATATATAAAAAAAACTCCTACCATAATATGAAGCAATAATGATGTTTGTGCCATAGTGAAGGATTTGAAAGGAATTGATTCCACGACGCCTGGTTGGCAATTCGACGCATCTGTAATCATCATCATCACTATTGGCTCTACAACCCCTGGTGGGTCTTGGCCTTCTCAAGAGTCTTCCTCTACTCATTTCAGTTTTGTGCCAGCTCTCTCCAGTTTAGAAGCTCCAAGATAGATATGTCTTTGAGGACGTTGTCGCTCCATCTTAGTCTTGGTCTTCCCAGGCTCCTTCGCCCTATCGGTCTTGAGTTCAGCAGGGACTTTGGTGCTTGATGCTCAGTCATTCTCTCCACATGACCCAGCCACCGAAGTCTTCTGTAAACGCATCTGTAATAATAATAATAATATATATCTTTATTGAATGAAATTTGCAAGATTATAACTAAAAAGCACATATTCAGTGTTATGTTTACAGTGGTTTAAAATTACATAAGTACAAAAGGATATCAACACAAAAAAAATATAAATATGAACAGTAGATAAATAAAAAATAGAAAATAGTTACAAATTTTGGTTTTCAAGTAATCTGCCTCACTAGGCTAGCCTGTGTTGAGGCAGAAATTTTTAAATCAATTTATAAGACTTATAGACATACCTACACTTTTATTAAAAAAGTAATCACATAATAGATTGGTTACATTAATAATAATTTTAAATAAAAACAACCAATATATTGCTTGTATATTTCCACTGTATAATACCAAATCATTAATAATTTCGAATTTGGGTGAGTGTATCGGTAAAGGCCCTATCATCATTTTTGATCCAAATTTTTATGTTATTTTTGAAAATTTTTTGGGAATCACATTTTTTTATTCTATCTGGAAGAATGTTGTAAAGTCTTGTTGCAAGGTATCTGAAATTTCGTTGACCAAAAGTAGTATGCGTTTTGGGGATTTGTAGTAAGTCTTTTTCGAGTACAGCGAGTATTTAATCTTTTTTCATAGTATTTATGTATATTTGTGTACAGATGAGTAAGGATTGTTTTTGCATATATCTGCTGAACGTCAAACACATTCATAATATTGAAGATTAAGTTCGAGTCTGTAATTAGAGGTAGTCTAAGAATCAATTTTATAATAGTTTTCTGTGCCTTTATGATTGGGTCTAGTGCTGATGCAGTACCGCCTCCCCATGCAATGATACCATACTCAATAATAGATTGACAGACTGCAAAATAAATCATTTTCAAGTGTTGTAAGTCGAGAAAGTTTCTTATCGTTCTGAAAAAGTACATGGTTTTTCTTATTTTGTTTGCAATTATTTGAGTGTGAATATTCCATTTGAGATATGGATCAATTGTGAGGCCGAGATACTTCATCTATGTAGTGCGCTCAATGTAGGGACACTGACAAGATTCATCGGAATTAAAACATTTGTGTATTCTAATGGAGGCATCATCATGAGGCTGACCTGTTATATTTATGCTTGATGTGACATATTTAGTTTTCTCGGTGTTCAAAGTGAACGTATTTGTATCTAACCACTTCTTTACAATGTTTATATCCGTTTCAGCTTTTTTGTAGACATCTACCCAAGTGTCAGCTTCAAACAGTAAAACAGTGTCATCGGCAAAACTAACTATTTTTCCCGGAATATTAATGTTACATAAGTCATTGATATATAAAAGGAACATGGTCTTGTTTCTCCTGATCGTAATATATATATCGAAGATTCCGGCTTCTTCATTCATCCACTTACTCGTTATAATATATTCTCTTGACAGTCCCTTGACGATAATTCAAGAATATTTACAAGTTGGTTATCCCGTGAAATTAATTACCACATCAAATTGAATAACTGTTAACTTCATAACCTAATCCACGAGTTTAAACAAAGGCCGTCATAGTTCCTACAGCAACCCAGTCACTCTATACCAGCGTTGAATATAAATGAATTCATTACGGTATCATGTTGAGTCCTCCTTAAGAGGTGTCTGGAGATTACTGTTTATTAAAGCGAATGTAAAGCAGAACCATTATTTATTTAAGGGAAGTTTTGAGGAAGGGGTGACGGAATTAAAAGCAGAAATTACTTTTATTTTACCCTGGTAATGACTCAACCAACACCTCCGAACGGTTTTTCTAAACGAATATGTAAATTTCGTTTGATTATTTATAGTGCTTTAACATTTGTAAGGTTTAAAAGCTTTTTAAATAGAAAATGGGTTTTTTCGTTTCTACTGTAGAAATGAATTATATGACTTAAAAAGATCAATTTTCTTAAACAAATGCCGGACCAACTTGATGAAGGTTTCAACATCAATTTACTTTTCGCCTCTTGTAATAATTGTTTAGCTTTACATACACAAATGTTTAATGGAAGAGCTTAAAGAGTTTGGATTTTATGATAATAGAAGAGTATTAATAGGCCAAATTTAAGAATTCGGCTAAGACTTCGCAATCCTCGTACTCAAAGTTTCGCAATCCTCGTACTTAAAGTTTCTTAAAAAGCTACTTTTGTAAACGAACCGAAATCAAGCAAGTAGTCATTAATGCCAAAGGATGGAGCCACTTACGTTAAAAAATCGCATGAGGACCTGCCGCTGGTAGGTATAAGTACTACGGATTTGTAATTTTGAGTATCTCTCCGGATATGGAGAGATTGACGGTAATCTGATTATTATTGTAACTGGATCACTATTACATATTTTTGAAACCAGTTCCTATCGGATTTAAAAAATGGCCACCAACACTCAAACTGGGCGAAGCCGAATCAAAAGCCGCCCGCAGGGCCTAGTAGCAAAAACCTGCGGAACGGTTTGTTATCTACTAGTTATAATTATTACGTAATGTTGTGTTTTGTAGATTAGTCATTGTTAAAAAATATTTAAAAACATTTTCATTTTATTTTTCAGTGTTGGCCGGAGTACAGTCAACCCCTTGACAGAGTTGGACGGACCTTAGAACCTAAGAAAAGAGTTGGACTGCCTCCAACTCCACAGCAAGATCAAGTAAGTTACATATTGATATATTTTTTAAATACGTATCTTAAACGTGAACCGGCACAAAAGACATTTTGGTCAAATCATTATCACGACCATACTCAATACAGGAACATTTTCTGCAAATCGTTACTAGAAACTTGAAGCAAGAACATGTTTGAACCCTTTAAAAACTAGAGATGCACGAATAGTGAATTTGTCGACTACCGAATATTCGGCTAGGCTCTCGGCCGAATATTATTCGATGACCATTGTCACTGGATGAAGCGAATTCGCAAAATAGCTTACTGTACAAAGGGATTAAGTTTTATAACACGCTATCAGAAACTTTAAAGTCCGCACCGATTGGAAGGTTCAAGAAGTATTGTAGGAGTACATCAAATTGGAAAAATATAGTATGTATTGTTATAAATAGTTAGCAATTTGTAAACTTTAATGTACAAATTAGCAAAATATTTTTTTTTATTAAAAAAAATATATATAAAAAATTCCGTAAAGAGAAAATTAAATTCAAAAATATACCATTGGCCTTGGATAATATGTAAATATACTTTAACATTTCCTTCCCTTAGTTTAACGTTTGCCCTGTCTTAGAAATGATTTTTCCAAAATTAGTAAACAGATAAAAAGGAAAACCTATTTAAGACATCTGTGATAGTCCTGGGTCGATCGATCATTTTACACGACCCGGGTCGCTCACGACACACTGGCGTCACGAGCGGGTCGCGAAGACCCGCTCTTTTCGCGACACAAAATACCAAACTCAATAATCGAGTTTCTCGCGCCAGTCGCCGCCCAGACCCATAAATATACAAACCATCCACCCAGACCGGTCAAGTCATAAGCGACCCGAAAACCCACAATAAAACAATAAAATAGCTTTTAAAGTTGGCCAAAAAGGCCACACCAATAAAGTTACAACTCAAACCTTGGGGATTAACAAAAATTGCGAATTTTATGATTATATAGTTCCTCTTAGGTTGAGTTATAAAACGCTGATAGTAAAAACTTGACATTTTTGGGAACTTACTTGAAGTAACCGTGGGATAATTTTATTTGAAAAAAAGAAACTAGGTGTAACTAAAATAACATGAATATTACGAATAATTGTTTTACTTACTAAATAGAAAAAATCGCATTCTAGAACGAACAAATACCAAGATACGCTCTAATTAAAAACGACTGTTGAATATTCAAAAATCGAATATACTAAACAATCCCGCGATGACGTGACACACGGGCATAAAGCAGGATACTGTTACGTCACGGACATGTGTGTTGATCGGCAAGCGGCGACCGAATGGTCCGAATGTGCCGCAGTTCGCAGTTCTCGCTGTCTCGCCACTCGCCACATGGGCGGCATGGGCAACCGGCGACCGGTCGTGAGAGTGTCGTGAATCTTGGGGTGCGGGAATGTGTTGTAGTTCACGGGTCTTGAGACCCGGGTGCTGACGAATAAATAACCCACTCGATCTTTGGCGGCTCGTGAGCGGGTTTCGACGATCAGGTCATTCACGATCGACCCAGGACTAATCTGTGAGCTGAAATTCAACAAAATTTGTTTGTCAAAAGGTTTTCCACAAAAAGATTTCAATGAAAGTTTTCTAATGGCTAACAAAAAAGGTACAATCATTATTTTTTTTTGATAAACAAATTCATTACACTGAGAAATTTCAATAAAGGCGGCGAATAGTTACTTGTTTTTCCATAATAATAATTAGGATATTGGTAATTGTTGGAGAGGAGAAATCACCATGGCAATGAAGCTGCGTCGAGTGGAACTTCTTCAGACAGAGGGATGCTGGAAGGACGAGTAGTATCGGAATCAGGCTTGAAGGACGAGAGGAAACTTCTCGCTTCGGTTAGCGAAAGCCTGGAAATTAAATCCGTGAAGATTCTTCAGTAATAATAATAGATATTTTAGTTAAATTGAAACGATTTTGTAACAAGTGTTCAGAATTTAATTTAAAGTTTTTAATGTATGTTTTAATTCACATTAAAAATAACTTTAAAATTCAATAAAGTTTGTGAACGACTCAGATCTATTGTTAGCAGATTATATAAATTAAAATTCTATGTTCCAATAAGCACACTTCGAATAATTTATTTATCATTAGCTGAATCTATTATAAGGTATGGAATTACAGCCTGGGGACTTTCCTGTAACACAAATAATGTAAATCATGTTCAATCTGTTCAAAAGTCATTAGTTAAATTATTAGCACATAAAAGTTTATACAAACAAAGACATATTGTTCCGTACTTCTACCAGAATCTCAAAATTCTCTCAGTAAGAGCAATTCTGTGGTATAAAATTATACCTCAGCATATAAATAGCCCTGTATATATACATAAACTGGACCACACTTACAATACCCGTTTTACGCTAAATGAAGGACTAATTGTACCTAAGCACTTAACAAGTATGGAGAAAGAACGCTGGACTTCATGATACCAAATTTATTAAATATGTTACCTGGTGAAATTAAAAAATGTACAAATGGTAAAACAAATGTTATGTTGAAGAATTGGCATTGAAAAAATTGTATTAGACACTAACACAAAAATTGTAACTGCAAAATAAAGTAAAATAATGAGTCTAGTTTTTGCACTGATAATTCGTGGTGGAATTCCATTGTATTAGAATTTGAAATTAAAACGAAGAAAGTACATCGAAAATACATCATGAATAAACAGTTGGAACATAATGCTCAATCACCATTAATATACCCACTATAATTCACTTAGAATAATTTTACTTCGGAGAGCAGTGGGGTAATTTAAGTATGTAATTTAAAAATGTAATAACCCAAATACACGGAGAACCCTAATAATAATAAATACCATAGTGCATCAATATTTGTCAATTAAGCCCTAAGCAACAAGGAGGGAATAACCCAACATTACCAAAATAAAATATCAGTAATCACAAACCTTTTAAATTATATAAATTCATGTATGTATATTCATTTGAAGTAAAAATATCTATTTAATATGTAACATCATTCATAATTTTAATAAAAAACTTTATAAGTACCTGTATGTACCTAAAATTAACAAAATAACTTATAATAACTTAAAATTAACAAAATAGAAATATTCATTATATAGAGACAATGTTGTGTACCCCTGCCTAAGAGTGTATAAATACCGTAGCATAAGAATTTCAACTACCAGTCTGAAAATGTCCGTAATAGGATGAAACCGGTCCTGGTGAAATATAAATTAGTGGAAGAAAGTACAAAAGTGTTTTAATTTCAAATTCTAAAGTAAAATAAGTTTATATCTTCAAAGTAAAAGCACCCATTGACAAACTACTAAAAAGTAGTTTATTGGGACTTTTCTTTTTTCTGTAAAATGTTTATATTTTTTCCTGTCATATTGTATTACCTTGTCTTTATAATAAATAAATAAAAAAAATAAACAAATACTAAGTTCTACAAAAGCGTTGAATACAGTCTGGCGCCATTTTCATCTATTTGTTTTTAAAAAATGTTTTTGGCGGGCGGGCGGCGTGGATTTGTTTTTTGTACATATCTGCTATTGTGCTCCGAGGTCGATAAAATTTGGTGCCCTCGACTTTCAAAACAAGAGGAATGTCACTGTCTATGTCTCATTTCAAAACAGTCTAGAGTAAAGCCTGGGCAGCGCCGGGGATTTCGGCTTCTCTTCCTCTATCTATTTTCTATTCGGTGACCGGGCAATTGATCCGATGACAATTGGCCCGCTGACAGTTGGCCCGCCGGCAGTTGATCCCACGAACAGTTGATCCGCCGAACAGTTGACCCGCCGGACAGTTGATCTCTCTGCTAATTGATCCCTCGGACAGTTGTTCCCCTAAAAGATTATTTCTTCAAGTAAGTATGAAAAGAGGATATACGGCCGTACAACCAAAGTCGATGTACTATAACTAAGTGTCCCCGAATGGGTTCGCTGAGAAAATATAACTACAGCCATAGGTATAACAAAAATCGATAGCCGAACAAATTATTCTTCAACAGGCAGATAATTAATCAGGGTAGCAGAACTAGATTAGGTCATACTAAAAATTCAATCAAATACATTCAATAATGAACTCCAGTTCATTTTTTTTTTTTAAGAAAATGATCTTCTAACTTAAATAACTGCATATTTATTTTTATTTTTAGAGTTAGTTTTAATAGTTAAAATAATCGTCAAAGTTTTAATTTTTAAGGATCCCCCGAAAACCACCGTATGTGTAGCGAATCGTGTGACGTCATCACTCCCGAAAAGTTACTATAAGATCGGGAAATCAGCTGTTCAACTGGCGCCATTTTGAAATTCAGAGTTCGGAGTATTCTCCCTAGAGCAGCATTACTATTTTTTTGTGCAGTAGTTTTTGAATATTTTCAATAAAAGAGATACCTTTATTTTTGAAACTGAATTATTTAGGCCTAAATAATGTTTTAATAAACACAACAACTAAATCTCTATTAACAGTATGTAAATAAACGAATAAGATGAAACGTTGTTAATAAGATGGCTTGTGTTGTACCTACATTCCCAAACAATGACTTTACGGTGTTCACCACTAAACATTTTAATGATTAATATTATTAAATAAAACTTATATATTCAGAATCAGCGTTTATTGGTCTATATTAACATATTTTTTAAAGCCATAAAATTTTTTACCGGAGTTCCTTATTATACACGTTAGGAATGTTACTATGTCGTGAGTTGTGATATTGGTTTGTCGAGATTTCAGCTGCCGGGAAGCAATCCATCGGGATTACGACCCAAATCCATTACCAAGGGTAATTATTGTGATTTTCGCACTATTCTAAAAAGACAATAACAAAGATAGATTACCCAATGGGTTAGTTTATCTTTATTCAGCCCCCGCTGATGTGTTTTGCTTGTTGCTCGTTTGTATAAAAACTAGCAAATATATTATTTGCCGGGATGGGGTAGAAAAAGCATTAGGGCTGCCCGCCGACTAGGGGAGGATGTAATGTAGCAATATGTGGATTACTGTTCAGTGGTACAACACCGACTGAAGAATTTTCACGATTAGAAAAAACCTAACATAAAAAATTCTCGAGCCACCAGATAATTCGAGCGTTGAAAATATTTGGCTGACTCCCTAGAAATCAAGAGTTTTTTGCGGAGAAATTTTTTTTTTACGTTCAACCATTCCCACAGCCCACCATTTACAATATTTGAGACATTTTAAAATAATTAATTGTATAAATATTATAAAGGTATCTAAGCATTAAAAGACAAACGCACAAGAAACGAAAAATATTAATGGACGTAAACCTAAAAGGACAAAATACAGAACCTTATGAAATATATATGTCGGTTCACTGATATACTCGTACTTTTACGAAAGTGCCATAGAAAATGATTCTTTTATTAATCATTATCATTACATGTATGTGCGCGTAGATCTTTTACACTACGCAATGGATTTTCATGCGGTTTTCACCAATAGATAGAGTGATTCAAGAGGAAGGTTTATATGTATAATACTTGCTTATTATGGTATAGAAAAACCGAGAAATTCAAATATTTAATTCAGGCAGCGGGCAGTTTGCAAGCGGGTGGTTTGGATTTTATAAAGGTTGGGTAATGGCGTTGTGTTTCGTTAGCCACAGCAACGTGTGGCCGGGTCTGCTAATTTAAAAATGAAACAAATTATTTGGGAAATAGTAACTAACCTTATTTTTTTGAAGTGAAAACTTCTTTTTGTAACCGTTGTGATTTGAAACTCGATGGAATGAAAAAGAGCAACACTAAAAAGAGACAAATACGTACATCTATAGGATTTAGTCTGCAAGATAATAAAATAGTATAATTGGTCTCCAGTTTGGGTGGTGCTTCGTAGCCTCCCCATTTTGTTTTCTGAAGGTTTAACTTCTAGCGCCTATGAACTGCAAGTCAAAACATCTTTAGCACCGTTTTGATTTGAAACTCGAAGAAACGAAAAATAGAGACACTAAGAAGGCACAAACACATACACCTATAAGATTTATCTTTTAAGGATACGGAAGGTGGAGGAGGCGGAGTGGGAAACCCCCTAATACTATGCGAGCGAAGTCGGGGACAAAAGCTAGTCAGAAATACATCTATCGGTTTTGACCCTTGATAGAATTAATTTTTTTCAAGGTAATCCAGTTATTTGAAACATGCCTTCTCGGAAGCCTGAAATATTGATTTTTTTTTTTTAATATATATTTAGTAATATCTATTTAACACGAGCACAAAAACAGACTATATACGTTGCGATATCGTTGTATGATATAATATATAATATACTTATGAAGGTTTCTTTAGTTTTCTAGACATTTGCTGAAAATAACCAACATACACTAACTAAAAGGAAATGCATCTCATCTTCAAAATTTTATTATTGTATTGTAGCTGTTTTCAATGAAATTTTCGTTGACAGTAAAATGTTTTCCAATGTATATTTTTTACTGTCATCATTTATGCAACCCTGTGAGGCCATTCGGTATGCGTCAAGGGGTAGCAGGAGCGCATCTTTAATGGTCATTCGCGGCCATTACTATCTATTTCATTTCGTTCCGCCGCCCGCAGCTGGCGCAATAAATACACCACGCGGCCGCCCTTGCGAGCATTTTCCGCATGCACTGTGCGCGTCGAATACCTCCTCGAACATTCTGATGCCCTGGTACTTTTATAGACAAGTGGTGTATTTTGTTGAATGTTTAACCTTTTTTTGAAAACTTTGTGATTAAAACTCGATGAAAAGGAAACGATCGTCACTAAAATCTAAAAAGACACAAACACATGCATCTATGGGATTTAGCCTGCGAGAGAATGATACAGCAATAAAATATTTATTTAATTCGCGGATACTCGGTTCCAATATAATACGATAAATCCACAGCCCCACTCCTTTGGTGTAGTGGTATAAAGCGCCCGACAAACCTCTGCAAACATTTAGCGGACCAAGGATCGATCCTACTAAATCCAAAATATATATTTATACATTTTTGTAAAATTAATATATCTACAGGCAAAATAAAACACCAAAAAGATGACATCTAGTGACTCCGCAGAAGAAAACACAAATACTAATAAGATTATCAAATGTATAGGAAAAGGTGCACTGGAATTCGAAGACAAAAATATGGAAAAAATCATCTTCGACATTGTCTTCCTCACTCATGTCTACTTTACTTTTCTGAAGGTAATTTCTACCACATGTGAATTGCACACTCTGATTTTTTTTCTTATGATTAGTTTCAAGGGTTATTTTTTGATTCTGCGATAAACAAATAAGGGGCATACATTAATTATGTGAGCAGTTTTTATTCCAATGTAGACCCCCTCCCTAGTAAGATAAAATTGGGCCACTTCATATATTCTTTTCAAGTAACGTGACATTTGCTGGACCCCCCCTCCCTTTTGAGCTCACGTAATTAATGTATGCCCCCTAAGTAGACTCAGTTCGTATTTTATTTTCATCAAAATTCGATTTTTTTTCTTCCGATGATATTCCGAGTAGGAAACTACCCAAATTCTGGCATAATTTTTAGTTATTTCCTTAAGCTTTCTTTTATTTTGACATCATTTTCTTCTCTTGAAAGCATGCGGTGAGTTCTGATGTCTAAAATAATCACAAAAGTACCGTGAGCAGAGTTTTGAAAAAAATATTAATTCTTCTTTAAATATGTCAAGAACTCACATTCATAGGTTAGTTCCATATACTTTAACTGCTCAAAAAAGTGTTTGAAAAGGAGAAAAAGATCTCTGATGAAGTCGAATAGAAATGCGAGTTCTGAACGTTTAAAGGATTAAAATTTGTCAAAATGAACGTCGAAAGAAATGTTGAGATCGTGGGAATCGTTGAATTTATGTTTATTATAAAGAAATGTTGAATTTCTTTCTTTACGTGAATATTTAATAATAATAAATGTATTGGTATATTTCGATATTAAAAAATTCTGAATCGCTAACTTATGAAAGCATTTGGCTTTCATCGTTTGCACTTTTTATATCGTGGAAATGAAATCCCATCAGGGTGACTTCTTGAATGGAATATTAAATTTCTTACGGAGTCGTTTTCGTCAGTTCGCTATGGAAACCCCCTTCAATTTCCATTACAATAATGCCGGCCCATTTGCTTGGTACAAAACGTCTTATTTTGCTGTCAGTATTTAAAGAGAATGAATTCATAACAAGGAAAGACCGTCAGGTCAGAAGGCTTCAAGTTAAGTAAACACTGTAACATCGGGAATACAGCAATCGTCGGGATAGAAGTAAACAAACTCTATTACACTGTAAACATGTAAACATAGATAAAATAAACAAGTATTTTATTTCATTCAAACTTAAAGATTGAAAAAATACAATACAAACAGACAAGAAGCGTTTGAATCATTACCTAAATTCAAAATTCTTTCAAAATATTTCTTTCTTCGCAAAATAGTGAATACCTTTTATCGAATTGTTTCGAAGGAATCCTTTCTTTGCCGGGACAAAAACCTAACAACAAAATTTTCGATTTTATGTTTTATCTCTGAAAAGTAAAGTGCTTGTGATTATCTGTGCCTCACTCACAGATCATTTCATGTCCCCAAGATGTCGCTAGTATATCTTTTCGGCGCGACGGCTTGTTTATCATTCATTCATTTGTTTTTGCTCTCCTGTAACATTAACTTTTTTACTTACGTCACTTTTCTACGTGCCATATCTAGGTTTAGCTAGGTTTAGCAATTTGGGAGGCGGGAATGGGTACCGCCGCCCCGAGAACTTCTATTGGATAACCAACACCTCTGCCATAAGTCACCCCAAGTGGTTCGCTACGTTTGGTGATTTAGCAGGGGTGCCCGGGTTCATGGGGTGAGGTTTGTCTAGGTCTTGGAGGCGGATGACCAGGACACACTGAACCCCAGATTCCTACCCACCCCTTAAACCCTTTTCCTTCCCAGAACTCTCCTCTTCTTCCTTTCCTGAAAAAAACCCTCCACACAGCATCCCCAGAAAGGAAAATAATTTCCCTCAGGGCCTCCTGTGTGGAGCTCATGTAAAAAAAGCTGGTTTAGCATGTTTAAAACAAAGTTTTTTTTTAAACAAACTTTATATTTTTATTTGACAATTTGATTAAGAAAGAGGCCATCTTTTCGGAATGTATTCAACGGAACGGTTGAAGGATCTAGATGTCTCTATTTAACGCACTTATTTATAATAACGTACCTGAAAACTTCAACCGTAGTCGTCACCACGGTTTGTTCTAGATACCACACGGCAGTATAGAGGTTCTAGCACAGCATAGAGACAACAAGAGGAATAGTACCATAGAATGAAATTTTTAAAACTGTGGATATGTTTATTTAATCCGACGTTGTGTAAAAAATATTATTACTGTAGACGGATGATTAATCTGCAGTGAAATAATTTCAATTAAAAAAATGTAATCCTAATATATTGTGTAAAATTCATAGGCTTAAAGTTTTACCAGAATTAATGTGTGTTATTTTCGTTTGCATTATTACGGTGGGTATCGATGGTCAATACAAACAGCACATTTTAAACTGATATTTTTTAATATGTTATAATTTACGTCAAATCATTGTTTATTCTATACAAGGTTGAAGAACTTAATTGGTGAAAAATGATGAGCTTTTCGGCCGCTTCGAGTAGGCACCTGTTTAAAGAGATCCATTCAACGTCAGGAAGTGTGTGAAGTAAATCAGGGGAAGGAACAAAGGCTCCGCTGCTGGAGATAGAGGGGTCGGGAGGCTTCAGGGGTGGAAGGGTGGAAGCTAAAAGCTGCAGAGGGACGGACAAAGGGCCGTAGAGAAGTTGTAAGAAAGGATGGGGGATGAACCATTATGAAAATGACTAATAGCCTTGACTAGGAATATAATTATCTATGGGATTTTCGTAAGAGGACAAATGAAAATCTAGTTCGTGGACTGGACATCTTATTTCGAGCTAATCGATTTAGTTTGGAATGTAATTACGAAGTCATTATTATTGTGATTTTTTTCGTTAAATAAACAAACTATTGATTTAGGTAAGTTCGATACTTTCGACGGCCATTGTAGTCGAGGGGTAAGGTCCTAGAATCCTAAGATCGCGGGTTCGAATCGCGTTTTATTTTACATACTTGCGGCCCGTTCTGGAGTGGTGGATAACCGCAAAATCACATTTTTTAAAGACTACCATTCTGAATCGAAACTTTGCTAGAAAGAGCTTTAGCCGTGTTCAGTGACCAGTTTTAAATAGGTAGGTATTTCGCCACCTTCCGTTTCCCGATTCTCTTCCCCTCGTAATATCCTCATCATATTATATTAGGGATGCCATTGTCGATGGAAGTAGTTGGGACTCTTGTGTGGTATTCACATAAAAAACAAAAAGGTTTCGAATCTTAATTTTTTTTTACATGAATACCGCACAAGAGTCCCAACTGCTCCCGTCTGGAGCCAGTGGGACTATGGCATCCCCATTTGGGGTATGTTGTGAGGCTGAAGGTAGTGGGGAGGGGAAGGAGATAGGGAAGAGGAAGGTGGGGAAGTACCTGGCTATTCAGATCTGGCCACCAAACACGGCTAAAGCCATTTCAAGCAACGTTTCAATTCTGAATGGTGGTCTTACACCAGGGCGATACTGAGAGTATCTTCCACTCTTATCTTATGATCTTTCACCGTAACAACCCTGAGAAAACCAACCAAATGTGTGAAACATGATAATATTAAGTACGAGAAATGCCTTTCTAGCTTCTGTCTAAAATTGGTCTTGATTTTACACTTTTTTAATTTTCATTTTTTTATTCATCATTATAACATCCATTGATATGCTTGGTGTAACCCTAAGTGACCAGCTCAGGTATGGGGGCTCCATTGAAGCCAGAGTAAAGTTAGCCTCCCAGAAACTGGGCGTCCTGTGTAGGGCCCGCAGATACATTAATAGTACACAACTGCTAACCCTGTACAAATCACAAGTGCGCCCCACGGTTGAATTTGGCAGCCACCTCTGGTCTGCGGCTCCAAAATACCTGAAAAATATCCTCGACTCGGTGCAGAAACTGGCGGTCCGTTTAATAGATTCTCCCATCCTAACAGACGGATTGCAATCTTTAGAGCACAGGCGTCGGGTGGGAATACTATCCTTGTTCTACCGGTATTACAATGGAAGATGCTCCGAGGAACTAGCATCATTGATCCCTTCGTCACCGGTGTATAGTCGGGAAACACTCCAAACGCGTGCCCAACCTTTGTGCACGGTTGACATTTGTCACATGAGAACGGGTCGTTTCTTCGACTCGTTCTCGTGTTCAACAGCTCGGCTGTGGAATGATTTGTTGCCTTATTCCTACAACATGGGTCTCTTCAAGACCAATGTTCATTGCTTCCTCTCCTCAAAAAGACCCTCCACACAGCATCCCAGATGACATAGGCCCTGAGGGAAATTATTTCCTCAGGGCCTCCTGTGTGGAGTAAATGTAAAAAGAAAAAAAGGACCCCCTACTAGAATTGCTAGAAATGTTTGACAGCGGAAGTGTGTAATAAATGTTTAACTTATATTTTATATCGTATTTTCAACAAATTGAGAACCGCTTCACTTGCATTACAAATTGAAAATTCCTGCAATTAATATCTTTTGCATTTTAAATTTGTATAATTAAGACATTCCAGGGTGGAAAGGATTTAGGAAATCTTTGCATTGTATTTGACCTTAGGGGCGAAACTCCAAACCCAATGACAACTGCGTCGGAGTGATTGCGGCCTTACATTTAACCTCTAACCCCTCCCCACCCTCTCACCCCTCGCCACCCTCTCACCCCTGATACCAGAAGTCGTGACGTCATTCCAAAGGGGGATGGCATGAGAATTTTTTGATGAAATTTAAATTTGATAAGGTTGGAATTGAAAAGTTTTGTGGTTTCAATGCAATTTTGAGCTGCCGCACGAAGCCCTATTCATATAATAGCATTTAAATTCAACGTTCAACGTATCCCGAGTTAATGATGAACGTAAGTAAGTCTAAAGTCATGGTGTTTGAAAGGGAGAGTACGAAAACAGTGTGCGATATATTTGTGAATGATGAATACTTGGAGCAGGTGGATGAGTTTGTTTATCTGGGTAGTATGTTTACGAGAGATGGGAAGGCTGATAGAGATATCGAAAGAAGGGTAAATGCCGGTAACTCCATTAATGGAGGACTGAATGCTGTTGGCGCTAATAAAAAACTGTCAAAAAAAGCGAAGCTAGCAGTCCACAATGGAGTCCTGGTACCTACCCTGATGTATGGCAGTGAGGCATGGAACTGGCAGAGGAAGGATGAAAGTAAACTGAATGCTGTTGAAATGAGATCCCTGAGACGTATGTGTGGTAAAACCATGTATGATCGTGTTAGAAATGTGGATATCCGCAAAGAATCTAAGGCTGATGTAAGTATAATGAGCAAAATTAAGAAAGGGACCCTCAGATGGTTTGGGCACGTAGAGCGAATGAGCGAAGAAAGTAGTGTAAAAAGAATATATGATGCAAATGTGAATGGTAGAAGAAGTCGGGGACGCCCGAGGAAGACATGGCACGATCAAGTGAATCAGATACTTGAGACGGGCCATGTCAAAAGTCGGAATAATAGAAGAGTATGTATGAGACGATGTATGAATGTGAGTGAGGCAAAGAGTGTGTGCCAAGACCGAGTTGTTTGGCGGTCCGTCCTCTCTGCCTACCCCTGCGGGGAAACGGCGTGATGGTTAGTTAGTTAGTTCAACGTATTACTTTATTTAATTAATAAATTTATTATACGTGCTGTTCAATGCTCAACAGATTTGATTTTTTTCTTCCAACAGTTACCACGTATTTAGGTTACATGCCACAACTATAATCTTTTTTTTTTTTTACTTTTAATTTTATAACTTAACCTTCGCCGGTTCAATGTCCTAATTTCATGAAATTTTAAAATGTGTTATAACTGGTACATTTGTTATTGTTCCATGCTTTGCACACGTACTAAGCCGCCGCTACCCGAATTTATACAAATTTCTTACATATCTCCCTTAAACATGTTAAGTTTTAAAGCTCGTCAAAAAATAAATGTTATTCTTGAAGAAAATATCTAATAATTATATAAAATTTCCTCCATAGAAAATAAATCGCAAAGAATCCTCCAAAAATTATTATAAACACTTTTTTTTTCAGTTACTTTACAAGTTATATGTATGAAAAAAATACAGTGTTTCTTTAAATGCTTTTTAAGACAACCCAGCGATATTTTCACTCTATTTTAAACGAGTCGTGTTTTATTAAACATTTTCTCAATTTTCGCATCGATTTTGTTGCTTTAAATACTAGCGCGCTCCTCTAACATTCGTAATTTCATAACTCTCCATCTTCTTCTTTTTGGGCCCGGTTGCGACGCCTTAATGTAAAAAAATGATACGGCAAAACAATCTTGACTCATCTTTTCAACAAAACATAAACACTATTAAAAAAGATTAATACGACACTATACCCTAAAACATATTCAGAATCTTAACGACGTAGACGAAAAAGCCGTGTATACAAATTGCGACTCGCGACCCGTGTATTGGACGGATCTACTGTCGAATTTGCAACATCAAAGAAAAAAAAGAAGAAAAATAATGTGGGAATCTTAACGACGTAAGTGAAGAAAGCGTGTAAACAAATATGCGCCCGCGGCACGGCGTATTGGACGGACGTACGGTCGAATTCACCCTAAGAAGCCTGGAGATTCGACCTTTCCGCCGTGTTAATTTTAATTAATTCTGAATAAGTTGTTACTTATATTTAAGATGTTTCTAAATGAATACCTCCAGAAGTTATTGATTCATCGTCCGGAAAAATAAAATCTGGTGCTTACAACTAACTTTAGTTGTATATTGTATTACAATTTTTTAAAGACATTGTACGTTAAAAAATGATGGCAACGCACTGTTTTGACTCGCATACCTTGTGAGGCATGGAAATAAAAATGATAATTCCATTATGAATTCATCGAAATAAATTAAAATGTCAGCCTCGGGCAAACTCCCGATAAACGTGATTATTTATGTCTCGCCTTAAATACTGGCTCTCCTCAAAATACTAGTAATAATTATAATCCAAATTCCTCTCTTACTATTTTTGGTCAACGTAACTTTAGGTACTTTACGACAAGAATTTTCAACATTTTTCCAGTTAATATTAAAATGTGGTTCACAATAAAATTTCAAACGTAAGGTAAAAATTTGGATTAAAAGTAATGACTCGGCTTTTACCTGTACCAAGAAACCATCCACCAAACAAAATATTTTATTTTGGATTCTAAAATAATTTGCAAATTTACTACCTCAATACAGGCCAATCTAGAATTATGGATTATGAAAAACCTCAACTTATAACAATGCAATTTTATTCTTTACATAAAAATATCAATTTTTATGATATATTATTTTTTATTGTTCATATTATGTATCTAATTTGTAAACCACTGTATACTACGAGCATATTTAACATGTATTTTCACTTATAATTGCAAATTTATTGCAATACTGTTGACGCAACTATGTACGAGTACATCCCAACCTACATTTCATTTACCTGCCTTTACCTGACAAAGTGTGTGCCCAATACAAACATGCGGACATTTTCAACAATAAATTATTGTGCAGTCTATTGAAGTAACCCATGCAATGATCAACTCCTATATTGATCTCTCAGTGCTTTAATATCGACTATGTCAAAAAAAACTTTGTGCAATGATCAACTGCATAGTGATATCTCAGCGTGTAATAAAGTCAAAATAAGAAACCGGTAAAGTGAACATTCAGTTGATACATTAGTACGATTTATTCGAATCTATTACGGAAATTTGTGCAGTGATCAACCCAGTAAAACCTTGGGTTTTTTAATGTGAATACCTTACAAGAGTCCCAGCTGCTCCCGTCTGAAGCCATCCCCAATCGGGGTATGTTGAGAGGATTAAGATAGTGGGGAGGGGAAAGTGATGGGAAGAGGAAGGTGGTTATTCAGATCTGGTCACCAAACATGGCTAAAACCATTTCAAGCAAACTTTCAATTCTTAATGGTGGTCTTACACCAGTGCGATACTGAGAATATCTTCCTTTCTGGAACGTGCCGCAAATATATTAATTTTTTTTTTTTTTTTAACTTTATGAGTAAAACCTCAAATTGTAATATTTAAATAAATGAAGACAATATAAGCTAAACTCAATCGAAAATCTGGAAACAGAAAAATCAGAAAAACAGAGGTGTCAATACGTTTTTCTGATTTTTCTGTTTCCAGATTTTCGATTGAGTTTAGCTTATATTGTCTTCATTTATTTAAATATTAATTATTATTTTAATTGAATTAATTGTGAAATAACACAAATTGATCAAATAAAATTTATTTTCCCACGCCGGGATTCGATCCCGCGACCATTCAGATTGCCAGTCAAGAGCCATACCCCTAGACTAAGCCGGTGCCGTAATATCGATTCCCCGTAATACTGTGTCATAATAAAGGGTTAAAGCAGTCCTTTTACAAATATCCAATGTTTTCCAACTCCCAGAGTTGTGTCAACTTTTTAAAAGGTCAATATATCTATACAATTAGTATTAATCGCATTTCCAGATTTAATGTAAATTAAAGCAGATCAAGATGATTATCTAGCACCTGTCACGATCAAAGGCAGACGTAATCTCCTGAGAAGCCTCACTTCACTAAGCGGCGCTTAGAACAATCGTTTCCTGCTAAAACATCCCCGAAATGAAGGCAGCGTCTGAGGTTGTATTAAAGCCGGAAACAGCGCCTGAAAGGGTGGCAAGATTTCACTTGTCTCGATTGGTTTCTAAGCTCTTCATAATAATTACAAACTACGACACAACAGGGGTAGTTTTGTGATGACTCATTGCAATATTGTTGCAATTATTCTAAGACATATTTTTGAAGTGAAAACTTCTTTAGCACCGTTGTAATTGAAACTCTATGAAACGGAAGCGAGCGACTCAAAAAGAGACAAGCACATACTTCTGTGGAATTTAGCCTACGAGAGAATTAGATGGCAATAAAATATTTATTTATTTCACGGGTACTCGGTTCCATTGTAATATCATAAATCCACGGTCCCACGCAATTCCTCTTTGGTCTAGTGGTGTAAAGCGCCTAACAAACCTTAGCTGTCAGACATTCAGCGGACCAAGGATCGAATCTTACGAAATCAACAAAACAAAAAAATATATATTTTTGTAAAATCAATATTCAATATATATATTATACAATACAATATACAATAATATTTCTGTAAAAAAATTATTTTATTGTATATCTATAATTGTAAAAATGTATCGTATATTTCTGTAAAAAAAATTATTTAATTTTATATCTTAAATTGTAAAAATGTAACTATTAAATCACTATAATAAGATCTTTAATGTAAAAAACCCGTTAGACAAACTACTAAAAAGTAGTTTATCGGGACTTTTTGTCTTATAATTGTAAAATGTATAAAATATAATAAAAAAAAAAATAAAAAAAAATCTTCGAAATACTTCAAAATGAATAGGCAAAGAAAGCAAGAAAGCGACACCTAGCGACTCTGAAGAAAACACAAATATAAATAAGATGACCAAATGCGTAGGAAAAGGTGCATTGGAATTCGACAACAAAAATATGGAAACATCATTCTGCATATTGCTAAAAAAACTGCTTCGTTATCTCCCCACTATCGTCTACTTTAGTTTTCCGAAGATTTCACTTCTACCGCGTGTGAATTGCATACTGATTTTTACTGCATCCCGAATTTAAAAAAAAATTACCGCTGTACTGCACTAAATCAAAAACAAAAATTGTATAAACCATTTATTTAATATTTGATTTACTAAAGCACAGATTCTCAACCTTATTTTGCCCACCACCCACTTTGAGATAATTTTTTTTTAATGCCTCTTTTTTTTACCTAAAGGGGGGGGGGAGGGCTGGTCTTAACTGCCACGGATTATACCTTTGTTATCATTATATATATATTATAGCTAGAAATGTTATTTGTTACATCTTGTTTTGCAAGTTAAAAAAGCAATTCTTTTGTATTTTAAGTACCGGGTTGCTACACTTGCTGCCTCATTTCTTCTTGTATTCATGATATAGTGTTAATTATCTGTTTTTCTTCTTTTTTATACCATATTTTTTACCTGCACACGCCCTCTGTGCCATCTCAACGCCCCATGATTTTCAATGGATCTTCTATCGCCTCCTAAAAATCTGAAACGCCCACAAGGGGGCCACGTTGAGAACCTATATACTAAAGTATTAAACGCCCACATTGTGAACCTATATACTAAAGTATTAAACTCATACGAAGTTCTTACACTTACCGCAATACAACAGAACAAAATTGAAAAATTTTAATGCATTACCGTATACCTATAATCATTATTGTAGCATCCCGAAATTAAAAAAAAAAAAATATTTTGTAGGGCAGCGGTTTTCAACCTGTGGTACGCGAACCCCTTGGGGTACTCGAAGCAAAAATTGGGGGACGCAATTCCGTGGCACACTCTGTGTATGTGGGAAATAAAAAAATTACAAATGAAACACGTCTTTCATTACCCGTGAACACAACGTAGATAGAGGGTACAGGGTACGACAAATTTGTATTAAGAGTCAAGGGGTACGCATGCTCAAAAAGGTTGATAACCGCTGCTGTAGGGTATTAAGTCAAAAACAAAAATATTTTTTCCAGTGTGAAACAACCCAAATCCTGTGATAAGAAAAAAAGTCTTTAACATATATTTAAAAATCAATTTGAAACGCTGATCTCTAAAATCTATACTTTTTGAATTATTACACTAAAGTACTCGTGGTGCGATATGATTTATTACCAAATCAAAACTGATTGAGCTTTTAGTTCGTTTGTGATTTTAAATGACACGAACTAATCACAGACAGTTGTTACCTAATGAAATATTCATATACTATCAAACAATTAGCATTTATAATAGATTCGTGTGTGCACACGTTTATAGGCAGCGGTGGGACTAATTGAGCACAATCATCTGTCGAGTGATTGTCCCGCAGCTGCTCATTAGATATAGTCTGGGCACAACGAGGAAATGTATTCACTGATAAAATAAAGCAACTTAGCAAAAAAGAACCCCTCTTTCAAATGAGAATCATATAATTTTTTTTTTAATAAATTCTTCTTCTTCTTGTGCCTTGTCCGTTCAACGGACGTTGGCTATCATGTTGGCTATGCGGACTTTGTTTACTGCGGCCCGGAACAGCTCCACGGTAGACTGGCCAAACCACTGTCTCAGGTTTTTCAGCCATGAGGTTCTCCTTCTTCCAGGGCCCCGTCTTCCGGCAATCTTTCCCTGCATTATGAGATGCAGGATCTCATACTTCTCTGGATGTCTCATCACGTGTCCAAGATATTGAAGTTTTCGGATTTTTATGGTTTTAATAACTTCCTTTTCTTTATTCATCCGAACCATAACATCTTCATTTGTGACCCTGTCCATCCAGCTTATTTTAAGTATTCTTCTGTAGATCCACATCTCGAATGCCTCAAGTCGCCTAATTAATTCTTCAGTAAGCGTCCATGCTTCCATTCCATAAAATAATATTGAAAATACGTAGCATCTGACCATTCGCATTCGTAATCCAAGGTTGAGATCATGACTGCAGAACATTTTTTTCATGCGGATAAAGGTTGCACGAGCTTGCTCAATGCGGCATTTGATTTCAACTGAAGGATCCCATCTATCATTTACATTGCAGCCCAAGTATACAATACTTTGTACCTTCTCCAGTTTTGTTCCAGCAATATAAAGATGTTCATCCAATGCGTTATTTTTGCTTATGAGCATGTATTTTGTTTTATTTATATTCAGTTCTAGCCCAAAATTCTCACAAATCTTCACTACTTGATTCAGCAAAAGTTGTAACTCCTCAATGGTACTTGTTAGAAGTACCGTATCATCTGCATAACGCAGGTTGTTTAGAATCTTCCCATTTATAACAAGTCCTTGAGTAGCTTCTTGCAGAGCTTCATTGAATATTTCTTCTGAATATAAGTTGAACAGCATAGGTGAAAGAATACAACCCTGTCGCATGCCTCTCTTTATTTCTACTTCGTCTGTTAGACATTGCTCTACTCTTACTGCTCCTTTCTGGTTCCAATAAAGATTACCTATTATAATAAATTATTGTTGCGTTAAAAAAGATATAATAAATGGTTGTTTCTTAATACACTTAACAGTAGATAATATAATTTTTTTTTGTTAATTTCGGGATGCCACAATAATTATTTTAGATGAATAAGGTATACATTAAAAAAGTTCAAAATTCGTTTATATATTTATTATTATATGTAATATGAATATAGGTATTTTTTCTTAGATACGCGCAATGTGTTAATAATGTAAATTACGCGTGACCAAACATATTAACAACAACAAAATACTGAGTGCTTATATTTTTAAAGGAGATATTTTCGATTATGAAAAACCTGATTCTATCGTATCTATAAAGCAGAAATTCTGCCCTTATGAAGCGATAAACGTCTCGAATGGTGAGATTACGATATTACGGGCACACGCAACTTGCACAACTCTTTCTGATTGTAATTTCTAGGCCACATATTTTCATCTCTAAGAGCTATCTGCTTGACAGGATTGGCATTTGGTGCTTATATAAATGCTGGGAAGTATAAACCATTTTTTGTATTTTTCACAATCTGTTAAAACAAAAATGGTTTATTTAATTAATTATTAATACACTTTTAGGGGGATTTTACACCTGAATAGTAAACATTATACTATTTCTGTATTTCTTTTTACACTTAAATAAATACTAAATTTATATTTCTCTTCTCCATCCACAAGCAAACACTTCTAATACGCTTTCTTAACTTAAGTACAGAGCATATGTAGTATAGTAGTAATATTTTTAATTTTGTTCCAACATCTTAAGTTTAAATAGTTTTTTTTAAAGGTTTTTATATTCTTTTCCGCTCTCCGCTCTTTAAGTTTATCTGGAAGGAGATTATATATGTGAACTCCCCCGTGGCCAATACTTTTCTTGCCACTTTCAGTCTTGACAGTATTTGTATACAATTTATTGTGTTGTCTAGTATAATGTTCTTGAACTTGTGATGTTTTTATAAATGTTGTGTTTGTGTGTATAAGTCCATTTTGTAGATTAAAAGACATATGTTATATTCGTACAATGTTCTTATTTTCAAAAGATTCATTTCCTGGTATAGTTTTTTTGTGGGAGTGTCTGGGTTATAGTTGAAGAGTTTTTTAATAACTTTGTTCTGTATTATTTGGAAGTCGTTTAAGTACGTAATGTATGTGTCTCCCCATATTTATAATAAATAATTTAGGTGGGACTGTATTAAGCTAAAGTATAAGCCTTTCTTTACCTCTGTTGGTGGAAGATGAGCAATTCTACCAAATACATCAATGGGATGATTTTCGTTTTTAGTTTTTCTACATGTTGTTTAAATTTTAGATGTTTATCAATATATAAGCCCAGGAATTTTTCGCTATCTAGAATATGTAGGTCTTTTTCTTCTATTTGTAATGGTTTATGCGATGGTATTATTCTTTTAGGTGAGCTTAAGATCTTGTAACCGGTTTTATTAATATTTATTGTTAATATATTTGTTATTAGCCAATCGTTTAGTACATTAAGATCCATTTGAGATTGTTCTAATAGACTTTCTAAGTTTTTACCGAAGTAAAATATTGCCGTATCATCAGCGTATAAGAAAATTTCACCATGTAGTTTTAGCTGACAGATGTCATTTATATATATTTGGAATAAAAGTGGCCCCAGTATTGATCCTTGTGGAACTCCATAGTTTATACTCTCGAGATGACTGTTTTATCTCCTATGTTAACACATTGTTTTCTGTTGGACAAATAGGATAAATAGTTTAAATTGTAATGTGGTAAAATTGTAATATTTAATATGTAAATTGTAATACGTACCTTTTTAAAACAAATAAATAACCACTGATAACTAAATAACCCAACCCGACTTCCAGTAATAGGTAGTGGAATCCGAAAGCTCATCAATGCGAGCATTTCTTGAATATAAAATGCGACGTTTAGAATTTTATATAGAAATACCAAGTCAGTGAAAATCCTTCTGTTTGACAATTTATTTCTTGTACCACAAAAAATCATGAATAAGCTTATTAAATTAATTTATTATGGTAAATAATTTTCCTCGAGACCTAAGTCATCTTACGGGATGCTGTGTGGAGGGTATCACTAATCGATTATATTGATTTAGCACTAAATCTCTCTTTAATACCCTGATGAGTGCAAATGAATGAGAGACCAGTGCGATCCTCCCAGAATATCGACTTGCCCAGGGCACTTAACTAAGCAAAGTTCAGCAATTTAGGTATAAGGGAAGAAGGTAGAATCAAAACCATTTATCTCATATATAATCTTGACTCTATACAGGCAGATATCGAAGGCATTAGTATTACATGCATACATACATAAACAATATATGTGAATTTATGTATACTCACTCTGAAATAGGATTGTCCCCAAAGTAATTGAGTGCAGTGGTCACCCTAATCCTGCCTATGTTAATCAGTACTGCCACTAGTCCAGTGTCGCTGGTGACTGGTGACTGCAGTATAGGACGTGTCCCAAGTGTGATTTACATGGTCACCCTACGCTATTAGTGATATAAATGACGACATTTGTATTAATTAGGACGGGGTGGCAATTAATCTTGCATAAATCAATCGACAACAACAGAATCACTAGTTAAAAAAGGTGTACAAGTAAAATACGATTATTTAACAATTTACATTCAACCCACACAAAAAACTAAACGGAAAGGCCTTGCGAAAGAAAGAATTAAAAAAAAAAACATGATGTAGGTATTTATAAAATTACCGCAAAGTGTAATTTCTACTGATATAATCATGGGATATTATAACTTATTGCATGTTACCTAAAAAGCAAAGACCTTTGAAAAACACGAAATCCGACTTTACTTGTTAAGATTAAAAATAAGAATCTTAAACAAAAGTAATTAATATGCATTTCAAAGTTAAATTAAGAGCGGATTCTCTTTATTGGTGAAGAAATTCTAAAAAATATATATTTTAATATTTCTTCTTACGCCATTGTATTATATACTCGTACATATTATTGAAACAATGGTATGATTTAAGTAAAATAAAAAAAATGTGTTTATTAATGATTTTCTGCTAAAAGATAATATGCTAGATCTCACTCAAAGCTTTGCTCGCGTTGTTTTGAGAAAAATTATCACACAAAGAATTTTATCACGGAATTAAAAGTTTTTCCGGGATAAAAAGTAGCCCATATCACTTTCCAGTCCTCCAACTATCCCTTTGCAAAAAATAACGTTGGTTGGTCGCTCCTACAGAAGAACAAACAAACAATCACTTTCGCACAACTATATCTATTTTTACGATGAGTTCCAATTTTGGAAATGCCAATTAAATTCAAATAGAATCCGAGATGTATTCATATCTATATCACATAATATTAAATGAACACATTGTGAAATAACACAAAATAATCAAATAAAATTTACCAGCGTACGCAGGGATTTGAATCCTTGGATTCGGAGCCACGGATTGAAACCACTCAACCATGGAGGCTCTCTGCAGGTCCTTTATCAGAGGTACATCGGTAGTTTCTATCACTCCGGTACTTATATGCCCAACATTATGACAAACCAAATTACAATAACTCAATTAGACTGATCATGATTTTTGGCTAATCGTCAAACAGACCGTGTGTAACTAAGCGAGGATCAAGCTCCGCATTGTTACTATGGTAAACACCAGGAGCGGAGGATATAATGGGGATGAGGGATGCTTATGTCTAATTATGATATGTACACGAGGTAGATTTGCTCTGAATAACGAACTGGCCGCTTCATTGACTCTGCCGCAGTGATTTGCCTACGTTTGTCTGAATTACGTATCCAATTATGACATTTGATGGTAACAATTGTGTGGGATTTACCCCTGCAGGATTTCTCTACCTTTTAGTATCGATAGCAATACAGTCTTTTGTGCTCTTTAAGATAGATTCTATATCTATAACTACTCGTATTTCTCTACCTTTAGTACGCAGTATAGATGGCAATATAGTCTTTACGGCCTATGATAGACTCTATTTCTTTAACTACTTCTCTACCTTTAGAATGCAGTACATCTATAGCAATATAGTCTTTTTGTGCTCTTTACGACATAAGATAGACTATTTCTTTAACCGTTTCTCTACCTTAAGTATGCAGTACATCGATAGCAATATAGCATTTTTGTTCTTTTTGCGATATAAACTAAGGACAATATATGATTTAAGAAGTGTTAGTAAGAGACAACACCACGTTTTATATTTGCAATTAAAAGTTTAGGTAGGTACTATAGATACGTCCAAATAATTCAAATATATTTAAAAAGTCGTCGGTCCGACATTTCAATTTGGGAGGCAGATATGGGTACCGCTGTCTTCTTACCATTTATTTGATAACCAACACCCCTGCTATATGTCGTCCCAAGTGGTTCGAAACATTTGGTGGCTTAGCAGGGGTGCCGGGTTAAAGGGGGTAGGTTTGTCTCGGTGTTTTAGATGTTTGTCCATCTTTACATCATACAAGAAATATGTAGGCCATTTAAAATACCTTGGAAAAATTTCGAAATTCAATTTTCAATTTTTTTCAATTTACAATAACATATATAAACTACCCTCTATGGCTGGATAAGCTATGTATTCATCTTTCCAAGGCCTATTTTTGTCAGTTTCTATAATAAGGTTTTCTCATACACGGTTGTTGATCAGTTGTATAAAATATTCACGACGGTTTTTAGTTTTTAGTAAAATACTTATTAATACTTTATTATTTTAAAACATGCGAACACGTCAGCACAGATTCTGCTAGTGAGTGTGGTCACAAAACATTAGGTACTACTTAAACATTTACATACAGTTACAGATTATTTCGCACTCCACTACCATGTTTTATATTGGGAGCATTTTTTTCTTACTTGCAACCATTTACCTGCAAACAGAATGTAAGTGCGCCGAAAGTCAGGCGACAACGGGTTATGCATTGAGACAGGTTACTTTGCTTAAATTTTGTATGAACGACGAAAAAAAATGTGTTACATCATTGTGCTTACTAAAATTGCCTAATTTTTCTTTACAGGTAGAGTTTCTCGAGGCCTACTGCGACCCGCGCGACTCGCGCCGCTCCCGGCCCGACGCGTCCCTCGACTGCACGCCGGGCCTGCTCGACTCCGCGAGTCAGGACCGCGCTAGCAGCCAGTATCTGTGCACGGGCCCGCTCGAGTCGCCCACTGGGCCCAGTCAGCCGCCCTACGAGCACAACACGTTCCACGGGCAGCAGGGCAGATCGAGCGGAGAATACGCTGGCAAGGGGAGGTCGTTAGCTAGCGGAGAATTTCCTACGCAGGAAAAGTCGGGCGGAGAATATCCTGGACAGGTTAGAAACGTTTTCTTAAAAATCGTAAATGGAATAAAAAACAGTTTGTTGAGAAAATTAAAAAAAATGGAGGATACTGCGATCGTTTAAATCGCAACATCAAGATGAAAGGAGATGATTCTACGTGGAATGAACTTTTTGTTTTTTAACACTTATGTTTGACTCTACTGTGTTTTCGCGCGACTGAACAATCGCACGATTTATTTATATTTATTTTTAATTTTATTTTTATTTTTTTTTTACATTAACTCCACACAGGAGGCCCTGAGGAAAATAAATTCCC
This sequence comes from Limnephilus marmoratus, assembly GCA_917880885.1. Taxonomy (NCBI): domain Eukaryota; kingdom Metazoa; phylum Arthropoda; class Insecta; order Trichoptera; family Limnephilidae; genus Limnephilus; species Limnephilus marmoratus. Next base: position 8,988,942 of record OU862918.1, read on the forward strand.
TCAGGGCCTATGTCATCTTTGAAGATGCTGTGTGGAGGGTCCTTTTGAGGAAAGGAAGGAGTGAACACGGGTCTTGAAGAGACCCATGTTGTAGGAGGGAGGAAACACAGAGGCCGGCAAATCGTTCCACAGCCGAGCCGTTGAACTCAAGAACGAGTCATAGAAATGACCCGTTCTCATGTGACTCATGTCAACCGTGTACAAATGTTGTGCGTGTGTTTGGCGTGTTTCCCGACTATGTACCGGTGCCGAGGGGATCAATGACGCTAGTTCCTCGGAGCACCTTCCATTGTAATACCGGTAGAACAAGGACAGCATTCCCACCTGACGCCTGTGCTCTAAAGATTGCAGTCCATCTGTTAAGATGGGAGAATCTATCAAATGGACCGCTTGTTCAGTCGCGCGTTTGTCCAGTAAATCAGGGGAACGTCTAAAAACACACGCGTCTAAACAATTTTTTTAATCATCGAAGAAGAAGATAACACTAATAATCTGAACGAAAATATGAAAGAGAACAAAAGACACATAAAAAACGGTCGCAACTGGGACTCGAACAAAGAACGCTTCTTATCAAACCGTCATATTTGTTAATAAAATATTTCGTATTTTTTAGAATTAACTAGGTATATTATCTTCGACTAATTTTTTCCATATTTTATTTATTTTATCTTTTTATTTTTCTTGTTCTCTTTCATATTTTCGTTTAGATTAGTGTTATATTCTTCTTCAATGATATATTATTACATTGATGGGAATAACCTTCAAAAATTATAAAAATACAGTTGTTCTAATAACAATTGATTTTTGGTTGCCGCAATTATTCGCGCGATAAGAAATCACAGTGGAGACGTACATTAGTTTGATGATTGCATGGAAAAGTTTTTGTTTTGATGTAATTAAAACTGATATTTTGATTATTACAGGGAAGGTCGAGCGGAGAATACCCAGGACAAGGCAGATCGAGCGGAGAATACGCAAGGAAAGGGAGGTCGCTAGCAAGCGGCGAGTTCCCATCCCAGGGTCGGTCGAGCGGAGAGTACCACGGCCAAGGAAGGTCTAGCTGTGAATACCCCGGTAGATCGTTGGCCAGCGGTGAGCTCCCGGGGCCAGAGGCGCAGCTGCGACTGGGCGAGGAGTGCCAAGGCTTCCTGTTATCGCCGGGACAGGGCCGGGCCAGCCCCCCGGACCCCGCGCCCTCCCACCCCACAAGGAGATACCACCAGCCTTACACCTCTGGTAAGTTAAACTGAATTTTGGAATTCGTTAAAGTTTTTATTAATTCACCTAATATTTTGGTGCATAATAGTTGTTAGATCAGCGCGATGATGGCACCACCTTACATGTGTTAGAGTGAAGCTGAATGTTCACTCTATACGAGCTATGCCTGTGGATCTCGATATGATACGTTTACTGAAACAAATAGCAAAGGTAATTTCATAAGGGTAGGTACTGACGATAATTTGGCGATTTGGCCCGGTTTGGGGATCCCTCGTGGTCGATTCGGCTATTGTCTGGATGAACCGCAGGCAGTTGCAAGTCAATTTTATAACGATTAAGATGAATTACCGGCGGTAATTTCACTTTGTAAGTCTGTTTAACTTGTCTCGATAAAAACGATAAGATGTTGACAGAAGCGTTACGATGAGAAGACTAAACCCTTTTTCGTCTCCTTGACAATGGCTGTCGCCGGGCAGTTATCAGCCAGTGTATGCACTACAGTGTGCGAAATTCACCAATAGATTTGAATTCTGGCCTTTAATGTGAAACATAACAAACCCATGGAGATCCAATTAAGCGTTAAGAAACAATAATATCAGCTATCAGATAGTTAAATATTTTAGCGTCTAAAGTTGTAAACCATTCGTCTTGATCACCTATTCTTTCATATTTGTTATTGTTAATTGTAACAGCCATATATTATAATTTACATAAAGACAAAAACTGTTAAATTTTTCTAAACGAGAGCTCCACTAATCCTTGGCGATCACTCGGGTTTTCAAACGTTTAATTGAGTATGTGAAATAAATAAAAATTATTATTTGTTTTCAAATTTAACCCGGCAATACTCGCTAGGTATTTACGAACATGAACACTCGCTACCGGGTTATTAATACCACAGAGTTTAATTGCCGTTATTTTCAAAAATACGCTTGAGTTTCAATGTTTGACAATGTATTTGTGTTATTGGTACTATTGTTCATAAATAAAACTAAAAATGCAAGTTTTAATGTTTATTTATTGGTATTTGAGTTTATCCTAAAAAATAATCAAGAAATCATTTTTTTCTTAGTAAATCTTAGGAAAATCAACAATAATATTTTTTTTTCTTACAATTTTGGCAAAATTGAGATCGGTATCGAAAATAAACTAGATACACTCCTAAAATACTAAAAAATAGTGATACCTTTATACTGAGTGAACATTGAGATAATCAACACTAAACAAACTGTTTCAAATATTTTGCTAAAAACGAAACTACTTCACTCTATCATTGCAATCCTCACATATTGGGGTTGTATGCTCGCGGCATATCTTTTTGGAGCACAATTCGCAAACCAACTTCTGAATCTGAAGGTAGACGGTCAAAAACATTTTCTCAATTTGAGGGCGCGTCTGAACTATCAGCTTCCTGTTCAGTTTCACTTTCGTGTTCACTATTCTCATCAAAATCTTCTATTTCTGACACATTTTCTTCTCCGCTGTCTTCTTCTTGAAGCAGCTCTTCTATTTTACTATCACTTTGAGGAATACTCATTTTATTACAGCTCGAAAACAAAAAACATAGTCATAAACATATTGAAAAATAATGGAACAAGGATCGTCGCTACCGGGTATTTTTTACCCATTCTCACTTTACACGTCTGTCATTAACAAGCGCCGTGCGTGAACTGACCCCCCCGTGGGGTGAGGGTGTGTGAACTATCGGTTTGAAGGTACTTAGAATCTTTGGTTGCCAGAACCCGTAGAAAAAAAATACAACCAATTTTTTGTACTCTGTGGTATTTTTTACCCGGTAGCGAGTATCGCCGGGTTAAATATAACCATAGTATTAGTAAATGAACCTAAAGTCGTGGAACAATAAGTGTAGAATATATTTACAATATCCTAAGGCAAAAGATTACCATTCAGATCAGATTAGTTCTTTTAAATACTCTTCATCGCGTCTCTTCTCCTATTTAGTTAGCCTCAGAATATGCCATAGAAAATATAGCGTATTTTGCCTAATATTTGATACACAAATTAAAATATAAATTATCCATATAGCAGCAAAATCAAGTTAGATACTTAAATTAAATTACAAAAAAATTGTTTGAAAGAAATTAAAAAGAGAAATTTATTTATTTATTTATTTATTGTTTCTTTACACTGTAGGTAAAAATGTTTACAATACAATTTGTTATCTCACTAGGACAAACCTGTGTTGAGGTTAACAATAATTATACAAGTTAACAAAATTATATAGATTTTGAAAGAACAATATTGTTGTATTTCTTACAGATTGAGATTATGGGTACCTACTAAACTGATGGCGCTAGGTAGTACATTAATGTAGACTTTTAGAGTGACCATAGTTTTGAGATCTGATTTAAAATAAAATAAAATAAATCACATCTGCCCTGATGATGGACACTGTAACGCTGTCCGAAACGTTGGCTAAAGGAGGAGGTAGCGCAACACGGCATAATACCCCAAAAGGAAATAACCATAAAATTTTTGGCCGTGAAAATCTAAAATCATATCAAAATAAAATAAAGTTTTTTTTTTGTTTTGTTTTTAAGGATTAAGTTGAAAATAATAAATATATGTATAAAATTTAACATGCTATAGATTTGGCAGGAGGAAGATGAAAAAAAAAACAGTTTAAACAAAAATAAAAATTATTTTAGCTTATTTTATAAACATACTCATTTAGCTAATAATTTAGAAAGGACAAAGTAGAGAAAATTAATTGGCAATCCTCGACTAACACAAATAATTTAAGATTCTTTTTAAAAGTGTACAAGGAATTAGATGACTTTATATGTTCTGGAAGGCTATTAAATATGAGTGGAGCTTGATAAAAATAATTTCTTTGACCAAAAGAAGATTTAGTTTGAATTGCCATAAAATTCAGACCAGAGCCAATTCTCGTAGTACGCATAATTTGCTGTGTTCTTTCTGCAATATTAATATTTTTCGGAAAAATGATTAATTACTTTAAAATATCATAAAAAATAATTATATAAAATTAAATACGAAAATGATTTTAGCATGTGTAAAAATTGCATTTACATAATAAAAAACTTTTAAAACAAACAAAAAATTTAAAACTTTTTACACTCTAATACACTTAGATAATTTAAAATTTTTGTGAAATTAGGAAAAGTGTTAACAGACAATTAAATATTATAAATAATCAAATATAAAAAAAATATTTATATATTAAAACTTACATTATTAATCATTTATTTTGTTATTTAGACTTCCTGTTTTTATTGTTTGTTTGAAAAGATTTTTAATATGTAAGTAAATGCAATTTTACATATCCTAAAATAATATATATATATTTAATTTTATATTATTGTTGATATTTTTAAGTAATTAATTACCTCTCCTTTGAATATTTTCTAATTTTTCTTATTTGTCTATAGTCATTTGTTTTTTGTCATTTTTGTATTATTCTCATAACCTGATGGAGAAAACTTTGTTCATGAAACACGTCGATAGTATAGATTATGCAGTGGAGTCATACAAAGTAATTTGTTTGCATTTAATTAAAAATCACGCCACAAAATGACTTTACCAAGTTCGAAGAAATAATTAGTATTCATTTCACATACGAGTATTATGTTGACACATCAGTGCACATTTTGTCCTTTCCATTTACAGTTTTGTTTTCCACTTTCGGCTTTCATTTTTCAGTTATAATAAGACGTCGTGCTTTGAATGCTTAAGACCCTTTACTTTTGAAAGTATTGAACTGGAAAGTCAGTAATTGAAGTGTCATTCATTTTCCTATCTGATTCCGTTGTCAAACGTCCAAGAACTTATTCCGTTTCTCGATTTCGTGACAGAAATTTTGTAAGATCTGAAAAGTCCTTGATTGAACCATTTATTCTCGAAATATGGAAGAAAAAGTTTTTTCACAACGGAAACAATATGTTTTTATTATCTACCGTTTTTTTTCAGTGATAAATCCTTCTCCATAAAAAAGTATCATCAGTTCTTAAATATTCACCGATGAGTGAGAAATACCTCTGCAAGAATTATACGATGTCTTAAATCTTTGTCTTATAATTTTTTTTAGTTGACAGTAGTTTGAAAAGTATTTTTTCGAACACATTCTATTATGAAAATAATTTCATGAACGAACATTCTACACATCACAAAACTTACGAGCTTTTGGTCATAAGTTCTTTGCATTTACACATGAATATATTTATATTTACATTCCAGTCGCTATTTTCCTTGCAAGAGAAATTTCAAGGAAACTGACAAGAGATCAACAAAATGCCTTAAAACCTGCGAAATTAGTTTGACAAATTACTATTCGGGGTGCCGATCTTCAAAGTAATAATTGCCTTTATGAATGCTGAGCAGAATATAGCAATAAAATCAAGTGTATTGTTTATGGTGTGCTTTTTATTATAACAAAAAAAGTTATAACTAACCAATAAAAAGTAAGCACGTGAAGTAGAAAAAAACACACCCAGAAATAATAACACATTAAACCCGTAAAAAGCTCGAAATAAATCAAAATCTATAATATTGTGCTCATTGTTAAATTTAGGTTGAAATATTCGCAAAATTTTAACTTTATCGGGATCAATATTTTTATTTATTTTTTTTAATTTTTTTTTATTTCATATTGGGCCTCTACATTTCTCACATGATCATGGTTTTACCACAAACATCTCATTTCTAGGGTATAATATTTTGTGGGCTTATCTTAATCCTGAAATAAATCTATTTTGTTCTTAAAGTATTTATTCGTGTTATTTAAGTCTTTTTTCTTTAATTTATTACAATAATAATGTTCTATTATAGTCATCAGGATTCCAAATAGTCCTTATTCTGTCCCTTGGCAAGTTGGGATAGTGGGTTTATTGGAGTTTCTTGTGCTATAAAAAGCCTTTTACTTCATTACTTTATGGTGTTTTTATGAGCCATAACGCATAGTGACCATCTGATACCGGAATCAAACACATTTACTTGATTTTACCCTATTTGGCCTGGTGAAGTGTTTGAATTCAGGAATATATAAGAAAGTTATTTAATTTCGGATATCTTCAGAACATTTTATTAATATATAGATCAGGATTACGATTATAAAATACGAGTAGTAAGTGCTTGATCAGAATTTAAAAATGAAGGTGGTTTAATACTTGCATACTTTATATGCTTATGTTATATATTATTTATAGCGCTTATGCTATATATTCCCAAAACTCTTATATAAGACACACGTTTTCAAAGCCGGATGAATAATATTATTACGGATGAACTAGATAGCACTTATAATATAGCAGAAAAAGTATGTAATAATGTCGATGAATGTAACCTACTGTTCAAAAATAAGACAAACTCATTAGTCATTATGCACTTAAATATTAGGAGTATTTACAAAAACATAAATGAATTATTATGCACTCTTAGTCTTTTAAAAACTGAACTCGACTGTATTGTTTTGACAGAGGCCCACCTTAATACAGTAAATATAGATAATATACCACAATTACCAAACTTTACATGCATTCCCACGAAAACACACATTAACAAGAATAGTGGCATAGTCATTTACGTTAACCAAAAACACCAAGATGTATCTTATAAAGAAATAAACATGACCCTCACGAACTGCGTAGCATTACAATTAAAAGTAAATAATCAGATTTATCAAGTTATTGCTGTATACCGAACCCACGGTTCAAAAACTCAACAATTTATAGAGAATCTCAAAGATGTAATCAACAAAAACAAATGTCAAAATACTATAGTGACGGGCGACTTCAATATAAATATTGGTCAAAACTCAAACAGCGTCGAAAAAAATGATCTACTTAATACGATGGCTGAACTGAACTTCATATCATGTATAAACAATTATACTAGAGTTGTACCCCGACAAAACCCATCATGTATTGATCACATTTGGACTAAGGCAGACACAACTGCACAATTAACACCTGTCATCTGGAAAACAAACATTACCGATCACTATACGTGCTTCTTAATTCTTGATTTTAAAAAAAGTATGTCCTTTTCTAAAACTGCATTACAACAGTATAATATAAAAACTTTAAACATACAACTTCTTGAACAAAAATTGAAATTTGAAACATGGGCAGAAATATTAAACACCGAAGATGCCGAAAAATCTTCAATTTTGTTCGATAAAACACTTCGCGAACACATAATAAATGCAACTAAACATAAAAACGTCAATCTAAAATCAAAACATAGAAAAATTAAGCCCTGGATCACCCATGGAATAGTTACCTCAATTAGGAATAAAGAAAAACTGTTTTATCAAACCCGAAAACAACCTAATGACTTAACTTTATTACAATCATATAAAAAATACAGAAACAATCTTACAAATTTGATTAAAAAAACAAAAGAAAATTACTTCAAGGTAAAAATCGAAGATAGTGGTAAAGATAACAAAAAAGTCTGGGCTACAATAAATAACATTATTGGAAATGGTAATAAAAATAAACAAATAAATAAAATAACTTATGACAACGAAACAATAGACTCAATAAAAGAACCAACTAAAATTGCAAACATTTTCAATAACTACTTCGCTAAAGTCGGAGAAAATCTAGCCAAAAAAATCGACTCCCCCCAATCTAAAAATACTTCCAATACATCCACACAAACTTGCCAAAATATTTTCGAAAAGTTTGAAAAATGCACCCAAATTGAAATAGAAAAAATAATAACTAACCTTCGAGTGTCCGCGAGCCCTGGTTTTGATAATATCACAGTAAATGTATTAAAACAAATGAGACAATTAATATCAAAACCAATTGCTCATATCATTAATAACAGCATACAACAAGGAATTTATCCAAAAATATATAAAAATACAATAATAACCCCGGTTTTCAAATCAGGAAATACATCGGACATCTCAAACTACCGTCCCATATCTATTGTATCTAACGTAGCAAAAATATTTGAAAAAGTCGTAAAGTCACAATTAACTAAACATATCACTTCAAATGAAATTATTAATGATAACCAATTTGGCTTCAGAGAAAATTTAGGTACGCAAGACGCAATTGCAAAAATAACCTCTATAATATATAATGCTCTTGACTCGGGAAATAAATGTTTAAGTATTTTCATCGATCTAAGAAAAGCATTTGACAGTATAAGCCACATGAAGCTAATCAAAAAATTAGAAAACATTGGAATCCAAGGAACAGTTAAAGAATGGTTTAAAAGTTATCTTCATAAAAGACACCAACACGTAAAAATTAACAATATATTGAGTGAACCCACCTATTCCGAATTTGGAATTCCTCAAGGGACAGTTCTAGGTCCAATATTGTTTATCATTTACGTGAATGAAATGCTTTCAGTACCAAAAACTGGAAAAATCATATCTTTCGCCGATGACACAGTTTTAATCATAGAAAAAAAAACTTGGGAAGAAGCCTATCGAACTGCGAATATAGAAATAAACAACCTAAAACAATGGTTAGATGACAACTACCTTTCCTTAAACTCTGACAAAACCTATTTCATGACTTTTACATTATCAGACAAAATCCATCCAACAATAAATTCCAATATTACTATTCATAACTCTTGTAATAATTATACGGACAACTGCAACTCACCTAATTGCACAAAAATCTCAAAAAAAAATAATATTAAATATTTAGGCATAATTATAGATCAACATGTTAAATGGACAGAGCATATTGCACAAACCGTAAACAGAATACGAAAACTTTATTACGTATTCCTCAAACTAAGAAATATTCTGCATAAATCTATGCTACTAAAGGTTTACTATGCATTAGCACAATCAGTTCTACAATATGGAATAATAGGCTGGGGAGGAGCGTTTAAAACCAACTTAACCCCACTTGAAATAGTACATAGAAGACTCATCAAAATTATTCTAAAGAAACAATTAGACTATTCAACCCAAAAATTATTCGATGAATTCAAAGTATTACCACTAAATAAAATTTATCAAAAAAATGCATTACTTCAAATCCACAAAGATAAACTAACAACAAAGTCATTTAGCACCAGGCCGAGAACCTTAGGACAAATAATAATCCCTAAACTTAATACAACAACAGCCCAACATCATTACACATACTCAGCCATAAAATGCTTTAACGAACTTCCTAAAGAAATTCAATCTGAAAGGAATTATGAAATTTTTAAACAAAAACTTAAAAAACATTTTACTATTAACTAGATTTAGGTACCTATGTGTTACGATGTGCCAATTACATTTCCGCTATGAACAAAAAAATGCCAACTTATATTTCTCTATGTTTGAAAATTTTACATTATGTTTTATTATGTACAAAAAAAAATGCCTACTTATATTTTCATTATGTATAAAAATTTTCCATTATTTACAAAAAAAAAATGTCAACTTATTATTCATATGTTATAAAAAAAAAATAGTTCTACATACATCCAAATTGTAACAACTGTTAAGTATGTATAGTACTGTCAATCTGATAGTGCTCCCTCTCTAAACACGAGAATTTCTCAATTAGGGAGGTATTGTTACCACTAATATTATATATTATATACATTGGTTAATTATATATTATATGTATTGGTTAATAAAAAAAAAAAAAAAAAAAAATAATGTCTAGGTATTAATAGGATTAAAAATGGTTTCAATTCTATAAAAAAAATAGTATTTCTGTTTTCATTGTAAAAACCATTGTTCTAATAATGTTTATTTTTAATTTTGCAATATAGGCGCTAGAAACCCATCTGTCTAGAACGAGTGGAAATTTAGGAATATGGCATCACCATTTTTTTTACATTACCTCCACACAGGAGGCCCTGAGGAAAATAATTCCCCTCAGGGCCTATGTAATCTTTAGGGATGCTGTGCGGTAAATTTTTTTAGGAAAGGAATGAGAGGAAAAGGGTATGAAGGGTGGGTAGAAATCTAGAGGTCAGCGTGTCCAGGAGTGACGGACGTATGAATCCCTCCCTCCCGCTGCAGTGCAAGGTGATGTTTCGTGAGAGAAGTCAATGGGTCTCCCTCAACCATTCTCTCCCGAACCGGCCTGCCGTGCATCTGGTGGGCAGACGCTTCCGCTGCCAAGACCCGGACAAACCTTATCCCTCACCCCTGCTAAGTTACCAACGTGGCGAATCATGGGGTTACCTATGGCAGAGGTGAGCAGTTGGGTGACCTATGGCAGAGGTATTATCCAATAAATGGTTCCCTTGGCAGCGATACCCATACCCGCCTTCCAAGTTGATTCTTGTTTCTGTAATGTAATTACGGTAATGTAATGTAATCCTATCTGCTCAGAACCAGTGGAACTGTAGGACTATGGCATCACCAATTGGGATACGTTGCTAGGCTAAAAGGAGAAAGGACGAATAGCAGGTGGTAAAAAGGAATGTTGGGAAATACCGGGCTACTCATATTTGGTCACCAACTCCATTTCCACAAATTTTTTATTCCGATTTTTACCAGGGCGATACTTAGGTGAAGTACCTACTTTGGAACGTGCCTCCAACACACATACAAATGGGGTTTAATGCCAGAGTAGCCGTTGTCAATTTTGGTAAATTGATTTAGGTACCAGAAAGTACTCTAAACCCTCCCTCATTCGAATGCTCTGAGTACCAATGTCAACTGCTCTAGATTGATGAAATTTTGGCCTATCTAATTATTAGTCATAATATAGAAATAAAAAAAATGTAATTTAGTGTTTTTTATGCAAAAAACAAACAAAAAACCCAATATTGATTTTTGCACTGCAGCGGGAACCGAACCCTAACTTCTCTAAAATGACAAATGCACGCACAATTATGGAACGTAAGCCTCGACACCGGAATATATGAACATAAATAATTATTCAGATGTTAAAACGTTTGCCAATGTTTCCGTTTTGTCCGGTTTAAATGGTATGTTGTAATGCACAAATAATGTAGATATATAGATACTATCAGTAGCAAATGAAAGCCTTTGATATATTTCTAATTCATTGTGACCACCCCCCAGCATTGCTGTGCTCCTGGTCTTTAAACTCTATCTGATACGACCCTCGGCTGTGTTTAACCCTTTACCATGTCCCGACCCCTTTGGGCGTTTTTCACCCCACCCCCACCTGCAGATGAATGAAAACAGTAGAAACCACTGCGCAAAACCTACAGGAGGGTTAAACATGAACACTGAACATTCCCTTGCACACTTTTTTCCAGTATATATTTTATTTTATGTGCGTTTTAATTTTTTTCCCCCTGTAAAGTTTGACAGGTCGCAGTGGGGTGCGATACACCCTATTTGTTTGGATTGAGCCTTTTTTTATACGGCTTTAAATCTTGCAGAAGAATACTAATTACTTCAGCTTCTTTTTTACAATCGCGAATTTATTATTTTTATTTATTAAAAATGTTTTAATGAAAGGATTCTAAAATACATTACTCGCTATGATGATATTAGACGTTTACATCGTTCTTTTTTTACATTAGCCCCACACAGGAGACCCTGAGGAAAATAATTCCCCTCAAGAGACCTGTGGAGGTCATCTTTGGGGATGCTGTATGGAGGGTCTTTTTAGGAAAGGAAGGAAAAGTAATTCTGGAAAGGAAAGGGATGTTAGGGGTGAGTAGGAATCTAGGGGTCAGTGTGTCCAGAAGTGACGGATGTATTAGAGGGTACTGCTGGAGAAGTCAAAGTGGCTCTTCCAATATGGCCTGCCATGCAGCTGGTGGGCAGACTATCCGCAAGAAAGACAAACCTCACCCCATGAACCCGGGCACCCCTGCTAAGTCACCAAGCATAGCGAACCACTCTGGGTGACCTATGGCAGAGGAGTTGATGGATGTGGGAATGTGACATCTCCAATTGTAGTATGTTGCAAAGCTAAAGGGTTTTAGGAGGGGAAGGAGATGGGGAAGAGGAATATTAGGAAGTGAAAGGTTGGGAAGTATCTGGCTATTAAAACTGGTCACTAAACGCGGACAAAAGAAGGGTTATTCTGTATCTTTTATGTTAAGTCAGCGGTACGAGACAATTAAGACAAAAAGACAAAATCCGTCGGATGACCGAAGGTGTCCGTCGTGCGTTATCGGCCGTCAAATTTCTGTGATTTTCTATGGCTTTCGCTTCCACTTTCACAATTACTATTTATTAGTTATTATAACTAATTACATACTAAAAGGCGTTAATAAATAGGTATCCGTTTGACGTATTATTTTGATGTTTGTATACGATGATATTGAATTCTCAAATGTTTCCACGACTAACTACTTTAAACGAGGATTACGCGGAAAATGCAATTTTATCTCTGGCGTTAGCTTTTTCAAGAGTTGGCGTCTTAACACAAGCGTGGTGTGTAGCTCTTTAGCGCGATACGGAATACCGCATTAAAGAAATGTGTCATATACACATGTTAGGCTATCGCAAGAGATACCGAATCAAATAATTTCATGTAATTTCTTTATTCTAAGTATCGATCTTTTGTTATAAATTGGCTTTCAAATCTGGATTTGAAAGCCAATTGCTGGCAGAACTAATGTGCTCCCATGGTACTCCGCTGCTTGTATATGATTTAAATTGATGTGCTGATGTTCTTCAGTAATGAATGCCGCTGATGGGTGCAGATTTAATAATCTTCATATGTGCGTCCCCGTTCACCTCCCGAGTCCCCTTCCCCTCCCGCATTCCCTTCTACCTTCCACACCTCTCCACTCCCTCCGATCTTCTTAATTTTTCTTTCCGTAAGAACCTCCACATAGTATTAGAAAACTTTTTAAAAAACTTCCAATTCCTTCCGCTCCCTCCAATTTTCTTAGTTTTCTTTCCGTAAGAACCTTCCACAGAGTTGTAACGTAATTATTTTCATGGTAGTTATTCAATCGGTACCTACTTGCTCAGAAGGAGTATTATTAATTTCGGGTGCAGTTGGAACGATTGATAACAAATTCAAATTGCCGGAACGTTGTTCGATGGTTTTTGAAAAAATAGAAAAAACTGTTAGAAGGGCAGCGTCATGACAGAACAAGGAATTTGTCTGAAGTTTTGATTTGTAAGGAGTTTTGATACTCCTAAATGATTGTGTAAATTTGCAATATTATGCGTGTAACAGACGTGATGCCTTTACGAGACTGTTAAATAGTACCGGGTCGCGGTACACGCAGGATGTTGATTGTTTTTTCGAGGCGAGGAAAACTTTTATTGTGATGATCACGAGATATCGAGTTACCTATGTAATATTACAATCTAATGGAAGTGTTTATGATGTCTGTGTGCCTGGTACCTAAGGTTGGTGTTCTTGTGCTTAGAACTGAGATTCTTGTGCCACGTACAATCCAATATCACCGAGGACAACTTTGATGTAGATTACAGGCGTTTTTTTTAAATGACATCAACAGTCTAGAACTGCGGGTTATATCCTTTCAATGCTGAGAGATGGCATCGGACCCATTGTGATCAGCGGGCATCTGTGGGTGGACTGCTTCACGGAGTCATGGGCGTGCGAAGCGGCAGCTCTGGGGCTCTTCTTCAGCTATCTGGAGCCCTTGTCGCTGAGGCTGGATGAGGTGCGCCATATTAACTATCGCAAGCTACGAATGATCATTTGGAGTGGATTCTACTGAAATAACTGAATTATCTCTCTCTCTCTCTACATTTTTTTAAGTTTACAAAGGTATTTATGTAGATTATGTTTTTGCTTGTCAATAATAACAAGTACATTTTGTTTAATGTGAGTTTTTTTATTTACATCAGATAGTAGCTTTCTTTTTATCCCACGCAGGACCCTGAGATGATGATGAGAGCTCATGCAAACGGAATTTCTCTGCTAACTGAGAAAATACGTGTCAAAGTATTAGAAAATTTAAAAAAAGATGAATGAAATAGGTAAAGTGGTTCTGAAGTTATGCCGTGACCGAGGGAAACAGGGATTTATTTTTATATACTCGTATATAGATTTTTACACGAAATGACAAAAAATTGGTGTGACAATAATCTTTATCGTGCTTTTGTCTAATAAAATATCAAATAAATAAATAAATAAGAGTTTTTATTTTTTTCCGTTATCAGTAATTTACGAGTTGAAAAAACTTAAATTGAGCTATTTTTATAATTTTTTAGGTGCAAAATTTTTATATTTCTAAAATAATTTGTTTATTTTGATTTATAAGATTTTAACGCTTATTTTATCACCTTTCAAAAACAGTTTTTAATATTCGGATTAGTTCATAAAACTTCCATTTATTTGGATTTTATCGTAAAGCGAAAATATTTTGATCCTCTGATAATAAACGGTCAAGGCCTGCGGAGTTAAAATTGTTTGTTAATTTTTTTCCGATTTATATTTCCATTTTTTTCATATTCCTTAGCACAGTACCTACAAGAAGTAACAAATATGTAAAGATGTGTTGAGTTATTTTCGTGAGCGCGTTTAGGTAGGTACCACCTTATTGAATTTTCATCTCATATTTCAAGTCAACTCATTTCCAATAAGCGTGGATTTATATTCCGAGGCTAGACTTACAAATCAGAATGTGTATTGAAAAATTATGCCGATGTATCAGACCCTCGAAGGACTGTATACATTTGAATAGCTTTCGGAAAAATTGCTTTTTGTGCATTTTATACATTTCTATACCCAGATTTATTTATACTTGGTTAGACACTCTTCGGAATAATTTTGATCAGATTTGTAAATTCGAGACGATTCGGCGATGAAAACGTACATACGAACATATTTGTACCATAATAAAAACATTTTCACGTTATTTTATTTGTAACGCACGCAGTTTTAATAATTTTTTTACGTTTTATTGAAAGAATAGTTAATACATATCAACATACAAGCCCTGCTAAGCCAATTGAATTGGCTTGTTAACAGGTGCTTATAGTTTAGTTACATATACATTTTTAAAGTTATAATTTACATCTTATAACTACAGATTCAACATTTTTGATACATTTTTTCTTACATATCAATGTAAATATTTTTTCCGATAGCCAATTTTTCACCCTATATTTAACCTTATTCATAGAACTACATTGCTTTATAGTGTCAGGTAATAAATTAAATATCTTCGGTAAGTTGTGTTCAAACGTTCTCTGTCCGTACTTATTATTAAATTTCGGAACTATTAATCCGTCGTTGCGCGTGAATCTAGTGCGGTATTTATGTTCGAATTTCTCTATGCTGCGGTGGTTTACTATGTTATTTTTTTACATAAACTCCACACAGAGGCCCTGAGGGAAATTATTATCGTTGGTGTCTTTGAAGATGCTGTGCGGAGGGTCTTTTTTGGAAAGGAAGGAGTGAACATAGATCTGGAAGTAGGGGGAGGAAGTCCAGAGGCCGACAAAACGTTCCACAGCTGAGTCGAGAACGAGTTGTAGAAATGACCCGTTCGCATGTGACAAATGTCAACCTCGCACATATGTTGGGCGCGTGTTTGGCGTGTGTCTTGACTTTGCACTGGTGCTGAGAGGATTAATGGTGCTTGTTCCTAAGAGAAACCTCCATTGAAATACCGGTAGAACAATGACAGCATTCCCACCCGACGACTATGCTTTAAATATTGCCATCTGTTTGTTAAAATAAAAAAGTACCATATCATTTCATAAATAAAAATATCATATACCTACACGATTGACATTTGCTTCGCGTAAACCGGTCGTTTTGTGTTTCTCCGGTGCATTTTTTTTCTTTCTTTCACATAGCGGGCCCTCTTCAAGCTCCAAGTTCAATACATAATTTCCTTAAAAATATCATCCATAGTCAACAAGCCATTCCAAAAATGATATTAGGTACACATAAATCCTCGAAAAAACCTAGGACGAAGGAGAAGGAACCAATATTTTTTTTGGCTATTGTCACCAAATGCGATCGTACAACCCGTGATATGAATCTGCTTTTGACATTTATTAATAAAACTGTCAACATTTTTCATGAACGTTCTGAAATGACAAATAAATCCTCCAAGGATTTGGTTGCATATTTTATGAATCGGTAAGAAATGTATTTCAAATCATTGGATTTCCTTCTTTCGTCTAGGGATACGGCGTAATCCCATAAATCTCGTGTCATTCCCAGTTATTCGTGTGTTTTGACAATCCCTTCAGAAACAAACGCTTCTCAAGGGTGGGTACCAGGAGCACGAGGGGGCCAGCAGATAAAGAGGGTAGACGGCGAACTGAAGAGATGCTGAGTACTGAGTAGATAGCTATTCTGTGTGCGAGCAGGCAATCCTATGGCCCTAAAATAACCTCGGGCAATTGTGACACCCGGCGGAAAGTAATTGTATTAACAACTTCTACAGTCTGTAATCCTGGTACTTCATTAGAGAGACTCATAGGAATATTATATATAGAATTGTAAAATTGTGTTCCTAGAAATTTTTCATTCAATAGTACATGCTTCAAAGAAAGTTGTGTAAAAAATTAAACAGCAATAACTGTCGAACGTTGAAATCATTCTGAAATTTGAACAGATTTTTTGAGTCAACACAATTAGGTACATTTCGATAGCGGAAATTTGAAATGCTGTAAAGGACAATAAATTAAAAAATGAATTAAATATGCGATTTTTCTCTGTTTTTTTTTTCTCTTTTGAACTGCGTTCGAAATATTTCTAGGAAAATAAGTGCGCCTTGTGCGATGTGCATTTAAAGAAAAAAATACTCTTATCAAAGATTTTTACAAAGTATTCAGAAATTCATAATTACGGGTCTACAAAAACGGGAGATTTGATTTTTTTTATAACAAACAAACTTTCTATTTGCCCTCCTGAACAACTAACATTTTGTCGTTAACAGCATTTCAAATTTCCGTAATCGACATTTTTAGCTGGTGTTATAATTACCAGTCATATTGTCATAATTATTGATTTGTCATTCCAATTGCCTAACTTCTCTAGCCGTAACGAAAAAACGCAATATCACATAATCTATCTATCTAACTATCTATATAAATAAAAATGAATCGCCGAAATGTATATACGCGCATAACTTCCGAACTACCGAATTGGATAATTTTTTTTATTTTTGTGTTCCTTATTGTCAGGACAAGGTTTGTATAAAACTACTGGTGAACTCTGGCATTATGAAATTTGAATGAAAAAAGTGCAGTAGGTGGCACGCGAGCTGTTTGAAAACTGAATGTATGGATTGCGGGAGGGGGGAGTGGAACTCGTGTAGGGGGTTCACAGGAGGGGGGGACCCGGTGAGGGGAGGGAAACTCGGGAGGGGGGTTTGCGGGACGGGGGAAGGGGGGAGTAGAGTGGGGAGAGGGAAGGTGTAGGAATCGGAGTGGAAACGCGAGAGGGGAAGGTGACGGGAGGAATGGGAGGAGGAAGGGGTACGGGATGAATGGGAAAGGACACGCAGGGAGAAACAATTTATTTATTTAATGGCATAGCAACGTAGGCCGGGAACCAGCTAGTATGTAATAACCACGATAGGTACTTGCTTTCTCTGAGATATTTTAAGATATTGTTGCTGAATGTTGTCAGGTTTAGACACCGTTAACATAATTAACTAATTTATAAAACAGATACACATTTAAAACAAAGATTTTAATATAAAATATCAAAATACACATTTAAAACAAAGATTTTCCCCTTCTCATATAATGCCAGTCTATTTGTGAGTCTGTACTCATGCCCCAAGGAGTCATTTCTTTTTAATCCAAATCAAAACAAAGTTCCACGTACTTTTCTTTCCCTGATATTTTCTTTTAATACTGCCTTGGGGTAGGCAATGAAACCAGTAGCTGTAAAGGCAAAGCACCCTAAAAAAAGGCTGTATAGACATTCCAGGCTTTTGCCGTTTTATATAATAATACTTCTGCTCATTAGTTTGGGGTACCGACGACACAGCTCGCGGTTATTCTTAACGAGAGACGCCATCGCATAAAAGAAAATGGCATCCATTTTTCACGGGAACTTGTTACTCTGCCTTAACTTATTTAGTCGCCTTGCCCCAAAATTATCCGAATTGTGATAGAGCGTGTCTTTTCTGAAGCATTTTTGAGTAAATTTAAAGTTAAACCTTGCCGTGTTACTACTCATCGATATTATTTTATGTCTTTACAATACTTCTTAAGGATATTATAAAAACACACATCATCTGCGAATACGAGTAAAGTGTGTATTCCCGGCATGCTAAACGTCCAAGAAATACCGGATTATCTGGTATTAGATTTTTTCCAGGTATGTTTTCTAATGCGTTTTAGGTACTGGTATTATTTTTCCTTTTTGAATTACCTATGTTGCATCCAAAACTGCTCACGAATTACAGTTAGATGCTCATGTAATATATCGGGAATACTAAAAATGAAAAGTGACGAAATGGTTAGAAATCGTTGAATTATTGGTAATAATAAAATAAGGTGTGCAAGGAAAAGGGGATGACCAATCACTTACCACTGTATCTCTGCGAAGGAGCACACAACACAATCACATCATATCACATACAAATCTTGAGGTAATTATCGCCACAGTGAGGCCAACATTATTAAATTACCTACACTAACAGAAAATTTGCATAAAAAAAACATCTTATATGCAAAAATGAATCGCTGAATGTGTTGCTAAGCGCATAACTTTCGAACGACTGCACCAAATTGGATAATTCTTTTTTTTATATGTTCGTTATTGTCAGGACAAGGTTTTTATAAAACTTTTGGTGAGCTCTGGCATTATGAAATTTGTATAAAAAAATTGCAATTGGTGGCACGCGAGGAAGCGTCTATTGCTATGGAAAGCGGGAGGGAGGGAGAGATGGGGAAGGGGAACCAGGGAGGGGGAGGGGAACCTGGGAGGCGGGAGAGGAATTTGTCACGATAATATTTATTTTGATTAAATAAATATTGTCTTGACCTAGGTAATCTTAAACTCACCTGGCCGCTTACATTTTATTATGATCGCCGTAAAGATTAGTTCTGAACCGCTCGCGACTAGCGCCATCTATCTCGGCAGGACTTCTTGAATTTTTGTCGTCTTGGGAGCCGACTTGGATTCGATGAGTCGCCGAATTATTTAAGTTTATTGTTAAATATGTGATAGCGTCACCTTTACGGGTTTTACCCATTTAAAAAAAGAATCATGGATTATTTTATAACCGCGAGCCGTGTTGTTTCCGTGAGTGAAACGGGATTTTTAAAAGTTTAAATGGTGGAGCCGCCAATCGCCATATTGTCGATGTGCCCACCTTCACTCTCGAACTTGAGTGTGGATAATCGGTGTAATCCTTTGTTTGGCGTTCATGATATTAACGTGGCCAAGGCTTTGAGAGGGGTTATCCTCGCGGAACTCAATATTTGAGGCGGATGGAGGCCCGGCACTGATCTATGAAGGGCGCGGTAAACGGCGTCTACCGAGATTTCTCCGGTACGCACAACCGAGACTTTGAGCCTTTCCTGGTTCCTGTTCCCTGTGGAGGAGTCCCCATCCTCTGGGGCCTTTCCTGGTTCCTGTTTCCTGGTGAGGAGTCCCCAGGCCCTGGAGCCTTCCTCGGTTCCTGTCTATGGAGACCCCGCGTGCTCCTGGTCGCCTATTAACAGTGATTCGCGTCAGCGTTAGAGTCAGGATAATTTAGATAAATTACGGTCCACAGGTATGCTCTCTTGCTTATGTGTTATTTTATTATTTCTTTAGGAAATGTGGAATTCTTGACCCCTTGGAGGGCACCCATGTATACACCATACCTTTAAAATATAGGTGATATTGTACTGCTAAATTATTTCTTTTATTTAACTGAAAATGCCCGAATATAAAGACTGTATTTCCCTGCTAAATTATTTCTTTTATTTAACTGAAAATGCCCGAATATAAAGACTGTATTTCCCTTCCCACAAACTTGAGGGAGATTCTGATGCTCTACCAAGAAATACACGTTACAAATTCGGGAGGGGGATTCACGGGATGGGGGAAGGGGGGGGGGAGTGGAGAGGTGGAGATCAAAACAGATACACTCGAATTTGCACTATTTTTCTTGCCAAATTTTACGTAGTTCTTTTCCGTTAAGGTGATGGTTAGGAAAAGGTTGGAACTGGATAAATGACGTGCCGGTAGGAACTAAGCATATTTTCATTTCAAAACCAAAGAACCTACCTACAATATTCAACGTTGTCATCTACACTTTTCAATGTTTTTGTTGTCATAGTTTGCTAAGAACAAAGTTAATTGGATTAAGTTTTATTTTACGTATGATATAAAGGTTGTTTAATGAAACAAACCATATTTCGTAATACTCTCTCAATAAAAAAATTAAGCATTCGCTATTCGGACACCATCTTATAAAAATCATTCTTTCCCCACAAATCTGCAACACGTTGTTGTGACATTTAACTCACCGAATCTAAGGAATTCTAACGAATTCCGTAGGTCAAATGTTCCGAACGAGTTTAACGACAGAACCAAGACAACGACCGTTTAGCAGCCCATCCAAGCCATTGTCCATCGTTGTCTCAACCGTTAGACGTTAGCGGCTGCAGATAACGCTCGTTTGGCGGCGGGATTCCCCGCCGTTATTCCGTTTATTATTTGCCACGGCCTGAAATGCGTTGCAACGGATAAGGGTGATATTATATGATATTAGGTTGGTTTGGTCTGGGAAGATTATTTCTAGGAAATTTAATTATCTGGTCGTAGTGTTTATAAAATATTAATAATTATTTTTATTCTGAATAAACGCATTTAGTTGTTAATACACACTTTATCAATAGTAGAAAATTTGTGTAATGCACATGAGAATATACATATTATTATTAGAGTAAGACAAAATTTATTAGCAGATCAATTTCAAAATTAGGGCGATTTAAAAATGAAGTTCAATTTATTTTCTTAAATATATAGGAATACTTAAATATCAACACAAATTTCAATTGTCATTTTCAAAATTTCAACAGATTGTGTGAATGTGAAGAATTCAGACAAGTGATAAAGTACCTATAATATAATATTTTAACAGAAAATTATTTTAATTGGAGCATTTTCAAAACCGGTACTGATTTTTTAAGAATTCAGACTAATGCGAGATTTTCCAAGGGACCGCGCTAGTCATGTTCCATAAAATTTTCGATTTTTTCGCGTGTTCAAAATAGGATTAACATCAATTCAAAAAAATTTACACTCCCTATATTTAAATCCAAAATACTCATCAAAAATCTAACGAACAATACGTAAGTTATTTCAGCACATGTGAAGTAGATAATTTGGGGAAAAAATTAAATACACTTTTTTATTTTAAAAGTTATGAGCTTACCAGTGACTTCGACAGTTTCCATCCGGGAGAAAAAACCGTTTTTTTTTGGGGGGAGGGAAAAATTTAGATGAAGCATATTGTTCAGGCATATTGTTCATATTATTAATAGCCTCCGCCTCCGCCCCCCCCCTTCATACATAGGTAACTGTGATGTTCTTCAATCCCCGTGATAGGGATTATTTTGTATGTGTTCGTGTTCTGTCAGATGTCTGTCAGTTGACAGATGCCAATCTTCTAACTAAGTTACTTAACTGACATCTGTTGAGACACCTCAAAACTATATATAACTATACAACAACATATACTAACGACATCTGTTGAACGATATTGAAACTACATACATACATCACAGTAACTAACCCATCTACTAGTCTGAGTTTATTAACAATAAAGAATCTCGTCGTTCATTTGGAAAATTGAGTGCAAGAATTTTTATTTTTTTGCATTAGTTCCACACAGGAAGCACTGAGGAAGAGGAGAAAGTTCTTGGAAGGAAAAGTGTATGAGGGGTGGTTAGGAATCAGGGGTCTGTGTGTCCAGAAGTGACGGATCCCTCCCTTTCCAGTACAAGGCGATGTTCCGAGAGATTCCTTCCAGAGAGGTCAAAAGGTCTCCCTCAAAACGTCTCTTCCGTCGATCCGGTCTGCCGCGTAATTGGTGGGCAGACACCACTAAGATGCAGTCAAACCGCACTCTATGAACTTGGAAACCCCTGCTTAGTCACCAAAAGTAGCGAACCACTTGGCGTTGGTTAAACCGGGGCGACGGTTTCCCTACCTGCCTCTCAAATTGAAGAAATGCTTTAATTATAAATACAAAATTGTTCCAATTTATTTACCAAAATCAAATCATTCGTTTTGATGAAACAGGAGCACAGGAGGGCTGGGCGGTGGCGATTCGCGGATTAAATAATACCCGGAGCAATTTCACGCGTGAACTTCGAGGCGATTAGTTTCCACCCTGCCCCGGAGCGAAGGAGGAATGAAATTAAAATGCCCTTTTCTACCTCCTCCGACTTCTGCTGTCCTGGTAATCCTGGTCGTAAAATGACCTAACCTAAAAAAAAAACAAACATAAATTATGGTATTTCAGGAAAAGAAATACAAGAGGGTCATAATTTTTTAATATCGTACATGAGTTTCAATTCCCCGGAACCAGTGGGACTTTAGTATCCACAATTAGGGTTTGATATTAAGCCGCCGCTGGCCGAATTTCTACCGGTTTCTTAAATATCCCCCTTAAAACTTTGAAGTTTTTAAGCTCTTCAAAAATTCTTTTAAATCTCACACCGAAACGCCAATTACAAGAAATTCCCTCGATAAAAAAATCGCAAAGTATGCTCCGAAAATTATTATTTTCACGTCTGTTTCAGTTATTTTACAAGGTATGTGTATGAAAAATTTAAGAGTGTTTTTTAAATGCTGTTTTAGACAGCCCCCGAAAGATTTTTGCTCTATTTTATTCTAGTCGTGTTTTATTAAATATTTTCACAATTTTCGCTTCAATTTTACCGTCTTAAACATTAGCGCACTCTCTCCAAGATTCGTAATTACATATCTCTTCATCTTTTTCTTTTTGAGCGAGGATACGGCGCCTTAAGCTGAAGGAGTGGGAAAGGGAATAATAAGATGAGAAAGGTGAAGGTTTTGAAGTACTGGGACGAAAAGTTCTCCCAAAAATGTGACACAGCCTGACGACAATTTCCCCTGGTTCTGACTTAGGATGGACATAAGTCGTCCAGAATCGGTTAAACTGAAGACGTTTGATGGAAAGTCGTAAATATTGCTGAACACCAGAGAGCTGATGAAAAATATTTAAATCTATATTTATTATTACTCTGATTTCTAAATAGCATACCAAAACAGGGTTAAACATCAATCATAGTAAAAAAGATATTTAAAACGCCTGTAACAAATTTATTCGAAGCGTAACGTCATTAAAGCGATTTAACCACCCACCCCGTGCCGTGGGACATGGAGGCTGTATTTCCCCCAGTCAACCTCTAAACCAGCTCCCACCACCCTTCCAATACCACCCTCAACAATTAGACACGCGTCACTGTCGCTGATTTGGGCATCTCAGCATGAAGTGGCATCGCATCAGATTGTATTCTGTTACATTACGCAGTGCATATTGCGTCCGTTTTGTAAGTAGTCACGTAAGTACTCGTACGTACGTCAATTATTTTCAATAAGAGTCGGGTTTTGTTGATTTCATTAAAACATCTAAATAAAACAGTTATTGACAATGGTAAATGGATGGCCTCCACGGTCAAGGGGTAAGGCACTCGACTAGTAATTCGGAGATCGCGAGTTCAAGATAGTAGATAGTTATAGAGGTATATAGGGAATAGTTTCCCGATGTGGGTTTTGCATGTTTGTTTTTTAACAATTGTATAGTTTTAAATCGAGATAGATGGAATTTTGCACACATGGCTTTCAAAAGTCATTTCCTCTATGAGATTTCGAAAATCACCCCACCCCCTTTTTTTTTTAAAGAAAGACAAACATTCCCGGGTTACCAATAACCGGACGATATTTGAAAATCTCCTACTACCACCACAGTAAGCCGAAAATCTTGCTTGAGTCATGATAAAGGACTTAGCCAGCCGAGGAATCGAACACGGAATGCCCGCGTGGGACCCAAACGCGATGCCCACTCAACCACTGACCGGTTTTTTGATGAAATTTTGTCACAGATGACGTTAAAAATAAGAGGAAAATTGCTGTCTTCCTCTAATTTCGAATAACTCTGTCTAAAGCTGGGGCAACGCCCGGCACAAATAAAAGCTTGAAGAGCGACAAATAATAATTTATACGACACTCATAAATTTAGTCTACTATTACAGTCTGTAAATGAAGTCTTAGAAATGTGTTCATTTAATAAATTCTAATTTATCAGTCATTCCCTTTGTAATGTGGTTTATCCGCTAATATCTTTATTTATGCACCTTTGAAGTTTCCTTTGAAGTCATAATTTTTTCTAAAAGTGTTTGAACACTTTTAGAAAAAAATATATTTTGTACTGAAAATTTTTGACGTTCTTATTTGGATATAAAAATACGGTGATGTTTCTAAAAGAAATGGGTCGATATAGCGAAATAATACTAATGTAATGAAGATTTTACTTAATTTAAACATTTCATCAAATTTCTACTGAAGTTCTGTTACTATTCCAGTACTGTGAAATGTTATCCATTGATAAAATAATAACGGAACCTAAATAGAGCTTTCACAGAATATGAATTTTAACTTTAAAATTGTATGAATCGTTCAAAATCTGTGAAACGTACCCTCCATATTCCTGTAATTTCAAGTGTTTATATTACAAGAATGTTGAATGTAGATGTAGCAAAGATTGTTTGTTAGGACAAGGGTATTTAGCATTCCATCATACTTACCTATTTATTAACTATCAGATTAACTGTTTCTATCGAAAGAGCACACACTGATCAAAATCAATAATATGAAATATTATATAATGTCAGGTTCGGGATAGAAATAACAGCCTTTTCCCAAGGTTTGTATACATTTTCTATGAAACTTGGTCATTTCTTTTACAAGAAAAATAAGAGTTCAGAAACAGATAGTTACATACCATGAAAAAAATAATGGTATTCTAAAATAAATTCTAAAGTGTTGAAAAAAAATTGATATTAAAAGATGAAAAAAACAATTTCTGATAAGAGGGAATAAAAATCCTTTGACGACATTTTTTCCACTGTCACTCGAGAAATTGATGATCATTTTTTGTAATAAACTGACTGACAAGGTTTGAGTCTTCCGTGCACTTAATGACTTGTTGGGTTTTAAATTGTCTTAAGTTATAATTAAGGGATAATCAACCCTTACCGCAAGGGTTAGAATAATGACGAAAGATGATCTAAAATAATTAAATAGGTAAGTACTATTTACAAAATAGATGAAACACTTCTTGATATTTTTTTGCTTTTTGTTATACTTTTTAATTTTTTTGTAAATAATCAAATAATTTTTGCAAAGCCAATTCCTTATCCTTATACCGTCTCCTTAATTTAATATGGTTCAAAACATTTGTGAAATTAGACGGTTGCAGTTTTTTGGTTATTTTCTCTTTAAACAGTCAATTAAGCAAATGTTTTGAATTCAAACGTCGCATCGCGTCGTGTAAAAAATAAGTGCACGCACCAAAAACGTTACATACTTTAGACGCGGGGTAGAAATCTCAAAATGGGAAGCCAACAACAAGACAATTGTAGAGTATTCGATTTCTAGTACTTTAGTACTAAACTGCCACGCGTCGAGTAAGGTCGTGTCCTACTAGTAAGTAAATTGCATTAAAAAGCGCCAAAATTCCCTCCTGTGTGATGAGAAAATGTTTCCATTACACGGTAAACAGTCGTAAAAGCGAAGGAATAACATTTAATTTGTAAATACATGCAAATTACTTATTATTATCGATTATAAAAATAATACAATTGCTTTCCGCCCAAAGATATTATGAGTCATTAGAGAACTCAAGGCCTACTAAAGTACAGGTCTGGATGCGCAACAGCCAAATTACAAAGTCGATGCCATGCCGTCGCTAAGTAAAATTTACTTTTTATCATAATAATCTAATGATTTTTTATTTACTTGCCTGCGGTAAAACAACATATAAATCAGCAGAAACAACAAATACAATAACAATCAACGCCATTTGCAAACTATCGTTGTTCATTATAGCTATTTGACACCTCAAAATTCGACTGGTGCCCAGGCCTCCTACTTTAGTCAGCCTTGAGACAGTATTCGACGGAACTTTTGAATTTTGAATACGAAAATGCCGCCCGCGTTCTATCTTTTGTTTCGTTCATATGCACACATTCTTTTAAGCGTCTATCTCTATCATGCACGAATAACTTTTGAATTAAGAAATTAAGAGACTATGGCAAGTCTATTTATTTTGTATAACGTCATTGGCACGCACAAAATATTTGGCTAATTGTGGTGTGTAGGTTAGTTATTTAGTTTCAACATGTCGAGATGTTCAGATGTCTTCAGTGTAGTTATTTAGATATGTTAGACGGCTAGACTTTATCAATATCACAGTTTGCAGCTGCAGAATAACGTAGAGCCTTTTTTTAGAAAAGACGTCTGGTCCAGTTAAATATTCAGTGAAAACATTACGATAAACACAAATAAAACAACTTGTTATCTCATCAAATAATAATAATAACGTTATATTTATATGGCCAGTTTTGTGTCATTTCGCTTCAAGTGCGCTTGACTATAATAAATTTAAAAATAATCCTCAATTGCTCCTTATAATATTGAGAAAATAATATGAAGTAAAGAAATATACAGTATTAACAAAACAATGACAGGAGAAACAAAATTAACAAAAACAGTTCTGTTATAGCACACATAGGAAAATAATAGTAATAGACAATAACGCTGCTATTGTTACACAGGACAAAACAAGAACTTTAGAACTAAAATATAATATACTAACAGAAGGCAGTTTAAGTTCAGAAATGAGAAATATTCTGACATTAATAATTCGGACACTAAACATAAAAATACAATTAGGAGGAAACCGAAACCAAACAATTACGGGAAACTTGAGAAAATGGCTTATTACGTGTATTGAAAAGATGTTATGATTCATGAGTGGTATGATTTTTTAAATAATTTAGTTTTTGAAGCCCGTTTAAATTTAGCCGAATTGTGGATATTAGTAAAAGCTGAGGGAAGTTTATTCCAAATGAGAGGGCCAGTTACATGAAAAGAGCGATCATAGTAAACAGCTCGATTTGACCTAGAAAGTTCGATTAGACGATTAGTAACATCTAGAACTGCTGACCTTAGAGTAAGCTGTCTCTCACTTTAATTTTGTCGGACACATAGTTCCGATATATAGGCTGGCGCCATTCCTTGCAATGCTTTGAAGGTCATTAAGCAGATCTTGAACTCTATTCTTTCAGGACATCGAAGCCAATGAAGATCCCTTAGAAGCAGGGTTATATGACAGTACTTAGATTCACCAAAAATCATTCTCGCCGCACCATTGAAAACGGACTGTATTCAATTTAATTGTGTCTTGGATCGGCCAGCATATGCACTATAAATCCATATCTTATTTGGATGTTTCCCAACACAATTCAAGTAATATTAATCACTGGAATGAATAATACACTACAACAATTTTACTCTGCTACTATTTAAAAAACAAATCCCAAAAGAAACGAGGTAGACTTAACAACCGTGTTATTTTTTCATTTTAGATTTTTTAAATTAACTTTTATGATTATTTTATCAGTAATAGGTAGTAATCCACGCTGACCTTAATCATAATGAGATCGTTGCGTGTTTCCGAAAATATATTTCTCAAAGTAAAACTCCGCGAATGGGTTAAAATAATAAAACAGCCTTTGATTAATTATAGCGACTAAATTGGACTTCGTAAAAGGTAAAAATTTTGCTGCTTTGAAAGGTTTTTTCGTAATTTTGAACGAATGAAAGTTCAAAGACAAGCCAGAAATAAAGGCACGAGGCAAATAATTGAAAGGTGTTACAAAAATCATCAATAGCGTTATTAGAAAATAAAGCATTCGTTCAAATAGAACCTTTCATTATTAAAATCTTTCATGAAATATTTGATTTATAAAAAGGTAGTGGATTTATTTAGTTCATCTAAAGTCTAAAGCGTCTTCTTTTGAAAATAATGATTCCTGGTAAATGATTAATCTGAAACGAGCATTATTATTACAAAGCAGAATGTTCGTTTCACCAAATTCAATATCTCAATAATTATATTAATTGTGGAGCATTAATTTTAATGCACATTTATTATCTTCTATCACGACTTTACTCCAATAAGGAACTCCAGTGAAAAATATTATGGCTTTAAAAAAATATGTTCATATAGACCAATAAACGCTGATTCTGAATATATAACTTTTATTTCATAATATTAAACGCAGAGTTTTTAAAAAATTATTAAAAAGTGCATTTTTAAACCTCTCCTGAAAACACAGCGTTAAGTTGGCATTACTGAAATGGTGAATGGTGACGTCACGCGTCACACTCACCCACTGTCACCTGGTGATCGCGTGTATTGTATTGTCAGTATTATTGTATTGACATTTGAATATGCAATTCAACATTTCGTGTTTTTGGTTTATTTTCATACTGTTTATAGAGATTTAGATAAATAATAGTTATTGTGTTTATTGAAACATAATTTAGGCCCTCAACAATTTACGAAAGGGGCTATATTTGCGGACAATCTGGAATAAATTTTGCCTATTTGTCGTCATTTTTGACATTTGGTTGACGATACATCGATCGTATTTTCAAATTCTTTTTAGTATCAAGGGCTTTTTATACACACAATCGTCATGATCAGTGTATTATACCTAAATACCAGTGTTTCTGTATGTGTTACATAAAACAATGTACCTACAAAGTAACGCCTAACACAAAACACGATGTCACATGTATTTGCAATAAAGGAGAGAGATTTGTTTTTATATTGCACTTTGATTAAATACAATAACAGTAGCGGTGAAATGTGGACATTTTACCAATGTTTTTCAATATTAAAAGCAGTTAATCTTGAATAAAAAACGATTTCCCACACCTAAACATCACCAAATTTCATAGTAGCCTCATGATTCCGCCATATTGTTTATCATTTAAAACAGGGATGTTCTGCCCAAAAAAATTATTTCCCCAGATTTCGAAGTGAAATTTCCCTAGAATTTCACATTTACGCAATTACCTACGTAGCCACCTGATTGTGTAACACTAATCCTGTTATATATGTTAATTAATTGGAAAGATATCGGAACTTGGTAAATATACTAATAATACTGTGCTTTTCCAAATAAAACACTTTTTGCTACAAGAAGTAATAATTTAAAAGTACGAATGCACTCACCACTGAATTAGAAATTGAATTCCAAATAAAAAAAAAACACTTTGCAAAATAAAAATTAACCACAATCACCGAAAAAACAGAACTTAAAACATAAATTAAATTCTTTTTCAGAGGTCCCATTTATCTTTTTAGATACATATAATATCATTTTGAGTTGTCAGTGTTAAAAATAGCATTGCATGTTAGTACATGAACAATAATTAAGATTCATAGGAATTCCAAAAAATATATATGTAATATATATATATATATATAAAATAATACCAGTAATATTGTCATATGTAATAAACATTTTGCCAGAGTTCGAAATTTCCCTAGATTTTGTCCTGATTTCCCTTATCCCTAAAAAATATTTTTCTCCCCTAGATATAGGGAAATTTCCCTCGACATAATATCACTGATACAATATGACAACTTGAAGGTAAATAAAATATCGGTGGGTGAAGACCATATCACCATATTAACAATTTACCATAGATATGGTGCTTTTCTGATGGTCTAGAAAAATTAAAACTTTGACAATTATTTTAACTATTAAAACTAACTATAAAAATAAAAATAAAAATGCAGTTATTTAAGTTTGAAGGTCTTTATTCATTAAAAAAAATAAAAAAATTGGACTGGAGTTCTCTATTGACCCCGGTGAGTCCACTCGACAAATAAAATTTATTCTTAGCCGCACCAAAATGTATTTTTATTTCCAGGACGTTTTTCATATTAAAAAGTTTTTATTTTAGAAATGTTTCAACAATTTAAATATAATACAATGTTTGAAAATTTGGTTGAATTTTTTGGTCCCGATGTATTTTTTAAAACGTATGCTAATAAAATAGTGATTTGGTTTTTTCTGCAAAGTTATGGTTTTTTTTTACAACTATTTCTTTAGTCACTGCTTTGATGGTTTGCATTTTTTGTATTATGGTGGTCGATTTTACACGTAAGTGCTTTATCATTTGCAATAGGAAATAATATAAAAAAAATGTAAAGATTATAAAAGATTTAAATAAATGAAGACAATATAAACGAAACTCAATCGAAAATCTGGAAACAGAAAAATCAGAAAAACATATTGACACCTCTGGGACATGAACCCAGGATCTCTTGCTTTCCGGGCAAACGCGCTAACCACTGTGCCACGGTATCGATATGAAATTCGGTCATGTTTAACTGTACCGTACTTCGACTAAGAATCACCTACATTATCTTCATTTTCTTTAACGCATATATTATTGGCAACTATCTTTATGTATGATTGCAAGATTCAAACCCGAACTAAATGCTCTCTAGATTGTGTCTGGATAAATCTTTATCCATTTTATTTAATATGCGACATCTATCGACTTTTCTGCAAGTCTAGGATGAATATTTTTATTTTAACTTTATGAGTAAAACCTCAAATTGTAATAGGTGTCAATATATTTTTCTGATTTTTCTGTTTCCAGATTTTCGATTGGGTTTCGCTTATATTGTCTTCATTTATTTAAATATTACAATTTGAGGTTTTACTCATAAAGTTAAAATAAAAAATAAAAAATAAAAAAAAGATTATAAAAGAATTATAAAATGAATATAAAACGATAAAGTATTAAAGAACATTAAAAATATAAAGAATGAAAAGAGTTTAAAATAATGTAAAAGAGTACGAAAGAGGTAAAATAATATAAAATGCATGCCATACAAAGGAATATAAACATATCTAAAACAGTAACAACAAGTAGGTAATGATATATTATGTATATGTTCTTGTTAAGTTACATACTTTGGTACATTATTTTTCGGCTATTAATAGATTATACATTTATAGATTCATGATTGAACTTGAATTTGATTAATAGTGAAAAGAGGTTTCGTGGATAACAGAAAAAATCACTTTTTAAATAAATGCCTGGAAAAAAATTATACTGTCATGGGTACACAGCGATGTGATCTAATTGAAGACTAATAAATAAATTTCACATTCACGCAAAGGGGTGGGAGAAAATGGTGAAAATCACTCATATTTTTTACGATCGTGAAATGTGTGATGGGCAATGATCGTGTAATATGTCCGTAATGGCCCCCCGAGCTACGGCAATGAGTCTAATGACACGTGGTACGTGCGACCGGACAGAATGCCACGTGTGCCGTGTGGGAGGTGTATGTGGGCTTGACTGGGAAATGACGGCTGTTGCTAATTACAACTCGTAAGAGTGGTGCTGAAGTACTTATACATGATCACTGTCATCAACGAATTAACGATGCTAAAATACTGTGAAAATAAAACAAGAATATTCGTACATGTATGTTTCTGGAACTGACCAACCATACGGAGAAATAAAAAAAAATTTATACTCCTTTGTTATTGTAGAAACCATTACTTTGTAGTTTGGCATCTCCCTGGCTCCCATCAGATGGGACTGAAGGGCGGTATTCATATAGAAAAGTATGAAAAAAAAAAATAAAACACTTATATTGTGTAAAACCGCGAGTTTAAATTAATTTATTTACCGACTGGTTTCGCTTTGCTCAAGCATCATCAGGGTACAAATTAAGAGGAATATAAACGCTAGAAATATTTCGAATCTCATGCCTGCAAAATTTTAAAATCGAGCGTCTTTTTGCACGAGACTAGTAAGCGAAAAAGTGGTTTTTATTTATTTTGTGCATAATTTTATAAGAACGAAAAAAAGTTAGAACATAGATAAAGTCAAATATAGTCTTAGCCGTAAAGGGGTATTTTTAAAAAATTGTTACTTACATTAGTTCATAGTTAAGTCATGAGAAAACATTTTTTTTAGTGGTTTACGCTTATATTTTTTGTTACGTAAATAATAATTTTATTGTAATTCCAATACATAGATAAAGTAGTTAAAGCTTCAATTTATCCGTAGCATATTTTTTGATGTTCATACTGTAAGCCGATTCGTCGTAAAGATTAATCAAAATAGTATCTAAATAGGATTTCACGTATATATTCATCTTAATACTAAACGAGAAATACAGAGTGTATGCTTTTATATAAATACAGAAGGAGATAAAAATATAACAAACGGTGAGATAAAATTACATCAGTACGAAGGAAATGGGAAAAACCGACAGACCATCAAGCAAACTATTTTTTTAAAGTATTTTTTATTTAGTTATAACATTTTACATCTTATATCTAATATCGTCGGTCAAGTGACGTGACTTATTAAGTCACGTTCTTTTCATGAAATGACTTAAGTATGAGGTCTTATGTAAAAATTCGTCCTCTTTCGACTGGCATACTTCATTAAGTCGTATATTTAATCGCTTTCGATTTAAACTTGTTTTTAAATTCACCATAAGTCATAAATCCGATATTATTGACAAGCAAAACACATTAAGTCGACCATTATATCTAAATGTCAATAACACATCGATTTAGACCGTTAAAACACATGCAAAATCCACATTGACACTAATTGTAAATCTATGATTAAAGGTTGCTATTATTGCTATCAACTAATACTGTGTATTGATAAGGAACTTAAGAGTTCATTTTAAATTATAAAATATTTAAAAATGTATATTTTGGAGATATTCATCCACTTATAGCTTTTCCAAAATTGCTAAATATTGAAATGCGATGTTTTCAGGATTGTGTTTTAGTGACTTAGTGGACTTTGCCAGTAGACGGACGATATATTCTTTTCTAAAACTATTGTGATAATAATATTTATCGGAAGAGACAAAGCAATGACTTTAATGGTTTACTGGAAACGGTCCTAAAGACATCTAATTGATTATTGAGTCATATCTAATTTATTTTATATTAGTAACTAATCAAATATACAAAGTAAAGTAGTTGTTTCATAATCCTCCTCACCAGGGATTCCTGCTCCGAGGCGAACTGTAGGTTCTTGTACGGGTATCGCATCATGATTTCCTCTTCTTCATGCATGTTGATTTCTACAAAATAAGGAATAAATAAAATGAAAAATCTTTATTTTTGTTGATTTCCTCATCTATAAGTGAAAGCAAAACTTTTTTTTATCTCGGTGGTGTTATTTAATTTTGGGTTTAGGTAGGTTCAAGGTTTTCATCCTTGTAGTGTAAATGTGTTGGTCAGTAAGTTATTCACTTTTACCTTTAAATTAAAGTTAATAAATTTGAGTATTACGGTATGTCTTGAAACTGGAGGAAGTAGGAAGTGGGGAGGTGAAGGAGATTGGGAAGATAAAGGTCAAAGAGGACCTATAGATAGCTCTATTAGTACAAACCTAAGAGAGCTATCTCAATAAAAAAGTAACATGGAATTGGTATTTTTTTCTACACTTTATAGTATAAATTTGATTTTTATTTATTTTACATGTTTGGTTGTACAATTAATTCATGACAGATGATTTTTAAACATATAAAAAAATAATAAATACTAAAATTAGATGAAAAATGCACATAAGTCATAAAAATACAAAGATACAGCAATTTGATAGGTTTACAAAAATAGAAATGTGTTTAATAATAGTTTTGGAATAATTTTTTTTTTACAAAATATACAAAATTTGCCAGGTTTATGTTAAATATGTCAACATCACCTAAATACTGATTTCCCATAGTGTGAAATCGATGTATCGGAGAGTGAACAACGTTGTATCGCTTATGAATGCTGCAGTAGAATAGTATATTTTGAGTTACTGTCGGTGTTCGTAAGTTTATGAGTTGTAGGAGTTCGCAACAGTCGAACTTAGAGTTAAGTATTTGGAATAATAATGTTAAGTCATTTATTTTACGTCTGTCTTCTAGTGTGTGTATTTTTAAAATATTTTATAAAAAATCATATTTTAAGTCTTCTAGTGGGATATTTAATTTAAAATTTATAAAACGCAGATTTTTTTTTATTCGCCCTATGTGAATTTTGTAATATGGAGACCAAACTACCGAATTATATTCCATTAAGCTTCTAACTAGGGATACATATAATAATTTGAAAATTATTAATTTAAATCACGATCTCCAAAATTTTATTTCATATAAGCATCGTGCGTTTGGTAACTTTAAATGTTAATAGTTAAATTAAAATTAATTCAATATGTTGAATATACATACACTCAGCTCCATATTTATTAAATTTGTCGAATTCCTCAGTGGAGATATTTGCCGGGATTGCCCCGGACGGGGAGAGGGGTGGCTTCGTGTACAATAATATTTTTATATTCACACATCAAAGGGAAACATATTTCCCGTTGCATATCTCCCTCAAATGCTCGCAGAAAAACATACGATTATGGATTCTCGGTTTTTATACCGACAAATTCGAGAAACCCGTCAAAGTGAGGGGGTGCGGTGAAAAAAATAAATTTAGGCGGATAATTTAGGGTCGGCGCAGGCAATTTCGCGTGTACAGTTGTTTCTTCAGATCTTTCTAAGGAAACAATTTATTCTTTTGAATGAAGGAATGTTGCTTATTATTCAAAATATTTGAATGGAAACATGATTGATGCACAATACCAAGAGACGCCCTAAGGACTTTAAAATGGCCCTGTGTCTAGTCGAATCTACTAGACGTATCACGTGATACAGGACGCAGGACACTAGTCACGCAACTCACAGTGTGTGAGCAAGTTCGCAAGGGCCTGGTTATGGATTTGTTCTTATAAAAGTGCCAAAATGTTTCGATGCCATACTACAACAAAAACCAAATCGAGGGAAAATGATGTTAGTTTTCATTTGTAAGTATAATTAATTATAATTATTTTAATTGTCGATACGTGAGGATAGTTCGCTGGAACTCAAACTTCCTGTCTCCCGCACTGCAACGGCATTGTAATGGCAAAACAGTGTATTTGTGGTGTTGTCCAGGCAGAATGCGATATTTTAAGTTACTATGTTTTGCCATTACATAATTGTTTTTTTGCTGTTACAGAATTGTGCCATCGTCAATTTCTTAGTAATTAATCACAATAAAAAATATAAGTCAGTTCATATGATGTACCTCGATGAAAGAAATTGACTGGGCGCCATGAACGCCAAAACGCTGTACTTGCAGATACAGTATATTGCTGTATCATGGGCTCAAGGCAAGATACCGGAAGGCATACGTTGAAGATAAGAAGACAATTTCTGTCATAGTAATCGTTATAGGCTTCTGAAATTAACTTCGAAAGAAGAATGAAACCAACCCTTGGACGATAACAATGACTATAGACAATAAAACTATACTGGAATTAAAAATTTACGTATTTATTTTAATTTTATTGATTTATTGCGTTTCATGGCTGTCTATTTTGAACAAATCTATCTAAAGTTGGATCGGATTAACAAATATTACTTACTCTATCATAATTTTTTTCCACCATTATAAGGTTGCTTTACAAACCTGCCTAATAATATAATCCTGTCAAATCTAACTTACATAATTATTATTTCACTATCTATTTCACTTCATCTTTTTTCCTACATTTGTAATATTATACTTTTATAGCAGTGTTTCCTAACCCTTTTCAGCCACGGACCCCTAGGAAATCAAGCACAATTTTCAAGGAACCCCTTAATAAAAAAATAGCAATATATTTCCGATCATTTATTTTAGAACTACAAATATTAAAAAAAAATACTTTTTATAAAAAATACGTTAATTATTATAGCAACACCAACATTCACATTAATTAACAGTTACTTAATTTGATGGTTGGTGTTGCTTTTTTGCAACTAAATTAGTGATATTCCGGTTGATGTTACTTAAGAGGTAATAGCACCGGTGAGAAATCTCGACGGTAGGTATTTTAAAAAATTCTCGCTATCGCACCGCGCTCAAAAAAGAACTAGCTATCGATGTGTTGGTGAGACCACGTGAGTGTTTGGCTTGTACACCCTCTCGCCCCCTCTGCGTCTCATGCCTACCGTCTTTCGCCTCCACTCCTACCGTGCTTGTAGCTTGTAGCTCATTGCATATCCAATATTCTGTTTAGATAAAGCATGTTTCGACTTATTTCGTCGCTAATGAAGTTTTTGAATCGGCCTTGCGGTGTACCGCTCTCCATAGACAGAAAAAGGGCCCATTATTTTTAAACGCACGAGGTCTGCTATTGTCGGTCATTTATAAATATCGTCGATAGGTATTGTAACAATGTCTTCTGTTCACGCTTATTACCGACATATTACGAATTATTTTACTAGAACTCTATGTAGGTTAGTAGTTTTAAAGTTTTCACTGTATTTGCGTTTATAAATATGCAGTCAAACCAACTACATCGAATTATTATATACATACATATGATTATTCTCTATGATACATTAGTTATTATTGAAAATTAGTATTAACCTCTCAGGCCTCGGGCCTGTTTTTCGAAAAGTCAAAATATTTCCGCTTTCCAATAAATTCCAAATAACTTTAATATTTGTGAACGCATCCGAAAACTAAAAACTGTTTTTGAAAGATGATGAAATACGCTTTCAAATTTTATAATTCGAAATAAACATATAATTTTGTTTTTATTTTATTAATAACTAGCAGACCCGGCCACACGTTGCTGTGGCTAACGAAACACAACCATTTCAACCATAAGCCATTTACCCAACCTTTATAAAATCCACACCATCCGCTCGCCAGCTGCCCGCTGCGCGCTGCCCTTTGCCTAAATTGAATATTTGAATTTCTTGGCTTTTCTCTACTATAATAAGCATTTATTGTACACATAAACCTTCCTCTTAAATCACTCTCTCTATTGGTGAAAACCGCATGAAAATCTGTTGCGTAGTTTAAAAGATTTATGCGCACATACATTTTGAGCGACTTCATTTTATACTATGTAATGATGATACCACAAAACTTAAATTTCTACTCATATAATTTGGCACTTACCTATCTTATTAAAAAAAAACTCAAAAATGCATATGCAACAAAAATGTATTTTTGACCGATTATCTCTATCTCTACATATTATAAAGTCCCCCGCGCCGTCTGTCTGTCTATTCGCGATAAACTCGAAAACTACTGAACGGATTTTCCTGCGGTTTTCACCAATATACAGAGTATTTTGTGAGGAAGGTTTAAGTATGCAATTTGTCAATGATTTGTGTAAATTGGTTGAAACATAACGATAATTGTTAGAAGTGTCGGAAAAAAGTCCAGCCGCCTGGTAGCTTTCATCGAAAACGCTGCACAATCCTTTTGGGATATAACAAAACAATTAATGGTGGGGGATATTCCTCTTTTATAGATCTACAAAAAAGTCCGCGAAGGCATATATCTATCTTTTACGGATAGCTTACTATACACATTATATCTAAAATGCAATTGATAAGAATAATAAGATAAGAAGATAGAATGCGTATAGTAAAAGATAGATATATGCCATCACGGACTTTTTTGTAGATCTATAAAAGAGGAATATCCCACCAAGCGTTGTTTTGTTATATCCCAAAAGGATTAGGCAGCGTTTTCGATGAAAGCTACCAGGCGGCTGGAATTTTTCCGACACTTCTAACAATTATCGTTATGTTTCAACCAATTTACACAAATCCTTGACAAATTACATACGTAAACCTTCCTCACGAAACACTCTATCTATTGGTGAAAACCGCATGAAAATCCGTTCAGTAGTTTTCGAGTTTATCGCGAACAGACAGACAGACAGACAGACAGAAAGACGGCGCGGGGGACTTTACTTTATAACTAGGTTTTGCCCGTTGCAGAAGCAACTGACGGGTTAAGACACTATGCGATTTGACGTGTGAACGTGGATGAAGCGAGGAGGAGTGTGTGTTAAATTAAATAAATGAAGAAACCTGAGTTCACAGTGACCTTGCAACGCATGCCGGGTACCCGTTGTATATAATGTTATGTAGTGCAGCGCTTGCATTAAAATGTAATTTCCCAGGAATTGGAATGGAACCGTTACAGTCAAGTTGACCATGAGGTTACAGTGACCTTGCAACGCATGCCGAGCAACCGTTGTATATCATTTTATATATTGCAGGCACTTGCTTTAAAATGTTATTTCCCGGGAATTGGGATGGAACCATTACAGTTAAGTTGACCACGAGGTTACAGTGACCTTGCAACGCATGCCGGTAACCCGTTGTATATAATGTTATAATATAGTGCAGACGTTTGCAAGGCGCTTGCATTATAATGTAGTTTCCCGGAACTTGGAATGGAACCGTTAATGTTAAGTTGACCCCGAGGTTACAGTGATCTTGCAACGCATGCCGGGTAACAGTTGTATATAATGTTATGTAGAAATAAAAATCCCCTAAGATGACCTTTATTGGATAACCAACACTCATGCCGTAGGTCACCCCAAGTGGTTCGCTACGTTTGGTGATTTAGTAGGGGTGCCCGGATTTATGGGGTGAGGTTTGTCTAGGTCTTGGAGGCTGATGACCAGGACACACTGAACCCCAGATTCCTACCCACCCCTTAAACCCTTTTCCTTCTCAGAACTCTCATCTCCTTCTTTGCCTTAAAAAACCCTCCACCCAGCATCTCCAAAGATGACATGACCGTGAGGGAAATTATTTTCCTCAGGGTCTCCTGTGTGGAGCTTTTTCCTCCCCCCCTCTCGCGCTTCATTAATTAATTCCCGGTACATTTAGTTTTCAAAAAGCGAGAAATGTGCACCTACTTCGGTCGCCCGCTTCATTATTGTATCCCGATTGATCATTATTGTTTTCATAAAACCATCTCGGAAATGCACACATCAAATTCCCAAAGTCTCATCGCAATCGGATGAACCAACACCGCTGTCATAGGTCACCCAAGTGGTTCGCTACGATTGGTGACTTAGCAGGGGTGCCCGGGTTCATGGGATGAGGTTTGTCTAGGTCTTGGTGGCGGATACGTTTGACCAACCACTGCATGGCGGGCTGGATCGGAGGAGACTGATTGAGGGAGGCTTTTTATCTCTCCAGCCAGATTCTCTCAACCCTTCGCCTCGCACCGCAGTGTGAGGAATAGATTCATACGTCCGTTACTCCTGGCGACACTGACCCTCAGATTCCTACCCACCCCTCATACCCTTTTCCTTCTTATATCTTCTTCTCCTTTCTTTCCCTCAAAAAACCTTCGACACAGCATCCCCAAAGATGACATAGGCCCCTAGGGAAATTGTTTTCCTCGGTGCCTCCTGTGTGGAGCTAATGTAAAAAAAAGTTTAGCAATGCATAATTTCATGATGCCAGAGCTCACTATTGTATATAGAAACCAATGAATGGTTCCCGGGGCGGCGATACCAATTCCACGTTGAATGATTATCATTAAAATACAAAATACAAAAAAAAACGGTATGTAAATTTAATATTTTTGAAAAAAATTATACCATTCAACTTCAAGCAATTTTATTATACATTTACAAAAAATTCATAAGCAATATCATCAGATTCTAAGTTGTTATGTGCATGTAGGTACCTGCATAGATTCTATGTAGAGTTACCTTCACATACGTAAAAAAAAACATATGAAATATATTTAGGCTGGGTTTTTCAAAAAATTTATTTAAAAATCTTCAATTTTTCAAGTTAATTTTAACGTTCTGTGAAAGTTCTGTTCAAATTCTATTCAAGTTCCGTAATTATTTCTATTTTGAAATAATAGTATAAATAAATAATAATAAATATTATGAGTTTTGAAGATAATTGAATAAATAAAAATCGCACATTACGTGAAAATGAACTTAATCAATTTAAAAATAACATTCCTACCAACAGTGGTTATCCAGAAGCAACCTCCGTGTTCCTACATATTTCAAAAATTACCATCTTGGATGATTTTTTCATTTCATATCATTAATTTTCGATTTAACATTTAAAGGAAAAAATCTCGTAAGCCGGTACCTACCTAGTACATACCGAGAAAAATAATGTTGGTGTAGGTACCTACTTACGCGTTTTCTCAATAAATACTTAGCGAATTAGCAATAATTCAATAGAACGGTAGGTACCTACCGCAATTTTCTGCATTAAAATCATTCACATTTTTAACGCCAGTACCTACCTCGAGTTTATATTAACTGGCTGGAAAATTATGCATTGTTGATGATAGATCGATTTCAGAAAATGTCAGAAAAATTTCAATATTTGATGCAATATAGTGTAACATTTTAAATGGGAAGCTACACATGTTTTTATTTTAAAAGTTTCTTAAACTTGTATACCTTCTATTTAATCAAAAACATTTCGTGCAAAATGTTTGTTTTCGCCGCAATCTAAGTTCCCGCAAAGGGCCTTTAAAATGTCATTTTTTCCAACATATTTTTGAGATAGCCGTTTAATTGATTGTAATAAATTCCTAGTAAAATCAGTTTTGTATGGGAAATCTCTTTACTAAACGGTTCGACGTTTTTTAACGGGTGAACCTGTCGGCGGAAAATATAACTGAGGTCGAATTTCTTCGTCGGTGAGAGATCTAATTGTAGTTTTCGCCGTTTGGGAGCGCTGTTGACCCTGCGTCATCTTTTTTATATGAAATCTGGTCTGACCCGCAGAGAACGCCGTCCGTGCCCCCTTTCGGGCCAAATTGATCTCTGCGGTCGGTGAAACTCGAGGAGCGGAGGTCGATTATCGCCTGCGGGCCGAGGCGGGCGAGGGAAATCGAAAGGGCGTAAGCGTCTTTTTCGTTTTTAAGCGACAATACGCCGTGAGGTCTTGCGGATCGAGGGGGAAAAGAGTCGATTATCGGATCACCAAAACGCGTTTTTTTGGAACGGCCGTTTGTATGAAATCCCGGTCCACAAGCCTTGCTCGGCCAAATCGACCTCTGCGGTCGGTGCAACTCGACAGGCAGAGTGGTCGATTTTCGCCTGTACTCGGAGGATTAAAAAAAAAAGTGAGTTTTCCTGACCTACCCCAAAACTAAACAATACTATATATACTAGGTTTTGCCCGTTGCAGAAGCAACTGACGGGTTTAAACACTATGCGATTTGACGTGTGAACGTGGATGAAGCGAGGAAGAGTGTGTGTTAAATTAAATATATGAAGAAACCTGAGGTTACAGTGACCTTGCAACGCATGCCGGGTACCCGTTGTATATATAGTTATGTAGTGCAGCGCTTGCATTAAAATGTAATTTCCCAGGAATTGGAATGGAACCATTACAGTTAAGTTGACCCCGAGGTTACAGTGACCTTGCAACGCATGCCGAGTAACCGTTGTATATTATGTTATAAATTGCAGGCGCTTGCATTAAAATTTTATTTCCCGGGAATCGGGATGAAACCATTACAGTAAAGTTGACCCCTAGGTTACAGTGACCTTGCAACGCATACCGGGTACCCGTTGTATATAATGTTATATAGTGCAGGCGCTTGCTTTAAAATGTTATTTCCCGGGAATTGGGATGGAACCATTACAGTTAAGTTGACCCCAAGGTTACAGTGACCTTGCAACGCATGCCGTGTACCCGTTGTATATTATGTTATAAATTGCAGGCGCTTGCATTAAAATTTTATTTCCCGGGAATCGGGATGAAACCATTACAGTAAAGTTGACCCCTAGGTTACAGTGACCTTGCAACGCATGCCGGGTACCCGTTGTATATAATGTTATATAGTGCAGGCGCTTGCATTATAATGTAGTTTCCGGGGACTTGGGATGGAACCATTAGAGTTTAGTTGACCCTGAGGTTAAAGTGGCCTTGCAACGCATGCCGGGTACCCGTAGTATATAATGTTACATAGTGCAGGCGCTTGCATCATAATGTAGTTTCCCAGGACTTCGGATGGAAACATTACAGTTTTATTGACCCCGAGGTTAAAGCGGCCTTGCAACGCATGCCGGGTACCCGTTGTATATAATTAATTTATTTACGCACAAATAGTCCATTAACAATAACAATCGGTTGCACGGTTTAGCAGTGCAAAATTTCATTATGCCGGAGCTCACTATTGTAGTTGTATTGTATTTCATTTTGCAAGTGTAAGTACTAAGTAGGTACTTTGTTGTAATATTTCACCAAAACGACGCCATTATGCTGTTGAGCATAAAATAATTTTCACTACAAATAAATTCATTCAATATCATGTTTTGATTTTTAAATAAAAAAAGTCCCCGCAGGTAAGTACCTACCTAGAACACGCGTAATGTATATATATATATATATACAATGTTCAAATAGAACACACTTAAAAATAAAAAAAATAATTAATAAAAAAAATTGACAATTCTTTAAATTTTTCTAGTAAATTTTCAGTTCTATAAAGTTCCGTTCGAGTTCTGTAATTATTTCAGTTTTGTGATGTAACTGGTCTGTAATGATAAAACAATAGAATTTGAGTAGAACCATCACAGAACGTGAAAATTAACTAAAAAAAAGTTCAATTATTCTGAATCATCGAAACAACCTTACCTTAGTATTCATTGCATTAAAACCTAATTCGTTGTGTAGGTACCCATTCAGGTAGGTACCTGCGCATTTCCTTAGATTCCGGCAATCTTAGCTTTTTTCATCATATTTGCAATACTACCGAAATAAGTAGGTACCTACCCCGAATGAAAAAGTGTTAATTTGAACTGGCCAGCAAATATTTAAACTTCCGATGGAATCTGTGAGCGCGTATTTTGATGATTTTTTTTCGGAAAATTTCGAGTTTTGTCAGCATCTCCTGACGTATTTTATATGAGAATCATATGTTTTATTGGTGTTAAAAGTTGCGGAATCTATCCGGCTATCGTATTTTTAAAAAACATCTAGCCCGGAATCGGTTTTTCGGCGGTAATGTCGTTTTCCGAAAAACAACGACCGAAACCGCCGAGAGTTCCGTTTTGTTAGGCTAAAAATTTGACATCTGAGATCCTGACCTATGTCAATAGTCCTATATAGCATTTTCCTTTGTGAAATTAGCGGGTTTTTTCCTAAATTTTTTTTTTCAAACGCCGTCTGTCGGCGGGAAATATAATCGAGTGATTCGAGTAGAGCTTCTAGTTTTCGCC
Source organism: Limnephilus marmoratus (assembly GCA_917880885.1). NCBI lineage: Eukaryota > Metazoa > Arthropoda > Insecta > Trichoptera > Limnephilidae > Limnephilus > Limnephilus marmoratus. The sequence goes on from OU862918.1 coordinate 9,032,162, forward strand.
GCCGATTCGTATCGGAGAATAAATCCCTGTATATATTTCATTTTGTCGGAAAAAAATTACCCCCAGTTTCCATTCGGAATTTGCTTCAACCGAAAGTGAACCTTGAGGTGGGTGAAACGCAAAGGGCGTACTGGTCGTTTTTGCGTCGACGAAAAAGTGAGCTTTTCCCGACCTACCCCAAAACCAAGCATTAATATATACTAGCTGGGCCCATTGCAAAAGCAATAAACGGGTTTAAACACTATGCGATTTGACGTGTGAACGTGGATGAAGCGAGGAAGAGTGTGTGTTAAATTAAATATATGAAGAAACCTGAGGTTACAGTGACCTTGCAACGCATGCCGGGTACCCGTTGTATATAATGTTATGTAGTGCAGCGCTTGCATTAAAATGTAATTTCCCAGGAATTGGAATGGAACCATTACAGTTAAGTTGACCCCGAGGTTACAATGACCTTGCAACGCATGTCGAGTAACCGTTGTATATTATGTTAAAAATTGCAGGCGCTTGCATTAAAATTTTATTTCCCGGGAATCGGGATGAAACCATTACAGTAAAGTTGACCCCTAGGTTACAGTGACCTTGCAACGCATGCCGGGTACCCGTTGTATATAATGTTATATAGTGCAGGCGCTTGCATTATAATGTAGTTTCCGGGGACTTGGGATGGAACCATTAGAGTTTAGTTGACCCTGAGGTTAAAGTGGCCTTGCAACGCATGCCGGGTACCCGTAGTATATAATGTTACATAGTGCAGGCGCTTGCATTATAATGTAGTTTCCCAGGACTTCGGATGGAAACATTACAGTTTTATTGACCCCGAGGTTAAAGCGGCCTTGCAACGCATGCCGGGTACCCGTTGTATATAATTTTATAAAGTGCATAATTTTATAATGTTGTTTCCCGGGACTTGGTAGGGAACCATTACGGTTTAGTTGACCCCGAAGTTAAAGTGGCCTCGCAACGCATGCCGGGTACCCGATGTATATAATAATTTATTTACGCACAAATAGTCCATTAACAATAACAATCGGTTGCACGGTTTAGCAGTGCAAAATTTCATTATGCCGGAGCTCACTATTGTAGTTGTATTGTATTTCATTTTGCAAGTGTAAGTACTAAGTAGGTACTTTGTTGTAATATTTCACCAAAACGACGCCATTATGCTGTTGAGCATAAAATAATTTTCACTACAAATAAATTCATTCAATATCATGTTTTGATTTTTAAATGAAAAAAGTCCCCGCAAGTAAGTACCTACCTAGAACACGCGTAATGTATATATATATATACAATGTTCAAATAGAACACACTTAAAAACAAAAAAAAATAATTAATAAAAAAAATTGACAATTCTTTAAATTTTTCTAGTAAATTTTCAGTTCTATAAAGTTCCGTTCGAGTTCTGTAATTATTTCAGTTTTGTGATGTAACTGGTCTGTAATGATAAAACAATAGAATTTGAGTAGAACCATCACAGAACGTGAAAATTAACTTAAAAAAAGTTCAATTATTCTGTATCATCGAAACAACCATACCTTAGTATTTATTGCATTAAAACCTAATTCGTTGTGTAGGTACCCATTCAGGTAGGTACCTGCGCATTTCCTTAGATTCCGGCAATCTTAGCTTTTTTCATCATATTTGCAATACTACCGAAATAAGTAGGTACCTACCCCGAATGAAAAACGTGTTAATTTGAACTGGCCAGCAAATATTAAAACTTCCGATGGAATCTGTGAGCGCGTATTTTGATGATTTTTTTTCGGAAAATTTCGAGTTTTGTCAGCATCTCCTGACGTATTTTATATGAGAATCATATGTTTTATTGGTGTTAAAAGTTGCGGAATCTATCCGGCTATCGTATTTTCAAAAAACATCTAGCCCGGAATCGGTTTTTCGGCGGTAATGTCGTTTTCCGAAAAACAACGACCGAAACCGCCGAGAGTTCCGTTTTGTTAGGCTAAATCTTTGACATTTGAGATCTGCGTCAACGGTCCTAGCATTTTCCTTTGTGAAATTAAGGGGTTTTTTCGTCATTTTTTTTTTTACCAACGCCATCTGTCGGCGGGAAATATGACCGAGCCGAATCGAGTGATTCGAGCAGAGCTTCTAGTTTTCGCCGCCGATTCGTATCGGAGAATAAACCCCTGTATATATTTTATTTTGTCATTAAAAATTTGCTTACAGTTTTCATTCCCAATTTGCTTCAACCGAAACTGAACCTTAAGGTGGGTGAAACGCAAAGGGCGTACTGGTCGTTTTTGCGCCGACAAAAAAGTGAGTGAGTTTTCCCAAAACTAAACATTAATATATATACTAGCGGGGCCCGTTGCAAAAATGCAACTAACGGGTTAAAAAATTATGCGATTTGCGTGTGAACGTGGATGAAGCGAGGAGGAGTGTGTGTTAAATTAAATATATGAAGAAACCTGAGTTCACAGTGGCCTTGCAACGCATGCCGGGTAACCGTTGTATATCATGTTATATATTGCAGGCACTTGCTTTAAAATATTATTTCCCGGGAATTGGGATGGAAGCATTACAGTTAAGTTGACCCCGAGGTTACAGTGACCTTGCAACGCATGCCGTGTACCCGTTGTATATTATGTTATAAATTGCAGGCGCTTGCATTAAAATTTTATTTCCCGGGAATCGGGATGAAACCATTACAGTAAAGTTGACCCCTAGGTTAAAGTCGCCTTGCAACGCATACCGGGTACCCGTTGTATATAATTTTATATAGTGCAGGTGCTTGCATTATAATGTAGTTTCCCGGTACTTGGGATGGAACCATTATAATTAAGTTGACCCCGAGGTTACAGTGACCTTGCAACGCATGCCGTGTACCCGTTGTATATTATGTTATAAATTGCAGGCGCTTGCATTAAAATTTTATTTCCCGGGAATCGGGATGAAACCATTACAGTAAAGTTGACCCCTAGGTTAAAGTCGCCTTGCAACGCATACCGGGTACCCGTTGTATATAATTTTATATAGTGCAGGTGCTTGCATTATAATGTAGTTTCCCGGTACTTGGGATGGAACCATTATAATTAAGTTGACCCCGAGGTTACAGTGACCTTGCAACGCATGCCGGGTACCCGTTGTATATACTGTTATATAGTGCAGGCGCTTGCATTATAATGTAGTTTCCCAGGACTTCGGATGGAAACATTACAGTTTTATTGACCCCGAGGTTAAAGCGGCCTTGCAACGCATGCCGGGTACCCGTTGTATATAATTTTATAAAGTGCATAATTTTATAATGTTGTTTCCCGGGACTTGGTAGGGAACCATTACGGTTTAGTTGACCCCGAAGTTAAAGTGGCCTCGCAACGCATGCCGGGTACCCGCTGTATATAATTAATTTATTTACGCACAAATAGTCCATTAACAATAACAATCGGTTGCACGGTTTAGCAGTGCAAAATTTCATTATGCCGGAGCTCACTATTGTAGTTGTATTGTATTTCATTTTGCAAGTGTAAGTACTAAGTAGGTACTTTGTTGTAATATTTCACCAAAACGACGCCATTATGCTGTTGAGCATAAAATAATTTTCACTACAAATAAATTCATTCAATATCATGTTTTGATTTTTAAATGAAAAAAGTCCTCGCAAGTAAGTACCTACCTAGAACACGCGTAATGTATATATATATACAATGTTCAAATAGAACACACTTAAAAATAAAAAAAAATAATTAATAAAAAAAATTGACAATTCTTTAAATTTTTCTAGTAAATTTTCAGTTCTATAAAGTTCCGTTCGAGTTCTGTAATTATTTCAGTTTTGTGATGTAACTGGTCTGTAATGATAAAACAATAGAATTTGAGTAGAACCATCACAGAACGTGAAAATTAACTTAAAAAAAGTTCAATTATTCTGTATCATCGAAACAACCTTACCTTAGTATTTATTGCATTAAAACCTAATTCGTTGTGTAGGTACCCATTCAGGTAGGTACCTGCGCATTTCCTTAGATTCCGGCAATCTTAGCTTTTTTCATCATATTTGCAATACTACCGAAATAAGTAGGTACCTACCCCGAATGAAAAACGTGTTAATTTGAACTGGCCAGCAAATATTTAAACTTCCGATGGAATCTGTGAGCGCGTATTTTGATGATTTTTTTTTCGGAAAATTTCGAGTTTTGTCAGCATCTCCTGACGTAATTTATATGAGAATCGTATGTTTTATTGGTGTTAAAAGTTGCGGAATCTATCCGGCTATCGTATTTTCAAAAAACATCTAGCCCGGAATCGGTTTTTCGGCGGTAATGTCGTTTTCCGAAAAACAACGACCGAAACCGCCGAGAGTTCCGTTTTGTTAGGCTAAAAATTTGACATCTAAGATTTTGACCATAGACCTAGCATTTTCCTTTGAGGAAAATGCTAAGTCTTTTTTTGTCATTTTTTTTTTGAAACGCTATCTGTCGGCGGGAAATACAACCGAGCCGAATCGAGTGATTCGAGTAGAGCTTCTAGTTTTCGCCGCCGATTCGTATCGGAGAATAAATCCCTGTATATATTTCATTTTGTCGAAAAAAAAGTGCTTACAGTTTTCATTCCCAATTTGCTTCAACCGAAAGTGAACCTTGAGGTGGGTGAAACGCAAAGGGCGTACTGGTCGTTTTTGCGTCAACAAAAAAGTGCGCGGAAAAAGACCTTTCCCAAAACCAAGCATTAATATATACTAGGTTTTGCCCGTTGCAGAAGCAACTGACGGGTTAAAACACTTTGCGATTTGCGTGTCAATGTGGATGAAGCGAGGAGGAGTGTGTGTTAAATTAATTATATGAAGAAACCTGAGGTTACAGTGACTTTGCAACGCATGCCGGGTACCCGTTGTATATAATGTTATAATATAGTGCAGGCATTTGCAAGGCGCTTGCATAATAATGTAGTTTCCCTGAACTTGGAATGGAATACAGTTAAGTTGATCCCGAGGTTACAGTGATGTTGCAACGCATGCCGGGAACCCTTTGTATATAATGTTATAATATAAAACAGGCGTTTGCAAGGCGCTTGCATTATAATGTAGTTTCCCGGAACTTGGAATGGAACCATTACAGTTAAGTTGACCCCGAGATTACAGTGATGTTGCAACGCATGCCGGGTACCCGTTGTATATAATGTTATAATATAAAGCAGGCGTTTGCAAGGCGCTTGCATTATAATGTAGTTTCCCGGAACTTGGAATGGAACCATTACAGTTAAGTTGACCCCGAGATTACAGTGATGTTGCAACGCATGCCGGGTACCCGTTGTATATAATGTTATAATACATTGCATGCGTTTGCAAGGCGCTTGAATTATAATGTAGTTTCCCGGAACTTGGAATGGAACCATTACAGTTAAGTTGACCCCGAGGTTACAGCGATGTTGCAACGCATGCCGGGTACCCTTTGTATATAATGTTATAATATAAAGCAGGCGTTTGCAAGGCGCTTGTATTATAATGTAGTTTCCAGGAACTTGGAATGGAACCATTACAGTTAAGTTGACCCTGAGGTTACAGTGATCTTGCAACGCATGCCGGGTACCCTTTGTATATAATGTTATAATATAAAGCAGGCGTTTGTAAGGCTCTTGCATTATAATGTAGTTTTCCGGAACTTGGAATGGAACCATTACAGTTAAGTTGACCCCGAGATTACAGTAATGTTGCAACGCATGCCGGGTACCCGTTGTATATAATGTTATAATACAGTGCATGCGTTTGCAAGGCGCTTGAATTATAATGTAGTTTCCCGGAACTTGGAATGGAACCATTACAGTTAAGTTGACCCCGAGGTTACAGTGTTGTTGCAACGCATGCCAGGTACCCGTTGTATATAATGTAATGTAGAAATACAAATCCCCAAAGTTGTCCTTTATTGGATAACCAACTTCTCTGCCATAGGTCACCTCAAGTGGTTCGCTACGTTTGGTGATTTAGTAGGGGTGTCCGGGTTCATGGGGTGAGGTCTGTCTAGGTCTTGGAGGCGGATGTCCAGGACACACTGAACCCCAGATTCCTACCCACCCCTTAAACCCTTTTCCTTCCCAGAACTCTCATCTCCTTCCTTTCCTTAAAAAAAATCCTCCACACAGCATCCCCAAAGATGACATAGGACCTGAGGGAAATTATTTTCCCCACGGCCTCCTGTGCGGAGCTCATGTAAAAAAATAAATTAAATGCATATAAATTCACCTTTCCCAAAAAGCTAGAAATAATTGAAAAAAACATGTTCTTAATATATTTTCCCTTGCTTAGTTCTGCACTCCTGGTATTTATCCTTTTAAAATTTTGTTTTATTCGAGTAAAAAAAAGAACAGAAAAAATATTCTTTCATAGCGTACTCTACCCCCCCCCCCCTTCCTCCATCCCGCAAAACCCCTCCCGGGTTCCCCTCCCCCTTCCCAGATTACCCTCCCCCCTCCGTGGTTTTTTCCCCCCTCCCGCGCTCATTATTTCATTGCCGTTACATTTGGTTTTCAAACAGCTCGCGTGCCACCTATTGAAATATTTTTATGCAAATTTCGTAATGCCAGAGCTCACCAGCCAATAAACAAACATAACAAAAAAAAATTATTCAATTTTGTGCAGTCTTTCGGAAGTTATACGCGTTCATACATTTCGACGATTGATTTTTATGCAAATTTCATAATGCCAGAGCTTACCAGTAGTTTTATAGAAACCTTGTCCTATCAGTAACGAAAACAATAAAAAAAGAATTTTCAGATTCGGTGCATTCGTTCGAAAGTTATACGCATATATACATTTCGGCAATTCATTTTTATACAAATTTCATTATGGCAGATCTCACCGGTATTTTTATGCAAAACCTTGTCCTAACAGTAACGAACCCACCAAAAAAACAATTATTCAATTCGATGCATCCGTTCGAAAGTTATGCGCGTGCAAACATTTCGGCAACCATTTTATACAAATTTCATAATGCCAGTGCTCACCAGAAGATCAATAAAAACCTTATCCTAACAATTACAAACACAAAACAAAAATAATTATCCAATTCGGTGCATGCATTCGAAAGTTATGGGCGTACTTGCATATCGGCGATTCATTTATAATACCTATATCAGTTTCTCAGGCACCTAACGATTTTATAGTTTTTCATACAGTTAAATATTCCTCAGTCAATTTCTGCGCTCCTGGTAGGTACCCTGTAACGTTTATACAGAATGTGCAATGCAATTTTTCACAAAAATGGCGCTTTAATTTTATTTTTATAATTTTATAATATATCAGTTTCTCAGGTACCTACCGATTTTACAGTTTTTCATATAGTTAAACATACGTATGTATAAAGCCGCCGACAGGGCCTAGCAGCAGAAATCTGCCAAACAGAAGTATGTAGACACAATCGGAGACATGCCATCATCAAATTCTCAAAGATTCGTCGCAATGGGATGAACGGTTAACCGTGTATAATTTAATGAAGCTAAAACAACATATTATTATCTCGGTCAATTTCTGCGCTCCTGATACTTTGGATCCATTATTTTACAAAACCTAGGGTTTTTTTTCACAAAAATGGCGCTATAATTTTATTTTTATTATTTAGGAAAACAAATTTGGTCATCGGGATAAGCACCTCATTTTATTTGATTTTATTAAATTTTGTATTAAGTACCTACTTAGTATTTAAATGGTTAATAATATTTCATTTATATGGCAACACAACCGTTAAACTTTGTCTCAACCACCTCAAGCACAGCCTGAAAATCGAACACCTGCGCCCGTTTTAGAACATTTTACATACAAATTACGTCAGCTAAGGCTGTCAGGGCCTCGCTGAAAACTTGCGGTGGTTTTGAATAGTGTTCCATGCTTAGTGTTGCAAGATTCGAGAAAATTTAATAAAGATTATTATTTACCCTCGTACGAATACAATCAATTTGAAACTTGTTCCATCAGTCGTTGAACAACAGCATTTTTTTCGCGCTAGGATCTGCGAACGTTCCAATTTAGATTTCGACACATTTTTGAATTTCTCCAAGGAAAAGCTGCGGTTGTAGATTCTGTCGATAGGCGTCTCCGTGTAAATTGTACCTATTTTTAAACATTAGTTTCAAAATATGACTTTTCCGTAGTTTTTTCGCAAATGTCAGTTTTCAATCGAATATTACAACGATGTTTTTGTGAAAAGTGATAATTGCGATGGTCAATTGACCTTTTAAAAAGTCTCGTTGACGTAATTTTACTAAATTTTGGCTTCCAAGCGTGATATTTTCTAAGAAATCACGTATGCCAGTCGGCCGGTGGGAAATCGAAAAATGAAGAATGACATTTAAAATTTATGTACCTAGCCAAATCAATTTTGTATGGGAGATTTTCGCTATATCTTTCTCAACTTTTGCGGGCATTTGAAAAGAGATAGATAGCTTCGAAGGAGAGTGAACCGTGGGGCCTTTGAAATTGAATCAACTTAGAGGTCAATTTGGCTTGCCAAATTTTATTTTACCAAACTGCAGCAAGCCAAAGTGACCCTTGTCGTTTCACCCACCCGAGGGGCAAAGTGGTCGCTTTTCCCCTCAAATCAAAAGTGAGCTTTTTCGTGACCTTTCCCTGACCTACCCCAAAACCAAACAATACTATATACTAGCGGGGCCCGTTGCAAAAATGCAACTAACGGGTTAAAAAATTATGCGATTTGCGTGTGAACGTGGATGAAGCGAGGAGGAGTGTGTGTTAAATTAAATATATGAAGAAACCTGAAGTTACAGTGACCTTGCAACGCATGCCGTGTACCCGTTGTATATAATGTTATGTAGTGCAGCGCTTGCATTAAAATGTAATTTCCCAGGAATTTGAATAGAACCATTACAGTTAAGTTGACCATGAGGTTACAGTGACCTTGCAACGCATGCCGAGCAACCGTTGTATATCATTTTATATATTGCAGGCACTTGCTTTAAAATGTTATTTCCCGGGAATGGGGATGGAACCATTACAGTTAAGTTGACCCCGAGGTTACAGTGACCTTGCAACGCATGCCGGGAACCCGTTGTATGTAATGTTATAATATAGTGCAGACGTTTGCAAGGCGCTTGCATTATAATGTAGTTTCCCGGAACTTGGAATGGAACCGTTACAGTTAAGTTGACCCCGAGGTTACAGTGATCTTGCAACGCATGCCGGGTAACCGTTGTATATAATGTTATGTAGAAATAAAAATCCCCAAAGATGACCTTCATTGGATAACCAACACTCATGCCGTAGGTCACCCTAAGTGGTTCGCTACGTTTGGTGATTTAGTAGGGGTGCCCGGATTTATGGGGTGAGGTTTGTCTAGGTCTTGGAGGCGGATGACCAGGACACACTGAACCCCAGATTCCTACCCACCCCTTAAACCCTTTTCCTTCTCAGAACTCTCATCTCCTTCTTTGCCTTAAAAAACCCTCCATCCAGCATCTCCAAAGATGACATGACCGTGAGGGAAATTATTTTCCTCAGGGTCTCCTGTGTGGAGCTTTTTCCTCCCCCCCTCTCGCGCTTCATTAATTCATTCCCGGTACATTTAGTTTTCAAAAAGCGAGAAATGTGCACCTACTTCGGTCGCCCGGTTCATTATTGTATCCCGATTGATCATTATTGTATTCAGAAACCATCGCGGGAATGCACACATCAAATTCCAAAAGTCTCATCGCAATCGGATGAACCAACACCGCTGTCAAAGGTCACCTAAGTGGTTCGCTACGTTTGATGACTTAGCAGGGGTGCCCGGATTCATGGGATGAGGTTTGTCTAGGTCTTGGTGGCGGATACGTTTGACCTACCACTGCATGGAGGGCTGGATCGGAGGAGACTGATTGAGGGAGGCTTTTTATCTCTCCAGTCAGATTCTCCCAACCCTTCGCCTCGCACCGCAGTGTGAGGAATAGATTCATACGTCCGTTACTCCTGGCCACACTGACCCCCAGATTCCTACCCACCCCTCATACCCTTTTCCTTCTTATATCTTCTTCTCCTTTCTTTCCCTCAAAAAACCCTCCACACAGCATCCTCAAAGATGACATAGGCCCCTAGGGAAATTGTTTTCCTCGGTGCCTCCTGTGTGGTGCTAATGTAAAAAAAAAGTTTAGCAATGCATAATTTCATGATGCCAGAGCTCACTATTGTATATAGAAACCAATGAATGGTTCCCGGGGCGGCGATACCAATTCCACGTTGAATGATTATCATTAAAATACAAAATACAAAAAATTTAATATTTTTGAAAAAAATTATACCATTCCACTTCAAGCAATTTTATTTTACATTAACAAAAAAATCATAAGCATTATCATCAGATTTTGAGTTGTTATGTGCATGTAGGTACCTGCATAGATTCTATGTAGAGGTACCTGCACATACGTAAAAAAAACATATGAAATATATTTAGGCTGGGTTTTTCAAAAAAATTATTTAAAAATCTTCAATTTTTCAAGTTAATTTTAACGTTCTGTGAAAGTTCTGTTCAAATTCTATTCAAGTTCCGTAATTATTTCTGTTTTGAAATAATAGTTTAAATAAATAATAATAAATATTATAAGTTTTGAAGATAATTGAATAAATAAAAACCGCACATTACGTGAAAATGAACTTTACTAATTTAAAAATAACATTCATACCAACAGTGGTTATCCAGAAGCAACCTCCGTGTTCCTACATATTTCAAAAATTACCATCTTGGATGATTTTTTTCATTTCATATCATTAATTTTCGATTTAACATTTAAAGGAAAAAATCTCGTAAGATGGTACCTACCTAGTACATACCGAGAAAAATAATGTTGGTGTAGGTACCTACATACTTACGCGTTTTCTCAATAAATACTTAGCGAATTAGCAATAATTCAATAGAACGGTAGGTACCTACCGCGATTTTCTGCATTTAAATCATTCACATTTTTAACGCCAGTACCTACATCGAGTTTATATTAACTGGCTGGAAAATTATGCATTGTTGATGATAGATCGATTTCAGAAAATGTCAGAAAAATTTCAATATTTGATGCAATATAGTGTAACATTTTAAATGGGAAGCAACACATGTTTTTATTTTAAAAGTTTCTTAAACTTGTATACCTTCTATTTAATCAAAAACATTTCGTGCAAAATGTTTGTTTTCGCCGCAATCTAAGTTCCCGCAAAGGGCCTTTAAAATGTCAATTTTTCTCCGCTATTTTCGAAAACGCCGTTAAAAAAATTCGAATAAATCCCTAGAAAAATCAGTTTTGTATGGGAAATCTCTTTACTAAACGATTCGACGTTTTTTAACGGGTGAACCTGTCGGCAAGAAATATAACTGAGGCCGAATTTCTTCGTCGGTGAGAGATCTAATTGTAGTTTTCGCCGTTTGGGTGCGCCGTTAACCCTGCATCATCTTTTTATATGAAATCTGGTCTGACCCGCTGAGATCGCCATCCGTGCCCCCTTTCGGGCCAAATTGATCTCTGCGGTCGGTGAAACTCGAGGAGCGACGGTCGATTATCGCCTGCGGGCCGAGGTGGGCGAGGGAAATCGAAAGGGCGTAAGCGTCTTTTTCGTTTTTAAGCGACAATACGCCGTAAGGTCTTGCGGATCGAGGGGGAAAAGAGTCGATTATCGGATCACCAAAACGCGTTTTTTTGGAACGGCCGTTTGTATGAAATCCCGGTCCACAAGCCTTGCTCAGCCAAATCGACCTCTGCGGTCGGTGAAACTCGACAGGCAGAGTGGTCGATTTTCGCCTGTACCCGGAGGATTAAAAAAAAAAGTGAGTTTTCCTGACCTACCCCAAAACCAAACAATACTATATATACTAGCGGGGCCCGTTGCAAAAATGCAACTAACGGGTTAAAAAATTATGCGATTTGCGTGTGAACGTGGATGAAGCGAGGAGGAGTGTGTGTTAAATTAAATATATGAAGAAACCTGAGGTTACAGTGACCTTGCAACGCATGCCGTGTACCCGTTGTATATAATGTTATGTAGTGCAGCGCTTGCATTAAAATGTAATTTCCCAGGAATTTGAATAGAACCATTACAGTTCAGTTGACCATGAGGTTACATTGACCTTGCAACGCATGCCGAGTAACCGTTGTATATCATTTTATATATTGCAGGCACTTGCTTTAAAATGTTATTTCCCGGGAATGGGGATGGAACCATTACAGTTAAGTTGACCCCGAGGTTACAGTGACCTTGCAACGCATGCCGGGAACCCGTTGTATATAATGTTATAATATAGTGCAGACGTTTGCAAGGCGCTTGCATTATAATGTAGTTTCCCGGAACTTGGAATGGAACCGTTACAGTTAAGTTGACCCCGAGGTTACAGTGATCTTGCAACGCATGCCGGGTAACCGTTGTATATAATGTTATGTAGAAATAAAAATCCCCAAAGATGACCTTTATTGGATAACCAACACTCATGCCGTAGGTCACCCTAAGTGGTTCGCTACGTTTGGTGATTTAGTAGGGGTGCCCGGATTTATGGGGTGAGGTTTGTCTAGGTCTTGGAGGCGGATGACCAGGACACACTGAACCCCAGATTCCTACCCACCCCTTAAACCCTTTTCCTTCTCAGAACTCTCATCTCCTTCTTTGCCTTAAAAAACCCTCCACCCAGCATTTCCAAAGATGACATGACCGTGAGGGACATTATTTTCCTCAGGGTCTCCTGTGTGGAGCTTTTTCCTCCCCCCCTCTCGCGCTTCATTAATTCATTCCCGGTACATTTAGTTTTCAAAAAGCGAGAAATGTGCACCTACTTCGGTCGCCCGGTTCATTATTGTATCCCAATTGATCATTATTGTTTTCATAAAACCATCGCGGGAATGCACACATCAAATTCCCAAAGTCTCATCGCAATCGGATGAACCAACACCGCTGTCATAGGTCACCCAAGTGGTTCGCTACGATTGGTGACTTAGCAGGGGTGCCCGGGTTCATGGGATGAGGTTTGTCTAGGTCTTGGTGGCGGATACGTTTGACCAACCACTGCATGGCGGGCTGGATCGGAGGAGACTGATTGAGGGAGGCTTTTTATCTCTCCAGCCAGATTCTCTCAACCCTTCGCCTCGCACCGCAGTGTGAGGAATAGATTCATACGTCCGTTACTCCTGGCGACACTGACCCTCAGATTCCTACCCACCCCTCATACCCTTTTCCTTCTTATATCTTCTTCTCCTTTCTTTCCCTCAAAAAACCCTCCACACAGCATCCTCAAAGATGACATAGGCCCCTAGGGAAATTGTTTTCCTCGGTGCCTCCTGTGTGGAGCTAATGTAAAAAAAAAGTTTAGCAATGCATAATTTCATGATGCCAGAGCTCACTATTGTATATAGAAACCAATGAATGGTTCCCGGGGCGGCGATACCAATTCCACGTTGAATGATTATCATTAAAATACAAAATACCAAAAAAGCGGTATGTAAAGTTAATATTTTTGAAAAAAATTATACCATTCAACTTCAAGCAATTTTATTATACATTTACAAAAAAATCATAAGCAATATCATCAGATTCTGAGTTATTATGTGCATGTAGATACCTGCATAGATTCTATGTAGAGGTACCTGCACATACGTAAAAAAAAACATATGAAATATATTTAGGCTAGGTTTTTCAAAAAAATTATTTAAAATCTTCAATTTTTCAAGTTAATTTTAACGTTCTGTGAAAGTTCTGTTCAAATTCTATTCAAGTACCGTAATTATTTCTATTTTGAAATAATAGTATAAATAAATAATAATAATTGAATGAATAAAAATCGCACATTACGTGAAAATGAACTTAATTAATTTAAAAATAACGTTCCTACCACCAGTGGTTATCCAGAAGCAACCTCCGTGTTCCTACATATTTCAAAAATTACCATCTTGGATGATTTTTTTCATTTCATATCATTAATTTTCGATTTAACATTTAAAGGAAAGAATCTCGTAAGCCGGTACCTACCTAGTACATACCGAGAAAAATAATGGTGGTGTAGGTACTTATGCGTTTTCTCAATAAATACTTAGCGAATTAGCAATAATTCAATAGAACGGTAGGTACCTACCGCGATTTTATGCATTTAAATCCATCACATTTTAAACGCCAGTACCTACCTCGAGTTTATATTAACTGGCTAGAAAATTATGCATTGTTGATGATAGATCGATTTCAGAAAATGTCAGAAATTTTTCAATATTTGATGCAATATAGTGTAACATTTTAAATGGGAAGCTACACATTTTTTTATTTTAAAAGTTTCTTAAACTTGTATACCTTCTATTTAATCAAAAACATTTCGTGCAAAATGTTTGTTTTCGCCGCAATTTAAGTTCCCGCAAAGGGCCTTTAAAATGTCATTTTTTCCAACATTTTTTTGAGATAGCCGTTTAATTGATTGGAATAAATTCCTAGTAAAATCAGTTTTGTATGGGAAATCTCTTTACTAAACGGTTCGACGTTTTTTAACGGGTGAACCTGTCGGCGGAAAATATAATTGAGGTCGAATTTCTTCGTCGGTGAGAGATCTAATTGTAGTTTTCGCCGTTTGGGAGCGCTGTTGACCCTGCGTCATCTTTTTTATATGAAATCTGGTCTGACCGGCTGAGATCACTGTCCGTGCCCCCTTTCGGGCCAAATTGATCTCTGCGGTCGGCGAAACTCGAGGAGCGACGGTCGATTATCGCCTGCGGGCCGAGGGGGGCGAGGGAAATCGAAAGGGCGTAAGCGTCTTTTTCGTTTTTAAGCGACAATACGCCGTAAGGTCTTGCGGATCGAGGGGGAAAAGTGTCGATTATCGGATCACCAAAACGCGTTTTTTTGGAACGGCCGTTTGTATGAAATCCCGGTCCACAAGCCTTGCTCGGCCAAATCGACCTCTGCGGTCGGTGAAACTGGACAGGCAGAGTGGTCGATTTTCGCCTGTACTCGGAGGATTAAAAAAAAAAGTGAGTTTTCCTGACCTACCCCAAAACCAAACAATACTATATATACTAGGTTTTGCCCGTTGCAGAAGCAACTGACGGGTTAAGACACTATGCGATTTGACGTGTGAACGTGGATGAAGCGAGGAGGAGTGTGTGTTAAATTAAATATATGAAGAAACCTGAGTTCACAGTGGCCTTGCAACGCATGCCGGGTACCCGTTGTATATAATGTTATGTAGTGCAGCGCTTGCATTAAAATGTAATTTCCCAGGAATTGGAATCGAACCATTACAGTTAAGTTGATCCCGAGGTTACAGTGACCTTGCAACGCATGCCGAGTAACCGTTGTATATCATGTTATATATTGCAGGCACTTGCTTTAAAATATTATTTCCCGGGAATTGGGATGGAACCATTACAGTTAAGTTGACCCCGAGGTTACAGTGACCTTGCAACGCATGCCGTGTACCCGTTGTATATTATGTTATAAATTGCAGGCGCTTGCATTAAAATTTTATTTCCCGGGAATCGGGATGAAACCATTACAGTAAAGTTGACCCCTAGGTTAAAGTCGCCTTGCAACGCATACCGGGTACCCGTTGTATATAATTTTATATAGTGCAGGTGCTTGCATTATAATGTAGTTTCCCGGTACTTGGGATGGAACCATTATAATTAAGTTGACCCCGAGGTTACAGTGACCTTGCAACGCATGCCGGGTACCCGTTGTATATACTGTTATAAAGTGCAGGCGCTTGCATTATAATGTAGTTTCCCAGGACTTCGGATGGAAACATTACAGTTTTATTGACCCCGAGGTTAAAGCGGCCTTGCAACGCATGTCGGGTACCCGTTGTATATAATTTTATAAAGTGCATAATTTTATAATGTTGTTTCCCGGGACTTAGTAGGGAACCATTACGGTTTAGTTGACCCCGAAGATAAAGTGGCCTCGCAACGCATGCCGGGTACCCGCTGTATATAATTAATTTATTTACGCACAAATAGTCCATTAACAATAACAATCGGTTGCACGGTTTAGCAGTGCAAAATTTCACTATGCCGGAGCTCACTATTGTAGTTGTATTGTATTTCATTTTGCAAGTGTAAGTACTAAGTAGGTACTTTGTTGTAATATTTCACCAAAACGACGCCATTATGCTGTTGAGCATAAAATAATTTTCACTACAAATAAATTCATTCAATATCATGTTTTGATTTTTAAATGAAAAAAGTCCCGGCAAGTAAGTACCTACCTAGAACACGCGTAATGTATATATATATATATTTTATTATTTTTTTTTATTTAACAATGTTTAAATAGAACACACTTAAAAATAAAAAAATAATAATTAATAAAAAAAATTGACAATTCTTTAAATTTTTCTAGTAAATTTTCAGTTCTAGATAGTTCCGTTCGAGTTCTGTAATTATTTTAGTTTTGCAATGTAACTGACCTTTAATGATAAAATAACAGAACTTGAGTAGAACCAATAAAGAACGTGAAAATTAACTTTAAAAAAAGTTGAATTATTCAGTATCATCGAAACAACCTTACCATTGCATTAAAACCTAATTAATTGTGTATCTACGTATTCGGGTAGGTACCTGCGCATTTTCTTCTCTTTGCTTTTTTCATCATATTTGCAATACTACCGAAATAAGTAGGTACCTACCCCGAATGAATAACGTGTTAATTTGAACTGGCTAGCAAAATTTTAACTTCCGATGGAATCTGTAAGCGCGTGTTTTGATGATTTTTTTTCGGAAAATGTCGAATTTTGTCAGCATCTCCTGAACTATTTTATATGGGATGGGCATACAATTTTGGTTTTAAAAGTTGCGGAATTCTCTATTGTATTAGATTTTTGAAAAACATCCGAGCCGGGATCGGTTTTGGGGCCGCAATGCCGCGTACCGTAAAACCACTACCGAAAACCGTGAAAAGTCTGCTTTGTTAGGCTAAAAATTTGACGTCTGAGATCCCTGACCTGACTCAATATTCCTAGCATTTTCATTTGCATCGAAACTGATGGCCAAAATGACATCATTTTTTTGGAAACGCGAACCTGTCGGCGGGAAATGTAACCTGGCCGAATTGAGTGTAATTTTACTATTGGTTCTAGTTTTCGCCGTTGATTCGCGTCAGTTTTTCTGTGAATAAGGCGCTAATTTTGTCGAAAAAAACTGACCTCGCAAAATCAAAGTACTGAGGGTGCACTGAATTTGCTTTAACCGAAAGTGAACCTTGAGGTGGGTGAAACGTAAAGGGCGTACTGGTCGTTTTTGCGTCAACGAAAAAGTGCGCGGAAAAAGAGCTTTCCCAAAGTGAACAATACTATATATACTAGCTGGGCCCGTTGCAGAAGCAACTAACGGGTTAAAACACTATGCGATATGACATGTGAATGCGGACAAAGCGAGCAGGAGTGTGTGTTAAATTACATATATGAAGAAAAAACGATGTCTGAATGCGGATGGAGCGAGGAGTGAGCACCTACAAAGGGAACAGGTAGTCGACGCCCCCTCCAAAGTTTCATCGCAATAGGATGAACCGTTTAGCAATGCATAATTTCATGAAGCCAGAGCTCACTATTTTATACAGAATGAATTGACTGGATGCGCACATCAAACCCTAAAATATTCATCGCAATCGGATGAACCGTTTAACAATGCATAATTTCTTGATGCCAAAGCTCACTATTTGGTGCAGAAATAATCGACTGGATGCGCACATCAAATCTCAAAAGTTTCATCGCAATCGGATGAACGGTTTAGCAATGCATATTTTCATGATGCCGGAGCTCACTATTTTATACAGAAAGAATCGAATAGATGCCCAAATCAAATCCCAAAAGTTTCATCGCAATCGGATGAACGGTTTAGCAATGCATAATTTCATGATGCCAGAGCTCACTATTTTATACAGAATGAATCGACTGGATGCTCACATCAAATCCTAAAAGTTTCATCGCAATCGGATGAACGGTTTAGCAATGCATAATTTCATGATGCCAGAGCTCACTATTGTATACTAAAACCATCGCGGGCATGCATACATCAAATCCCCAAAGTTTCATCGCAATCGGATGAACGGTTTACCAATGCATAATTTCATGATGCCGGAGCTCACTATTTTATACAGAATGAATCGAATGGATGCGCAAATCAAATCCCAAAAGTTTCATCGCAATCGGATGAACGGTTTAGCAATGCATAATTTCATGATGCCAGAGCTCACTATTTTATACAGAATGAATCGACTGGATGCTCACATCAAATCCTAAAAGTTTCATCGCAATCGGATGAACGGTTTAGCAATGCATAATTGCATGATGCCAGAGCTCACTATTGTATACAAAAACCATCGCCGGCATGCATACATGAAATCCCCAAAGTTTCATCACAATCGGATAAACGGTTTAGCAATTCATAATTTCATGATGCCAGAGCCCAACAGTACTTTGATACAAACCCTGTCCTGATAATAACGAACAAAACAAAAAAAAAAGAATTATCCAATTAGGTGCAGTCGTTCGGAAGTTCGTTGAAGTTCGTTTCTGAAGTTCGTTGCGCGTACATATATTTCAGAGATTCATTTTTAAACAAATTTCATAATGCCAGAGCTCACCAGTAATTTTATACAAACCTTATCCTAACAATAACGAACACAACAAAAAAAGAATTATCCAATTAGGTGCAGTCGTTCGGAAGCTATGCGCGTACTTACATCTCGGCGAATCATTTTTAAACAAATTTCATAATGCCAGTGCTCACCAGTTATTTTATAAAAACCTTGTCCTAACAATAACGAATACAATAAAAAAAGAATTATCCAATTAGGGGCAGTCGTTCGGAAGCTATGCGCGCACATAATTTTCCGCTACTCATTTTTAAACAAATTTCATAATGCCAGAGCTCACCAGTAATTTTATACAAACCCTGCCCTGGACACAACAAAAAATAATTATCCAATTTGGTACAGTCGTTCGGTTCAATTCACTTCGGTTGTTAAAAAAAATATTTAAAAATCTTCAATTTTTCAAGTTAATTTTAACGTTCTCTAAAAGTTCTGTTCAAATTCTATTCTGTAATTCTGTAATTATTTCTGTTTTGAAATAATAAGTATAAATAAATAATAATAAATATAATAAGTTTTGAAGATAATTGAATAAATACAACTCGCACATTACGTGAAAATGAACTAATTTAAAAATAACGTTCCCACCAACAGTGAGTGTCCAGAAGCAACCTCCGTGTACCTACATAATTCAAAAAGTGACCATCTTGGATGATTTTTTTCATTTCATATCAATAATTTTCGATTTAACATTTAAAGGAAAGAAGTTCATAAGTCGCTACCAATAATATTGGTGTAGGTACCTATGCGTTTTCTCAATAAATACTTGACAATCTTGAGTGATTTCTTTTAATATTTAAATGCTTCATAAGCCGGTACCTACCTAGTATATACCGAGAAAAATAATATTGGGGTAGGTACCTACGCGTTTTTTCTTACGTACTTTATTACTTTTCTTTAAAGAATTTGCAATAACTCGATGGAAAGGTAGGTACCTACCGCGTTATAAATTGTGTTATTTTCAGATGGCCAGCAATTTTCACACTATCGAAGAATTTAGGAACACGTTTTTGACATGAATTTTTCAGGAAATTATTGATTTTCGTCGGGTTCTCCTGACATATTTCATATGAGAATCGTATATAATTTTGGTATTAAAAGTTGCGGAATTCTCTACTGTAACGTATTTTTTAAAAACATCCAAGCGGGGATCGGTTTCCGGGTCGCAATGCCGCGTACCGTAAAACCACTACCGAAAACTCTGAAAAGTCTGTATTATTTAGGCTAAATTTTTGACACTCGGAATCCTGACCTATCTCAAGATTATCTGACTCGCCGCCAAGCCAAAATGGACCTAGAAACGTTCCAAACTCGAGGAAGCGACCGTCTATTATGGCATGCGGGGCCCAGGCCTGGGCTGGAAAGTAAGAGGGCTTAAGCGTCTTTGCATTTTCAAGCGAAAATACGCCGTAAGGTGGTACGCGATGCGGGAGAGAAGAGTCCGTTATCGCATCACCAAAACTGGAACCGTCGTTTGTATGGACTTTTTGACACGTTTCCTTCCGAAATGGATTTTCGTCTTTCGACTGGCGAACCTGTCGGCGGAAAACATAACCCGGGCCGAATTTCTTCGTCGGATAGTGAGAGATTACAGTTTCCGTCGCCAGGGTCGCACTTCGATTCTGTATCAGTCGTTTTGTATGAAACCGGTGTCAGAAAAGGCTGAAAAAAAAGGTGAGTTTTCAAAACTGAGCATTAATATATATATATATATATATGTAGAGATAAAAAAGGTTTAAAAATAGCCCACCTTAAGTTTTTTTCTAATTAAAATTACGATAACGAAAAAGATAAAAGCACTTACATATTTTATTAGACAATTAAATCTAAATGGATTTATTGTGTTGTGTGTATCATACGTGTGAGTTGACATGTTTGTAAATAATAATGTTTAAAATGTTACATATATCGCTTGCTGAGGTTTGATTTGTACTCCTGTATTTTTGAGTTTCTTTAAGCAGTAAATACAAAAAAGGATGTGTTAGTTCGTTCAAAATTCAATAAAAAATGTTGGTCTTTTACCTATAGATAGATTTACCTACACATTTTTTTTAAATATTTATTACAGTCAGTTTGAAATAAAGGAAACAAATATATAATTTTTTTAAACTTCAAAACTTTTTATTTTTATTTTCAACTTTATAAAACCTTAAATTGTAATATTTAATTACATGAAGACAATATTCGCGAAACTTCAACCCAAGGCTTCAGGCCCAACTTCATAGTACAAAAAAAAGTGCAAAAATCACTTACTTCGCAATTTTTGCAATAAAATAAAAGCACTTAGAAAAAAAAACCAACAACGCTAAAGGCTTTGTACCAGTTCACATAAGGAAAAAGGTTGAAGCAAACGTTTTACGTATGAGAAAAGCTATAGTTTGAGCAGTAAATTACAGAAAAGAGCAAGAAAACACGGTACAAAGTGATAAAGTAAAAAATCTAAAAATGGACAAAAAAATGCCGCAAACCATGTTTTTGGTGATCATACAAAATGTTCGTCATACTATTGCAAGTCGGAGAAGTATACTAATGATCAAAATTTAGTAAGCGATCTTCAAGATTGTGGAACAGGACTGATATTCAACAATTATTGTCGTCTCTAATAGCAAATGCAGAAAGTCTTATTATTAACGTAACAAATAACACTGTGGAGCAATTCAACAACGTTATAGCCAAATTTATAGGCGGAAAAAGAGCAAATTTTACAAAAATGGGATAACTTCAGCAGTTGAGCTTCTTGAGCAGTAACTTCGTGGAATAGTGAAATGACAACCCATTCACGAATACAAAAAAAATCCAAGGCCACAGTCCTGGCAACTACACGAAGCATTTTATTGAAAGAAAACGACGTTCGAAGGAGACAATACAGAGGTGTCGAAAAATAAAACTAAGGTATTACGAAAACACGACAGAAAAGAGAAAAAAAGTTACAGGGCCTGATGAAAATTATGGTCAATTGGAATTAGATCCAGATATGCCAGCTGAATTATTTGAAACGATAAAGAGGAATTTTTCAAAGAATTATCTCCATCGAATAAGGATGAACTCGAAAGGAATACGGTGGGCCAAAGCAATAATAATTTGTGGACAATTGAAAGGCGTAAGCGGCTTACAGCTTCTAACTTTGGACAAAAATATGTAAGCTACAGCCAAAAACTTCAGTTGCGAGAGTATTAAACTCGCTACTGTACTCGCCATTTAAAGGAAATATGGCCACAAATTATGGGAAAGAAAATGAAAACCAAGCAATTGAGCAATTTACAAAAGAAACAAAATTAGAGGTATTCGCCTGTGGACTATTTATCGATGAAAACAAAAACTTTTTAGCGGCAAGTCCGGATGGCCTTTTTGGCAAGGATTCTATAATTGAAGTGAAATGCCCATATAGTATAGCAAATATGTCACCAGAAGAAGGATTTGAACAAAAAAAATTGATTACTGTAAAATTGAAGACAATGCTTCAACATTAAACGGAATCACAATTACTTCTACCAAGTACAAGGCCAGTTACACATTACTCGTCGTAAATACTGTTATTTTGTCGTGTGGAGTCCTAAAGGTTTGCCGTATGAAAAAATTGAAAGGGACGATTCAATCTGGCAAAAAATTGAACCACTGTTAGAAAAACTTCTACCACCAATGCCTTTTACCAGAAACAATTGACGGTCGCATATCAAGAAATTTACCGGCGAGAGAAAGATCTAAATCATAAATTGTTTAAAATTCATTGTATAGTGGTAAAAATTTTTGTACAATAAAGTGTTTACAAACAAAAAATTTCAATTAATCACTGAAGGCAATGTAAGCGACTCTCAACTAAAAATTTGAAACAGATTTTTTTTAAAAACATAAACCTCACATTGGAGGCACCGAGGAAAAATAATCGCTCAGGGACTTTGTTGGAGAAGTTGTTGGACATCATTGGAGAAGCTGTGTGGAGGGTATTTTTAGGATAAGGAAGGAAAGGAAGTTTTGGGTAGGGAAAAGGTAGGTAAAAGTATGAAATGATGGTGGAGAGTCCAGCTGTAGAGATCAAAAGATCTTCCTCTTCCAGTTTCTCCCAATCCGGCCCGCCACGCAGTAAGTGGACAAAATTATCCGCCACCAAAACCCATGCAGACCTCATCCGTGAACCCGGGAACCCAGGCTCTGTCACCAAACATAGAGGACCACTTGCGGTAACCAAGTGGCGGGGGTGTTGGTTATCCAATAAATGGTTCCCGGGGCGATGGTACCTAAAACGCCTCCCAAATTGAAAATTTATTATAGTACTTGACATAAAAAAATTTAATTTTGCACAATTTTAGTATGAAAGCTCGGTCAGTATTGGTATACCGCGATGAGTCACTAAACAGAACAAAAACGAATAAAAAATATCGATTACTCGGGCAAGGACAACACTAGTCTACCGATAAAATTCTTTACATCACTACTTCGCATTATATGTATGTATTTGTCAAAACCCACGTTCCCCGGCCCCCCTCAGGAGAAATGAGCGAAAGGGACACCTGCACGTCGGGCCGAAAATACCTAAATAAAATCTTCGAAATCGATGTTTTGTATTCCCCATTTTTCTTCTCCAAAACTGGACGGATTTAAAATTTTTTTTTCACTAACTGTATTAAAAGAAAATATTCTATGTCGGTACGTTTTGTTTTTTTTCAAAATACATTGTTTAGTTTGTATACTGAACGTTTTTTGACGGCGTTTAAATTAGGCAATTTTATTCATTTTTGGAAGGTCGTAACTTCTATGAGAAGTAAATTATCAAAAAAAAACAAAACGTACCAACACGCCAGTGGTCAATATCTATATTATGTAAAAAAAAATTTTGCTCTAGGGTCAAAATCCAGAGAGATAAACGGGGAATACGTTTGTATAGAAAAGCGCCGCTAGTATTTCCTCTTAAGTTGTAATTTCAAATCGGATTCCACGTAATCTGTTTCTGTTTTTGTTTTTAGTATACAGGGTGTCCGGGGGTAAAGTGCATTAACTTCGGGAGGTAATTCTACATTATGGTAGGAGTAAAAAAGATAAATAACTTTTTCTAAAAATCCAACTTTTTTTTTCCCACACAAAAAGAGATACCTACTAAAAATCCTTAGTGTAAGGTAGCACTTGGGAGGAATGCAGATCCCGCCAAATGTTGAGGATTTTAATAAAAATGCACTTACTAGATGGGAAAAGTGTGGAAAAGTTGAATAAAAAAGAAATTAAGGCGCGCTCGGCAAAATTGAGGGAGATACAGCCGTTTTAAGAATAAATAAATTGACACTTCATGAACCGATACTATCAACCATTTTGTAAACTTGATTATTACCTTAAAGTTGGTAGCACTCGTAATCATCCTCATCTGTTGCACCATCTTCAAGCGACGGCAAAGTATTGGGTGGACGTTCCACAGTGACGTCATATAAACGACCTGCCATGCTCAAAAATTCGTCCATACGGTCGACGTTCCGGTCACGGCAACGTTTTTGGAACATATACTTCGCGAGATTGCCTGCGATACTCGATTTCTTCCTGCCGGCACCTGACGATACAGCCTTAGCAGCACGCCACGTTGATTCTATGGAATTTGTATGCGCCCCACTGTCTGGATCCTTAAATGTGATACTATGATTGACTTTTAGATGTTTAAACCCTTCATTTTCTAGACAATCGTAAGCGCGCCAACAGTCGCTAATTATCGTCGTGCCGGGGGCAATCCACTGTTTGATAATAGGAATCAGCGTGTCACTAGACCGTTCTTCAACTGGTACCAAAAACACTCGGCCTGTTCCACGTTCGTAACCACCGAACACCCACTGCCCGTCGACGAACTTGCCTCGATTATATTTACGTCTTCCAAACTTCGATTCATCTATTTCGACTACTTTTCCCTCGCCGCCTAGCTGCTCCGTACTATCCATTAAGCTGCATAGGACTACCTCGCGACAAAATGATGCCCAATCAACGAGCGTATGCTGGCCACCGATCAAAAGTTCGTCACCTATGTAAGATAACGGTAAATTTAATACCCACATGTGAACAAAACCCAATATCTGGAAAATGCTTAGTCTCGACAGGGCAAAAAATGTTCCATTTCTAAACGCCACTTGATAACCACAAGCTTTCTTCTTTTGTTTACGTTTTCTCAGATAAGTTAAACAGTTCCATTGCCAGCCGTCAATCGCCCGATCCCGCATTCCCAACTTTAACACACCACCACATTTCGGACACAAATAATTCGGCTCACTAGTAATTAGTAATTAAATTCCACTCACGCAATTTACATAATAACTTTTCATTATCTTTGCATAAGGCATCAATCTCTAAGAGGCGCATAGCTGCAAGCAATTAATTTTGTTTACAATAACACGCGACCGATGTAAACAATGACACGTTACCGCGCAAACTCTAATATGTTGGTATCCCTGGCCATTTGATACTAATATGTTGGTATTCCTGACCTAATAAAACCAAGAGCCTAGATACGATTGTAGCCGACTTCATGTGATAGATGAGGCGCGTAATTATGAAATTTGTCTAGCGGACTTTTTTTCAACGATTTTTTAAACTGTTTATCACCTTCCAAATTAAAGTAACCTAACCTAAAACTACGCTAAACATGGTTTGTGTAACATGGTTTGTGCCCCTTTATAACGCCTACTCGCGTCAACGCAAGAAAAACATCCCAGTTTTCAAATAGTTTAGCGGCTACGCTAGGTTTGTGTAACATGGTTTGTGCCCCTTTATAACGCCTACTCGCGTCAACGCAAGAAAAACATCCCAGTTTTCAAATAGTTTAGCGGCTACGCTAGGTTTGTGTAACATGGTTTGTGCCCCTTTATAACGCCTACTCGCGTCAACGCAAGAAAAACATCCCAGTTTTCAAATAGTTTAGCGGCTACGCTAGGTTTGTGTAACATGGTTTGTGCCCCTTTATAACGCCTACTCGCGTCAACGCAAGAAAAACATCCCAGTTTTCAAGTAATTTAGCGGCTACGCCAGGTTTGTGTAACATGGTTTGTGACCATATGGTGATCATTATTAATTCTGTTTTTCATAAGTACGCACCTTATTATATATCACACGAAGTTGGCTACAATCGTATCAACCTTTGTTGACCGATTATTTGCCGGAGACGCGTCGGCGCGCGTGTCATATGCGCAGGCGCAAGAAAATAATTCAAATATTTGAAATGAAAAACTTTTGGTCTGCGATTTTGACCCTTATATGTACGAATTTGTATGAAGAACAGTGTCAAAATCGCTTGCGCCATCATTATTCTAGGTGGTGTTAAAAGTTTTACTCGACTTGGCACACTAGAATATTTTTAATAGCAAGTCTGAGATACCAACAATATAATAATAAAAAAATGGCGTAGTATAAGTTCACGAAGTGTCAATTTAATCATTCTTAAAACGGCTGTATCTCCCTCAATTTTGCCGAGCGCGGCTTAATTTCTTTTTTATTCAACTTTTCCACACTTTTCCCATCTAGAAAGTGCATTTTTATTAAAATCCTCAACATTTGGCGGGATCTGCATTTCACCCTAGCACTTACCCGAGTTAGCTTGGCGGGCGCATATGTTGCAACGTTGCTTGGTGTGATTTGGCCTGTATCCATGGAAACCGTTTGTAAACATAACAAGACCGAGAATTTGACGTTTATACAGATCATATGTTTTAAACCAAAGGTAAAAAGATAACTGCACTTAAATAACCATTGAAGACACGCTTTTAACGATTAAATTGCTATAAACTAATTGAACACTTATCTAATATCATCGCTTTTAACTAGTTTAACAAATTTTCAAAATGTCCACCTTCAGCTTGTAAGCAAGCATATAAACGTAAAGTAATATTATTATCAATTCGTCCGTTATGGCGTATTTCATTTATGAATGTCGGCCCGTTCTTTGTTGGTAAAGTAAGGCATTTACATAATAATTCAATAACAAAATTACGCGGTATTGGCACAATAATTCAATGATAAAATTACGCACAAATAAACACAATTTTTACAGCTAGGCAGGTTAGGCGCGTCTACAACTAAGTAAACAAAAGTAAGTCTGAAAAAAACACGCACTGAATGAAGCTGTTCCTTTAAGTCAGTCTTAATAAATACCCACTAGATAAAGACACATTAAATCAACAAGTTTTGACTAACAAAAATAAAGTTTTTAAAGTGAAACACTACTACGCGAATAAAATTGTTACATTCGAATTCAACACTGACACTGAGCGCTTGGAGCAAGGATTTGGCATTCGGCAACAGTGTAAAATAATAAAGTCACCCCCACACGCCGGTCTAATTTTATCTTTTTACCAGAAAACTACCTCTAAAAGTTGGAATTTCGAAAAAAGTTATTTATCTTTTTTACTTGTACTATCATGTAGGATCACCTCCCGAAGTTAATGCACTTTACCCCCGGACACCCTGTATATAAGAGCAGAGAATGCTTTTTCACAGAGAGTTATGTGGTTGTGGAAAAGCAGTAAATGTTTTAGTGCCTCTTCTGATATTTCCTTATAATCTTTCTTTACATTCACCCAAAAACTTGATAAAGAGGATTTTTTGAAATTAGGTTTAAAAGCGGAATCACAAGATATTTCTATGGCTTGGTTTTCCTGTGCAGTTGTCAAGCCAGTAATATCAGATCCATCTGTGTTGAAAAGGTCCAAATTTGTCGGATACTGGAAAATAATCGCGATACTAGACTCAGGGCCGTATTTACACTTTTCATCAGTATAGGCCACTTCATTTGTGCCGCCCCTTTCCACTTTCTTAGATGTTGCCACTTGCCACCTACCATGATCACTCACTTGTAGGCTTTTATTAGGTGAGGCGCAATTTTAAAAACAAATATTC
Organism: Limnephilus marmoratus; assembly: GCA_917880885.1. NCBI lineage: Eukaryota > Metazoa > Arthropoda > Insecta > Trichoptera > Limnephilidae > Limnephilus > Limnephilus marmoratus. Next base: position 9,059,556 of record OU862918.1, read on the forward strand.
AAATATACGTTAAGTAGGTATTCAAAAATTAAATAAAGAATGAATTATTCGGAAAATAAAAAAAGGATATCATGAAAAAAAAATTACGATTTTTTACGGGATTTTTTATTTGACAAAATCATTAGCTTCATAGTTGCTTCTATGCATAGAAGATTCGAAGAATAAAGTTCTTTTTGCTAAAATGAAAACCTTTGGTATTTCTTCACTCGCTTTAAACAGGAAAAACTCCTTTCTCCAGAACAATTTGTGGCCGGAGTGCGAAGTGCGATGCGGAGAGCTATATCCAAGTTTGGGTAAACGTTGTACAGAAATGGCTTCCTCAAAAACTTTTCTTTAAAAGATTCAGTAATGATGTAGATTCAGGTTTCTCTGCCGTCTTATTAGAGGAAACGTGAACTTGAAAGCGTACCCATTCCTGAACTAAATCGTCGCTTTTTCTGAGTGTTGAAAGTTCACCCATTTTTTAAATAAAGTTTTTTTTCCGGGGGGGGGGGGGGGGGGAGGCGGGATGGCGGGGGGTGGCGGTCCGCCCCGGGTGTCACTCGACAGGGCGGTGACACTCGACCGTGGAAAAAAAATTACGAAGGATATTGTCACCAAAGTATTGTATACATGAACACGGTGTGTTATTTATTTTCTTTCATGTGTTCCCCGTGGAGTGCCCCGAATTTTGTGTCTAGGTCTTTTTATAGGCGAACATAGCCTATGTTTGTGGAGAAATCTGAAATTCTCTAGCCACCCCTCGCCCCCCCCCCCCCCCCCTAGGATGGACCAATTTTATGAAGTCGAAATTAGCGTTTTGTTTTTTTTTCTCAAGTCAACTTTAATAGAGGATAGGGGGGGAGGGGGTGACACCATGCCCCGGGGGGTGACATCCACCCCGGGTGCTACCCATGCTAGCTACGCTACTGCCTACACCTATTTCTCCCCTTATACACTCGTGCAATAAAGGTAGTCCAATGCCAAAGCCTTTTTTGTGAAATATTCGCACTATAATCACCGGTCCCGAATTGGACTGTTGGGCATTGAACGACACAAATCCGCGGTCCCATACGTCTGGAGGGGCGTCTAAAGGTTAATAGATTGAAAACTCTAACAGTGACTTTTTTGTTGTTTATAATCGTACACAAAATTGACGGTTTACCAAAGCGAGCGAGCGCCGCCCCCTGAACTCTGCCGCCCCTAGGCCGCGGCCTATAAGGCCTATTGACAAATCCAGGACTGACTAGACCTATGGTGGCATTTAATTATTATGGTTAAATGGTCTAGAGATAAGACTGCGGACCGCCGTACATATATTCGCGGACCCCAGGAGTCCGCGGACCACAGGTTAATGTTGCTGCTTTATAGGATTAACCTGCACCTTCTATTACCTTTATTTTGAATTTTATTGGAAGATAGTTCTGTCAAACGCAACGAAAAAATGTTAAAATGTATTTAACCTTAGAATTGATGTAACTATGTTTGTATGCATTTATGTACTTCGTACATCTGTCTCGACACAAGTGAAAAGTCTTTAATCGAACTTTATATAGATAAACAAATAAAAAAAAATACATCTTTGAAGGAAGCCACCCTCTTAATGGCAAAAGACTTGAAATATGCATCTGCAATGAGGTGTAAGATGACCACAAAAGCTGAAATTATTAATTTCGTGCCAAGTAGATGAAAGAAAATTCCCCAAAAAGCTCTTGAAAGTAAGGAACAAAAGGAATTCATCACATTTTAACGAATCGCTTTGCTTTTTTTTGTTTACTCAATTTTTCACTTTCTGGGCCTGGCCTAGAGATAATACCATTTCCCTTTCAATGGCCTTCATTGTCAAAATAATGGCCTTCCTTCTATCAAATCTATACATACATAACGGATGAACACCATAATAATTACCGAAATATTTTAATGACAAAAACTATAACTTTAAGCAAGTATAAAATGACCAGTTTCAGGACAGAACAGAGACAGGACAGACAGACAACACATATAAAGTAACAATATTTTAAAACCACCAAACTGTACGTATACTCGTACATATACATAAATTTATATGTAAGAGTATATATAAAAATATGTTTTTATTTATTAAAGAAACAAACAGTGACATATTTAATTAAAATAGTTGCTTGTTACGTGGTTGCATGAACCAGTGAAGTTTCCGCATAAAATTCATATTTAAAACAAAAACAGAAATGTTTAAAGAAAAGTATAAAATGGAATTAATAATAAAAGAATAAATACATTAACTTACAACTCACTGTCACAAATAAGATTATACTGTTCCAACGCTGGTTAAACCTATGATAAAATGTATCGTCAACAAATGGTAAAGACGGCTTTAAACCGGGTTATAAGTCGAGTTTTTCACTATTCTGACCTTACGCGCAGCGTTATATTCAAACCGTGTTTATAAGTAAGGGGGTTAATGCATAGATAAGTTATTATCGTGACTTGCTACTATCAAGGTGCTAATCGGCATTTAGTTTTCTCTCGCGAAATGTATACGGAAGTGTTAGAGCGCTGGTTACACCCTTTATAACTGGAAACGCCTACTTATTGCTACTAGACTGTCAGTTGCACGCCTTTATCGCTCATGCACTTGCATTTATCCCCTTAACAGAAATATTTACAGTTCGACGTTCCAAGAAGGTATACATAAAATCTATCCCAAAAATATTCTGGTTCATCACCTCAAAAAAGACAGAGAGGTAAATATCTCACATAATCACGAAACCAGAACAATGTAAGACAAGCTAAAAATACCTAAATGTACCTTTTGAAAAAGAAGCTCTGAATTTATAACTGTAAAGTTACATAAGAAACTCCCACCCAGTACCTAAAAATCATAATAAACAATAACTACGTTAAGTCCATAAAATCTTTACAGAATTATGTCATTTTATATCAGATTTTAGACGTATTGACTCTTTTTCACAAAAAATTATAAATTGATATCGAAAAATTGTTCTTTTATCTAGTAAACCCATGTTTTAAATTTTTTAAATTTTCAAAAAAGATTTTGTATTATACAACACCCATTAAAAATCATATAATCATGAAGTAAAATAGATCAATACATTATCTGGGAAACGCATGTTTCTGATTTTTAATTTTAGTTTAAATGAAATTATTAAAAAATATATACGTACATGTGTTTCTTGACGAAAATTGATCCGTTTGTGCATTTATTTGCGCGCATTCAAACTAATGTATTTCAGATTTTTTTACATTCTTATTTTGCTTAGACATTATTGAAACATGATAAATACATAAATAAAAATAATTAAAAAGTAGATAATTTTAATAGTTTTATCATCACGCCTTTTAGCATTTTAGAATGTAGGCATAAATTAAAGCAAATTTGGAATGCAATATAATCGATATTGAGTTATAATTTTAAAAAGCTGGTACGGAAAACAATTAATCTTTCTCATTGGAACCGTCCTGTACGATCATAAGAACATCTTTCGACGAAATGTGAATTTTCGGCCGCTGGCTGGTTAAACGCCCGGAATCATCATAAAAAGAACTGCCAAATATTTAAATTTAAAATCAAACTTTGAAGTTGAATGAAAGAAGTCGCTGAAAATCCTGTATCCAAAATCTAGGTCGTTTCAGCTTCAGCATAGTATCTCCTAGTGAGGAGAACTCAGAAAATATTCTACACATCTTTTATATTTTTATTTCATTATTTAAAATATTAGAATTATTACAAAGTCTTATTAGAAAATTCGGTCAAAACTACGTCAATTTGTTCAGACATGTAATGAAATGGGTAACAACGAAAAGTATTTTCACGGAAATGACAGCATTGAATCAGTCGAATCTGCGATAGGCAGAATCGTCTGCCTTCACGGAATTGGGGTGATGAGATATTTCTGAACCATGTATGAAGTGATGAAGCATGTGGGAAAGGATGGTGGTTGCGTTACACCGCACCTACGGTCACTCTCTCTTGCTATTTATATGCCTCCATTTACGCAACACACAGAATCCCCCTCATAACGATAAATAATAATATGATAAATGTTATCCGCATATCACTAAAGATCGTAGAATATCCGTTATACATTAGTGTTTTACATTAATCCCAAAAAGTTATGGAAGTGCAATCAAGTACCGGTTATCTTTTATTTAGTTTATGGTTAAACCTAGCTATGGCCACATTGGTCACGTGACCAATGTAGTTCTCCCAACGGCCGTCGGAGAGCGCCGCCATTCCAGCTACTGACCTCGTCTGAGAACACGGTCGTACACCGCATTGATTTCACTTCCAATCTTTCCCGCGATGTACAAAAATTTGTAAATACTTTTAACAAGACAGAATAAATTATTAAACGTAGCGGACTCTTTCACTCAAACAAAATACACGCAATCCTGTTCCTTGGAGACCACGTAAGTATCCTGGCGACCACGAGCAAAGGATCCACTACAAAGTGAAGAAACATCAGTTTGGAAAAGTGATATGACAGCAATAGAGTAGATGGAATTGTATGTAAAGATCCCAAATTTAAAAAATAAGTAAATTTATATTTTAATTTTAATGGCTACAGATGCATTTCAGATGTATTTATTTCCCTTTGTTAGAATTTTCAGAATCAACGGTTTTATACGGAAAAATTCTATTGTGAACACTCTATCTTCAAGTTCTAGCTACGAACGTAAGTTCTGCCATCTACAAACCACAAAAATAATTAAAACACTTTGTTTTTACCACGATAATCTTTATTTAAAAGTCAACATGTTTCAAGAACGATGTTCTCTTCATCAGGACATTTGACGTACATTATATGTCCTAATGAAGAGAACAAACTTTAAAATAAAGATTATCGTGGTAGTCTTTTAATTATTTCATTAATAAAATGGAGCCACAAAGTGAATTTGCAAAATTTGAAGAAACAAAAATAATTGTTGAAGTTTACATAGAATATTATGGTCAGCGCTAGTTCTGTTTAGATTTTTGTCTTTGATATCTGATTTGGTTGAAAACTGGTATTGGGGTGGTTAGACGGACCTGAAACCAATCCAGGGCAGGACACTGAATCTAATAGGACCATTATTTCTATAAGATAATTTCAAAATCGACATAAATTTGATAAAACGTACATGAAGGTACAAAAACTTGTCACCGCAGCCGAAAGCTTGTAAAAAAACTACAATGCACAATTTAAAAACTGTATAACTGCAAACAAACTAAGCTCCCACTCAACGTAATAAAGTAAATAACAGTTGTTAGTTAGTATTCTTTACACTTTGTTGCATGATTGGGTTTGGGTTGAGCTTATGAATTTATAATCCTAAGAGAATGTTAGAGTTGGGGGTAAATATTAAACGAAACACGAGAGATAGAGGGCGCCATGCGCTATGCTCGAAGCTGGAGGGATGTACTCGTAGAATCATCCCAGTAAAGTTCAGTGATGCAGCTTTGGGATTCAATTATTTACGACAGTTTTAGCAGTTCGTACGAGTTTACGGGTTTTAAACACAATTTAAGCTGCATTTACGAAAACGTTGGACGTAAAAGATTTACATATCTGTACGTGTTATTAAAACATGACTGAGAGAAGCGAAATATGGTTCTCTAAAATAATTAACAAGCAAAAAAATATAAATCTACCAAATTTTGGCATTATTGTGATATGTTTTGAAATCATAATACAGAGTGTCAAGTAATTGATGGAAAACCTTTCAACTGTGGATGGGAGACCCCAAGGCTTTTTTTAAAAATAGCCCTGAATAGGCCCTGAGGACAATAATTTTCCCCAAGGGCCTATGCGTCAGTCGGTCCAGGAGTGACGGACGTATTAATCCAACCCCCCTACAGCGGTGCAAGACGATGGGTCGAGAGAATCCTGCAGGAGAGGCAGAATGGTCTCTCTCAAATAATGCCTCCCAATCCGGCCTGCCACGCGTTTGTGGTCATGGCACCGAAAAGTGTCAATTTTAAAAAATTTGAAAAAGCCAAATTAACTCTTAGACCGTGAAACTTTTATTAAAAATGATGTTCAATTTTTGGAAATGCCTTGGGGTACCCAATTCACAGTTGAAATTTTCCATTACTTATCGGACACCCTGCATATATATAAATAATTTTTTTAATTTTCTTTATTCATTGCTTTGAATGGATACATCATTTGTCGATTTTTCGACCACCATGTTAGGCTCATGCCCTTATTATGGTGATAAAATATATTTTCACAATAAATTAAAATGATTAAACAATATTTATTTCGCCCAACACTCATTATGTCATTTTTATAATAATACATTTTATAATAAAATCTCAATTTTTTAATGTATGCAAAAAAAAGTTTTTGTTATTAATAGAATAAATAAGTTCAGATTCTCTTCCCCGCTTTCCATGGTGAGTAGGTACCTACCTCAGACATTAAATTCAGTACGAACCCTCATTTCAATGAACAAAATACGCTGGAAAATGCATACATCTATTCCTCTATTACACTGGACACGAAGTGTACTTTATCCAAAACAAACAAATCCTCTTCATTCATCAACTGCCTACCCTATACACCAAGTTACCTACAGCGCGGCCTTCCTCAGGGATCTGTATAAAGTCCCATTTTGTTTGCATATAAATAATACTGACCTTTATTACGTCTGTTAATAAAGGCGAGAACTGTTTATTTGATACAGCGGATAAGGTTTTGTTAGTATATACGTCACAGTCTGACTTGTGCAGAAGGGTTATTTTAACCGTTTGGTCGTTTTGATTGATAATATGTCCCTTGGGTGTTTATGCAGTATTAAAGAGGGTAATAATATTACATGAAATGATGTTATGTATTTTGTTTAAAAAAATGATTGTCTATCTTTTGCGGTATTGGCTAGTTCCACTACATTGAAAACGCAGCGTCCACTTAAACTTCTTGGTGAGATTTAAATGTTAAAAAGAATCACGACACTTAAATAAATATTCATAAAACGAGCTTGATATTTGGAATTTCCGACCCTCTTCGGGGGAGAGTCGAGGGGTCTCTACAATAATTCTAAATGAGTGACCATACAAATGGTTAGGGGGAGCGTGGCGGGATTAGGACGAATTAGTGACGGCCGAGCTGTGTGCCTAATGGAGATAGAGGAACAAGATACGACAAGACAGTTTTTAAGGGCATTTTGTTGCAGTGCTGGAAAATGGTCGAGTATGGCTCAGCGATAAAATATTACTCGCAATCGAAAGGTCGCTTGAAGTGGCTTAAGCTATGTCTAGTAACTAGCTGAATTGCAGATACCTATTTCATAACCGTTTCAGCGACCGGTCAGTGACTGAGTGGGCATAGCGCTTCAAACATTGTTGGGTTATTCGTAACCCGGGAATGTTTGTCTTTCTTTCTTTCTAAAAAAAAAAATAACCACTTCTTTTCTTTTCTTGCTTCATTCGGCCTAAAAGCATATTGTGGAAAGAAGGTGAAATTTATTCATCATTTTCATTTAAAAATTAATAACGAATATTTTATTTCTTTCCAGATGGATCATCAGATGACGCCTCTTCTTCGGATTTGAGCTTGGAACGATCCGTCAGTGGGCGAGTGCTGAGTCTACCTGCAGGACCACGCCACCCCCCTCGATACGCCGTACCGAAGAGACGTCAGGACCGCATAAACGAGAAGAAACTACAAGAAGTAGCAGAACACGCTTACGCCAACGTACCAAGTGGGCGAGGCCGCTCCAATAATCGCCAGCCATCGCCCTATTATTACGGAGACCTCGCGCGCTGCGGCAAGTCAGCCAGTCTAGAGGGCCCCGCCTCCCGCGGCCGCGAGCCCATCGCAAAACGCTTCTCCGTCACAGAGGACGGGCTCTTCCTTAGGGAGGGTGAAGAAGACGACGACGAAGACGAAGAGGACGACTCGGAGGAGAGCTCCTCGGGCGGCTCCATGCCCCCGCGCCGCTCTTGCGCCTGCCGTCCTCAGGACGACTTCCCTCGCGCCGTCTTTTACCTGGGCACCGACATGACGGCCCGAGCGCGTCGCCTCTACGAGACAGCTTTCGACTGTAAGGTTGCTCGCTCTGACGACGACCTCGATGACGTAGATCGCGTCAGTAATCACCCCATTCTTCTACAATTAACCGGTGATGGTCGAGTGCTGGGAGTTGACACATTTGCCTCATCTTCATCATCCAACGTCGATCCACACTCGAGCATTGTAGCTTGCGAAAAAACTCGTCGAAAAATTACTTGTAGGTCCGACAACGGAAGACGTCCTAAAACCGTGCCAAATCGATTACAGAATGAAAGTAGTGTAGTATCTATGCTGTCCGAAGAATTAGAACACATGGAACTGAATAACCCCGAATCCCAAGAAACGACAGTTTCTCGCCTTCCGCTACGAGGATACACACCATCACCTCCGTCCACTGCGCCCCTGCCTACAAAGTTCCAACAGAGTAAAGATCTAGCGATGAATAGCATTAAAAGTGCTCCTAATCTTCCGTCTCAACCAACTCACCCACGTCTGAAGGATTTGAGACTTCCTGTCAAGTCATTGAGAGCCAGAGAGTCGCCAGCAAGTAGTGACGGGAGCATGATAGAAATAAAAGAAAGATCCAATAATAACACCGAATTCGAATGTGGTAACAGAGTACGAAATATGATTCAAGACTCTCAGGAAAGAATATCAGAAATTAAAGGCCGACCGCGTTTGCACAATGGTCTTTTTTTAGAGATTAAGGGCCGACCCGCCTCTGACACCGACACTCCGCACATGCACCGGTACAGAAAGTCCAAGGAGTCTGGACCAATTCTGGAATTCAAGGGAAGGCCCGCCAATAGGAGGCGACATAATTACTCCAGCACAGAAAGTATGGCCACCAGCAGTAGTGGAGGCAGCATGGAGTCTTTACGCAGCAGTACAAGTGAAGGTAACAGAAGCACGTCCAGCTCAGATAGCAGGCATTCCACCTCACTTAGTTCACACAGTTCTGACTCTGGTAACAATAGTCGATTTCAAAACATGCATCACGCTAGTCCGTTAAGTGGTTTTATATCCCACCATGCTAACAAGTTGCACATCCTCAGTCCAATATCAGATAAATCATCGCAAGAACCTGTCTCAGAAACTTCTGATAACAACAGAAATAATAATTCGCAGAAAGTGTCTCCCGAGGATACTGAGAATGTCATGGCAAACCAGCAGGGAAATGTAGAAAATAATTCAAGTATTAAATTCAAACGGAGACCTCCTTTGAATAAAAACTTGTTGAATCTAGCTTTTCAGCATGCAACGGCTGGGGAAATGGAAATCCAGGGATCTGACAGTGGAATATCAATTCATTCCCGAGACGGAATGAAATCAAGGAACGCATTCTTAGGCTTTCTGAAACTAAATCAACCAGTGGACAACAGTACGAGTAGTATAGCTGTGGATGCCAATAATTGTCAAGTTGACTTCTCGGACTTGCCGTTCGATATGCCAAAGCTAAGGAGGCGGAAGGCCGCCGCGCAGGACGCTTGCACTTCTGGAAGCGCTACCTCGGTAGACCTGCGGGAGCTGCCATTCGACATGCCCAAGCTCAGGCGGAGATTGAGAGCGCCAGCGTCGTCCAGTCCAGCCAGTAGCGGCGGTTCACATGCTTCATCCAGTCATAGTGTCCAGGATGCTGAAAAAGCACAAGGTAAGATTAGAGTTCATTAAATGTATTAATCTAATTAACGCAATGTTATTTCATAGGTGAAAATTGCAACTGGATTACGTCAATCCTGACAACGTTTAATGGAATGCAGACAAAGTTTAAAAATTTCATAACAATAATACGAATAATCTTGTTTTTTAATAAATAATTTTACCACTGGCCTGAACGTTGAAGTCTTTCACTCGTTGCTAATAATGTGCGCGGTGAATTTATCTCTATGACTCAGCCCCCTTGCGAAAGCGGGCAGATTAATTACACGATACGCAAAGACGTTTTTTAAAGAATTAGGCATTCATATTCCTTGCCACACTTAATGAACCAGGCACACCAACTACTCTCTAAGATCTACCAAGATGTTTTGTACTGTTGATATAATAAAATATCTTCTGGCGCAAAATTTGTCATAGAATCCCTGCGCATCAGAGTAAGTCCGTCCCATATACAGATCCTCGATAAATCTGAAAAATGACCGCTAATGTAATGAGAGGTTAATTCGTTTCCATCACATTGAGTTACGGAGCGTGTTTCTCTTAGAAACATTAATCTGATTGAGACGGATGGCACGATACAATCCTTCCTGTTCCTCGAACGGCCGGGAAATGTGAAGCGTGATGTGTGGGGTATGTATTTTTAATCGTTTTGGTAGTACGTGGCAAGAAAATTTCCCTTTTAACAATATCGGCTTTACGATTGAAATGGTATCGATCGCTAATTAAATTGGCGTATCAATATGAGTAGATGTATTTGTTGATTCAGATACTTGACTTTACGATATGATAGTTCAGAAACAATTTGGAAATATTGATGAGGTCCTAATTTTATATTATTAGCTTCATTCACTCTCTTCCCGACCCACCGTGAAAGCACCAATGATGGCGCGGCGTTTAGTACAAGCGGGAAACAAATGAATCTAAAACACATTTGTCGTCGATTTTGTGGAATGGTTTTTTGTTTTGAGCTTTCGTTTTCGAGTAAATCGAGATTTTGAATCTTTAGTTATCCAATTTTAAGAAAAATGAGTCGCTACGGGGTAATATCAGCTGTTAAATTTCTTTCAAAATGCGTCGAAGCGTAGACCCGGCTCCAAAAGTTTTTTAAACCCATTATTACCGAAAGCCAATCAAAATGCTCAGATCAAACAAATTTTTTTTTGGGTTAATAATAATAATAATAACGTAGTATTTATATAGCGCAGTTTTGTGATATTTCACTTCAAGTGCGCTTGATTATAATTAACTTAAAATTAACCTATAGTGTTCCTAACGAGTCATTAAAAAATTAATTAAATAATGTGAAATAACGAATATACAAAATATACAAAGCAATTCCTAAAGAACAATATTAACAACAATAGTGAGTGCTGTTTGGCACAGGACAATATATAATGATAAACCATCACGGTGCCATTCAACAAGAATCATTTAAAATAAATTATATAGAATAGGAGGCAGTTAACATTTAGAAATAATACAAAATCAGAGTGCACATAAAACTATAGTAAGGAGGTAATCGAAACCAAACAATTACCAGAAACTTGAGGAACATGACTTATTAGTGGATTGAAAAGGAGTTAAAATTCATGAAAGGTATGATTTTTTAAATAAGTTTGTTTTTAAAGCTCTTTTGAATTCAGCCAAGTTCTGGATATTAGTAAGAGCTGAGGGAAGTTTGTTCCAAGTGAGCGGGCCAGTTACACGAAAAGATCGATCATAGTAAACGGCTCGATTTGACCTAGAAAGTTCGATTAAGTTTAAGGTTCCTTTGTGATGTAGGTTCCTACTTGTTCTGTTGCTTTTCCGGACACCGTATGTATTCGTAAACTTGACTTTTGTGTAATTAGATAAAATGGAACTAAAATTATTAAAATGAAATTCCACCATCAAAAATGTAAGTATTTAAAAATGTTATGACTACCTATGTACGTACCTACTCATTCATTCGAACATTATATCAAACGAAACATTAAGAATACTAATTTCAGTCATGTCTCTGTAACGCCGGTTCAATGAACTCTAAAATTCTAAGAATTTTCTTTGAATGTACATAAGTGTCATTTTCAAAATTGGAACTGCCTTTGAAAACTTGAACAAATTCAGACATTTAATAAAGTACCAATAATTTTCTTATATTCTCTTTCATACTTTTTTTGCTTTTCTTACGTGATCAATCTCATTTCTAAAAAACGTAAAGTATCCGACTTTCTCGTCCAATATTGCCACGTACATTGTACATTTAATCGAAAGCAATCCATTGATCAAGGTAATGTAAAAATAAACGTCTAAACTTCGTGATCCATCACCGAGAATCGGTGAAAACGAACGGAAGAGCCAATTTATCCACATATTACACTTCACATATGTCGCAAGTATTTCCTAACTTCGATTACTTGTTGTTCCCTCTAATCTCCCCCCGTTTCTTTCCTCCTGGCACATCATTCGTCACACTCGCTAGCAGCTGTCAGACACCGAACAGTCGAGATTTAAGATTTTTCCGAAAAGGAAGATCACCTTCCCTTCTGAAGATCTACAATGGCAGCCTCCACTTAAAACAATTAAGATCGATTTGATATTTCCGAAATACGTGCATCCATTTTCCATTGGCCCAACTTTTTGATATTTATTATTTACAAACCTTTGTAAACAACACTGAACATGAACATGTATTTTTTTTAGTTGCAAATTGTTGCAAATTTCGTTAAATATAGGTACGTTTTAATTATTGAAGAAAAATATCTTTTTACAGAAAAATTTGAAAGATATATTTATCTGATTTTTCTGTTTCCAGAATTTCGATTGAGTTTCGCCAATATTGTCTTCATTTAATTAAATATTACAATTTGAGGTTTTACTGATAAAGTTAAAAATAAAGTTGGTAAACTATGCACCGGTGCCGAAGGGATCAATGACGCTAATTCCTCGGAGCATCTTTTTTTTTTTTTTTTTTTTTTTATTGAAATTTTTTGATACAATACATATAATACATACATGAAATAATGAAAAGTATATAAAAAAACTTAATATAATTAATGTATGAACAAAAAAATCCCACAAAGGCAATGCCTGTGCGTGGGTATAATATAGATTTTTTACTTTTATTTCTATGGTTATAGTGAATATTTTAAGTATACATAAATAAGGAATTTTTAAAAAAGTAACTGAATGAATGCATTTAAAAACTACAGCATAATGACAGTCTGCACTGTTATTATTGTATTTGTAAGTTTTGTAAAAATAGATGTTACAAGTGCAATTTAAAAACATAAAAAACAAACAAAATAAACTAGCAAACAATATTATAAATCTTCTCTAAAAGCTGTCCAATGATAGATATATTTAATGGCTTTATTTAAACTTATAAGAAAAAAATATCTGTTTCAGTGTTTTTTAGCCAAATTTTGGTATATTTTTTATAAGATTGAAGATTTTGACATATGTTCTCTTTAAAGGTTGTACATAGTAAATTATACATTTTTGGAGCTATAAAACTAATATGCCTTTGGGACAACCTAGTTTTGCAGTGGGGTACTGCATACTCACATGTGCCACGTCTTTGGCTGGTACGATTGTTTCCATTGTAGCATCGGTAGAACAAGGATAGCATTCCCACCCGACGCCTATGCTCTAAGGATTGCAATCCGTCTGTTAAGATGGGAGAATCTATCAAACGGGCCGCCCGTTTCTGCACAGAGTCGAGGGTATTTTTCAGGTATTTTGGAGCTCCAGACCAGAGGTGGCTGCCAAAGTCAATCGTGGGGCGCGCTTGTGATTTGTACAGGGTTAGCAGTTGTGAACTATTAAAGTATCTGCGGGCCCTGTACAGTACGCCCAGTTTTTGAGAGGCTAACTTTACTCTGGCTTCGATGGAGCCCCCATATCTGAGCTGGTCACTTAGGGTTACAACACAGGTTATTTGAGATTAGTGGTTGGGGAAAGTTTATTTAGAGATGGTTAAAAAATATCTGTGTTATTTTTTTAATCCATGACAACTCAAAAAAAAATGGCATTTTAAAAATAACTTATAATCTAACCAAACATAACATATTTAAACAAGTTTTTATCTCATCATATTTAATCACTATTTTTTTTAGATAAATTTAAGATGCAATATAAAACACATATAAATTTGTTGTAGACCACTTTTATTTTATACACACTCTACCGGTTTCGGAAGCACCCTTCCTTCGTCAGGAGAATATTATAACTAAACTATGATACAGAATGTTGACAGATATACAAATCAGGTGTTTGAGTGAGAGGTAGGCAAAGGGGTGGGGGTAATTAGGGGATTTCCGGAAAGAACAGAGCGGTTAATTGGAAAAATATTTAGAATGGGACTGAAAGATAAGTTAATTTGGTGTGGAAATTAGGTGATTAGCAAACTCTGAAAAATTATTATTATTTAAGCATCTTAAATGTTCTGTGATGCTTAAATAATAATAAGTTTGCTAATCACCTAATTTCCACAGATCACACTTTTAATAAGGACACAGGGGTTAAAATTCTTCACCGTAATAATAAAAGCAAAAAATTAGATAATTTAGAAGCACTAGAAATCAGAAAATCCCTAAATAATAATGCTAGTATTTTGAATAACCAAATTAACTTATCTTTCAGTCCCATTCTAAATATTTTTCCAATTAACCGCTCTGTTCTTTCCGGAAATCCCCTAATTACCCCCACCCCTTTGCCTACCTCTCACTCAAACACCTGATTTGTATATATGTCAACATTCTGTATCATAGTTTAGTTATAATATTCTCCTGACGAAGGAAGGGTGCTTCCGAAACCGGTAGAGTGTGTATAAAATAAAAGTGGTCTACAACAAATTTATATGTGTTTTATATTGTAAATTATGGCGAGCCACAAAGTTAATGCTTTTTACAAATACGAAATTTAAGATGATTTTCGCAACCTCTTTGGCTTAGGAATCATAGGTTATGAATTCAAAACATTTTTCTATCAATTTTTACAGTTTTCTAGAGCTCGTACCATATTGTTATTAACATTGAAACAAGGATAAATGCTTGTATGTATATACATATGTTTTTTGCTGTAATTTCAGGGGCACCCCGTCCCAACCTGACCCTGAATCTGGAGGAAAAGGCCCCCGCCGCTGCGCCACTGGTGGGCCCCGAGCCTCCCAAGGGGCTAAACCTAAACTTTGGAGCCAGCAGCAATGTCCCAGTGTTGGCCGATGTGGTGGACACTGCTTTGTCATTGGACAGCCAAGGGTAACTTCAATGTTTTTTCTCGTAGTTAATCAACCTCTGGCATAGGTCACCCCGAGTGGTTCGCTATGTTTGGTGACTTAGCAGGGGTGCCCGTTCATGGGGTGAGCTTATCCGGGTTTTGGCGGCGGATGCGTTTGACTTTTCCAGCCGTACTCCCTCGCCTTGCACCTCAGTGAGAGGAATGGATTCATACGTCCGTCACTCCTAGATTCACTGACCCACAGATTCCTACCCACCCCTCATACACTTTTCTTTCATCTCCTTCCTTTCCAAAGAGTCCCTCCACATGCTGTGTGGAGGGACTCTTTGGAAAGATGGCACAGGCTCTGAGAGGAATTATTTTCCTCAGGTTCTCCTATGTGGAGTAAACGTAAGAACAACTCTTCAGAAATTTGGCGTATTTTTCAGATGGATAAAATATTTCCACTCTACAATAAAATGCAAATAAATGGATAATTCTAAAATATCCGAAAACTATCGAATGTTTTTGAAAGGTGTTTTTGAAACACATAATTTTTTGATTAAACGTGAAATTTTGTATGCAAACATAAAAATTGATCACCTTACGTTTTTTCAAACAAAAATTACTAATAACGAAAAAAAATTAAAGCACTTACATATTTTATTAGAAAAAATTAAAAATATATTATAAAAGTTATTATCACGTCACTGTTTTGTCGTTTCATATGAAAATAATTAATACAAAATTTCTTCTTTTTTTTAATGTTGCGATTCAAAAATTTGTTTTAACAGAGGTGTTTATTTTACTGTTTTGGTGGTTATTTTTTTGATTGAATATGAAGCGTGGTGTCTTGCTTTTCTAATACCGTTTAGAACATGATAGTAAGGAAGTTGTATTAGAATATGAGACCTAAGTATGTGAGCTGGGCTAAATTTGGTCTCCTGTTGTTGATGCCTTAGTATCCCAGAAACATTCATAATTAATAAATTATTGAAGTTTGTTCATACTTATAGTTAGTTTTTAGGTCCCTCCTATGTTACCTGTATTACAACCGATGCCGCGACACGAGAAAGATGTGATGTAAATCTGATTTTGCTAGTACAAGACAATTGACTGCGTTTTGAAACTAAATTACATGAATTTGGCGATGGAAGGAATGAGTCCCTACCTTTGATGGTTTCATCAGCTGTTTCGGATCGATTCTGGTACTGGCAGCTTCCCACAATAACGGCACAACACAAGGTCACAAATACCGACACTTTGGGGTTCATAAAATTAGGATTTTTGCGATTAATTGTGATATTTCGATTGCGAGCTGTGATCAATGTCACTTCGATTTTTCAACTGCCCTAGTAGGTAATTTAAAACTTTGGTACGATATTGTTTTTTTTTCCATGTAGGTAGGAAAACATCTTCTTCTTTTCCTTGTAGGGACTTTTGAGTAAAGGAGGAAGACAAAGGAATAAATGAATGATGAAAGACATGGGAACATGGATTTAGTTTTAAAAACTGTTTCAGAACCAAGCACCCTGTGTCACGCTTTCTATAAAGAAAATAATGAATTAATTATAAATTTTATTATAAAAGACCTAAATTTAAAAACTTAACTGAAGTTTTTTGGCCTCAAATCCAAATTTAAGTATATTTGTATGAAAAAGGCCGCGAAACCTTTCCTCTTACATGCGTACAATATTCTCATTCTTTGTACTGGCATGATTTCAGTTGGTACCACGGCGCCATGACCCGACTGGAGGCGGAGGCTGTATTGAGGGGTGCAGCGGAAGGGGGTTTCCTGGTAAGGAACAGTGAATCGGCCAGGAGGGATTACTCCTTAAGTCTCAAGTGAGTCTACAAACACTTATCTCCTTCTTAACTAACTGGCGCCTGCCAGTAACCGCTACTTAACTACGTTGTGGTTGTGCATTGTTGCAATTAACTGTAAATTTAATGAATATTAATGTAGACAATGCTGTTTGACGGATAAGCAAAGATAATATACATAATATAATGGAATTAAAGTGTGCGTGTATTAAAGCGGAGCACTACATGATAATACAAAACTATGTATTTTTAGTTTGAAAATTGATCTGCAGTTCGGAATGATGAGAAGTTATCGAAAGTTGTCGATGCAATCCTTGGGTCCAAATCGAATAAATTATTTTGTATACGACATTTCAAATCGAAATATAAACAAAACTTTTCGCTCGCAAATATCAGCAAATTTTACAAAGTCCTAAGAGTTGTTGATATTTTCCACTGTAGCTTTGAAATGTTTAAAGTAAAATTAATCTTTCAACGTATTTAAATTTACTATTTTTACTAATACTAAGCAATATTATACCTTTTATTTGCTTTCTAATCTGTAACCATATTAAAAAATTATCATAAAAGGTACTTAACTGGTTTATATTATGTTCATTATTAAATACATTTTTTTATATATAGAACAGTATGTTTCCTTAATAAATTTGAATAAAAAAGTAAAACATAGATGGACATTCGGTGGAACTCTCTGGTGATGGTAAATAAATATTTTAAAAAAATTAAGTATTTCCTGACTTCCTATAATGTCCTGAGAAAGTAAAACATATGTACACATACATCTAACTAGAGGATATGGTTTAATTTTTAAAATTCCACGTATATTATTCACAAATTGAAATTTTCACAAAAAATCATTACAATCGTTTTTTTTGTACGGGTTTTTAAAAAAAAATTACGGATTCATCAAATATTTGATGTTCATTTTCACATTCTTTGTAAGTTCTATTCAATTCTGTTATTATATCATTATTAGCTAGTTGCTTTATAAAACCGAAATAATCACAGAACTTGAATAGAACTTACACAAAAAGTGCAAATTAACTTCAAATATTGGATGAATCCGTCGATTTTTTTAAATAACCTATTCTTAGAATTTCCCTTTCCCATTGCATTCTCCAACTGTTTTACCATAGTATCCAATGACTTCAGGCAGCAATAGTCTTCCTTCAAATGTTCACAGAATGTGATCTACATTTTCATAACATTTCTTCTAACAGTCGATTATAATTTGCAGATCCGCCCGCGGCTTCATGCACATGCGAATCCAGAAGTCCGAGGAGACTGGCAAGTACATCCTGGGCCAGTTCAGCCGCCCTTTTGATACCATCCCTGAGATGATCCGCCACTTCTGTCTGAACCGGCTGCCAGTACGCGGCGCCGAGCACATGTGTCTCTCCATACCCGTCATTGCGCAGTTGCTGTGAGGCGACTCTTACAACTGTCAGATACTGTCAGGTTCTGTCAGAAGCTGTCAGTGGCTGTCAGGTACTGCCAGCTGCTGTTAGGTACTGCTTGATTCTGCCTTATGACATCAGCTGCTGCCACATGCTGTCAGGTACTGAAAGGTGATGCCATATGCTGTCAGAAACTGTCAGATATGCTGCCGCATCATGGTATATGAGGTCAGATACTGTTAGTTGCATTTGTCAGAAGCTTTCAGGTAATTTCAGATGGTGTAAGATACTATTAGGTGCTGTCTGTTTCTGCCAGATGCTGCATGGTACATTCAGATGCTATCAGGTACTGTCAGATTTAGCGCAGTTTCTGTCCAGGTTAACCGAGTGTTGTGTCTGATAAATTGACTGAAGACAACTTTTTCGTATTTGTGACAGAACACAAAATGTGTCTTTCCGTACCCAGATGCTGTAAGTCCACAAGACTCAGAGATGCTATCAAAAGCAGACCTAGAGTCTTTCAAATTCTGATGAGGTTCTACGCGGGTCTCAAAACTGACTGAAGAAAACTGCACCAGATTTAGAACTGAACACATGTACATCCCAGTTAATGCAACCTTAGGACATACCTCTGAGAATGTTAAATATTTTTGTTAAAAGTTGACATGTGAAATCCTGCTCCGAAAACATTGTTAAAATTTACAGTTCTTCCCTAATAAATTCTTTATATCGAGTTTGATTTTCATACAGCGAACCTTTAAGAGACATTCATGATTATATTGATTACCCAAGACACCATTTAAATACACAATACACACAAAAAACACCTCAAAATTTCGCATTATCATTATACTGCGATACATTTATCGTAGCGATACATTTATCGTAGGTGCACTACACACATTAATGCTTCCACTTCACACATTTTGTGCATTGTTTTAACATATTGATAGTCAATAAAAAAAATCTCTATTGCGACAGTTACATTGAAAAATAATAATAATTTTTAATCTTTTTGTTGGTCGGGAAAGACACGTTTTCAAAAACGATGTACGAACAATTTATTACTGTATATTAAATGAAAAAAGTGCCAAAGTTGTGGATGGTTGATGATAAACTTAACATGTTATCATTTCTTTATAATTATTGTGCTGGTCAGATTCTGGTGGAATGTTGTTTAGTTATTAAAGATGGTGTAATTTTGTACAAAAGAGAGATTACATAATATTATGGGATTGTTTGAAGATAAATCGTCGCCTTAGTTCGTATTTGTCCAACAGACCATTAGAAAATTTTACGGGTGGAGAAAGTTTTCTTTCATTATTTCAATGAAACATTATGATATGTGTTTAAGAAAAAGCTATTCCGTAAAGGTAAAGGTCTCGTTAGTTTAAATAGTCCTTAGTTACGTGATTAACTGTAATTTTTTATACTTTATTTTTAATTTTAAAGTGGAGATTGAACAAAAACTAAAATGGTCTGTTGGACAAATAAGAACTGAGGCGACGAAATGTGTAATGCTAAACAATGATTTGTGATTTGGAAGATTGGTTCTTAATGTCATAGTGTATTTCATGTAATAGTTTCAAAGTACTAACTTGTCTAAATAAATATTACTATTATCGAAAGAGAGATTGAAGTACTTAAGAATTTGCAAAATATCTTCAATTGCCACAAATTAAAGTGTATTTATAAGGATAACGATCTCTAGTTTATTTTAATTTTTTTTATCAATATTTATCTTTAACAACAATAATTATTTTAAGCTTACAGTCGCTGAAATTAAGTTTCTCTTAAATAGATACGATATTTAAAATCAAAATAAAATCAATGCATAAAAATATATATTCAAAACCAAAATGAATCTTGTCCTTATGATTATCTTAACGATGCCAACCAAACAAGACGTTTTAATGTGATGGTGTTTAATTCATTTTTAAAGGACGATTTATTAATTCCATGAATAAATATAATTATCATATAACTTATATATTCGGCATTGGCGTTTGTTGATCTATACGAATATATATTTTTAATCCATTTTTAAAATTTTTACTGGCGTAATCAATCCTTATTTCACTTCCATTTGTTTATAGAATTACATATTGGTAAAAAACAATCATTGTGGTAAGTTTAAACAATGTCATCAAAAATGTAAAACAGTCAAAATGATTTTTTGTTTTCTGTAATAATTAATGACTGTGTAAAAGTTTAAATATCGCATTTGATGGTTCAGTAATTTAATTGAGGTTCTTTACCTTAAGAATAGTGTTTACAACTTAATATAAAGTTTGGCCTTTGAATGGAGAAGTTTTGCAGAGAGTCAGTTGGAAACCATGTAAAATATCACTCCTCGTACTTTGTAAAAATATAGAAATATGTCAGCAATGAAAATGAATGGTTTAATAAAAGTTTAAATAATTATTAACTATTTAGTAACGAGAACCAGTTGTCTAAAATGTGAAAATTAATGCAATTTTTTTGCAAATCAGCAGAATTCCAAATCCACCCATTTTTACGAGAATATTCTCAAGTCTATTTTCCATTTTATACAGAGTTTAGAAAGTTAAGTACATCCATCCAATAAAACTGTGAAATAAGACGTAAAAATCTGTTTAGCAATTTGATCGTTAAAAAGTAAGATCATTTTTGTCGAAACAATCATTCATTAGTAAGTAATGATAATCACTCCATTTGTTGATAAGAATCAATCATAAATAATGATCTTCTATTAATAACTAAGATGCAAACATGTAATTTTGTGTAATTCCCTTAGTGAAGTCATCATTACACAACCCCTATATTAATAATAAATGTTAAATAAAAACATACCATCCCCACATTACATGTTATAACATAATAGTAAATGCCATTCTGTACGATGGTAAATTGCAATCATTAATTTTAAATCTTAAATCAACCGCAGAACTACTTTTATTTAACAAACCATACAAATGTATACTAAGTTATCGAAGAAAGCAAACACTTTGTGGCTTGACATTAAACAAATAAAACAAAAGTACTTTGTTTAAAACCACTTTATTTTATCTGTACCTTCATCCAGACACATGTTTACCATCCTGATGAAGATTGAGATATCGAAACCGATCGACGCGACGTATATAAATAGAATAAAGTGGTTTTAAACAAAGAACTTTTTGTCCATGACATGTTTATTGTCCCGTGAAGATTGAGATCAGCCGAAACCGTTTATCGTGTATAAATAAAATAAAGTGGTTTTAAACAAAGAACTTTTACCTAAGTTTTGTGTTCATTTAGTAAGAAATATTATTTTACCATCAATAATTTGATATCATTTCGACAAGTGTCAATCTATTAGTTTTGGTTTTGTACAAAACATTGAGATTACTTATACATATTATTTATATATATAGTTGAGGCCGACAGTGCAATATTCGTATTAGCTCCATAATATAATCCTCATTAAGTAATTGTATCAATTATAATTATTATGTTCTTCTGTTTAATTAAAAGTGACAATTAACTACACTTATTTCAATAATTAGCGAGTTAAAAGCCTGTTAATACAGGAGAACACTCTTACAAATATTGGAACTTTCTTTCAACAACAAAAGATGTTTAATTTTAAATGATTTAAAGTTTTTAGGTCACATCACACAATGTTAATACATATTTTTATTATTGGTATAAATTTTGTATGAATAATGATTTTGATCTATAAAACAAACTTAACCATTTGCAAAACAAAGTATGTAATTTCTTTTTTTCATTTGTAATCAAATGGACATTACTTGATTTAAAACTTTGGACGAGCATTTTGACATTTTTAAAATCATTGCCATTGGTAAAAGTTATACTTCAAGGATAGGCACACATGACATATATACACATGAGGGGAATGTTTGTAAAACTGACAATTTTTGTCTTATTCGACCTGTGGATGCAATATTTTTCTAAATACATTTCTTGACGCAATTTTTGCAAAACGATGTTGCAAAAGCTACTTATTCCCAAAGAAAAAGTGTCTTGGTTGTTATCAAAACAGGCTTATTCCATTTCAGCAAATAGAACACAGCATCTGGTCACACGACCTTGTTAATTTATATGAAATTTGCTGTTATTTGTGTTATATGGCGTTATATGTGTATATGGCATTTCAAATTCGAAGACAGTTGCAAAACCGGATTATTCCGAGATTGTCTCGCAAAACAAACTTATTCCAAACATAACATTGTAAATATCTTATTTCTTTTCAATATTTGTTTATAATTTATGATTCGAACCGAATATTATTAAAGTACCTACTTATTCTGTTTAAAAATATGCGCATTTAAAATCACATATTTGCACCTGTATCATATTTTGAGATTTTTCCAAAGTAACATTCAGGTGGAAAAAGTCAGTTTAGAATAATACCCTTGGTACATTCAAACATACATAGTAAAGAAAATAATACTATTTATATTTGAGATTTCAAAAGCCATCTTACGGCTATAGAATGGCTGTTCTTAGAATTTTAGTTATAATTATATAAAAATTCAAAAAGGCGTACGATCTATGAAACATTTCTCGATCAATTTTTGTTTTTCTTAAAATGTTAATTGTCTCAGATTCTTCATATTCATTTGTTAGTGGTCAAGTTATTTGAAAAAAATTCATTATAATGTTATCATGAATTAACTGTTATTATTTTTGCTGAGTAGCAGTTAGTGGGAAAAGTACAATAGTTGACCAAAACAAAACAGAATTAATTAGTCTGCTGTAATAGGTATCCATCTTTAGATTAAGTGTTAGTAGGTATTTATTTGTTGTAAATATAAACAAACATTAGAAATCTGGTATAAAAATGGATCATTTGACGTAAGTTTTACTTTATAAAAAAATAAATCATATTACTTACAATATTTTTACGAGTTTTATTTTTACGTTTCTCTCCTCAAATAACATAAAATGTAAGAATAAAAACAAACTGCCAGTCAATAGAGAGAACAAAAACTAGTTCAAGCAAGTAACAAAGTGCAACTGAATTTTCAGAAAATCGTCAGCCAATGAGACTATAGCATCCCAAATCGAGGTATGTTGCGAGGCTGAAGGTAAGTGGGCGGGGAAGGAGAGGGGGAAAAGATATGTGGGGACGTACCTAGCTATTAAAATCTAATAATAATAATAATAATAATAATAATAAATTTTTTTTAATAAATTTTTTTATTTTAATAAATTTTTTCAGATGATATTAAAATGACTTTTGGTTTAGATAAATGTAAAACTATCCATATAGAGAAAGGCAAAATTGTAGATGGAGACGAGGGTATATTTAGAAATTTCAAAATTCAAAGTATGAAAGGGGATGAGGTTTATAAATATTTAGGATACCCGCAATCGAATAGATTAGATCACACTAGTATTAAAAATGATAATAGGATTAAATTTCAAACTAGGATCAGAAAAATTTTAAAATGCAATCTATCTGCTAAAAATTTAGTAAAAGCAATAAATACTTGGGCAATACCTCTACTAACGTACTCATTTGGCATAATTAAATGGTCCAATACAGATTTAGATAGTTTAGAACGATTAATTAGAACTACGTTAACAAAATTTAATTGCCATCATCCAAATTCAGCTATAGAACGAATTAATTTACCTAGAAATTTAGGAGGTAGAGGTGTAGTCAAAATAACATCTTTGAAACACAATCAGGTAGAAATGCTTAGAAATTTTTTCCATAGGAAAGCTAATAGCTCAGAAATGCACAAAATAATTTGCAAGGCAGATAGAAATATTACACCTTTAAATTTATATGACGAGAATGCCAACATTCTTATAAATACTAACCAGGAATTATTAGATTCCTGGTCAAATAAAATTATTCACGCAAAACACTTCAATTATCTCAACCAAACGTATGTTGACAAACTTTCGTCAAACAAATGGTTGAGTATTGGAGAATTGAGCGCAGAAATAGAAGGATTTATGCTTGCCATTCAAGATAGAGTCATTAATACTAAAAATTATAGAAAGCATATAATCAAAGATATAAATCAAATTGATGATTTATGTAGAAAATGTTTGGCTTTTCCCAAAACTATAGAACATATTATATCGGGATGTTCTATATTAGCGCCTTCTGAGTATACATTTAGGCACAATCAGGTTTTAAAAATAATTCACCAAAGTTTGGTAATTAAACATAACTTGATTGATTGCCGTAATGTAGTACCTTATTATGAATATGAACCAAATTCATTTATAGAAAATGAATTTTATAAAATATATTATGATAAAACTATACTAACAGACAGAACAATTAGTCATAATAGACCTGATATAGTTTTACATGACAAAATTAAAAAAATAATTTATATCATTGATGTAGCTATTCCAAATTCCTGTAATATTCAAAAAACTGTTTCTGAAAAAATTAGAAAATACACAGATTTAGGAAATGAGATTAAAAGAATTTGGCATTCTCGGACTATAAAAATATTACCATTTGTTATTTCGGCCACTGGCATAATACCTAGGAATCTGATTCAAAATTTAAGCATATTAGATTTGTCAAAGAATTTGTATATAAAAATGCAAAAAGCAGTAATTTTAAATACATGTAGGATTACAAAAGATTTTTTAAATATTTATATTGAGGGATCAGTAGGATTTATAGGTTCAATTAGAAATGCCACAGAGCCGAACCCTCTGATATGAAAATATCTGGAGTCGGTGAATTATATTCCCATTTGGTCTCTAGTAGGTTGACATGTTGTTCTTGTATTGTTTTGTATTTATAATACTTATATAGTGCAATTGCATAACGTGGATTCACTAGATGATCATTTGGGGAAGTGTATGAAAGGGTTTAGTTTATCCTTCTTTTTTTTTTTTTTTTTTTGGGGAGAAAATTTAACCCGGACATTTAAATCTGGTGCGTAAAAAATTCAATGAACTTGGCAACATTACAACTAAAAAGTACACGTTCAATGTAGATTACATCAGTACAAAAAAATTAACAAATAGAAAGTAATGTAAGAACGGTTACACAGAAGCAGCATAATTATACAATATTTTTAGTTGTGTATAGCCTGCCTCACTACGTTGAACCTGTATTGAGGCAGAATTTTTTGTTAAATGTTTCTTACAATTTTATATATGGTTTTTTATAAAAGTATAATGTAGGTTTCTATACAGCAAAAACTTTATTTTAGTTTACATCATTGTTTGCATATACACAATACAAAAACTGCAAGGTTAATACTACAATAATAACTATCAATAACAGGGCGTTTGGGTGAGGGCAACAGTATAGGCTCGGTCGTTAGAATATATCCGTATCTAGTCACGAAACATGGCTAAAGCCATTTCAAGCAACGTTTCAAATCTGAATGGTGGTCTAACAGGGCGATACTGAGAGTATATTCCAATCTTGAACGTTACACAAATATACCGTATATTATTTTAAATAAATAAATTGAATTCACAAATCCGCGAAAATTTACATGAGCCCGCTGGGATTTGAAACCGAGACTTACCCCTCGATCCCGGAGGCAATCTTTCAATATTCTGGTTATAGAACTTGGAATCTACACCCTTTTTGCTCCAAATTCATATATCGGGCTCAAAAAATTTTTTAAACAAGTGGATTGATTGTTAGGGTAAATCGTACAATTATGGACGTTATAAACATTTTTTACTTTGGACGAGTACTAAAATGAAAATAAATGAAACCGCCTCTAGAAATAAATGCCGGATCAATATTCTTTTTACTGCACTTAGAGAATGAGGTAGCAAGAAAATGTTTATTTTGTTCACGGGTACACTCGGTTCCATTATATAACGATAAATCCACGGTCATGTCCAGTGGTATAAGGCGCTTGACGAAATTTAAAAAAAAAATGTATATGTTACTGTAAAAGCCCGAACTACGGTAAATCCTAAGATTTTCCGGTAAATCCTAAGATTTACCAACTCTTAATGGTAAAAGTCCGAACCGTTCTATAATCATCGTTCACCAACCTATCCTGACCTAACCTAACATATGCTAAATTCTAATGGTAAAAGCCCGAAAAAATCGTTTATAATATTTAAATAAGAAACGATTTTTTCCATTAGAATTTTACATGTTAGGTTAGGTTAGGTTGGTGAACGATGATTATAGAACGGTTCGGACTTTTACCATTAAGAGTTGGTAAATCTTAGGATTTACCAATATTCGGGCTTTTACGGTAACATATATATATATTTTTAAATCAATATCCAATCTTTAAACCACTCCAAAATGAAAAGGCAAAACATAACACAAAAGAAAGCGACATCTAACGACTACGAAGAATAAAACACAAAAACTAAAAAATGATCAAATGTTTTGGAAAAGGTGCACTGGAATTCGATGGCAAAAATATGGAAAAAATCATCCTTCACATTCATAAAAAAATGCTTCGTAGTCTCTCCACTCTTGTCTACTTTAGTTTTCTGAAGGTTTCACTTCTACCGCGTGTGTATTGTTTTTTTTATAATTTTCACCTAAAATTGCACGCTTTGATTTTTCTCTGAGACACGGGCTATAGAAATTTCAGTTTCTGTTAAATACGGTTGATGGGTGACATCTACCGAAAAAACCTGGTACTTTTTACTAACAGAGGTTTGCTTATATGTTACCCATTTTACTCACATGTCCATTTACTAGTTACTAGTTCCGCTGACACTTTTACTCCCATGTGTATATTTTACCCTCCATATTGATGTAAATATCAATGTTTAATGTTTGCAAACGTTAAAATTTATCATTTGCGAACATTTAATTATAATTCAATTTTCTGATTTTCATTGAGATTTTCTTGCAAATCGTTAAAATGCGACAAATGAAATTATACAGGTATACTAAATTACAAAAGTATATAAACTGCAGATACGATTTTAGATTTTCACGGCCAAAAATTATTTTGTTATTAGTTTTTGGGGTATTATGCCGTGTTGCGCTACCCCCTTCTTTAGCCAACGTTTCGGACAGCGTTGCAGTGTCCATCATCAGAGCAGATGTGTAAGAGTTAGGCGTGATGTTAGTACTTATCTACTTAGGAGCGATACCGTGTCGCCAGCTCCACTCCTCTACGAGCTGGCGCTACAATATACTTCAACATGTTGTTTTGCGTTTAGCCTTGATGTAACCGTCAATTACCGGATAACAAGAACTATTGAGTTTAGCTCCATTGTCTCTATTAATATTTATAGGATTTTTGTAAATTTCAATTGCCTCCGTAATCAGGCGTGCTCTATGAGTTTTCGGTCTTCCCAGGACTTTCGGTCTTCCCAATTCTTAGCGAGAGTATAAAATTTCAGTCGTTTCTGTGCCACAGGCCAAAGTTTTGACCGACACCAAGTGTTAAATGGCCGAACCCAAGTGCAAAAACCACCGACCCCAAGTGTTAAAACGATGATTTTCTTAAAAAAGTTTCATATCGCGGATTTTTTTATTGTTTCGTACACAGATCATGATTCTTAGCGAGAGTCAAAAATTTCTGTCGTTTCTGTGCCATAGGCGAAAGTTTTGACCGACACCAAGTGTTAAATGGCCGAACCCAAGTGCAAAAACCTCCGACCCCAAGTGTTAAAACGATGATTTTCTTTAAAAAAGTTTCATTTTGCGGACTTTTTTATTGTTATACAGCCCATGATTTTTAGTGAGAATCCAAAATTTCAGGCGGTTAGGTGCCATAGGGCCAATATTATGACCGACCCAAAGTGTTAAATGACCGTCCCTTTGTGCTAAAACGTCTGACCCCAAGTGTTGAACCATGATTTTCTTTAAAAAGTTTCATTTCTCGGATTTTTTTGGTTTCGTATACAGACCACGATTCTTAGTAAGAATCCAAAATTTCAGTCGTTTCGGTTTCATAGGGCCAACGTTTTGACCGACCCCAAGTGTTAACTGACCGACCCTAATTGCTAAAACGACCGACCCCAAGTGTTAAAACGATGATTTTCTTCAAAAGAGTCTCATTTCGCCGATTTTTTTATTGTTTCGTACACAGTAAATTTAATTTTGATACGATCGCGTGCGAAAGGTTAAAATAAATAAATTTAACTGTTTACAAACCTTTGTACCTTTTATTAAAACCCCCTATTTATAATGAAATTTTCAATTTCACGGTGTTGCAAAATTATTTATTCATTCCTCTTTTATTTTTCTTTTAGATGTATCTACGTCTAATTATCTACTGGGCTAGATTTTTTGATAATACGCGCAAAAAATTCACACGGTTCGGAACACGGTTATGAAATACCACAATTATTGTTACAAAACGCCAGTAAATCGATGAATTTTTGCAAAAATTCTACTTTTAGCCGTCTTTTGATTGATATGGGTCCAGGCTATGATTCTTAGTAAGAATCCAATATTTTAGACCGTTCGGAGTCTAAACTGTGTTTTTAAGTAAGTGTTTAAACTGTGTTGTTTTTTTTTTTTATTTTCTTTGAAGATTTTTTGATTGATTCGTGTAAAAACCATGATTCTTAGTAAGAATCCAAAATTTCACGGGGTTCCGAACCATAGTGCAAAAGTTATGAACGACCCCAATTTGTGTTAAAAAGCGCCCGTAAAAGGATTATTTTTGCAAAAATTCTATTTCTGGCCGAATTTTTGATTGATACGTGACCGGGCCCCGATTCTTAGTAGGAATCAAAATTTCAGACGGTTCGGAGCCATAAGGCAAAAGTTATGACCGACCCCAAGTGTTCAAACGTCCGACATCAAGTGCTTAAGCAACCTAACCCAAGTTTTAAAACGATGAATTAAAAAAAGAAAGAATCCAAAATTTCACACGATTCGGAACGATAGGGCCAAAGATATAAACTACCACAAATATTGTTAAAAATCGCCCGTAAATCGATGAATTTTCGCAAAAATTCGACTTAATTGATTCGTGTACATACCATGATTCTTAGTAAGAATTCAATTTTTCAGACCGTTCGGAGCAATAAGGCAAAAGTTATGACCGACTCCAAGAGTTCAAACGTTCGACGCCAAGTGCTAAAACGACCGAACCCAAGTGTTAAAACTGTGAATTTTTTTAAAATTTTCTATGAAGATTTTTTGATTGATTCGTGAACAGATCATGATTCTTAGTAAGAATCCAAAATTCACACGGGTCGGAACCATAGGGCCAAGTTATGAACGACCACTATTATTGTTACAAAGCGCCCGTAAAACGAAGAAATTTGGCAAAAATTCTACTTTTAGGCGTTATTTGATTGACATGTGTCCAAGCTATGATTCTAAGTAAGAAGCCAACATTTCAGACCATTCGAAGCCATAAGGCTAAAGTTGTGACCGACCCCAAGAGTTCAAACATCCGACCCCAAGTGCTTAAACCACCGAACCCAAGTGTTAAAATGATGATTTAAAAAAAAAAATCTTTGCAAATTTTTTGATTGATTCGTGTACAGACCTTGATTATTAGTATCAATCTAAAAATTCACACGGTTCGGAACAAATGGGCCAAAGTTGTGACCGACCCCAAGAGTTCAAACGTCCGACCCCAAGTGCTAAAACGACCGAACCCAAGTGTTAAAACTGTGATTTTTTTTAAAAATTTTCTTTGAAGATTATTTGATTGATTCGTGTACAGATCATGATTCTTTCTAAGAATCTAAAATTTAACACGGTTAGGAACGATAGGGCCAAAGTTATGAACTACCACAATAATTGTTACAAAGCGCCAGTAAATCGACGAATTTTTGCAAAAATTCTGCTTTTAGCCGTCTTTTGATTAATATGGGTCCAGGCTGTGATTCGTAGTAAGAATCCAGTATTTTAGACCGTTCGGAGCCATAAGGCTAAAGTTGTGACCGACCACAAGTGTTCAAACGTCCGACCCCAAGGGCTTAAACGACCAAACCCAAGTGTTAAAAAGATGATAAAAAAAAAACTTTGCAGATTTTTCGATTGAATTGTGTACACACCATGATTCTTAGTGAGATTACAAAATTTCACACGGTTCAAAACAAAAGATATTAACGACCACAATTATTGCTACAAAGCGCCCGTAAAACGATAAATTTTTGGAAAATTCTACTTTAAGACGATTTTTGTCAAGTGCTTAAACGACCGAACCCAAGTGTAAAAACTGTAATTTTTTTTATAAATTTTCTTTGAAGATTTTTTGATTGATTCGTGTACAGGCCATGATTCTTAGTAAGAGTCCAAAATTTCAGACGGTTCGGAGCCATTAGGCAAAAGTAATGACCGACCACAAGTGTTCAAACGTCCGACCCCAAATGCTAAAACGACCGAACCCAAGTGTTAAAAAGATGATTAAAAAAAAAAAAATAATCTTTGCAGATTTTTCGATTGAATTGTGCACAGACCATGATTCTTAGTGAGAATCCAAAATTTCACACGGTTCAAAACAAAAGATATTAACGACCACAATTATTGCTACTAAGCGCCCATAAAAAGATAAATTTTTGGAAAATTCTACTTTTAGCCGATTTTTGTCAAGAACAAAATTTTTTGCTATAAGGTTAAAGTTGTGACCGACCCCAAGAATTCAAACGTCCGACCCCAAGTGATGATTTAAAAAAAAAATTATGATTTAAAAACAAAATTCTTTATAGATTTTTGATTGATTCGTGTACAGGCCTTGATTATTAGTAAGAATCCAAAAATTCACACGGTTCTGAACAATTGGGCCAAAGTTATGAACGATCCCAAGTGTTCTATCGTCCGAGCCCAAGGGCTTAAACGACCGAGCCCAAGTGTTAAAACGATGATTTAAAAAAAAATCTTTTTGGATTTTTGATTGATTCGTGTACAGACCATGATTATTAGTTCTTATCCAAAATTTCACACGGTTCGGAACCATAGGGCATAATTTTTGAACGACCACACTTATTGTTACAATGCGCCCGTAAAAGATGAATTTTTGCAAAAATTCTACTTTTAGCCGGTTTTTTTATTGATACGTGTCCAAGCCATAATTCTAAGAAAGAATCAAAAATTTCAGACGCATCGGAGCCATAAGGCTAAAGTTATGACCGACCCCAAGAGTTTAAACGTCCGACCCCAAATGCTAAAACGACCGAACCCAAGTGTTAAAATGGTGATTTTTTTTTTAAATTGTCTTTAAGATTTTTTGATTGATTCGTCTACAGACCACGATTCTTAGTAATTATCCAAAATTTCACACGGTTTGGAACGATAGGGCCAAAGTTATGAATTACCACAATTATTGTTACAAAGCGCCCGTAAATCGATGAATTTTTGCAAAAATTCTACTTTTAGTCGATTTAATAATTATTTCGTGTACAGACCATGATTCTTAGTAAGAATCCAAAATTTCACACGGTTGAAAACCATAGGGCCAAGGAAATGAATTACTACAATTATTGTTAAAAAGCGCCCGTAAAACGATGAATATTTGTAAAAATTCTTCTTTTAGCCGATTTTTTTTATTGATACGTGTCCAGGCCATGATTCTTAGTAAGAATTCAAAATTTCAGACGGTTCGGAGCCATTAGGCAAAAGTAATGACTGACCACAAGTGTTCAAACGTCCGACCCCAAATGCTAAAACGACCGAACCCAAGTGTTAAAAGGATGATTAAAAAAAAAAAATCTTTGCAGATTTTTTGATTGAATTGTGTACAGACCACGATTCTTAGTGAGAATCCAAAATTTCACACGGTTCAATACAATAGGGCCAAAGTTATTAACGACAACAATTTTTGCTAAAAAATGCCCGTAAAACGATGAATTGTTGCGAAAATTCTACTTTTAGCCGATTTTTTGATTGATAGGTGTCCAGGCTACGATTCTTAGTAAGAATCCAAAATTTCACACCGTTCGGAACCATAAGGCAAAAGTTATGACCGACCCCAAGTGTTCAAACGTTCGACGCCAACTGCTTAAACGACCAAACCCAAATGATAAAACTGTGATTTTTTTTTTAAAATTTTCTTTGAAATTTTTTTGATTGATTTGTGTACAGACTATGATTCTTAGTAAGAATCCAAAATTTCACACGGTTCGGAACCATAGGGCATAATTTTTGAACGACCACACTTATTGTTACAATGCGCCCGTAAAAGATGAATTTTTGCAAAAATTCTACTTTTAGCCGGTTTTTTTATTGATACGTGTCCAAGCCATAATTCTAAGAAAGAATCAAAAATTTCAGACGCATCGGAGCCATAAGGCTAAAGTTATGACCGACCCCAAGAGTTCAAACGTCCGACCCCAAATGCTAAAACGACCGAACCCAAGTGTTAAAAGGGTGATGTTTTTTTTAAATTGTCTTTAAGATTTTTTGATTGATTCGTCTACAGACCACGATTCTTAGTAATTATCCAAAATTTCACACGGTTTGGAACGATAGGGCCAAAGTTATGAATTTCCACAATTATTGTTACAAAGCGCCCGTAAATCGATGAATTTTTGCAAAAATTCTACTTTTAGTCGATTTAATAATTATTTCGTGTACAGACCATGATTCTTAGTAAGAATCCAAAATTTCACACGGTTGAAAACCATAGGGCCAAGGAAATGAATTACTACAATTATTGTTAAAAAGCGCCCGTAAAACGATGAATATTTGTAAAAATTCTTCTTTTAGCCGATTTTTTTTATTGATACGTGTCCAGGCCATGATTCTTAGTAAGAATTCAAAATTTCAGACGGTTCGGTGCCATTAGGCAAAAGTAATGACTGACCACAAGTGTTCAAACGTCCGACCCCAAATGCTAAAACGACCGAACCCAAGTGTTAAAAGGATGATTAAAAAAAAAAAATCTTTGCAGATTTTTTTATTGAATTGTGTACAGACCACGATTCTTAGTGAGAATCGAAAATTTCACACGGTTCAATACAATAGGGCCAAAGTTATTAACGACCACAATTTTTGCTAAAAAATGCCCGTAAAACGATGAATTGTTGCGAAAATTCTACTTTTAGCCG
Source organism: Limnephilus marmoratus (assembly GCA_917880885.1). NCBI lineage: Eukaryota > Metazoa > Arthropoda > Insecta > Trichoptera > Limnephilidae > Limnephilus > Limnephilus marmoratus. The sequence continues at coordinate 9,092,539 of OU862918.1, forward strand.
ATTTTTTGATTGATAGGTGTCCAGGCTACGATTCTTAGTAAGAATCCAAAATTTCACACCGTTCGGAACCATAAGGCAAAAGTTATGACCGACCCCAAGTGTTCAAACGTTCGACGCCAACTGCTTAAACGACCAAACCCAAATGATAAAACTGTGATTTTTTTTTTTAAATTTTCTTTGAAATTTTTTTGATTGTGTACAGACTATGATTCTTAGTAAGAATCCAAAATTTCACACGGTTCGGAACCATAGGGCAAAATTTTTGAACGACCACAATTATTGTTACAAAGCGCCCGTAAAACGATGAATTTTTTCAAAAATTCTACTTTTAGCCGGTTTTTTTATTGATACGTGTCCAGGCCATGATTTTAAGAAAGGTTCAAAAATTTCAGACGCATTGGAGCCATAAGGCTAAAGTTATGACCGACCCCAAGAGTTCAAACGTCCGACCCCAAATGCTAAAACGACCGAACCCAAGTGTTTAAACAGTGATTTTTTTTTTAAATTGTCTTTGAAGATTTTTTGATTGATTCGTCTACAGACCACGATTCTTAGTAATTATCCAAAATTTCACACGGTTTGGAAAAATAGGGCTAAAGTTATGAACTACCACAATTATTGTTACAAAGCGCCCGTAAATCGATGAATTTTTGCAAAAATTCTACTTTTAGCCGATTTTTTGATTGATTCGTGTACAGACCATGATACTTAGTAAGAATCCAAAATTTCACACGGTTCAAAACCATAGGGCCAAAGAAATGAATTACTACAATTATTGTTAAAAAGCGCCCGTAAAACTATGAATATTTGCAAAAATTATACTTTTAGCCGATTTTTTTAAAATAATACGTGTCCAAGCCATGATTCTTAGTTAGAATCCAAAATTTCAGACGGTTCGGAGCCATAAGGCAAAAGTAATGACCGACCACAAGTGTTCAAACGTCCGACCCCAAATGCTAAAACGACCGAACCCGAGTGTTAAAAGGATGATAAAAAAAAAATAATCTTTGCAGATTTTTTGATTGAATTGTATACAGACCAGTGGCGGCCGCTGCCCTGTAAACGTGGTGGTTCACTGATAATCCGTAACTATGAGATAACGATTACTAAGTAACATTAGGTAAAAATGATCCCACTAATCTTATTTGGAGAGAAGATGTATTTTAAGCTGTTTTTGAAGTGCGAAAACTTCTACATATCGCTTTTTAATTAAAATTTTTATTTTTCGGTACTAAGAAAATAAAAACACAATACTATTTTTTCGTAAATTAATCTTAATTTTCAACCCAAAAAACACTTTTTGTTCCAATGTTTAATTTATTTTATTTTATATTTCATAAAAAAAAATAAATTTGATGGTAGTGTAAGAAGAATATACGACGCAAATGTGAATGGTAGAAGAAGTCGGTGGCGCCCGAGGAAGACATAGCACGAGCAAGTTAATCAGATACTTGAGTCGGGCCATGTCGAAAGTCGGAATAATAGAAGAGAATGTATGAGACGATGTATGAATGTGAGTGAGGCAAAAAGTGTGTGCCAAGACCGAGTTATTTGGCGGTCCGTCCTCTCTGTCTACCCCTGTGGGGAAACGGCGTGATGGTTGGTTAGTTAGTTTTATATTTCATTTTAAACAGGATAAAAACAGTATTGATAAACAATGTAAAAACAGCACGAGGGCAAAATTGTCAAAGTTACCTATAAAAAAATTGTATTCCTTTATGATCAGCGTTTTATAATTTAAAACACCAATCAATAAAAAAGCAAATATATGTAAAATTTAGGTATTTGCTGTACCTTTTGATTAAAAAAAGAATTATTCAGTTTGGTTAAGTATTTTTGCCTTAAATCCAAATTTAAGTTTGTATGATATAGGTCGCTGGGTGTCACACCGATATTGCTTAATTTTTCATACATATGACCAGCGTTGCGCGCTGGCGATGTTTGGGATATTCGATTCAAAAACATAATTCGTTCCGCTTGCAATGGGCCTGCACACCGAACATGGTAACTTCGCGCGGAACTTTCAGAATTTGCTCTCCCTGATTCATATTATATTATGCAGTATATAGGTAGGTGATATTTTTAAAGAAATTCATAGATTTTATATTTTTCGGTAAGATATTATAAAGTAATTTTAGACGATATAATTTACCAGTGCTGCACACAAACACATTGTTCAACCAGCCGCCCTTGGTACAGACCACGATTCTAAGTGAGAATCCAAAATTTCACACGGTTCGGAACCAAAAGGAAAAATTTTTGAACGACCTTTTTTAAAATTTTTTGAATTTTTTAATATTACAACGCGCACGTAAAAGGATGAATTTTTGCAAAAAATCAACTTTTAGCCGATCTTTTGATTGATACGTGTCCAGGCCCTGATGCTTAGTAAGAATCCTATATTTCAGACCGTTCGGAGCCATAAAGCTAAAGTTGTGACCGACCCCAAGAGTTCAAACGTCCTGCCCCAAGTGCTTAAACGACCAAGTGTTAAAATGATGATTTTTAAAAAAAAAATTCTTTGTAGATATTTTGATTGATTCGTTTACAGACAACGATTATTAGTAAGAATCCAAAAATTCACACCGTTTGCAATAATTGGGCCAAAGTTATGAACGACAATATATGTTCAATCGTCCGAGCCTAAGGGCTTAAACGACCGAAACCAAGTGACAATGATTTAAAAAAAAACTTTTTGGATTATTTGATTGATTCGTGTACAGAAAATGATTATTAGTTCTTATCCAAAATTTCACACGGTTCGGAACCATAGGGCAAAATTTTTGATCGACCACAATTAATGTTACAAAGCGCACGTAAAACGATGAATTTTTGCAGAAAATCAACTTTTAGTCGATTTTTTGACTGATATGTGTCCAGACCATGATTCTTAGTAAGAATTCATTATTTCAGACCGATTGGAGGCATAAAGCTAAAGTTGTGACCGAACCCAAGAGTTTAAACGTTCTTCCCCAAGTACTAAAACGACCGAACCCAGGTGTTTAAACAATGATTTTTTGATTGATTCGTGTACAGACCACGGTTATTAGTAAGAATCCAAAAATTCATACGGTTCAGAACAATTGGGCCAAAGTTAAAAAAAAAAACAATCTTTGCAAGATTTTTTGATTGAATTGTGTACAGACCATGTTAGTGAGAAGCAAAAATTTCACGCCTTTTTTGACCACAATTTTGGCTACAAAGCGCCCGTAAAACGATGAGTTTTTGCAAAAATTCTACTTTTAGCCGATTTTTTGATTGATACGTGTCCAGGCCATGATTCTTAGTAAGAATTTAATATTTCAGTCCAATCAGTGCCATAAGGCTAACGTTGTGAAAGACCCAAGAGCTCAAACGTCCTTCCTCAATTGCTTAAACGACCGAACCCAAGTGTTAAAATGATGAATTAAAAAAAAAATTCTTTGTAGATTTTTTGATTGATTCGTTTACAGACCACGGTTATTAGTAAGAATCCAAAAAATTCATAGGGTTCGGAACAATTGGGCCAAAGTTATGAACGACCATAAATGTTCAATCGTTCGAGCCCAAGTTCTTAAACGGCCGAGCCCAAGTGTTAAAACAATGATTAAAACAAAAAAAAAAAGGATTTTTTGATTGATGTGTGTTCAGACAATGATTATAAGTTCTTATCAAAATTTCACACGGTTCGGAACCAAAGGGCAAAATTTTTGATCGACCACAATTAATGTTACAAAGCGCACGTAAAACGATGAATTTTTGCAAAAAAAAACTTTTAGCCGATTTTTTGACTGATACGTGTCCACTGAATCCAATATTTCAGACCATTCCATTATGGCTATAAGGCTAAAGTTGTGACAACCCCAAGAGTTCAAACGTCCTTCCTCAATTGCTTAAACGACCGAACCCAAGTGTTAAAATGATGAATTTAAAAAAAAAATTCGTTGTTGATTTTTTGATTGATTCGTTTACAGACCACGGTTATTAGTAAGAATCCAAAAATTCATACGGTTCAGAACAATTGGGCCAAAGTTATGAACTACCATAAATGTTCAATCGTTCGAGCCCAAGTTCTTAAATGACCGAGCCCAAGTGTTAAAACAATGATTTAAAAAAAAAATAATTTTGGATTTTTTTATTGATTTGTGTACAGACAATGATTATAAGTTCTAATCAAAATTTCACACGGTTCGGAACCAAATGGCAAAATTTTTGATCGACCACAATTAATGTTACAAAGCGCACGTAAAACGATGAAATTTTTCAAAAAATCAACTTTTAGCCGATTTTTTGACTGATACGTGTCCAGGCCATGATTCTAAGAAAGAATAAAAAAATTAACACGCATCGAAGCCATAAGGCTAAAGTGGTGACCGACCCCAAGAGTTCAAACATCCGACCCCAAGTGCTTAAACTGTGATTTTTTTTTAAATTTGCCTTGAAGATTTTTGATTGATTTGTGTACAGACTATGATTCTTAGTAAGAATCGTAAATTTCAAACTGTTCGGAACCATAGGGCCAAAGTGATGAACGACCACCATTATTGTTACAAATCGCCCGCAAAACGATGAATTTTTGCATAAATTCTACTTTTATCCGTTTTTTGATTGATATGCATCCGGGCTATGATTCTTAGTAAGAATCCAATATTTCAGACCGTTCGGAGCCATAAGGCTAAAGTTATGACGACCCCAAGAGTTCAAACGTCCGACCCCAAGTGCTTAAACCACCAAACCCAAATGATGAATTTAAAAAAAAATTCGTTGTAGATTTTTTGATTGATTCGTGTACAGACCTTAATTATTAGTAAGAATCCAAAAATTCACACGGTTCGGAACAATTGGGCTAAAGGTTATGAATGACCCCAAATGTTCAATTGGTGGAGTCCAAGGGCTTAAACGACCGAGTCCAAGTGTTAAAACAGTGATTTTTTTTTAAATTTTCTTTGAATTTTTTTTGATTGATTTGTGTACAGACTACGATCCTTAGTAAGAATCCAAAATTTCACACGGTTCGGAACCATAAGGCCAACGTTATGAACGACCACAATTATTATCACAAAGCGACCGTAAAAGATGAATTTTTGCAAAAATTCTACTTTAAGCCATTTTTTTTTATTGATACGTGTCCAGGCCATGATTCTAAGAAAGAATCAAAAAATTAACACGCATCGAAGCCATAAGGCTAAAGTTGTGATCGACCTTAAGAGTTCAAACATCCGACCCCAAGTGCTTAAACTGTGATTTTTTTTTTAAATTTTCTTTGAAGATTTTTGATTGATTTGTGTACAGACTATGATACTTAGTAAGAATCGTAAATTTCAAACGGTTCGGAACCATAGGGCCAAAGTGATGAACGACCACAATTATTGTTTCAAATCGCCCGTAAAACGATGAATTTTTGCATAAATTCTACTTTTAGCCGTTTTATGATTCTTAGTCAGAATCCAATATTTCAGAACGTTCGAAGCCATAAGGCTAAAGTTGTGACCGACCCCAAGAGTTCAAACGTCCTGCCCCAAGTGCTTAAACGACCAAACCCAAGTGTTTAAAAAGATGATTAAAAAAAAAGAACAATCTATGCAGATTTTTTGATTGAATTGTGTAATAAGTGTCCAGGCCATGATTTTTAGTAAGAATCCAAAAGTGCACATGGTTCGGAAACATAGGGCCAACGTTATGAACGACCACAATTATTGTCACAAAGCGACCGTAAAAGATGAATTTTTGCAAAAATTCTACTTTAAGCCGTTTTTTTTATTGATACGTGTCCAGGCCATGTTTCTAAGAAAGAATCAAAAAATTAACACGCATCGAAGCCATATGGCTAAAGTTGTGACCGACCCCAAGAGTTCAAACATCCGACCCCAAGTGCTTTTTTTTAAAATTTTCTTTGAAGATTTTTGATTGATTCGTGTACAGACTATGATTCTAAGTTAGAATCCAAAATTTCACACGGTTCGGACCATAGGGCCAAAGTTATGAACGACCACAATTATTGTTACAAAGCGCCCGTGAAACGATGTATTTTTGCAAAAACTCTACTTTTAGCCGTTTTTTGAGTGATATGTGTCCAGGCTATGATTTCTAGTAAGAATTCTATATTTTAGTCCAATCGGTGCCATAAGGCTATCGTTGTGACCGACCCCAAGAGTTCAAACATCGGACCTCAAGTACAGACTATGATTCTTAGTAAGAATCCAAAATATCACACGGTTCGGAACCATAGGGCCAAAGTTGAACGACCACAATTATTGTTACGAAGCGCCCGTGAAACGATGATTTTTGCAAAAATTCTACTTTTATCCGATTTTTTTTATTGATACGTGTCCAGGTCATGATTCTTAGAAAAAATCCTAAATTTCAGACGGTTCGGAGCCATAAGCCATAAGACTGACCCCAAGAGTTCAAACATCCGACCCCAAGTGCTTAAACTGTGATTTAAAAAAAAATAAATTATTTGTTGATTTTTGGATTGATTCGTGTACAGACTATGATTCTTAGTTAGCATCCAAAATTTCACACGGTTCGGACCATAGGGCCAAAGTTATGAACGACCACAATTATTTGTTACAAATCGCCCGTAAAACCACGTATTTTTGCAAAAACTCTACTTTTAGCCGTTTTTTGAGTGATATGTGTCCAGGCTATGATTCTTAGTAAGAATTCAATATTTCAGTCCGTTCGGTGCCATAAGGCTAACGTTGTAACCGACCTCAAGAGTTCAAACATCCTGCCCCAAGTGCTTAAACAACCGAACCCAAGTGTTAAAATGTTGATTTAAAAAAAAAAATCCTCGTAGATTTTTTGATTGATTCGTTTACAGACCACGGTTATTAGTAAGAATCCAAAAATTCACACGGTTCGGAACAATTGGGCCAAAGTTATAAACGACCATAAATGTTCAATCGTCCGATCCCGAGGGCTTAAACGACCGAGCCCAAGTATTAAAACGATGATAAAAAAAAAATATTTTTTTTTTTGGATTTTTTGATTTATTCGTGTACAGACAATGATTATTAGTTCTTATCCAAAATTTAACACGGATCGGAACCATAGGGCATCCTTTTTGAACGTTCAGTATGGGATTCAGAAAGTTCAGTATGGGATCAAAGATGATGTCAAATGTTTTTGGGATTTTATTAAATCCCAAAAATCAAATCCAAATACCCAAATTAACTTGAGTGATACAACGGAAACTTTTTCCGATCCCGAAATAGTAAGCCAAAAATTTGCCGATTATTTCAAATCAGTGTACAGCCAGATAGCTCCTTAACTAAATCTAGACTTTACTCGAACCGAGAGGCCCTGGAATATTGCCAAAATCGGTCTTGAGCTAACCTGTCCAGAGGAAGTAGACTCCTGTACTCGAACTTTAAAGCTCGACAAGGCTGCAGGCCCAGACGGAATACCCCCTAATATAATTGCTCATATGTCAAAAACCATTTGTCAACCGCTGAACTATATATTTAATCTTAGCATATCGACTGGTTGTTTCCGTCATTCTTGGAAACTCACGCGTGTAAGCCCAATTTTCAAGGCTGGCTGATATAAGGAATTACAGACCAGTAGCTGTACTGTCAACTATACCAAAAATATTTGAAATGATTATTTACAAGAAATTACATGACCAAATTATGCCATTTCTAGGAGAAAACCAACACGGTTTCATGCCAAGAAAATCCACTGTTTCAAATTTATTAACCTTTTCGCGATTGGTGGCCGTCGGACTGGACTCGAGACACCAAACAGATGTAGTGTATACGGATTTTGCCAAGGCTTTTGATCGAGTTGATCATGATATTTTACTACTTAAAATGTACAAACTTGGTTTCGATCAACAAACACTTATATTCTTCGCGTCCTATTTAAAAGCCAGAAGTCAATATGTAATAATAAATGTACATGAATCTAAACAATTCCCGGCGTTATAAGGTATTCCCCAAGGTTCAAACCTTGGTCCTTTGCTGTTCCTTGTACTTATAGATGACATCCAGGTTTGTGTAAAATATTGCAAATGTCTTCTATATACAGATGACCTCAAACTTTTGATGGAAATAATCTGTTACTATGACTGCTTAAAAATGCAATCTGACCTTGATGCTATTGCAGAATGGTCAGTAAAAAACAAATTAGAATTCAATATAAAAAAAATGTGTAACTATGACATATACCCGCTCCCAGAAGCCCATAGTTTTTTAATACAACATTAAAGGAAAAACATTATGCCGAGTCAAAAGCTTTAAAGATCTCGGTATCGTCTTTAATCCCAAACTGACATTCTCGGATCATATATCAAGGCTCACTCCAGCGTGCTACAAACTCCTGAGTTTCATCATCAGAATATGTAAGCAATTTGATGACCCAGATGCAATGATAGCCATGTTCGATGGAGTCATAAGAAGTAATCTGGAGTAAGCTAGTGGTGTGTGGACTCCGCACCAAGCTAAATATATTAATATGCTAGAACAAATTCATTAAAAGTTCCTTAGGTATGTCTATATGCGGATGAATGGAACGTACCCGAGATTCATGCACCATATGGAATAACTTATTTATTTTTTTTTTATTTATTTTATTTTATTTAAGTATATAAAACAGGCATGGTGCCCAAAAAATTATATACATGTATGTTTAAACATAGTGATAACGAAAATACATAGTATCGAAAATGATAATATTAACATAGTGATTGTATAATAACAAATAAATGAAATGATAATAATAACACAAGATAGTAACAAAAGTAATTAAGCTGAGGTGAATGACAAGTAGGAATGGGTAAAAGGTAAGTACATGGTAGGTAAATGTTCATAAACAATTTATGATTGTTACCTGTACTGGTGAGACGCTGATTTGGTAGGTACAATATTGCCTCTCTATAAATAAAGGGCTTCATCACAGTATCAGCTTGATATGATAAAAGGTAAAACTTTTTTTTTGAAGTGTTTAAATTGGTCATTAAAAATGTCTATTTCTTAGAGCAATGTATAGCGTTATAACTTCTCAGTGTTCGTGGTAAAGGGGAGAAATACCCTGTATTTGTGAGGTAGGCTTTAATATAGAAAATGTCTTTCATCCTCCTTGTTGACTTTCTTGATGATGTGTTAATGTTAATTTGGGACAAAATGTTTGGTGTATCAACTGATGAGTGTATAATTTTGTGTAAAAGTAATAAATCAGAAAGTTTACGTCTGGCTGTTAGAGAGTGTAGTTTATTGTGTGAATTTCGGTCTTTGTTCGTTCCAAATTGATCAGATATACCTTCACGATAAGCAATTACACGGGTTAATTTTCTTTGTGTGGATTCGATCCTATAATTATGAATTTCATAATTGGGAGACCAAATTGTGGATGCATATTCGAGGATACTTCGCACAATTGGTTTATATAATGTTAATGTTAATTCTGCACTTTTAAAACAGTTTGTGATTCTTAGCGTTAATCCTAATACTTGTGATGCACATTTTGAAATTGCATCTACATGTTTATTATGTGATGGTTCACCCCCCCCCTAATGAAAACTTTTAAATATTTCTCTTCTTCTCGTGCGTTCAGATCTCCGGTTGGTAGATCTTCCTCTCGTACCTAGTGAATGATTCGCCATTAATATTTTGAATCATGACTCATTTTTCCCACCCCTGTGACTGAACACAGTAAAAGGTAGTTTTCCGGGAAATTCTTACAATAAACCCTTTTCTCCACGTTGTGTGATTTTTTTTTTCGGAGCTCCTAGAACATCTAGGATAGGTATTTAATGTCTTTCGTGGTAACTTTTGGTTCTTTTAGGTAAGGTGTGAAGGAATTTCTCTGTATCTCTTAAACGATTGAAGGACACGCCCTGTCTAAATTATCCTAAATTTATCCCCGCTATGATCCTAATAGGCTATAAAATTGATCTCCCTCCCTCTACATTCTAATGATTTTTAATGTACGTACCTGGAATGTTTCATTTCATGTGGATAATTGGCGATTCTCTGCACCGCTCTCCATGGCTATATCCTATACATAATCGTGATAATATGTTCTGTTGTTAGTAAACACAAACTTATACCTAGGATGGAAGTATAAGGACGAGATAGAGGATAAAATGGATGTGATGTGGAAGGAATTTTTTGCAAGCAAATACTGGCTCCTCCACTTGACCAAGTTGACTAGGTGGTCAGCTCTCAGAACACGACCCTCCGACCAATGCATGATGAGGCTATACCCATGGCACCCGGAAAATCTCTTGACGATAAACCAGATACCCGGACCCCGCCATAACAGAAGAAGAACGGCATGCCTTCAAACCTTTCCCAGACAACTCCAGTATCGAACACCTCCGGAACTACTTTACTGGCTCTAGAAGGGGTAATCTATTTCGTCCCTTATCAAGACTCTACTCACGGTACAAAGTGGCGTAAGCTTGTGACAGGCAGATCCTTCTCCCACGTGACCGACCTAGCGTTACACTCCACCTCCAGGAGCTGACATAATCCTCACCTTGTGGGCATTACGTTTGCTTCTGGGTCGACAGGACTAAAAAATGTGATGATGCTACAGGAACCCGTCCCACAGATGACCTGTTGGCGCATTTCCATACTACCTTGCAGGCAACGCGAGATGCTTTCGGCCAAACGCCTCCGTCTGCGAACCATGCCCTGTCTTACCATTGGCATCTCATTTCATACGACCTGTTGCGCCCATTCGCTCGACATAGTCCCGCGAAAGGGAATTGCTTCCGGCACCTCGCGAGACCCGATCAGTCTATGGAGGGCAACCCTCCTCCTCCCTAACATGACAATGTGGGAAGGACCCTTACCACTCGACCACCAATTTCTCACATAATGTGTAGTCTCGGTGTCACCAACACATTCGTCAATCATGAAGAACTTAAAAAGCGTAATTCAAGAAGTAGGAATTCAGCAGAGTACCTGTTAGTTTTATTTGTTTCATATTTTATATCGTGATTCTGCTCTTCTGCTCCCTTGTCTAAAGATGTCTGTTCGGGTTGCAGGTAATCGCCTCCAATTTGATATGTCGTACTCTCGAGACGCTCCCCATTTGGTTGACTGTATTCTCTGTGTCAGGTTCATTTTTTGTGTCAGCTCGGCATCAGCCGAGTGCCGAGAAAAGGTCACTGTCCAGGGTGGTGACTGGTAACATCTGTGAAATACGCCTAGTACCTATTCTGGGATAAAAGTACATCAATCTATTCGATACAGACACTCATGCAATTAACTGTCCAAGATTCGCGTTCTATTCACGTCACTCTGCAAACAAGTACATGTACCTAATTCAATTATAGATTTATAGGTTCCGGTACCGGGAATCGAACCCGAGCCCACTGGGCGAGAGCCAGGTATCCTCTACGCTGGTTCCGCACGTGTCAACCCCTTTTGGTCTAGCTCGGCATCAGTTGTCTGCCGAGAGAAGGTAGCTGTTCTTGTTGATAACATCTGTGAATTATGCCTGGTACCTATTCTGGAATAATCAAAACATCAGTTCATTCAACGCTGGTACAGTTAAATAATACAGGGTCAGCGTTCTCTTCACTCCATCCTGCAATCAGTGAGGTCCTGTAATATAGGTTAAAGTTATTTGACTTACCAAGAACATGGTTGCTAAAACCGCGACTCCCGGTAGGGTAAACGCAACTCCGCGTCTTAATCACGCGTCCTCCCTATAAATGATCAAACTCCCTACTTGCTTTCCTTATCATCGTACAAGGTCTTAATGCAGGCACTGTAATTTTAAAACCCCTTTTTCTCTAAGCTGCATTGTGGGAAGATCTTCTCTCACGTCCTGTGGCCCCTTACCAGACTATTGCGCAATCATAACTACCAACCCCCCCCCCTGACTATACACGGTAACGTCAGACCTACTTTATATTTAAAAAGCCTCCTTTCAAAACTGCATTTCTAGCTTTCGACTGACTGTACATTTATTATCTAAACTCTAATTATTCTGGCTAAAACTTCTCAACCGAATTAACACCATTTTTCCACTATTTTTATTATTATCATTATTTTATTCGTTGCACTGTCCTTAAATGAAGGATGGAATGTTTTCTACGGGATTATTATTATGATCCGGGACCATTGTCGTTACTCAAGATAAATATTTATTGTTATATTTTTGTCTCTACATAATGAATGATAAGTTGCAATTATTATTTATGTAACCAATCTATTATGTGATTACATTTCAATGTAGGCCTGTTTACGAGAATTATAAGTCGACTTAAAATTTACGGCCTCAACACGGCTAGTCCAGTGGCGGATTATTGGGAAAACCTATATTATAACCGTTTTATATTCTTCACTTATCTAGTGTTCGTATTTAGGGTTTTCAGTTGATATCCCTTTTTGTACTTATGTAATTTTAAAACCACTGTAAGCATTAACACTGAGTCTGTATTTTTTTATTATTATCTCGCAGATCTCGTTAAATAAGGATATTATTGTTATTATTATTAATTATGACAGGAGTCCAATACTTTAATAAGTCTCTATTCCCAAATTTAAATGTTTATCGCGCGGCAATCGCGAATTTTAACAGTGATTATCTTTATTAAGTAACACAACACCGAACTTCTTTATCTTACACCATAAATGCAAAATCTTCACTGAAGTTAGTTTTAACAAACACTTCTCGAAATTCCACGACCAGCCTGTTCTCCGACTCAAGGATGTCTGTCCCTTATTCCCTATTTCCATCTTGTAGGTCCCACCTCAAACCTCCTTTCCAACGTTTTTACACTAATTTATCACTCATGATTCTCAGAGTTAGGCGAACTGCACTTCAGGAAAAATACTTGAATTTGCACATAATTTAAAGTTCTGACAGGACATTAATTTTTATTAGTTTCACTAATTACTTTCTTGAATCTCGTACACGTAAAATCAAGAGATAAATTCAGCTTTAATGTATCGATCTTGACAACCCACTCAAATACAAGGGATCGAACACATTTTTCATCTGTGCTATCTGAAAGACACAAAAATCCAATCCGAAACCTTAGCTTTTCTAACCTATTCCTTCTAAAACTCCCGTCCCTAGATTTGAAACCAATCGTTGCTGACTCCGTTCTCTTTCCTACAAACGCGATTTATGACTCATGATTTATGACTCTTCCTTCCACTTGAAATAACTATTCCCTAAAACGTGGGACAATATTTTGTTCTAAATCCACCAAGAGGCATCAGATCTCGCTCTTTCCTGTGATTGATGGGACGCCCCTAATATGGTTCGATACTTATTCTGATTTGTTGAACGCTTTCGTTACCCTGGTAGATAAATCCTTCCTCGACAGGCCAGCCCCAATTGCTCCACATTCTTTTAATTTCACTATCAAATCTACCCCACGGATGTCGGTAGTATGCTCATATTTGTTATTTAAGAAAAAAATTATTCGCCAACCATTCGACAAAGCAGGTTCATCACAATTGAAGCTAAGTGAAGAGTCAAATGTCACGCCCAAGTCTTTAATTGAAGTTGTGTTACGTAATGCGACATTGTTAATGTGATACGTGTTTGAAAATTTATTGATGTTTTTTGTGAAGGAAATTACAGCACATTTGTTTCCGTTAAAATATAAATCATTTAGTGTGCACCATTCATGAAGTGATGATAAGTCTTTTTGCAAATTTTACTTGAGGCAACAAAAAGATTTAGCGTGGAAACTAGACGTTATGCAAATCTTGCAATTCTTAGTTTTAACATAATCCATAATCGTATTGACAGCCCATTCCTCTTGGAATGTTATGGCTTATACGTGCCTGTAACTTTCAGCCGTAGTCGTCGACACGACTTGTTCAAAATACCATACGGCAGAACAGATGTTCTAGCACAGCAAAGCATGACAAGAGGAATGGTGCTGTTGAACGAAATATATATAAGTAATATATACTAGATATATATAACTCTTCTTTAGATAGCCTTAAGATTTTTTGTATAATAATCATCTTCCTAGGTGTTAAGGCTGTCAAAAGAGAAAATTGTACAGTAATTGGATAAATAATCTGTTGTACAATTAAAGAAAAAAAAAAAAAAACGACCACAATTAATGTTACAAAGCGCCCGTAAAACGATGAATTTTTGCAAAAATTCAACTTTCAGCCGATTTTTTGATTAATACGTGTCCAGCCCAAGATTCTTATAAAGAATCAAAAATTTCAGACGGTTCGGAGCCATGAACGACCCAAAGAGTTTAAAAGTTCGACCCCAAGTGCTAAAACGACCGAACCAAAGTTATAAAACGGTAATTTTTTTTTTAATTTTCTTCGAAATTTTTTTGATTGATTCGTGTACAGACCATGATACTTAGTAAGAATCGAAATTTTCACACGGTTCGGACCGATAGGGCCAAAGTTATAAACGACCACAATTATTGTTACAAGCGCCCGTAAAAGACGAATTTATGCAGTATTTCTGCTTTTAGCCGTTTTTTTTATTGATACGTGTCCAGGCAATGATTCTTAGTAAGAATTCAAAAATTCAGACGCTTCGGAGCCATAAGGCTGGAGTTATGACCGACCCCAAGAGTTCAAACGTCCCACCCTAAATGCTAAAACGACCGAACCCAAGTGTTAAAACTGTTATTTTCTTTTAAAATTTTCTTTAAAGATTTTTTGATTGATTCGTGTACAGACCGTGATTTTTAGTAAGAATCCAAATTTTCACACGGTTCGGAAAGATAGGGCCAAAGTTATGAACTACCACAATTATTATTTTTTTTTTTTTTACGGTGAATACCGAATAAGAATCTCAACTGCTCCCGTCTAAAGCCAGGGAGACTATGGCATCCCCAATTGGGGTATGTTGTGAGGCTGAAGGTAGCAGGGAGGGGAAGAAGGTGCGGAAGAGGATTATTATTGTTACAAAGCGCCGGTAAAACGATGAATTTTTGCAAAATTCTACTTTTAGCCAATTTTTTATTAATTCGTGTCTGGGCCATGATTCTTAGAAAGAATCCAAAATTGACCGACTTCAAGAGTTCAAACGTCCGACCCCAAGTTCTTACACGACCGAGCCCAACTGTTAAAACGATGATTAAAAAAAAAAAATCAAATTGGGTTTTTTGATTGATTCGTATACAGACCATGATTCTTAGTAAGAATCCAAAATTTCACATGGTTCGGTACCATAGGGCCAAAGTACTGAACGAACCCAAGTGTTCAAACGTCCGAGTCCAAGGGCTTAAACGACCGAACCCAAGTGATAAAACGTAGATTTAAAAAAAAACCCTTTTTGGATTTTTTGATTGATTCGTGTACAGACCATGATTATTAGTTCTTATCCGAAATTTCACACGGTTCGGAACCATAGGGCAAAATTTGTGAGCGACCAAAATTATTGTAACAAAGCACCCGTAAAAGATGAAATTTTGCTAAAATTCCACTTTTAGCTGATTTTTTGATTGATACGTGTCCAGCCCAAGATTCATAAGGCCATAAGGCTAAAGTTATGAACGACCCCAAGAGTTTAAAATTCCGACCCCATGTGCTAAAACGGCCGAACCCAATATATATATATAGTTTTATAACTGTGATTTTTTTTTTAAATTTTCATTGAATTTTTTTTGATTGATTCGTGTAAAGACCATGATTCTTAGTAAGACTCCAAAATTTCACACGGTTCGGAACGATAGGGCTAAAGTTATGAACGACCACAATTATTGTTACAAGCGCCCGTAAAAGATGAATTTTTGCAATATTTCTGCTTTTAGCCGTTTTTTTATTGATACGTGTACAAGCCATGATTCTAAGTAAGAATCCAAAATTTCAGACGCTTCGGAGCCATAAGGCTAAAGTTATGACCGACCCCAAGAGTTCAAACATTCGACCCCAAATGCTAAAACGACATAACCCAAGTGTTTAACCTGTGATTTTTTTTAATTGTCTTTGAAGATTTTTTGATTGGTACGTGTCAAGGCTATGATTCTTAGTAAGAATCGAAAATTTCACAGGGTTTAAACGACCAAACCCAAGTGTTAAAACGATGATTAAAAAAAAATAATTGTCTCTGCAAATTTTTTGATTGAATCGTGTACAGACCATGATTCGAAGTAAGAATCCAAAATTTCAGACGCTTCGGAGCCATAAAGCAAAAATTATGAACAACCACAAGTGTTCAATCGTCCGACCCCAAGTGCGAACATGACCTAACCCAAGTGTTAAAACGATGATTTAAAAAAAAAAATCTTTCTAGATTTTTTGATTGATTCGTGTACAGACCATGATTTAGTAAGAATCCAAAATTTCACACGATTCAGAACCATAGGGTCAATGTTATGAACGACCACAATTATTGTTACAAATCGCCCGTAAAACGATGACTTTTTGCAAAAATTCTACTTTTAGCCGTTTTTTGATTGATATGTGTCCAGGCTATGATTCTTGTAAGAGTACAAAATTTCAGAAGGTTCGGAGCCATAAGGCTAAAGTTATGACCGACCCCGAGAGTTCAAACGTCCGACCCTAAATGCTAAAACGACCGAACCCAAGTGTTAAAACTGTGAATTTTTTTTTAAATTTTCTATAAAGATCTTTTGATTGATTCGTGTACAGACCATGATTATTAGTAAGAATCGAAATATTCACACGGTTCGGAACAATAGGGCCAATGTTATGAACTACCACAAATATTGTTACAAAGCGCCCGTAAGACGATGAATTTTTGCAAAAATTCTACTTTTAATCCGATTTTTTTTATCGATACGTGTCCAGGCCATGATTATTAGAAAGAATCCAAAATTTCAGAACAATCAATCCAAAATAATCAACAACTTTGAATGATATGTGTCCAGGCTGTTGAGATTCTTAGTAAGAATCCAATATTTCAGACCGTTCGGAGCCATAAGGCTAAAGTTGTGACCGACCCCAAGAGTTCAAACGTCCGACCCCATGTGCTTAAACGACCGAATCCAAGAGTTAAAATGATGATTTAAAAAAATAATCTTTGTAGTGTTTTGATTGATTCGTGTACAGACCATGATTATTAGTAAGATTCCAAAAATTCACACGGTTAAGAACAATTGGGCCAAAGTTATGAACGACCCCAAGTGTTCAATCGTCTGACCCCAAGCGCTTAAACGACCGAGCCCAAGTGTTAAACGATGATTTAAAAAAAAAAAATCTTTGTGGATTTTTTTTATTGATTTGTGTACAGACGATGATAATTAGTTCTTGTCCAAAATTTTACATGGTTTGGAACCATAGGGCAAAATTTTTGAACGACTACAATTAATGTTACAAAGCGCGCGTTAAACGATGAATTTTTGAAAAAATTCTACTTTTAGCCAATTTTTTTATTGATCGTGTTCAGGCCATGATTCTAAGTAAGAATCCAAAACTTCAGACGATTCGTAGCCATAAGGCAAAAGTTATGACTGACCACAAGTGTTCAAACGTCCGACCCCAAGAGCTTAAACGACCAAACCCAAGTGTTAAAAAGATGATTTTAAAAAAAATATGTATTTTTGGATTGTTTGATTGATTCGTGTACTAACCATGATTATTAGTTCTTATCCAAAATTTTCACGCTTTGGAACCATAGGGCAACATTTGTGAACGACCACAAATAATGTTACAAAGTGCCCGTAAAACGATAACTTTTTGCCAATTTTTTTGATTGATACGTGTCCAGGCTATGATTCTTAGAAAGAATCCAAAATTTCAGACGGTTCGGAGTCATACGGCTAATGTTATGACCGACCCCAAGAGTTCAAACGTCCGACCCCAAGTGCTAAAACGACCGAACTCAAGTGTTTAAACTGTGATTTTTTTTTTAATGTTCTTTGAAAATTTTTAGATTGATACGTGCCCAGACCGTGATTTTTAGTAAGAATACAAAATTTCACATGGTTCGGAACCATAGGGCCAAAGTTATGAACCACCACAATTATTGTTACAAAGCGCCCGTAAAGACGAATTTTTGCAAAAATTCTACTTTTATGTTCTACTACCCTATCATTCACACGATTCGGAAAGTTATGAACTAAATTTCACACGGTTCGGAACCATAGGGCCAAAGTTATGAACTACCACAATTATTGTTACAAAGCGCCCGTAAAACAATGAATTTTTGCAAAAATTCTACTTTTAGCTGATTTTTGAATAATAATAATAATAATAATATATATCTTTATTGAACAAAAATTTAAAGATTTATAACTACAAAGAAAAGTATACAATAGTTTAAAAGTTGCCTAAGTACAAAAGTTAATAATGGAAAACAATATACATATAACAGTAGGTACTTAAAGAACAGAGATTTATAATTATAAACGTAGGTTTCTCGTAACCTGCCTCACTAGGCTAGCCTGTGTTGAGGCAGTAATTTTACGTCAATTTATAATTCTGTGAAAATACCTACACCTATATTAGAAAATAATCGTTCAATAGATTGGTTGTATTAATAATAACAATAACATAGGTACAATAGTGACAGCATTGGTTCATTACTAATTTCGAATTTGGGTGAGTGCACCGGTATCATTATTTTTTATCCAAACTTTTATGTTTTTTTAAAAAAATTTTTGTGATTCACATTTTTTTATACTAATTGGAAGAATGTTGTAAAGTCTTGTTGCAAGGTATCTGAAGCTACGTTGACCAAAAGTAGTATGAGTTATGGGAATTTGTAGTAATTCTTTGTTATTGTTTCGAATACAGCGAGTATTCAATCTTTTTTCATAGTATTTATGTATATTTGTGAATAGATGAGTGAGGATTGTTTTTGCGTATATCTGCCGAACATCAAACACATTCATAATATTAAAGATTAAGTTCGAATCTGTAATTAGAGGTAGTCTAATAATTAATTTTATAATAGTTTTCTGTGCCTTTATGATTGGGTCTAGTGCTGATGCAGTACCGCCTCCCCATGCTATGATACCATACTCAATAATAGATTGACAGACTGCAAAATAAATCATTTTCAAGTGTTGTAAGTCGAGAAAGTTTCGAATCGTTCTAAAAAAGTGCATGGTTTTTCTTATTTTCTTTGCAATTATTTGAGTGTGAATATTCCATTTGAGATATGGATCAATTGTGAGGCCGAGATACTTCATCTATGTAGTGCGCTCAATGTAGGGACACTGACAAGATTTATCGGAATTTAAACATGTGTGTATTCTAATAGAGGCGTCATCATGAGGTTGACCTGTTATATTTATTTCTTCAAACTTCGCAAATTTATTTTGTGGCATCATTTTTCATATAATGAATAACTTATTACTTTGTATAAAACCACTATATTTAAAACAATATTTATTTAAAAACAAAAAATTAACAATTAATAATCCACAAATTCCAAAATTGTACAGTTTGATAAAAATTCATAAATTAGAAAAACCTATTAGACCGGTTGTATCCAATTGTAGTGCCCCTAGTTATAAGTTGGCTTCTACAATAAATAAATTAATTTTTGATAACAAAATTTTTAATCCATATATATGCACATATATATGCGTATGTGTACAATGTTGTGTGTAGAGTGTAAGTGTGCGGGAGAGTCAACACAGGAGGTTACAAAGAATAACACGTCCGTACGAGTGAGGTTTATTTATTGACTGAGCGTTTGTTAGTACAAGCAGTAATATATATGAGCCAATGTTGAGGTGGGGGTTGACCGTGACGTAGCCGCCACATGCCTCCCCTCCTAGTGAAATGGTCATATAATTTCACGAAAAAAAAAATATATATATATACGTTAAACAACATTGTCAAAGAAAATTGTAAAACAAACCAAAAATCGATACCTTGTTGATAATTGCAAAAAGATACATAAAACATTTAAACATTGTAAAAGGTACATTGAAAAGAACATTTGTCAAAATTCATTAAAAAGTATTGAAAAATAGATCATTTGCGATACACCAAAAGCTATAAATAAAGTGTCATTGTAAAACTCAAGCATGATTACGCATACAAAAAAAAATAAACAGAATGTCATCACAAAAAGCAAGAAAAATTATGATTGTACACTTTGTATTTTGCTGACGGGGTCGTTAGGGCGAAAAAACCCGCTGCACATTTTATAAATTCTATAAAAAATTATTTTGAAATTCAATGCTAATATAATATTGCTTATTATTACTACACTGTGTCAGCAAATCAATTGTCATTTCACTTTGTTAAATGTTTATTGTTTAAAAGGTTTATCGCAAGGCATTGTTATATGCTGCAACTTGCAATCCGATAGATTTGATAAAACTCAGAGTCAGGGCTTCGCAAATAAAATTACATTACACATAAATTCACTTAACTCACAAAAATAGCGTTTGTATATCTCTGAGGAAAATGAACCTTTCTTCCAGATCTTGTATAAGTAGGTTTGATGTTTTTACTCATTGTCGGTTGTGTATTTACTGTGGCGTCCGGCTGATTGATTTTCTTATCTTGCGTAATATAAGCCGGTTTTAATCTGTCAATTGATACAATGATTTTTTTGGAATTAATAATTATACAGAAAGTTTTCTCTTTTCGTTCATAAACCTCATAAGGACCTTTGTATGGTGGAGTAAGGGCTCTCTTTACTTCGTTTCGAAGGAAAACGTGTGAACATGTTTTTAAATCTGGGTGAATGAAAATATTTCTTTTATCGGGAGCATTCCTTTCATCTGGAAAAGATGACTTTCGAAAATGCTCCATAAGTGTCTTAGTAAAGTCTGTGTCATTTGTTTTTGGTGCAGAAGGTACGAACATATCTCCAGGTAAAGATAACGAAGTCCCATATACCATTTGGGCTGGACTGTAACCTTTGTCAGCTTTGATGGCTGACCGAAGACCCAATAGTATGATTGGAAGTTCCCGTACCCAATTAGTGTTTTCTTGACACTTTGCTATGAGAGCTGATTTTAGAGTACGGTGGTATCGTTCAACTTTGCCGTTTGCTTTTGGATTGTAGGCTGTAGTGTGGATTTTCTTGATACCGAGTTTTCTTACCAGTTGGTTAAATAAATCGGACTCGAATTGCCGCCCCTGATCCGTTGTAATATAGGCTGGGCAGCCAAACCTCGATATCCAATGACCAGTTAAAACATCTGCTATGGTTTCGGCATCAATGTTTCTGACTGGAACAGTTTCTAGCCACGACGTTTCTCGGTCCACCATTGTGACGCAGTAACGGAATTCTTCAGACATTGGAAGTGGTCCGACGATATCGATATGTAGATGTTCAAAACGGGAAACATCGTGGAATTCTCCAAGCGGTGATATTGTGTGTCTACCAACCTTTGCTTTCTGGCAAGATATACATTTCCTTACGCATGCGGCTACGTCTCTGTTCATTGCATTCCAAAAATACCGCTGCGTAATCAACTGTCGGGTTGCCTTTATGCCAGCGTGACTCGTGTTGTGAACAGAGGTCATCGCATTTTCGCGGAATTTCAAAGGTAGATATGGTCTTACACGTGTAGTCGACATTTCACAAGTTATTGGTATATTTGAATCTGGCATAGTAATCAATTTAAAATTAAGATTACCTTGTTTTTTAAGCTGTCGTAATTCTTTATCCTCATTTTGTTCCTTTGCGAGTTCCTCGTAATCGAATAAACCAGGTAAGGTAATTTCTTGAATTCGTGAAAGGGCATCTGCGACAGGGTTGTCACCTCCTGGAACATATTTAATTTGGGAACAAAATTGTGAAATGAAATCGAGTTGTCTGATTCTTCGAGGTGTGTCGGATGTTGAAATTTTCTTTGAAAGAGCGAAAGTGAGAGGTTTATGATCTGTATATATTGTCAGCTCTCTCCCTTCCGTCATGCTGCGGAAGTGTTTAACTGCCATGTAAATGGCCAACAGCTCACGATCATAGGTGCTGTATTTTTGTTGGGTTTCACTCAATTTTTTCGAGAAAAAACCCAGTGGTTGCCAGATGTTTTCGACTAGTTGCTGCAGTACAGCTCCGACACATGTTTCGGAAGCGTCTGTATTGAGGGCTAAATCTGCATCGAGAGCAGGGTGAAACAGTGTAACGGTGCTTTTTAGGCTATCCTTGCACTGTTGGAATGCCTCATTTGCGGCTGCTGTCCATTCAATTCGTGTTTTATCTTTCTTTTTGGAGTTGTGCAGGAATGCGTTGAGAGGGGCTTGCATTTGTGCAGCTTTAGGAATAGAACTGCGATAAAAGTTCACCATTCCCAGGAATCGGCGTAGCTCTTCTACAGTGCGGGGTTGGGGGAAATCGACGATATCCTTTACTTTCTCTTCGGTAGGGGTAACACCATCATTTTTAATATGGTATCCAAGGAAATTGAGTTCTTTTTTGCCGAATTCGCATTTGTTTACGTTAATCGTTAACCCATATTCCTCCAAACGCGATAATACTTGTTGGAGATGTTGTACGTGCTGTTCCTCGTTTTCTGAGGCTATCAGTATGTCGTCCAAATATGCAAAGACGAAATCGAGTCCACGTAGTATCATATCAATGAACCTCTGGAAAGTACTCCCAGCATTTCGAAGCCCAAAATTCATTTTAGTGAACTCAAATAACCCAAAAGGAGTTAAAATTGCTGTCTTTGGGATATCTTCTGTTGCTATTGGGATCTGGTGGTAAGCTCTGCATAAATCTATTTTTGTAAATATCTGTCGTTTGTTTAGTGCGTAGGTGAAATCTAATATCCGAGGAATCGTATATCGGTCAGCCTCGGTGATTGCGTTCAAACGCCTGTAGTCGCCGACGGGTCGGATTTCACCAGCAGTCTTATCTACAATATGCAGTGGATTCGCCCACGGGCTGTTGGAAGGTTGACATATTCCAAGTTCAAGCATGTGTTCAAATTCCTTCTTTGCAGCTTTATATTTAGCCGGGTTTAGTGGGCGTACCTTTTCGTGTACAGGTGGTCCCGTTGTTACAATATGATGACGGATGTCATGCTTCGGTGCGTTTTTTAATGATTCCGGTCTTATCAAATCGGGATACTTTAATAATATCTTATGGTATGGATTGTTTATATCTACTGCGTATATGTTGACATTCTTATCCTTTGCAATTGCTGTACTAGTGGTTAGGGTTGTCACCTTATCCACTAGTTTTCTTCCATGCAAATCTACCAACAGTTGCTTTGCCCGGAGAAAATCTGCTCCTATGATAGATTGTTTCACATCAGCTACAATGAAAGTCCAACGGAGTGGCCTCCGTAGTCCAAGGTCAAGAACTAGAGATCTTTCTCCATATGTATTTATCTTTGTCCCGTTTGCTGCGTAAAGTTTGTAATCAGTAGGCGTTGATGATGTAAATTTTCGCGATGAAAGGACCGAAATATCGGCACCTGTATCAATTAGATATTTAATTCCACTTTTCCGATCGGTAATACATAATCGAGATGTCTTCTCAACGCCAACTATCTCGATCGCCGGCGTTGATTCTAGTTTTTTTTCTTGTATGTACACTGGTCTCCGCACTTGTTGGCCTTTTGTCCAAACCTAAAATGGTACCAGCATAGGTAATTTGGATCACCAGGTTGTGGGGTACGACGGCGATCCCGGGAGGTTGATGCTCGACGGTTTCTGGAAAATGAGCGCTCGCGGCCTCTTGGTTCCCTCTGCAAACCGGCTATCTCTAACTGCAAACTCTCTACTTGACGCGTTAACTTCTCGATGGCCGATGGTTCGTGCGCCTTCAGTTCAGCTACTTCCATGGCTCGGGTAGTGTCCAGAACCTTGTCGGCAATCTGGGCCAATTTCTCTATCTCCTGTACTTCACTTACGGTGAGGACTGCGCGAGCTATTTGTGGGAGTCGTCCCAGCCACAGGATCTTCAACGTCTCATCTGAGAGCTTATTTACTGCCAGCTCTTTCATGCGACGCAAAAGTTGTGACGGCTTTTGGTCACCCAGTTCGAGCTCGCCAAGGAGTTGTTGGAGCTGCTGGGTTTCTGATTTAGTCTGGTTTTTACGGCCAGGTATTTATTTTCGGCTGGAGGTTTGTTTAAAATGTCGCTTATCTGACGCAGCTCATTCTTTCCTAATTTAGCCACTAGGATTAAATATTTGTTTTCGTCGCTGATCTTCTGCGGGGCCAAAATTGCCTCCAATTGGTGAAACCACAGTCTTGGTTGCTCCTTCCAAAATTCGGGAATTTTTGTAGTTAATGAGACCGTCATCACTTCGGGCTCTGGGGCAGCCCTAGAGACAAAACTCTCTCCGTAAGACATATTTAAAAAAAATATATGTATAAAGTAAAATTGCGTATCGATGCACTTCTATTGTTCCCAGTCGGCGAGATAACAATATCGAAGGAATGTACCGTCTCGCATTACACTTTTGCTTGCCAACGCTTATCACTCTATTGTTCGCACACCACTATGTATATCACGTCGGGGTCACCACTTTGGAGTACACATATATATGCGTATGTGTACAATGTTGTGTGTAGAGTGTAAGTGTGCGGGAGAGTCAACACAGGAGGTTACAAAGAATAACACGTCCGTACGAGTGAGGTTTATTTATTGACTGAGCGTTTGTTAGTACAAGCAGTAATATATATGAGCCAATGTTGAGGTGGGGGTTGACCGTGACGTAGCCGCCACACACACAATAAAAAATTCCCTTGAATTGATTGAAAAATTAAAATCTTTGGATGTACCTAAAAATGCTATGTTAATATCATTCTATGTTGTTTACTTATTTCCTAGTGTTCCTCTTTTTGAAACTAAATTTATTATTAAAGAATTACTAGATTCCTCAAACATTTCCAAAAACTTTTCACAGGATTTATATAAAATTTTTAATGTTATTCTAAAACAAAATTATTTTCAATTTGACAATATTATTTACAAACAAAAAGATGGATTAGCAATGGGTTCAAGCACTAGTCCCCTAGTAGCAGATATTTTTTTAAACAATTTTGAAGATAAACTTTTTAAAAGTCGTGCGTTATTATTAAAATATGTTTACTTTTGGAAAAGATATGTAGATGATATTTTTTGTATATGGACTGGCACTAATAGACAATTAAATATATTTTTAAATTTCATTAATAAACTCAACAAAAAAATTAAATTTACCCTAGAAATTGGAAATAATTACAGTTTAAATTTTTTGGATTTAAATATTTCTATCATTAATAATAAATTTGAATTTAACATTTTTCGTAAAGATACATATACAGATATCATTATACATGAAACATCTAATCATCCATATTCACAAAAATTAGCAGCTTTTCATACCTTACTAAGTAGATTAATTAATGTTCCCTTATCTTTGAGTAATTTTAAAACAGAATTAAATACTATTAAACAAATTGCAATTAATAACGGTTATAATTCAAAATTAATAGACAATATGTTAAACAAAAAATATAAGAAAAAGTTTTTTAGATCTTTTATCTATCCACATGTTGTTGAAAATGATAATAATTGGAGAAAAATTTTATTTTTAAATAATAACATTTCAAATTTAATAATTAAAAACATGCCAAATAATGTACAACCAGCTTTTTATACAAACAACAAATTAAAAAATAATATATTAAATAATAAGGATAAATGTGATTTTTTGAACAAATCTGGGGTTTATAAATTAATTTGTAATGATTGTAACTTTTTTATATTGGAAAAACTTCTAGAAATTTTAACATTCGAGTTAAGGAACATATAAGATGTTTAAATAATAATAATTATTCTGAATTTGCCAACCATATTTTGGAAACAAGTCATTCTTTTGATATTAATACAGGTCTTAAAATTTTACATACTAACACTACGGGCATACAATTGGATAATTTAGAAATTTTAGAAATTAGAAAAAGCATTAATAGTATATTAAATATTATAAATAACCAAACCTTTTTTTAAAAATAGCCATCTTTTAAATTTATTTTCTTATTAATACTTACAACTAATTATAATTATTGATTTTTTGATTTAGACTAATTATTCTTAAAAAAAATTTATTATCTAAATGCAATTTTATTTTTCCTTAAATAATTTTTAAATTTAATTTTGTATAACTATTTTTATGATTAGTAAGTAATTAATCACCTCTACTTTTTAATATTTTGTCTATGTTATAATTTATTTTAATTTGTCTATACTTGTTTTTCATTTATTGTATCATAGTAACATATCCTGATGAAGACAACATTGTTGTCGAAACATGTTGATATTGTTTTAAATATAGTGGTTTTATACAAAGTAATAAGTTATTCATTATATGTTATATTTATGCTTGATGTGACATATTTAGTTTTCTCGGTGTTCAATGTGAGCGTATTTGTATCTAACCACTTTTTTATAATGTTTATATCCGTTTCAGCTTTTTTGTAAACAGCTTGCCAAGTGTCAGCTTCAAATAGTAAAACAGTGTCATCGGCAAAACTAACTATTTTTCGCTGAATGTTAATGTTACATAAGTCGTTAATATGCTACCTTGAGGTATCCCATAGTGAGTTGAGCACTGATTGCTAAGTGTGTTAATTATTTTCACTTGTTGCTTGCGGTCATCAAGGTAGCTCTTAAAAAAGTTAAGTTCGTTGCCTGTAATACCGATTATTTGAAGTTTGTTTATTAATTTACTGTGGGATATTGTATCAAAGGCTTTGGAAAGGTCTAAAAATATGGAAATACATTTTTTGCTTTTATCGAGGTTTTTTACAATGAAGTCAGTTACGGCGGCAATAGCGTCTGAGGTACTCTTGTTTTCTTGAAACCCGTACTGATTTTCTGAGAGTATTGTATGGCTCACCAGAAATTTTACCAACTGAGCATTGATAATTTTTTCAAATATTTTGGATAGAGTGGTCAGTAGAGTTATTGGTCTGTAATTGTTTATGTCTGTCTTGTTACCTGTTTTATGTATGGGAATAACGATACCTTGTTTCAGGTTCGAGGGGAAGTGTCCTTGACTGATGCTAAGGTTAATTAGGTATTCTAGGGGCAATGTAATTTCCGTAGCCAGCGTTTTCAAAATCTTGGTTGTTATTCCATCAACGCCGGCAGAAGAAGTGTTTTTTAGGGAATTAATTATTTTTAGAATCTCTTCCCCTGACACAGTTTGAAAATTGAAACTTCTTTTGGGAAATTGAAGTTCTGCTTCAGCAGGTAGAGCATTCCCACAATTTGGTAGCAGAGAAGCAAGATTTGAACCAATGTTTGTAAAGTAATTATTGATGTAATCCGCAATGAGCTTGGGGTTTTTTGAGGTGTCAATAATTTTTCTGTCAATGCAAAGTTTACTTATGCCATGTTTGTCTTTAGCGTTTTGTGTATTTGTGGCTTCTCTTAAAGTTTGCCATATTTTTTTGGGATCGTTGTTACTTTCTTGGATTTTGTGCCTGTAGTAGATTTCTTTCGCCTTTCTAATGACTTCGCCGCATGTATTTCTATATCTTTTGTAGATGTTTAGTGATATTATGTCGTAGGGTTTTCTTCACTTTTTTGTGTAATGCGTTTCTTCTACGAATGCAGTTGATAATTGAATAGTTTATCCATGATTTCAAGGGTTTAATTTTGTTAGGTATTTTTTTTTGTTAAAATTGTGGTATTATTAATTAATTCGTTTTTCAAAAAGTCAACAAAATAATTCCATGCATCATCTGAGTTTTTTATTTGTAAAAGCTCTTGCCAAGATTTATTTTTAATTACGTTTTTTAAATTATCAAAATTAATATTATTGTATATGATTGACTGATCTCTTTTGGTTTTTGTGTAATTAATTTTTGTCTGTAATTGTTTTGACCATTATGTGATCAATGCATGATGTTGATTCATTAGCTGTTCTTGTTGGTATATTGATAGTACTAATTAATCTATGGAACTCTAACATATTCAGGTAGTCGTGACATTGGTGGTGTTGGTTATTTGGGAGTATGTTGATGTTTAAATCTCCCATAATTATTAAATTTTTAGTATAGGAAAGATTAGAGAGTATGCTATTACGACTATTAAGAAA
Source organism: Limnephilus marmoratus (assembly GCA_917880885.1). NCBI lineage: Eukaryota > Metazoa > Arthropoda > Insecta > Trichoptera > Limnephilidae > Limnephilus > Limnephilus marmoratus. Next base: position 9,120,401 of record OU862918.1, read on the forward strand.
TGGTGTGATATTACGTATGGATGGAGAGCGGTATATTGCTAGAATGCACGTATCATTATTGTACATTATTTGCATACAGCTCGCGTCAATAATGTTTACTTCAGTTACAACGGAGTTTAGAACATTTTTTGTGTATACCACAACTCCATCGATCTGACTGTTATGATTTGAAGAATTGAATGAAGAATAGTGAGTTATAAGTTTTGGAGTGTAAATGTTTGTTAACCAACATTCTGTAAGAATGATTAAATCAAAGTCTATATTAAGGTGGTTCAGCTGTATCTGAAGTTCATTAAAGATTTTATTGATTGACCTAATATTTTGGTGCATAATAGTAGTGGTTTTTGGATCGGCTGTCAGATATTTACATATTTTAGCATCTGATGTTGTAAACAAATTGTCTTGATCACCTAGTTCTATGTACATGTTATTAATGTTAATAGCCATATTTAAATTATTTTATAAAAAGAAAAAAAAACTGTTTAATTAATTTTAATGAGAGCTCCACTAATCCATGGCCATCACTGGGGATTTCACCCTTTGATTGAATGTGAAGGAGGTGAAATTATTGTTGCAGTGAACAAATAAATGTACATAATATGACTCACCAAACTGAGGGGAATCGACCCAGTGTATGACCGGTGAGAGAGGGGCTCTCACCAAAAAAAATCTAAACAACTTTTTTTAGATCATCCGAATGTTTGATGTGTATTATTCTATCACTTTCATTTTTTTAATCATTATTTTACAATCTTTATACCAGACAAATTTGTATCCCATTTCTTTTGCTTTATTCTTCGACCTCCACAGAAGATCTTTGAAAAAGGCACCAAGGATTTCACTAACAAAGATTTTCTGGAATGCGTTTCCTTGGGTTGTGGTTAGGTTTAGTTGCTTCCTGTTCAGTAATATCAGCCGTCTTTTTTGGGGGTTGGTAAATCTGACGTGGAATTTTGGGGGAACTCCTGGTCATCGGTCCGGTATTTTCTTGATATCTAGAATATCATCGCCTTTTAAGTCGACACCCGTGACTCCGGCCACCCGTTAAATTGTTTCTGCAGGCTGTTCTCCCTCTCTTTCCGGAATCCCTGCAAATTCAAGGGTGTCTTCACGGGTTCTTTGCTCCACTTCGGCCAATCTGACTTCAAGGCTCTTTATTATGCCATTTTTTTCCGTTAATTCTATTCTCATGACTTCTACTTCTGAAACCAGTTTGATTATAGTTTCCATCTTTAGGTGAATGTCATCGTATTGACGACTGATGAAATCTCTTGTACTTCTGCTGTCTTTGTTTTCATAATCAATCTTTTTATTATTGCTGATTTAAATGTTTCTAATCTTTTTTCCATCCTCATCTCTATTTTTTCTAATAGAACATAAATATTTATTCCCTGGAGCTCAGATGAAAATCTAGTCCCGGTAATTTGTCCTTTACTTCTCAGATTTTTATCTGTAGTTGACACTTTGAAAGACTGGATTTTGTTTTTCGTTTGTAATGTCAAACACTGCCTATATTACTCTTTACTTTGACACTAGGATTCACTTGCGAATTTCTGTTATGATATGTGTCCAGGCTATGATTCTTAGTAAGAATCTTATATTTCAGACCGTTCGGAGCCATAAGGCTAAAGTTGTGACCGACCCCAAGAGTTCAAATGTCCGACCCCAAGTACTTGAACGACCGAACCCAAGTGTAAAAATGATAATTTAAAAAAAAAAAATTTTTTGTAGATTTTTTGATTGATTGATTTGATAATTATTAGTTCTTATCCAAAATTTCACACAGTTCGGAACCATAGGGCCAAATTTGTGAAGGACCACAATTAATGTTACAAAGCGCCCGTAAAACGATGAATTTTTGCAAAAATTCAACTTTTTGCTAATTTTTTTATTGATATGTGTCCAGGCCGTGTTTCTTAGAAGGAATCCAAAATTTACACACGGTTCGGAACGATAGGCCCAAAATTATAAACTACCACAATAATTGTTACAAAGCGCCCGTGAAACAATGATTTTTTGCAAAAATTCTACTTTTAGCGGAGTTTTTTATTTATACGTGTCCATGCCATGATTCTTGGAAAGAAACCAAAATTTCAGACGGTTCGGAGCCGTAAGGCTAAAGTTATGACCGACCCCAAGAGTTCTAACGTCAGACCCCAAGTGCTAAAACAACCGAACCCAAGTGTGACTGTGTTTTTTTTTAAATTTTCTTTGAAATTTTTTTGATTAATTCGTGTACAGACCATGATTCTTAGTAAGAATTCAAAATTTCACACGGTTCGGAACGACAGGCCTGAAGTTATTAACTACCACAATAATTGTTACAAAGCGCCCGTAAAACGATGAATTTTTGCAAAAATTCTACTTTTAGCCGTTTTTTGAATGATATGTGTCCAGGCTATGATTCTTAGTAAGAATCCAATATTTCAAACCGTTCGGAGCCATTAGGCGAAAGTTGTGACCGACCCCAAGAGTTCAAACGTCCGACCCCAAGTGCTTAAACGACCGAACCCAAATGTCAAAATGATGATATTAAAAAAAAAATCTTTGTAGATTCATTGATTGATTCGTGTACAGACTATGATACTTGGTAAGAATCCAAAAATTCACACGGTTCGGAAATATTGGGCCAAAGTTATGAATGGCCCCAAGTGTTTAATCGTCCGAGCCCAAGGGCTTAAACGACCGAGCCCAAGTGTTAAACGATGATTTAAAAAAAATAAACCATTTTGGATTTTTTTATTGATTTGTGTACAGACGATGATAATTTGTTCTTATCCAAAATTTTACATGGTTCGGAACCATAGGGCAAAATTTTTGAACGAATGTTACAAAGCGCCCGTAAAACGATGAATTTTTGCAAAAATTCAACTTTTTGCCAATGTTTTGATTGATACGTGTCCAGGCTATGATTCTTAGAAAGAATCCAAAATTTCAGAAGGTTCGGAGCCATACGGCTAATGTTATGACCGACCCCAAGAGTTCAAACGTCCGACCCCAAGTGCTAAAACGACCGAACTCAAGTGTTTAAACTGTGATTTTTTTAATAATGTTCTTTGAAAATTTTTTGATTGATACGTGTCCAGACCGTGATTTTTAGTAAGAATACAAAATTTCACAAGGTTCGGAACCATAGGGCCAAAGTTATGAACCACCACAATTATTGTTACAAAGCGCCCGTAAAAGATGAATTTTTGCAAAAATTCTACTTTAATGTTCTAATACCCTATCATTCACACGATTTGGAATGATAGGGCCAAAGTCATGAACTACCACAATTATTGTTACAAAGCGCCCGTAAAACAATTAATTTTTGCAAGAATTCTACTTTCAGCCTATTTTGGAATGATATGTGTCCAGGCTATGATTCTTAGTAAGAATGCAAAATTTCACACCGTTTGGAACCATTAGGCAAAAGTTATGACCGACCCCAAAGTTCAAACATTCGACACCAAGTGCTAAAACGACCGAACCCAAGTGTTAAAACTGTGATGTTTTTTAAAAAATTTCTTTAAAATTTTTTGGATTGATTCGTGTACAGACTATGATTCTTACTTAGAATCGAAAATTGCAAACGGTTCGGTACCATAGGGCCAAAGTAATGAACGACCACAATTATTGTTACAAATCGCCCGTAAAACGATGCATTTTTGCATAAATTCTACTTTTAGCCGTTTTTTGATTGATATATATCCAGGCTATGATTCTTAGTAAGAATTCAATATTTCAGACCGTTTGGAGACATAAGGCTAAAGTTGTGACGACCCTAATAGTTCAATCATAGCCGTTTTATGATTGATATATATCCAGGCTATGATTCTTAGTAAGAATCCAATATTTCAGACCGTTCGGAGCCACTTATGGCTTTAGCCTTAGCTAAAGTTGTGACCGACCCAAAGAGTTCAAACGTCCTGCGCCAAGGGCTTAAACGAACAAACCCAAGTGTTTAAAAAGATGACCAAAAAAAAAATAATTTTTGCGGATTTTTTGATTGAATTGTGTACAGACCATGATTCTTAGTGAGAAGCAAAAATTTCACGCGGTTCAAAACCATAGGGCCAAAGTTATTAACGACCACAATTATTGCTACAAAGCGCCGGTAAAACGATGAATTTTTGCAAAAATTCTACTTTTAGCCGATTTTTTGATTGATACGTGTCCAGGCCATGATTCTTAGTAAGAATTCAATATTTCAGACCGTTCGGAGCCATAAGGATAAAGTTGTGACGACCCCAAGAGTTCAATCGTCCGACCCCAAGTGCTTAAACTACCGAACCCAAGTGTTAAAATGATGAATTAAAAAAAAAAATTCGTTGTAGATTTTTTGATTGATTCGTGTTGAGACGTTAATTATTAGTAAGAATCCAAAAATTCACACGGTTCGGAACAATTGGGCCAAAGTTATGAACGACCCCAAATGATCAATCGGTGGAGTCCAAGGGCTTAAACGACCGAGCCCAAGTGTTAAAACTGTGATTTTTTTTTTAAATTTCTTTGAAATTTTTTTGATTGATTCGTGTACAGAGTATGATCCTAAGTAAGAATCGAAAATTTTAAACGTTTTTGAACTATAGGGCCAAAGTTATGAACGACCACAATTGATGTAACAAAGCGCCTGTAAAACGATCAATTTTTGCAAAAATTCTTCTTTTAGCCGATTTTTTGATAAGTGTTCAGGCCATGATTATTAGTAAGAATCCAAAATTGCACACCGTTCGGAAACATAGGGCCAACGTTATGAACGACCACAATTATTGTCACAAAGCGACCGTAATAGATGAATTTTTGCAAAAATTCTACTTTAAGCCGGTTTTTTTTTAATGATACGTGTCCAGGCCATGATTCTAAGAAAGAATCAAAAAATTAAGACGCATCGGAGCCATAAGGCTAAAGTGGTGACCGAACCCAAGAGTTCAAACATCCGAACCCAAGTGCTTAAACTGCGATTTTTTTTTTAAATTTTCTTTGAAGATATTTTGATTGATTTGTGTAAAGACTATGATTCTTAGTAAGAATCGTAAATTTCAAACGGTTCGGAACCATAGGGCCAAAGTTATGAACGACCACAATTATTGTTACAAATCGCCAGTAAAACGATGAGTTTTAGCAAAAATTCTACTTTTACCCGATTTTTTGATTGATACGTATCCAGGCCTCGATTCTAAGAAAGAATCAAAAAATTAAGACGCATCAGAGCCATAAGTCTAAAGTTGTGACCGACCCCAAGAGTTCAAACCGCCGAACCCAAGTGTTAAAATGATGAATTAAAAAAAAAATTCGTTGTAGATTTTTTGTTTGTTTCGTGTACAGACCTAAATTATTAGTAAGAATCCAAAAATTCACACGGTTTGGAACAATTGGGCCAAAGTTATGAACGACCCCAAATGTTAAATCGGTGGAGTCCAAGGGCTTAAACAACCGAGCCCAAGTGTTAAAACGATGATTTAGAAAAAATAAAATCTTTTTGAATTTTTTGAATGATTCGTGGACAGACCATGATTCTTAGTGAGAATCCAATATTTCGCACGGTTCATAACCATACGGCAAAATTTTTGAACGACCACAATTGATGTAACAAAGCGCCCATAAAACGATGAATTTTTGCAAAAATTCTTCTTCTAGCCGATTTTTTGATTGATAAGTGTTCAGGCCATGATTTTAAGTAAGAATCTAAAATTGCACACGGTTCGGAAACATAGGGCCAACGTTATAAACGCCCACAATTATTGTCACAAAGCGACCGTTAAAGATGAATTTTTGAAATGATACGTGTCCAGGCCAAGAGTCTAAGAAAGAAAAAAAAAATTAAGACGCATCGGAGCCATAAGTCTTAACTTATTACCGACCCCAAGAGTTCAAACATCCGACCCCAAGTGTGATTTTTTTTAAATTTTTTTTGAAGATATTTTGATTTATTCGTGAACAGACTATGATTCTTAGTAAGAATCGTAAATTTCACGCGGTTCAAAACAATAGGGCCAAAGTTATTAACGACCACAATTTTGGCTACAAAGCGCCCGTAAAACGATGAGTTTTTGCAAAAATTCTACTTTTAGCCGATTTTTTGATTGATACGTGTCCAGGCCATGATTCTTAGTAAGAATTCAATATTTCAGTCCAATCGGTGCCATAAGGCTAACGTTGTGACCGACCCCAAGAGCTCAATCGTCCTGCCCCAAGTGCTTAAACGACCGAACCCAAGTGTTAAAATGATGAATTTAAAAAAAAAAAATCTTTGTAGATTTTTTCATTGATTCGTTTACAGACCACGGTGACTAGTAAGAATCCAAAAATTCATAAGGTTCGGAACAATTGGGCCAAAGTTATGAATGACCATAAATGTTCAATTGTCCGAGCCCCAGTTCTTAAACGACTGAGCACAAGTGTTAAAACAATGATTTGAAAAAAAAAAATTAGGATTTTTTTGATTGATTTGTGTACAGACAATGATTATAAGTTCTTATCAAAATTTCATACGGTTCGGAACCAAAAGGCAAAATTTTTGATCGACCACAATTAATGTTACAAAGCGCACGTAAAACGATGAATTTTTGCAAAAAATCAACTTTTAGCCGATTTTTTGACTGATACGTGTCCAGGCCATGATTCTTAGTAAGAATCCAATATTTCAGACCGTTCGGAGCCTTAAGGCTAAAGTTGTGACGACCCCAAGGTATTCAAACGTCCGACCCCAAGTGCTTAAACCAGCAAACCCAAGTGATAAAATGATGAATTTAAAAAAAAAATCGTTGTAGATTTTTTGATTGATTCGTGTACAGACCTTAATTATTAGTAAGAATCCAAAAATTCACACGGTTCGAAACAATTGGGCTAAAGTTATGAACGACCCCAAATGTTCAATCGGTGGAGTCCAAGGGCTTAAATGACCGAGCCCAAGTGTTAAAACTGTGAAAATTTCAAACGGTTCAGAACCATAGGGCCAAAGTTATGAACGACCACAATTATTGTTACAAATTGCCCGTAAAACGATGAATTTTTGCATAAATTCTACCCCAAGATTCAAACGTCCGACCCTAAGTGCTTAAACCACCGAACCCAAGTGTTAAAAGGATGATTTAAAAAAAAAAATCGTTGTACATTTTTTGATTGATTCGTGTATGAAAGTTATGAACGACTACAATTATTGTTACAAGCGCCCGTAAAAGATGAATTTTTGCAATATTTCTGCTTTTTGCCGTTTTTTTATTGATACGTGTACAAGCCATAATTCTAAGTAAGAATCCAAAATTTCAGACGCTTCGGAGCCATAAGGCTAAAGTTATGACCGACCCCAAGAGTTCAAACATTCGACCCAAAATGCTAAAACGACATAACCCAAGTGTTTAACCTGTGATTTTTTTTTATTGTCTTTGAAGATTTTTTGATTGGTACGTGTCAAGGCTATGATTCTTAGTAAGAATCGAAAATGTCACACGGTTTAAACGACCAAACCCAAGTGTTAAAACAATGATTAAAAAAACATAATTGTCTCTGCAAATTTTTTGATTGAATCGTGTACAGCCATGATTCGAAGTAAGAATCCAAAATTTCAGACGCTTCGGAGCCATAAAGCAAAAATTATGACCAACCACAAGTGTTCAAACGTCCGACCCCAAGTGCGAACATGACCTAACCCAAGTGTTAAAAGAATGATTTAAAAAAAAATCTTTCTAGATTTTTTGATTGATTCGTGTACAGACCATGATTTTTAGTAAGAATCCAAAATTTCAGACGGTTCGGAGCCATAAGGCTTAAGTTACGAACGACCCCAGGAGTTTAAAAGTCCGACCCCAAGTGCTAAAACGACCGGACCTAAGTTATAAAACTGTGATTTTTTTAAATTATATTTGAAAATTTTTTGATTGATTTGTGCACAGACCATGATTCTTAGTAAGAATCCAAAATTTCACACGATTCAGAACCATAGGTTGTAAGTTATGAACGACCACAATTATTGTTACAAATCGCCCGTAAAACGATGACTTTTTGCAAAAATTCTACTTTAGCCGTTTTTTGATTGATATGTGTCCAGGCTATGATTCTTACTAAGAGTACAAAATTTCAGAAGGTTCGGAGCCATAAGGCTAAAGTTATGACCAACCCCGAGAGTTCAAACGTCCGACCCTAAATGCTAATACGACCGAACCCAAGTGTTAAAACTGTGAATTTTTTTTAAAATTTTCTATAAAGATCTTTTGAATGATTCGTGTACAGACCATGATTATTGGTAAGAATCGAAATATTCACACGGTTCGGAACAATAGGGCCAATGTTATACTACCACAAATATTGTTATAAAGCGCCCGTAAGACGATGAATTTTTGCAAAAATTCTACTTTTAGCCGATTTTTTTTATCGATACGAGTCCAGGCCATGATTATTAGAAAGAATCCAAAATTTCAGACCAATCAATCCAAAGTAATGAACAACTTTGAATGATATGTGTCCAGGCTATGATTCTTAGTAAGAATCCAATATTTCAGACCGTTCGAAGCCATAAGGCTAAAGTTGTGACCGACCCCAAGAGTTCAAACGTCCGACCCCATGTGCTTAAACGGCCGAATCCAAGAGTTAAAATGATGATTTAAAAAAAGAATCTTTGTAGTGTTTCGATTGATTCGTGTAAAGACCATGATTATTAGTAAGATTCCAAAAATTCACACGGTTAAGAACAATTGGGCCAAAGTTATGAACGACCCCCAGTGTTCAATCGTCCGACCCAAAGGGCATAAACGACCGAGCCCAAGTGTTAAACGATGATTTAAAAAAAAAAAATCTTTGTGGATTTTTTTTATTGATTTGTGTACAGACGATGATAATTAGTTCTTGTCCAAAATTTTACACGGTTTGGAACCATAGGGCAAAATTTTTGAACGACCACAATTAATGTTACAAAGCGCGCGTTAAACGATGAATTTTTGAAAAAATTCTACTTTTAGCCAATTTTTTGATACGTGTTCAGGCCATGATTCTAAGTAAAAATTTAAAATTTCAGACGGTTCGTAGCCATAAGGCAAAAGTTATGACGGACCACAAGTGTTCAAACGTCCGACCCCCAAGAGCTTAAACGACCAAACCCAAGTGTTAAAAAGATGATTTTAAAAAATAAATGTATTTTTGGATTGTTTGATTGATTCGTGTACAAACCATGATTATTAGTTCTTATCCAAAATTTCACACGTTTTGGAACCATAGGGCAACATTTGTGAACGACCACAAATAATGTTACAAAGTGCCCGTAAAACGATAACTTTTTGCCAATTTTTTTGATTGATACGTGTCCAGGCTATGATTCTTAGAAAGAATCCAAAATTTCAGACGGTATGGAGTCATACGGCTAATGTTATGACCGACCCCAAGAGTTCAAACGTCCGACCCCAAGTGCTAAAACGACCGAACTCAAGTGTTTAAACTGTGATTTTTTTTTAATGTTCTATGAAAATTTTTAGATTGATACGTGTCCAGACCGTGATTTTTAGTAAGAATACAAAATTTCACACGATTCGGAACCATAGGGCCAAAGTTATGAACTTCCACAATTATTGTTACAAAGCGCCCGTAAAACAATGAATTTTTGCAAAAATTCTACTTTTAGCTGATTTTTGAATGATATGTGTCGAGGCTATGATTCTTAGTAAGAATCTTATATTTCAGACCGATCGGAGCCATAAGGCTAAAGTTGTGACCAACCCCAAGAGTTCAAATGTCCGACCCCAAGTACTTAAACGACCGAACCCAAGTGTAAAAATGATGATTTAAAAAAAAAAAATTTTTGTAGATTTTTTGATTTTATAATTATTAGTTCTTATCCAAAATTTCACACAGTTCGGAACCATCGGGCCAAATTTGTGAAGGACCACAATTAATGTTACAAAGCGCCCGTAAAACGATGAATTTTTGCAAAAATTCAACTTTTTGCCCATTTTTTTATTGATATGTGTCCAGACCGTGTTTCTTAGAAAGAATCCAATATTTACACACGGTTCGGAACGATAGGCCCAAAATTATAAACTACCACAATAATTGTTACAAAGCGCCCGTGAAACAATGATTTTTGCAAAAATTCTACTTTTAGCGGAGTTTTTTATATATACGTGTCCATGCCATGATTCTTGGAAAGAAACCAAAATTTCAGACGGTTCGGAGCCATAAGGCTAAAGTTATGACCGACCCCAAGAGTTCTTATGTCAGACCCCAAGTGCTAAAACGACCGAACCCAAGTGTTTAGACTGTGTTTTTTTTTAATTTTCTTTGAATTTTTTTTGATTAATTCGTGTACAGACCATGATTCTTAGTAAGAATTCAAAATTTCAGACGGTTCGGAACGACAGGCCTGAAGTTATTAACTACCACAATAATTGTTACAAAGCGCCCGTAAAACGATGAATTTTTTCAAAAATTCTACTTTTAGCCGTTTTTTGAATGATATGTGTCCAGGCTATGATTCTTAGTAAGAATCCAATATTTCAGACCGTTCGGAGCCATAAGGCGAAAGTTGTGACCGACCCCAAGAGTTCAAACGTCCGACCCCAAGTGTTTAAACGACCGAACCCAAGTGTTAAAATTATGATATTAAAAAAAAATCTTTGTAGATTTTTTGATTGATTTGTGTGCAGACCATGATTATTAGTAAGATTCGAAAAATTCACACGGTTCGGAACAATTGGGCCACAGTTATGAACGACCCCAAGTGTTCAATCGTCCGACCCAAAGGGCATAAACGACCGAGCCCAAGTGTTAAACGATGATTTAAAAAAAAAAAATCGTTGTGGATTTTTTTTATTGATTTGTGTACAGACGATGATAATTAGTTCTTGTCCAAAATTTTACACGGTTTGGAACCATAGGGCAAAATTTTTGAACGACCACAATTAATGTTACAAAGCGCGTGTTAAACGATGAATTTTTGAAAAAAATCTACTTTTAGCCAATTTTTTGATACGTGTTCAGGCCATGATTCTAAGTAAGAATAGGCCACTTGCATCACATTTTTTTAAATTTTTTTCCGGTTTAGGCAAATATTCTAAGACATTCTGTATTTTTTTTTTTTTTAATCGTATTTTTGAAACCCTGGGGATTTTTCAGACCATTTTTAATAAACCGGAAAGACGGGACATAATTTTATACGTGTGAAAAAACGATAATTACATAGCCGAAAATCATTTAAAAAAAAAGAACGTTTTCCACACGAATGGCACAGGAGAATAACGAGGCATACCAAAAATATTACATCTCATAAATATTTTTTTCCTTGATCCATCTTATTGATCATAAATCATTATAATGTACAGCGTCTATATTACTAAATTCAATGTAATATACTTGAACTTGTAAATTGTAATAATAATAAGAATATTATAAAATTTTATTTTGTTAAAATCAGCACCATAATCATTATACCTCTAAAACATGTACCGACATCCTCTTCACGTACAATTAATGGGTACGGGGTTCTCTTCAGAACATCTGTCAAAAAATCAAACCAAATGATAAGTTCGCAGAGAACAAACAATAAATCTAGTGAACGAATTCAAAAATTCGCCTGAAATCAAAGTGATGCCATATAAAAAAATAAATCAGTGTGGAATTTTATAAAATTAATAGGAACATTTTCGGCGACGGGACATTTTCATGTAGTGACGTCACGAGCCCAAATAATGGATTTATTTATTTAAAAATAAAAAAAACTGTACATTTCTAAAATTTTTTACTAACATTTTCGTAATCTTAGTAAAAAACTCTATCCACACAATTTTTTCCAAGTCGTTATGAAGTCCATGCAAGTGGCCTATTCAAAATTTCAGACGGTTCGTAGCCATAAGGCAAAAGTTATGACCGACCACAAGTGTTCAAACGTCCGACCCCCAAGAGCTTAAACGACCAAACCCAAGTGTTAAAAAGATGATTTTAAAAAATATATGTATTTTTGGATTGTTTGATTGATTCGTGCACAAACCATGATTATTAGTTCTTATCCAAAATTTCACACGCTTTGGAACCATAGGGCAAAATTTGTGAACGACCACAAATAATGTTACAAAGTGCCCGTAAAACGATAACTTTTTGCCAATTTTTTTGATTGATACGTGTCCAGGCTATGATTCTTAGAAAGAATCCAAATATTCAGACGGTTCGGAGCCATACGGCTAATGTAATGACCGACCCCAAGAGTTCAAACGTCCGACCCCAAGTGCTAAAACGACCGAACTCAAGTGTTTAAACTGTGATTTTTTTTAAATGTTCTTTGAATTTTTTTTGATTGATACGTGTCCAGACCGTGATTTTTAGTAAGAATACAAAATTTCACATGGTTCGGAACCATAGGGCCAAAGTTATGAACCACCACAATTATTGTTACAAAGCGCCCGTAATAGACGGATTTTTATAAAAAGTCTACTTTTATGTTCTAATACCCTATCATTCACACGATTCGGAATGATAGGGCCAAAGTCATGAACTACCACAATTATTGTTACAAAGCGCCCGTAAATCAATTAATTTTTGCAAGAATTCTACTTTCAGCCGATTTTTGAATGATATAGGTCCAGGCTTTGATTCTTAGTAAGAATCCAAAATTTCACACCGTTCGGAACCATAAGGCAAAAGTTATGACCGACCCCAAAGTTCAAACATTCGACACCAAGTGCTAAAACGACCGAACCCAAGTGTTAAAACTGTGATGTTTTTTAAAAATTTTCTTTGAATTTTTTTTGATTGATTCGTGTACAGACTATGATTCTTAGTTAGAATCGAAAATTGCAAACGGTTCGGTACCATAGGGCCAAAGTTATGAACGACCACAATTATTGTTACAAATCACCCGTAAAACGATGCATTTTTGCATAAATTCTACTTTTAGCCGTTTTTTGATTGATATATATCCAGGCTATGATTCTTAGAAAGAATCCAATATTTCAGACCGTTCGGAGCCACTTATGGCTTAAGCCTTAGCTAAAGTTGTGACCGACCCAAAGAGTTCAAACGTCCTGCCCCAAGTGCTTAAACGACCAAACCCAAGTGTTTAAAAAGATGACTAAAAAAAAATAATCTTTGCAGATTTTTTGATTGAATTGTGTACAGACCATGATTCTAAGTGAGAAGCAAAAATTTCACGCGGTTCAAAACAATAGGGCCAAAGTTATTAACGACCACAATTATTGCTACAAAGCGCCGGTAAATCGATGAATTTTTGCAAAAATTCTACTTTTAGCCGATTTTTTGATTGATACGACGTATCAATCAAAAAATCGGCTTAGACACGTCGTGTCTAGGCCATGATTCTAATTAAGAATTCAATATTTTAGACCGTTCGGAACCATAAGGAAAAAGTTATGACCGACCCCAAGAGTTCAAACGTCCAACCCTAAGTGCCACCAACCACCGAACCCTACTACTTTTAGCCGGTTTTTTTTAATTGATACGTGTCCAGGCCATGATTCTAAGAAAGAATCAAAAAATTAAGACGCATCGGAGCCAAAAGTCTAAAGTTATGACCGACCCAAAGAGTTCAAACATCCGACCCCAAGTGCTGAAACTGTGATTTTTTTTTTAAATTTTCTTTGAAGATTTTTTGATTGATTTGTGTACAGACTATGATTCTTAGTAAGAATCGTATATTTCAAACGGTTCGGAACCATAGGGCCAAAGTTATGAACGACCACAATTATTGTTACAAATCGCCAGTAAAACGATGAATTTTTGCGTAAATTCTACATTTAGCCGTTTTTTGAGTAATATGCATCCGGGTTATGATTCTGAGTAAGAATCCAATCGTTCAGACCGTTCGGAGCCATTAGGCTAAAGTAGTGTCCTGCCCCAAGTGCTTAAACGACCAAACCCAAGTGTTTAAAAAGATGATTAAAAAAAAAACAATCTTTGCAGATTTTTTGATTGAATTGTGTACAGACCATGATTCTTAGTGAGAAGCAAAAATTTCACGCGGTTCAAAACACTAGGGCCAAAGTTATTAATGACAGCAATTTTTGTTACAAAGCGCCCGAAAAACAATGAATTTTTGCAAAAATTCTACTTTTAACCGATTTTTTGATTGATACGTGTCCAGGCCATGATTCTTAGTAAGAATCCAAAATTTCACACCGTTCGGAACCATAAGGAAAAAGTTATGACCGACCCCAAGAGTTCAAACGTCCAACCCTAAGTGCCACCAACCACCGAACCCAAGTGTTAAAATGATGAATAAAAAAAAAATCGTTGTAGATTTTTTGATTGATTCGTGGACAGACCTAAATTATTAGTAAGAATCCAAAAATTCACACGGATCGGAACAATTGGGCCAAAGTTATGAACGACACCAAATGTTAAATCGGTAAAGTCCAAGGGTTTAAACAACCGATCCCAAGTGTTTAAACGATGATTTAAAAAAAAAAAATCTTTTTGGATTTTTCGAATGATTCGTGGACAGACCATGATTCTTAGTGAGAATCCAATATTTCAGACCGTTCGGAGCCATAAGACTAAAGTTGTGACCGACCCCAAGAGTTCAAACGTCCTGCCCCAAGTGCTTAAACGACCAAACCCAAGTGTTTAAAAAGATGATTAAAAAAAAAACAATCTTTGCAGATTTTTGGATTGAATTGTGTACAGACCATGATTCTTAGTGAGAAGCAAAAATTTCACGCGGTTCAAAACAATAGGGCCAAAGTTATTAACGACCACAATTTGGGCTACAAAGCGCCCGTAAAACGATGAGTTTTAGTAAAAATTCCAATTTTACCCAATTTTTTGATTGATACGTGTCCAGGCCATGATTCTAAGAAAGAATAAAAAAATAAGACGCATCAAAGCCATAAGTCTACAGTTGTGACCGACCCCAAGAGTTCAAACATCCGAACCCAATTGTTAAAATGATGAATTAAAAAAAAAATTCGTTGTAGATTTTTTGTTTGATTCGTGTACAGACATAAATTATTAGTAAGAATCCAAAAATTCACACGGTTTGAAACAATTGCGCCAAAGTTATGAACGACCCCAAATGTTAAATCGGTGGAGTCCAAGGACAGACCATGATTCTTAGTGAGAATCCAATATTTCGCACGGTTCATAACCATAGGGCAAAATTTTTGAACGACCACAATTGATGTAATAAAGCGCCCGTAAAACGATGAATTTTTTAAAAATTCTTCTTCTAGCCGATTTACTGATTGATAAGTGTCCAGGCCATGATTTTAAGTAAGAATCTAAAATTGCACACGGTTCGGAAACATAGGGCCAACGTTATGAACGACCACAATTATTGTCACAAAGCGACCGTTAAAGATGAATTTTTGAAATGATACGTGTCCAGGCCATGATACTAAGAAAGAATCAAAAAATTAAGACGCATCGGAGCCATAAGTCTAAAGTTCAAACATCCGACCCCAAGAGTTCAAACATCCGAACCCAAGTGTGATTTTTTTTAAATTTTCTTTGAAGATTTTTTGATTTATTCGTGTACAGACTATGATTCTTAGTAAGAATCGTAAATTTCACGCGGTTCAAAACAATAGGGCCAAAGTTATTAACGACCACAATTTTGGCTACAAAGCGCCCGTAAAACGATGAGTTCTTGCAAAAATTCTACTTGTGGCCGATTTTTTGATTGATACGTGTCCAGGCCATGATTCTTAGTAAGAATTCAATATTTCAGTCCAATCGGTGCCATAAAGCTAACGTTGTGACCGACCCCAAGAGCTCAAACGTCCTGCCCTAAGTGCTTAAACGACCGAACCCAAGTGATGAATGATGTATTAAAAAAAAAAAATCCTTTTTAGATTTTTTGATTGATTCGTTTACATACCACGGTGATTTGTAAGAATCCATACGGTTCGGAACAATAAGGCCAAAATTTATGAACGACCATAAATGTTCAATCGTCCGAGCCCAAGTTCTTAAACGACCGAGCCCAAGTGTTAAAACAATGATTTGGATTTTTTGATTGATTTGTGTACAGACAATGATTATAAGTTCTTATCAAAATTTCACACGGTTCGGAACCAAAAGGCAAAATTTTTGATCGACCACAATAAATATTACAAAGCGTACGTAAAACGATGAATTTTTGCAAAAATTCTAATTTTAGCCGATTTTTTGATTGATACGTGTCCAGGCCATGATTCTTAGTAAGAATCGAAAATTTCAAACGGTTCGGAACCATAGGGCCAAAGTTATGAACGACCACAATTATTGTTACAAATCGCCCGTAAAACGATGAATTTTTGCATAAATTCTACCCCAAGAGTTCAAACGTCCGACCCTAAGTGCTTAAACCACCGAACCCAAGTGTTAAAAGGATGATTTAAAAAAAAAATTCGTTGTACATTTTTTGATTGATTCGTGTAAAGACCTTGATTATTAGTAAGAATCCAAAAATTCACACGGTTCGGAACAATTGGGCCAATGTTATGAACTGCCACAATTATTGTTACAAAGCGCCCGTAAAACGATAAATTTTTGCAATCAGCCGATTGATACGTGTCCAGGCCATGATTCTTAGTAAGAATCCAACATTTCAGACCGTTCGGAGCCATAACGCTAAAGTTGTGACGACCCCAAGAGTTCAAACGTCCGAGCCCAAGTATTTAAACCACCGAACCCAAGTGTTAAAATGATGAATAAAAAAAAAATTGTTGTAGATTTTTTGATTGATTCGTGTACAGACCTTAATTATTAGTAAGAATCCAAAAATTTCACGCTATTCAAAACAATAGTGCCAAAGTTATTAACGACCACACTTTTTGCTACAAAGCGCCCGTAAAACGATGAATTTTTGCAAAAATTCTAATTTTAGCCGATTTTTTGATTGATTCGTGTCCAGGCCATGATTCTTAGTAAGAATCCAAAATTTCACACCGTTCGGAACCATAAGGAAAAAGTTATGACTGACCCCAAGAGTTCAAACGTTTGACCCCAAGTGCTTAAACCACCGAACCCAAGTGTAAAAATGATGAATTAAAAAAAAATCGTTGTATATTTTTTAATTTATTCGTGTACAGACCTTAATTATTAATCTAAATCTAAAAATTCACACGGTTCGGAACAATTGGGCCAAAGTTATGAACGACCCCAAATGTTCAATCGGTGGAGTCCAAGGGCTTAAACGACCGAGCCCAAGTGGTAAAACGATGATTGAAAAAAAAAAAAATCTTTTTGGATTTTTTGATTGATTCGTGGACAGACCATGATTCTTAGTGAGAATCCAAAATTTCACATGGTTCGGAACCATAGGGCCAACGTTATGAACGACCACAATTATTGTCACAAAGCGACCGTAAAAGATGAATTTTTGCAAAAATTCTACTTCAAGCCGTTTTTTTTTTAATGATACGTGTCCAGGCCATGATTCTAAGAAAGAATCAAAAAATTAAGACGCATCGGAGCCATAAGTCCAAAGTTGTGACCGACCCCAAGAGTTCAAACATCCGACCCCAAGTGCTTAAACTGTGTTTTTTTTTTTTTAAATTTACTTTGAAGATTTCTTGATTGATTTGTGTACAGACGAATCATCTTAGACAGAATCGTTAATTTCAAACGGTTTGGAACCATAGGGCCAAAGTGATGAACGACCAAAATTATTGTTACAAATCGCCCGTAAAACGATGAATTTTTGCAAAAATTCTACTTTTAGCCGATTTTTTGATTGATACGTGTCCAGGCCATGATTCTTAGTAAGAATCCAAAATTTAACACCGTTCGGAACCATAATGAAAAAGTTATGACCGATCCCAAGAGTTCAAACGTCCGACCCCAAGTGCTTAAACTGTGATTTAAAAAAAAATAATTATTTGTTGATTTTTGGATTGATTCGTGTACAGACTATGATTCTTAGTAAGAATCCAAAATTTCACACGGTTCGGAACCATAGGGCCAAAGTTATGAACGACCACAATTATTGTTACAAAGCGCCGGTGAAACGATGATTTTTGCAAAAATTCTACTTTTAGCCGATTTTTTTTATTGATACGTGTCCAGGCCATGATTCTTAGTAAGAATCCAAAATTTAACACCGTTCGGAACCATAAGGAAAAAGTTATGACCGATCCCAAGAGTTCAAACGTCCGACCCCAAGTGCTTAAACTGTGATTTTTTTTTAAATTTTCTTGAAGATTCATTGATTGATTCGTGTACAAACTATGATTCTTAGTTAGAATCCAAAATTTCACATGGTTCGGAACGATAGGGCCAACGTTATGAACGACCACAATTATTGTCACAAAGCGACCGTAAAAGATGAATTTTTGCAAAAATTCTACTTCAAGCCGTTTTTTTTATTGATACGTGTCCAGGCCGTGATTCTAAGAAAGAATCAAAAAATTAACACGCATCAAAGCCATAAGGCTAAAGTTGTGACCGACCCCAAGAGCTCAAACGTCCTGCCCCAAGTGCTTAAACGACCAAACCCAAGTGTTTAAAAAGATGATTAAAAAAAAAAACAATCTTTGCAGATTTTTTGATTGAATTATGTACAGACCATGATTCTTAGTGCGAAGCAAAAATTTCACGCGGTTCAAAACAATTAGGCCAAAGTTATTAACGACCACAATTTTTGCTACAAAGCGCCCGTCAAACGATGAATTTTTGCAAAAATTCTACTTTTAGCCGATTTTTTGATTGATACGTGTCCAGGCCATGATTCTTAGTAAGAATCTAAAATTTAACACCGTTCGTAACCATAATGAAAAAGTTATGACCGATCCCAAGAGTTCAAACGTCCGACCCTAAGTGGAAGTTAAACTGTGATTTTTTTTAAATTTTCTTTGAAGATTCATTGATTGATTCGTGTACAGACTATGATTCTTAGTAAGAATCCAAAATTTCACATGGTTCGGAACCATAGGGCCAACGTTATGAACGACCACAATTATTGTCACAAAGCGACCGTAAAAGATGAATCTTTGCAAAAATTCTACTTCAAGCCGTTTTTTTTATTGATACGTGTCCAGGCCATGATTCTAAGAAAGAATCAAAAAATTAACACGCATCGAAGCCATAAGGCTAAAGTTGTGACCGACCCCAAGAGTTCAAACATCCGACCCCAAGTGCTTAAACTGTGATTTTTTTTTAAAATTTTCTTTGAAGATTTTTTGATTGATTTGTGTACAGACTATGATTCTTAGAAAGAATCGTAAATTTCAAACGGTTCGGAACCATAGGGCCAAAGTGATGAACGACCAAAATTATTGTTACAAATTGCCCGTAAAACGATGATATTTTGCATAAATTCTTTTTTTAGGCATTTGTGATTGATATGCATCCGGGCTCTGATTCTTAGTAAGAATCCAATATTTCAGACCGTTCGGAGCCATAAGGCTAAAGTTGTGACCGACCCCAAGAGCTCAAACGTCCTGCCCCAAGTGCTTAAACGACCAAACCCAAGTGTTTAAAAAGATGATTTAAAAAAAAAAAACAATCTTTGCAGATTTTTTGATTGAATTGTGTACAAACAATGATTCTTAGTGCGAAGCAAAAATTTCACGCGGTTCAAAACTATAGGGCCAAAGTTATTAACGACCACAATTTTTGCTACAAAGCGCCCGTCAAACGATGAATTTTTGCAAAAATTGTACTTTTAGCCGATTTTTTGATTGATACGTGTCCAGGCCATGATTCTTAGAAAGAATTCAAAATTTCAGACGGTTCGGAGCCATAAGCCATAAGACTGACCTCAAGAGTTCAAACATCCGACCCCAAGTGCTTAAACTGTGATTTAAAAAAAATAAATTATTTGTTGATTTTTGGATTGATTCGTGTACAGACTATGATTCTTAGTAAGAATCCAAAATTTCACACGGTTCGGAACCATAGGGCCAAAGTTATGAATGATCACAATTATTGTTACAAAGCGCCGGTGAAACGATGATTTTTGCAAAAATTCTACTTTTAGCCAATTTTTTTTATTGATACGTGTCCAGGTCATGATTCTTAGAAAGAATACAAAATTTCAGACGGTTCGGAGCCATAAGCCATAAGACTGACCCCAAGAGTTCAAACATCCGACCCCAAGTGCTTAAACTGTGATTTTTTTTAAAAATTTTATTTGTTGATTTTTGGATTTATTCTTGTACAGACTATGATTCTTACTTAGAATCCAAAATTTCACACGGTTCGGACCATAGGGCCAAAGTTATGAACGACCACAATTATTTGTTACAAATCGCCCGTAAAACCATTTTTTTTTGCAAAAACTCTACTTTTAGCCGTTTTTTGAGTGATATGTTTCCAGGCTATGATTCTTAGTAAGAATTCAATATTTCAGTCCAATCGGTGCCATAAGGCTAACGTTGTGACCCACCCCATGAGTTCAAACGTCCTGCCTCAAGTGCTTATTCGACCGAACCCAAGTGTTAAAATGTTAATTTAAAAAAAAAAATCTTTGTAGATTTTTTGATTGATTCGTTTACAGACCACGGTTATAAGTAAGAATCCAAAAATTCAACGACCATAAATGTTCAATCGTCCGAGCCGAAGGGCTTAAACGACCGAGCCCAAGTGTTAAAACAATGATTTAAAAAAAAAATCTGTTTCATTTTTTGATTGATTCGTGTACAGACAATGATTATTAGTTCTTTTCCAAAATTTCACACGGTTCGGAACCATAGGGCAAAATTATTGAGCGACCATAATTAATGTTACAAAGCGCACGTAAAACGGTGAATTTTTGCAAAAAATCAACTTTTAGCCGATTGAAAGAATCCAAAAGTTTAGACGGTTCGGAGCCATAAGGCTAAAGTTGTGACCGACCCTAAGAATTCAAACGACCGACCACAAGTGCTTAAATGACCGAACCCAAGTGTTTAAAGATGATTTAAAAAAAAATCTTTGTAGATTTTTTATTGATTCGTGTACAGATCATGATTATTAGTTCTTATCTAAAATTTCAAACGGTTCGGAACCATAGGGTAAAATTTTTGAACGACCATAATTATTAACACAAAGTGCCCGTAAAACGATGAATTTTTGCAAAAATTCTACTTTTAGCCGTTTTTTGAGTGATATGTGTCCAGGTTATGATTCTTAGTAAGAATTCAATATTTCAGTCCGTTCGGTGCCATAAGGTTAACGTTATGACCGACCCCAAGAGTTTAAACGTCCTGCCCCAAGTGCTTAAACAACCGAACCCAAGTGTTAAAATGTTGATTAAAAAAAAAATCCTTGTAGGTTTTTTGATTGATTCGTTTACAGACCACGGTTATTAGTAAGAATCCAAAAATTCACACGGTTCGGAACAATTGGGCCAAAGTTATAAACGACCATAAATGTTCAATCGTCCGATCCCGAGGGCTTAAACGACCGAGCCCAAGTGTTAAAACGATGATTAAAAAAAAAATATTTTTTTTTGGATTTTTTGATTTATTCGTGTACAGACAATGATTTTTAGTTCTTATCCAAAACTTAACACGGTTCGAAACCATAGGGCATCCTTTTTGAACGTTCAGTATGGGATTCAGAAAGTTCAGTATGGGATCAATGATGGTGTCAAATGTTTTTGGGATTTTATTAAATCCCAAAAAGCAAATCCAAATAACCAAATTAACTTGAGTGATTCAACGGAAACTTTTTCCGATCCCGAAATAGTAAGCCAAAAATTTGCCGATTATTTCAAATCAGTGTACAGCCAGATAGCTCCTTAACTAAATCTAGACTTTACTCGAACCGAGAGGCCCTGGAATATTGCCAAAATCGGTCTTGAGCTAACCTGTCCAGAGGAAGTAGACCCCTGTACTCGAACTTTAAAGCTCGACAAGGCTGCAGGCCCAGACGGAATACCCCCTAATATAATTGCTCATATGTCAAAAACCATTTGTCAACCGCTGAACTATATTTTAATCTTAGCATATCGACTGGTTGTTTCCCTCATTCTTGGAAACTCACGCGTGTACGCCCAATTTTAAAGTCTGGCTGATATAAGAAATTACAGACCAGTAGCTGTACTGTCAACTATAAAAAAAAATATTTGAAATGATTATTTACAAGAAATTACATGACCAAATTATGCCATTTCTAGGAGAAAACCAACGGGGTTTCATGCCAAGAAAATCCACGGTTTCAAATTTATTAACATTTTCGCGATTGGTGGCCGTCAGACTGGACTCGAGACACCAAACAGATGTAGTGTATACGGATTTTGCCAAGGCTTTTGATCGAGTTGATCATGATATTTTACTACTTAAAATGTACAAACTTGGTTTCGATCAACAAACACTTATATTCTTCGCGTCCTATTTAAAAGCCAGAAGTCAATATGTAATAATAAATGGACATGAATCTAAACAATTCCCGGCGTTATCAGGTATTCCCCAAGGTTCCAACCTTGGTCCTTTGCTATTCCTTATAGATGACATCCAGGTTTGTGTAAAATATTGCAAATGTCTTCTATTTGCAGATGACCTCAAACTTTTGATGGAAATAATCTGTTACTATGACTGCTTAAAAATGCAATCTGACCTTGATGCTATTGCAGAATGGTCAGTAAAAAACAAATTAGAATTCAATGTAAAAAAATGTGTAACTATGACATATACCCGCTCCCAGATGCCCATAGTTTTTTAATACAACATTAAAGGAAAAACATTATGCCGAGTCAATAGCTTTAAAGATCTCGGTATCGTCTTTAATCCCA
This sequence comes from Limnephilus marmoratus, assembly GCA_917880885.1. Taxonomy (NCBI): domain Eukaryota; kingdom Metazoa; phylum Arthropoda; class Insecta; order Trichoptera; family Limnephilidae; genus Limnephilus; species Limnephilus marmoratus. Next base: position 9,143,016 of record OU862918.1, read on the forward strand.
AACTGACATTCTCGGATCATATATCACGGCTCACTCCAGCGTGCTACAAGCTCCTGAGTTTCATCATCAGAATATGTAAGCAATTTGATGACCCAGATGCAATGATAGCCATGTTCGATGGAGTCATAAGAAGTAATCTGGAGTATGCTAGTGGTGTGTAGACTCCGCACCAAGCTAAATATATTAATATGCTAGAACAAATTCATTAAAAGTTCCTTAGGTATGTCTATATGCGGATGAATGGAACGTACCCGAGATTCATGCACCATATGGAATTACTTGAGGCAACAAATAGATTTAGCGTGGAAACTAGACGTTATGCAAATCTTGCAATTCTTAGTTTTAACATAATCCATAATCGTATTCACAGCCCATCCCTCTTGGAATATTATGGCTTATATGTGCCTGAAACTTTCAGTGGTAGTCGTCGACACGAATTGTTCAAAATACCATACGGCAGAACAGATGTTCTAGCACAGCAAAGCATGACAAGAGGAATGGTGCTGTTGAACGAAATATATATAAGTAATATATACTAGATACTAACTAACTAACTAACTAACCATCACGCCGTTTCCCCGCAGACGTAGGCAGAGAGGACGGACCGCCAAACAACTCGGTCTTGGCACACACTCTTTGCCTCACTCACATTCATACATCGCCTCATCATACTCTTCTATTATTCTGACTTTTGACATGGCCCGTCTCAAGTATCTGATTCACTTGATCGTGCCATGTCTTCCTCGGGCGTCCCCGACTTCTTCTACCATTCACATTTGCATCATATATTCTTTTTACACTACTTTCTTCGCTCATTCACTCTACGTGCCCAAACCATCTGAGGGTCCCTTTCTTAATTTTGCTCATTATCAAATATACTAGATATATATATATATATATATATATATATATATATATAACTCTTCTTTAGATACTAGATATATATATATATATATATATATATATATATATATATATATATATATATATATATATAACTCTTCTTTAGATAGCCTTAAGATTTTTGTATAATAATCATCTTCCTAGGTGTTAAGGCTGTCAAAATGAGAAAATTGTACAGTAATTGGATAAAAAATCTGTTATACAATTAAAGAAAAAAAAAAAAAAAAAAAAAAGACTACAATTAATGTTACAAAGCGCCCGTAAAATGATGAATTTTTGCAAAAATTCAACTTTCAGCCGATTTTTTGATTAATACGTGTCCAGCCCAAGATTCTTAGAAAGAATCAAAAATTTCAGACGGTTTGAAGCCATAAGGCTAAAGTTATGAACGACCCAAAGAGTTTAAAAGTTCGACCCCAAGTGCTAAAACGACCGAACCAAAGTTATAAAACGGTGATTTTTTTTAAAATTTTGTTCGAAATTTTTTTGATTGATTCGTGTACAGACCATGATACTTAGTAAGAATCGAAATTTTCACACGGTTCGGACCGATAGGGCCAAAGTAATGAACGGCCACAATTATTGTAACAAGCGCCCGTAAAAGATGAATTTTTGCAATATTTCTGCTTTTAGCCGTTTTTTTATTGATACGTGTCCAGGCAATGATTCTTAGTAAGAATCCAAAATTTCAGACGCTTCGGAGCCATAAGGCTAGAGTTATGACAGACCCCAAGGGTTCAAACGTCCCACCCTTAATGCTAAAACGACCTAACCCAAGTGTTAAAACAGTGATTTTCTTTTAAAATTTTCTTTAAAGATTTTTTGATTGATTCGTGTACAGACCGTGATTTTTAGTAAGAATCCAAATTTTCACACGGTTCGGAAAGATAGGGCCAAAGTTATGAACTACCACAATTATTATTATTATTTTTTTTTAAAGTGAATACCGAATAAGAATCTCAACTGCTCCCGTCTAAAGCCAGGGAGACTATGGCATCCCCAATTGGGGTATGTTGTGAGGCTGAAGGTAGCGGGGAGGGTAACGAGGTGTGGAATAGGATTATTATTGTTACAAAACGCCGGTAAAACGATGAATTTTTGCAAAATTCTACTTTAAGCCAATTTTTTTATTAATTCGTGTCTGGGCCAAGATTCTTAGAAAGAATCCAAAATTTCAGACGGTTTGGAGCCATAAGGCTAAAGTTATGACCGACTTCAAGAGTTCAAACGTCCGACCCCAAGTTCTTACACGACCGAGCCCAACTGTTAAAACGATGATTAAAAAAAAAAATCAAATTGGGTTTTTTGATTGATTCGTATACATACCATGATTCTTAGTAAGAATCCAAAATATCACACGGTTCGGAACAATTGGGCCAAAGTTATGAACGACCCCAAGTGTTTAATCGTCCGAGCCCAAGGGCTTAAACGACCGAGCCCAAGTGTTAAACGATGATTTAAAAAAAATAAACCATTTTGGATTTTTTTATTGATTTGTGTACAGACGATGATAATTTGTTCTTATCCAAAATTTTACATGGTTCGGAACCATAGGGCAAAATTTTTGAACGAATGTTACAAAGCGCCCGTAAAACGATGAATTTTTGCAAAAATTCAACTTTTTGCCAATGTTTTGATTGATACGTGTCCAGGCTATGATTCTTAGAAAGAATCCAAAATTTCAGAAGGTTCGGAGCCATACGGCTAATGTTATGACCGACCCCAAGAGTTCAAACGTCCGACCCCAAGTGCTAAAACGACCGAACTCAAGTGTTTAAATTGTGATTTTTTTAATAATGTTCTTTGAAAATTTTTTGATTGATACGTGCCCAGACCGTGATTTTTAGTAAGAATACAAAATTTCACACGGTTCGGAACCATAGGGCCAAAGTTATGAACCACCACAATTATTGTTACAAAGCGCCCGTAAAAGATGAATTTTTGCAAAAATTCTACTTTTATGTTCTAATACCCTATCATTCACACGATTTGGAATGATAGGGCCAAAGTCATGAACTACCACAATTATTGTTACAAAGCGCCCGTAAAACAATTAATTTTTGCAAGAATTCTACTTTGTGATAATATTTCTCCTTTCTTCCCCGTTTTTCCTTTTAACTTGATTTTAAATATATAAAACTCTCCTGGTCATCGGCAAGACAGTTGATATTTCTATCTTTTGATGCTGATTTATTTTATTTTTGGAATTCTTTCATCCCTTCAAGTTTTCTTGAACTTTTCTTTTGGCTCTGATCGATATTTAAATTTTTAAGGCTTTGCATGTGTGTAGTAGGGATGGAAAATTCCTTCCCTACGTCACACAAGCCTTCATGAAAATTGGACCCTTATTTTCTTTGATACTACAGAAAGCTTACTTAAAGCTCCCTTGTACTACATACCTTTAGAGATATATGTACTAACTAATTAATACGTTATTTACGACCTTGAACGTAAATATTTTCGTATTTATGTTGTAATTAAACTCCATCAAACGTTGTGTAATTTTTTTGATTTATGATATGGGACTTTAATTACTTTCATTCTTTGTGGTAACTTCTTGATTCTAGTCAGAGCGTTGAGTTTCAAACTGTATTGGTCTCTCTCTTGCAAATCTAACTTTAAATAGTTTCTCTAAATGAACTAACTTTCCTCCGTCGCTTATTATGTTTTCCTACATCCTAACGAACTCGTAAATAACCTGTACTAATCGAATTACGCATGTTTAATTGAACAAATAATTAAGTATGACTCAAATGGTTAATTGTTAGTAAATTTGATTATGATTGTTTTGTATCTGCTTGTCATCTCTCCAATCCGATTCAGCTGCTATAAGGTACATATAAAGATGGGTTTAGTAGGTTAATGTAATTAATAGATTGCATATTAGACGAACTCAGAATACCCTTTTTCTGCCGAAAATTTGGCTCCTATCCTCCTGCAAGTTAACAGGATGGTCAAGGATCAACTAGAACTTCGCACAGTCAGCCGACGCGATTTTCCAGAGGGTCTTAGTACCTTGTTCTGTCAATCTTCCATGTCGTCGTGCACGTCATTCAGGTCTTTCCCTAAGTCCCGAAACCCCCAAATTCCTACTCCTCCAAGGTCTACTATTTACTTAGGGCGAACCGGTTTCGTCCTATCTGCAATCATATACTCACGGTGTTGTGTAGAGTTACGGGTCGTGAATCCTCCCTCCACGTACAAGAAATGATGTGAGAGTAACTCTGTCGAGTCTAAAACGCTAATTGTAAGCGGGTCCACATCATCCAATGTACAGTACATAGAAAGATATATATGTAAACATACGTTTGGGTAGGATTATAACTCACAATATAAAACTAGCTAGTCTTATATTCCGAGCTCGGATCCCTCGCATAGAATTCTGCGAAATTCTAAGTTTGGTAACCGAATATATACATGATAATAGTAGGTAATATTAATAGATACTAGTATAATAAGCAATTATCTCGGTTTGTTCTGGAGTGCCGAAAATTCCAAGCTTTTGATTGATTTGGTTGACAATTTTATTTAAGAGATTGCCATCTCTATTATGTGTTTGGTTAATGGTCCTTGATTTTTTAAGGAGCGACCACTGCCTCCTATTGTTGAACTGTTTTCTAAATTTTCCCCCAAGGTTCAACTTTTGGTAAAATTTTTACTCTCCCGTGATTTTTCAACTGCTTCATGTAAATGATTGATACCTTTTATTAGTCTATCCCGTGATTTTTCAACTGCTTCTTGTAAATGATTGATGTCTATGAGAGTAATTACTCCACAAAATTTTACTCGAATCTTCCTTGTAATTCTTCAATTCTCTTAAATTTGACTATCCCGTGATTTGTCAACTGTTTGATGTACCTATTAGCTACCTAGGAGAGTAGTTAATCCATAAAATTTTTCTCAAATGTTCAATGATACTCTTCAATAATCTTTTATTTGACTAGCCTATAATAAATCTAATTACTTTCAAGTCGTTCAATCCTAAATATCTCTTCAAGTTCAAATTAAAGATTGTGTTTAACCCCCTTTTTTTTATATATATAATTGCGCAACGTTATGGTGTTGCCCTATCCTAAGATCGACATCTTCCTAAAGAATCCAACACAGTGCCCTACTGACCGAGTTGTTTTATAAACAATTTTAGTTATGTCAACATTCCCACTGGCCTCGTGACCTAGATCCAAGAACGCGTGACATTTGTTTACCTTTAAAACACTCCAAATTCAATAATGGTAATTTCTTTTTTTTTTCAATTGCCCTAACCTGATCCCAAATAAATATAGTTATAATTTACATATTTACATATATATTTTGCCTCAATAAATAAATATACTGATATATATATATACAATTTCATTATAGTTGAGGTAAATTCTAATATTATAACTCATTTTTTTGATCATTTTATATTAGCTGAAGTTATAATAAATAGTATATATACTAAATAAATACAAAACTTTGACTTGGAAATTTGTCAAACACATAACTATTTTAAATAGTTACGGATAAATGCAAAGATAGGCATTCGAAACCTTTACTTTTAATATAAGTGTGTTTCTTTTCGATTAAACTTTCTTGGAATATATATATATATACATATATATAAATATATCTATTTTATATATAATATTTTATATATAATATTTTAATATAGATACATATCACATATTAAGCAAGTAATATTTTGTTATAATAATATAAAATTTTATACCGACGATCAGCTGCCCTCTGCCTCGTTCTTGTCTCTAGAAATTTTTATACTTTGTAAGGACTTACCCCAAAAGGTCCACTCCTGTCGGGTTCAACACGACAAACCTTTTATATTTTTTCTCTCTAATTCAGCTATTGTCTAACTAATCCTAGATTAATCATCTTTATTCATTATTTCACTATTGCGTTGACTCTAAACTGAATTAATTGATGATTAATCTTTATCAATCAAAATGTATTCCGTTTAAATTATAAATTTTAAGCAACATCCACTTCACGATTATTTACGAAATAAGAAATTTATTATTTTTATTTTTGTTTGTCACCGAACCCTTTTTATTTATTTTGTAGTAAGATAACGTTTTACTATTTATTTAAGCTTTCCGAAATAGTTATTATTATTAAGTTATCACAATCTCATTTAACAACAACTTAATAATTTGTATTATTTATTCTAAAGTCCATATTTATTATTATTACTTTATCTAACACTAGATTAATCCTGTGATAAATTATTACGTTCGATTTGCACTTTATTTAAGGAACTATTACTGATATGTTTTTTTTTTCCAAGTATTAAGTCCTAAAATTTAACTAAACACTGCTTTTAAATTTGCCAAATACAACACCACACTTTTCACTAACACAATTTAAATTTATGATTTAATCACTTCACTGAATCTAATTAATTATTATTAATGGTACTAATCTCTTACACTGAATTTAATACCAAACTTTGGACACTTAGAACTTTCTGTTAAAATGCATTTTATCTAACACTAGATTATACTAAGTCCGAAATCACTTCTATTGACTTGACTCCAATTATTTCAGAGTCATAAAATTTTTTAACACTTAGACAATTTTTCAATTAATAACCGCTTTAAACGTCACGTCACGTCTCACAAACTTCCGCTTTTCAAAATCCCCGATGACTAACCAAAAATCACTAAGTCCTGTCTTTTAAACCCCTTTCAGGATTAGAATGGCCTATCTAAGCTATCTTTGATCCACGAATTTAATCTCTAACAACTCGAGATTTCATATATCGATTCTGTCATTTTTGTTTAACTGTCGTTAGGTCCACCTTTCATGACTTTGTTCATGCCCTATCTCGTTTAAACATTTTTCCAGGATCGGACCGGCGATATTACGTCAAAATGCCCTTCATTCCTTTTGTCTGTAGGTCATACAAAATTAGCTCAAATTTCATAATTTTTTAGTTATTTTTTTTCTCAATTCGTAAAAGGTCCGTCTTCGATAACTATATTTACGTCTCGATTTTTCCGTACCTATCACAAATCATGATTATCTCCATATCGAAATGTTTACTATGCAATTTCGAGTTGCAATTTTTATAAATTCTACTCTATCTCATTGCTACTTGTATGAATTTTTCCATTAAAACCCGTATTTTCTCTATTTACGTAGTATATCTGAATTTTCCCCTTTCCCCTAGAATTTTCTTGTATTCACAACACTCTTCCTACGAATTTCCTCTTTTATCCTTATGTTGCTTTCCACAATTATATGATTTTTTATATTTCCAGCCGTATTTATTGTTTTCATCGATACTTCTGAATTTTCATGAGTTTTCCTTACGGAATCATCTTTTAATTGTTTTTATTTTCTTTTCTACTACCCCCCGTTTTGCCTCCGATGTATAAAACCTCTTAGAAAATTTCATTTTCTATATACTACTACTTTTTATGTTATTTTTCACATTTTTCATAGGAGAAACTTCCACTTCGGTCCTTAAATATATGTCAATTTTTATTACTTCATATGGATCTTCCCCCAAATTCCGTCCCTTTCTCCCCTGAATCTACATTAATTTAAAATTTGACATCTGTTTATGTCTGGACTTCGATGTACCGACCGATAACTCAGCGTTTATTCGAGGGTAATAAAATCTAATCGTTTTTAGTTTGAATAAACAGTCCCTATGCCCAATGATAATTTTTATCGTCCAAAAAGCCATTAAAATGGGTTTAATCGCCTAAAACCATGTTCGTTTTCTGGTTGTTTTAATAACAAAATCACGTGTGGGGTCGTCAACTCAAATAATGTTTACGTCTATCATCAAACTTTCCTATCTTCCATAGTACTTTCGTCAAACAATTGACGGAAAACAATTCCTTTTTGTTTGATTTACCTAACGCAATGTAACCAGTATGACCTCCCTATTCCAAATATATAACGATATCTATTTAAACTCGTCTGAAAACGCAAAATTAAGTCGAAATCTTATATTGTTCAATAAACACTTCCGTTTAAACGTCCAGTTTTTCCATTAGATTTCCTTTTCAAATCGTTTTTCCTGACGTGACAAAAGTGACATTCCAAATTTCCAGCGATTTTCTTCCTTTTAAATGTAAAATGTACGCTTTCCTTTTAATCTGGTCTCCCTGACCCTCTATGTACTCGTTATACGACTGAATAACCCTACAGTAGCTTTTCTTACGTTTTACACGTCTTTTCTTTAATTTTCCTCTTATCATAATACTCTTGCTATTTTCTTGCCTAGTTTTTCCAACATAATATGGATTAATTTGTTCGTTAACGGCGGTCGTTAACACCTTCATTGTACTGATTGTTTATCTTAAATCTGGGGTCATTGTATCTAATGCACCGGGCGTGAGACCCTGTTTACATTATAGTGTATTGATCTTTCGGTCGGTGACGATATTCTTTCTCATAAATCTCTGATTAATTGCTTAGTTCAAAGTCCATTCCTTTGTTCAAAATTTGGCTACGCCTTCCATTCTGTGATTGGTTTCATTAGTTATTTATAGCTTTCTGCTTAGACCTGATTGGCTGTTGATTTCAACTATTTATTATTACGCTGATTAATGATGATTTCTAGCACCCTCTGTGTTCTTTTCATCAATACTCATCTCAATCTACTTAATTGTAGATCCCTATCGTCAACAAGAATTCAATTTACTTTGAACCGGTAGATGTCGCAGGTGTATCTGTTTTATAATTAATTGGTATTTTCTTTTTGAATAAAAGTGGGAAGCTACAATATTTTCTTATTTTCACTGTTGATTAATGCAATTCATCACAACTTTCAGCCGATTTTTGAATGATATGTGTCCAGGCTATGATTCTTAGTAAGAATCCAATATTTCAGACCGTTCGGAGCCATAAGGCAAAAGTTGTGAGGGCTTAAACGACCGAACCCAAGTGATAAAACCTAGATTTACAAAAAAAAAATTTTTGGATTTTTTTATTGATAGGTGTCCAGCACAAGATTCATAAGGCCATAAGGCTAAAGTTAAGAACGACCCCAAGAGTTTAAAAGTCCGACCCCAAGTGCTAAAACGACCGAACCCAAGATATAATTTTTTTATATATGATTTTTTTTTTTAGTTTTAATTGAAAATTTTTTGATTGATTCGTGTAAAGACCATGATTCTTAGTAAGAATCCAAAATTTCACACGGTTCGGAACGATAGGGATAAAGTTATGAACGACCACAGTTATTGTTACAAGCGCCCGTAAAAGATGAATTTTTGCAATATTTCTGATTTTAGCCGTTTTTTTATTGATACGTGTACAAGCCATGATTCTAAGTAAGAATCCAAAATTTCAGACGCTTCGGAGCCATAAGGCTAAAGTTATGACCGACCCCAAGAGTTCAAACATTCGACCCGAATTGCTAAAACGACATAACCCAAGTGCTTAAATGTGATTTTTTTTTTTTATTGTCTTTGAAGTTTTTTGATTGGTACGTGTCAATGCAATGATTCTTAGTAAGAATCGAAAATTTCACACGGTTTAAAAGACCAAACCCAAGTGTTAAAACGATGATTAAAAAACATAATTGTCTCATTTTTTGATTGAATCGTGTACAGACCATGATTCGAAGTAAGAATCCAAAATTTCAGACGCTTCGAAGCCATAAAGCAAAAATTATGACCAACCACAAGTGTTCAAACGTCCGACCCCAAGTGCGAACATGTCCTAACCCAAGTGTTAAAACGATGATTAAAAAAAAAAGTCTTTCTAGATTTTTTAATTGATACGTGTACAGACCATGATTTTTAGTAAGAATCCAAAATTTCAGATGGTTCGGACCCATAAGTCTTAAGTAACGAACGACCCCAGGAGTTTAAAAGTCCGACCCCATGTGCTTAAACGACCGGACCCAAGTTATAAAACTGTGATTTTTTTTAGATTTTCTTTGAAATTTTTTTGATTGATTTGTGCACAGACCATGATTCTTAGTAAGAATCCAAAATTTCACACGATTCAGAACCATAGAGTCAAAGTTATGAACGACCACAGTTATTGTTACAAATCGCCCGTAAAACGATGAATTTTTGCAAAAATTCTACTTTTAGCCGTTTTTTGATTGATATGTGTCCAGGCTATGATTCTCAGTAAGAGTACAAAATTTCAGAAGGTTCGTAGCCATAAGGCTAAAGTTATGACCGACCCCGAGAGTTCAAACGTCCGACCCTAAATGCTAATACGACCGAACCCAAGTGTTAAAACTGTGAATTTTTTTTTAAAATTTTCTTTGAAATTTTTTTGATTATTCGTGAACAGACTATGATTTTTAGTAAGAATCGAAAATTTCAAACGGTTCGAAACCATAGGGCAAAATTTGTGAGCGACCACAATTATTGTAACAAAGCGCCCGGAAAAGATGAAATTTTGCTAAAATTCCACTCTTAGCTGATTTTTTGATTGATACGTGTCCAGCCCAAGATTCATAAGGCCATAAGTTCTGAACGACCCCAAGAGTTTGAAATTCCGACCCCATGTGCTAAAACGACCGAACCCAAGTGTTAAAACTGTGAATTTTTTTTTAAATTTTCTATAAAGATCTTTTGATTGATTCGTGTACAGACCATGATTCTTAGTATGAATCGAAATATTCACACGGTTCGGAACAATAGGGCCAATGTTATGAACTACCAAAAATATTGTTACAAAGCGCCCGTAAAACGATGAATTTTTGCAAAAATTCTACTTTAAGTCGTTTTTTGAATGATATGTGTCGAGGCTAGGATTCTTAGTAAGAATCCAATATTTCAGACGGTTCGGAGCCATCAGGCTAAAGTTGTGTCCGACCCCAAGAGTTCAAACGTCCGACCCCATGTGCTTAAACGACCGAATCCAAGAATTAAAATGATGATAAAAAAAAAGAATCTTTGTAGTGATTTGATTGATTCGTGTACAGACCATGATTATTAGTAAGATTCCAAAAATTCACACGGTTAGGAACAATTGGGCCAAAGTTATGAACAACCCCAAGTGTTCAATCGTCCGAGCCCAAGGGCTTAAACGACCGAGCCCAAGTGTTAAACGATGATTTAAAAAATAAAAATCTTTGTGGATTTTTTTTATTGCTATGTGTACAGACGATGATAATTAGTTCTAATCCAAAATTTTACACGGTTTGGAACCATAGGGCAAAATTTTTGAACGACCACAATTAATGTTACAAAGCGCGCGTAAAACGATGAATTTTTGCCCAAATTCAACTTTTAGCCGATTTTTTTATTGATACGTGTTCAGGCCATGATTCTAAGTAAGAATCCAAAATTTCAGACGGTTCGTAGCCATAAGGCAAAAGTTATGACCGACCACAAGTGTTCAAACGTCCGACCCCAAGAGCTTAAACGAAAAAAGATGATGTATTTTTGGATTGATTCGTGTACAGACCATGATTATTATTTCTTTTCCGAAATTTCACACGCTTCGGAACTATATGGCAAAATTTGTGAACGACCACAAATAATGTTACAATGCTACAAAGCGCCCGTAAAATGATAACGTTTTGCCAATTTTTTGATTGATACGTGTCCAGACTATGATTCTTAGAAAGAAACCAAAATTTCAGACAGTTCGGAGCCATACGGCTAATGTTATGACCGACCCCAAGAGTTCAAACGTCCAACCCCAAGTGCTAAAACGACCGAACTTAAGTGTTTAAACAGTGATTTTATTTTAATGTTCTTTGAAAATTTGTAGATTTATACGTGTCCAGACTGTGATTTTTAGTAAGAATACAAAATTTCACACGGTTCGGAACCATAGGGCCAAACTTATGAACCACCACAATTATTGTTACAAAGCGCCCGTAAAAGACGAATTTTTGCAAAAATTCTACTTTATTGTTCTACTACCTTATCATTCACACGATTCGGAATGATAGGGCCAAAGTTATAAACTACCACACTTATTGTTACAAAGCGCCAGTAAAACAATTAATTTTTGCAAGAATTCTACTTTTAGCTGTTTTTTGAATGATATGTGTCCATTCTATGATTCTTAGTAAGAATCTTATATTTCTGACCGTTTGGAGCCATAAGGCAAAAGTTGTGACCGACCCCAAGAGTTCAAATGTCCGACCCCAAGTACTTAAACGACCGAACCCGAGTGTAAAAATGATGATTTTAAAAAAAAATTTTTTGTAGATTTTTTGATTGATTCACGTAATTCGTGATTTGTAGATTTTTTGATTATTTGATTTGATAATTATTAGTTCTTATCAAAAATGTGTTCCATTATTAGTTCTTATCAAAAATGTGACCCCAAGTGTTCAATCGTCCGAGCCCAAGGGCTTAAACGATGATTAAAAAAAAAAATCTTTTTCGATTTTTTGATTGATTTGTGTACAGACAATGATTATTAGTTCTTATCCAAAATTTTATACGGTTCGGAACCATAGGGCAGAATTTTTGAACGACCACAATTAATGTTACAAAGCGCCCGTAATACGATGAATTTTTGCAAAAATTCAACTTTTACCCGATTTTTTTATTGATACGTGTCTGGGCCATGATTCTTAGAAAGTCACCAAAATTTCAGACGGTTCGGAACCATAAGGCTAATGTTATGATCGACCCCAAGAGTTCAATCATCCGACCCCAAGTGCTAAAACGACCGAACCCAAGTGTTTAATCCGTGATTTTTTTAAAATTTTTATTGAAATTTTTTTGATTGATTCGTGTACAGACCATGATTCTTAGTAAGAATCAAAATTTCACACGGTACGGAACGATTGGGCCAAAGTTATGAACTTCCATAATAATTGTTACCAAGCGAACGTTAAACGATGAATTTTTGCAAAAATTCTACTATCAGCGAATTTTTTTTTATACATGTCCAGACCATGATTCTTAGTAAGAATACAAAATTTCACGCGGTTCGGAACCATAGGGCCAAAGTTATAACGACCACAATTATTGTTACAAAGCGCCCGTAAAACGATGAATTTTTGCAATCATTCAATTTTTAGCCAATTTTTTGATTGATACGTGTCCAGGCCATGATTCTTTGAAGAATCTAAATTTTAGACGGTTCGAAGCCATACGGCTAATGGTTATGACCGACCCCAAGAGTTCAAACGTTCGACCCCAAGTGCTAAAACGACCGAACTCAAGTGTTTAAACAGTGATTTTTTTTTTTATGTTCTTTGAAATTTTTTTGATTGATTCGGGTACAGACCGTGATTCTTAGTAAGAATCCAAAATTTCACACGGTTCGGAACGATAGGGCCAAAGTTATGAATTACCACGATTATTGTTTCAAAGCGAACGTAAAACGATGAATTTTTTCAAAAATTCTACTTTCCGCGGATTTTTTTATTGATACATGTCCAGACTATGATTTTTAGTAAGAATACAAAATTTCACGCGGTTCGGAACCATAGGGCCAAAATTATGAGCCACCACGATTATTTTATTTTTATTTTATTTTTTTACAGTGAATACCGCACAAGAATCTCAACTGCTCCCGTCTGGAGCCAGTGAGACTATGGCATCCCCAATTGGGGTATGTTGTGAGGCTGAAGGTAGTGGGGAGGGGAAGGAGGTGGGGAGGAGGAAGGTTGGGAAGTACCTGGCTATTCAGATCTGGTCACTAAACACGGCTAAAGCCATTTTCAAGCAACGTTTCAATTCTGAATGGTGGTCTTACACCAGGGCGATACTAATAGTATCTTCCACTCTGGAACATGCCGCAAATATACTATATATTATTTTAAATGAATTAATTGTGAAATAACACAAATTAACCAAATAAAATTTATTGCCGGGTTCGAACCCAATTATTGTTACAAAGCGCCCGTAAAAGACGAATTTTTGCATAAATTCTACTTTTATGTTCTACTACCCTCTCATTCACACGATTCGGAATGATAGGGCCAAAGTTATGAACTACCACAATTATTGTTACAAAGCGCCCGTAAAACAATTAATTTTTGCAAGAATTCTACTTTTAGCTGATTTTTGAATGATATGTGTCCAGGCTATGATTCTTAGTAAGAATCTTATATTTCAGACCGTTCGGAGCCATAAGGCAAAAGTTGTGACCGACCCCAAGAGTTCAAATGTCCGACCCCAAGTACTTAAACGACCGAACCCAAGCGTAAAAATGATGATTTAAAAAAAAAAATCTTTGTAGATTTTTTGATTGATTCACGTAATTCGTGATTTGTAGATTTTTTGATTATTTGATTTGATAATTATTAGTTCTTATAAAAAATTTCACACAGTTCGGAACCATAGGGCAAAATTTGTGAAGGACCACAATTAATGTTACAAAGCGCCCGTAAAACGATAACTTTTTGCCAATTTTTTGATTGATACGTGTCCAGGCTATGATTCTTAGAAAGAATCCAAAATTTCAGACGGTTCGGAGGCATACGGCTAATGTTATGACCGACCCCAAGAGTTCAAACGTCCAAACCCAAGTGCTAAAACGACCGAACTCAAGTGTTTAAACTGTGATTTTTTTTTAATGTTCTCTGAAAATTTTTAGATTGATACGTGTCCAGACTGTGATTTTTAGTAAGAATACAAAATTTCACACGGTTCGGAACCATAGGGCCAAAGTTATGAACCACCACAATTATTGTTACAAAGCGCCCGTAGACGAATTTTTGCAAAAATTCTACTTTTATGTTCTACTACCCTATCATTCACACGATTCAGAATGATAGGGCAAAGTTATGAACTACCACAATTATTGTTACAAAGCGCCCGTAAAACAATAAATTTTTCCAAGAATTCTACTTTTATCTGATTTTTCAATGATATGTGTCCAGGCTATGATTCTTAGTAAGAATCTTATATATCTGACCGTTCGGAGCCATAAGGCCAAAGTTATGAACGACCATAACTGTTCAATCGTCCGAGCCCAAGGGCATAAACGACCGAGCCCAAGTGTTAAACGATGATTAAAAAAAATAAACCTTTTTGGATTTTTTTATTGATTTGTATACAGACGATGATAATTAGTTCTTATCCAAAATTTTACATGGTTCGGAACCATAGGGCAAATTTTTTGAACGAATGTTACAAAGCGCCCGTAAAACGATGAATTTTTGCAAAAATTCAACTTTTTGCCAATGTTTTGATTGATACGTGTCCAGGCTATGATTCTTAGAAAGAATCCAAAATTTCAGACGGTTCGGAGCCATACGGCTAATGTTATGACCGACCCCAAGAGTTCAAACGTCCAACCCCAAGTGCTAAAACGACCGAACTCATGTGTTTAAACTGTGATTTTTTTTTAATGTTCTTTAAAATTTTTTAGATTGATACGTGTCAAGACCGTGATTTTTAGTAAGAATACAAAATTTCACACGGTTCGGAACCATAGGGCCAAAGTTATGAACCACCACAATTATTGTTACAAAGCGCCCGTAAAAGACGAATTTTTGCAAAAATTCTACTTTTATGTTCTACTACCCTATCATTCACACGATTCGGAATGATAGGGCCGAAGTTATGAACTACAACAATTATTGTTACAAAGCGCCCGTAAAACAATTAATTTTTTCAAGAATTCTACTTTTATCTGATTTTTCAATGATATGTGTCCAGGCTATGATTCTTAGTAAGAATCTTATATATCTGACCGTTCGGGGCCATAAGGCAAAAGTTGTGACCGACCCCAAGAGTTCAAACGTCCGACCCCAAGTGCTAAAATGACCGAACTCAAGTGTTTAAAGTGTGATTTTTTTTTAATGTTCTTTGAAAATTTTTGATTGATACGTGTCCAGACCGTGATTTTTAGAAAGAATACAAAATTTCACACAGTTCGGAACCATAGGGCCAAAGTTATGAACCACCACAATTATTGTTACAAAGCGCCCGTAAAAGACGAATTTTTGCAGAAATTCTACTTTTATGTTCTACTACCCTATCATTCACACGATTCGGAATGATAGGGCCAAAGTTATGAACTACAACAATTATTGTTACAAAGCGCCCGTAAAACAATTAATTTTTTCAAGAATTCTACTTTTATCTGATTTTTCAATGATATGTGTCCAGGCTATGATTCTTAGTAAGAATCTTATATTTCTGACCGTTCGGAGCCATAAAGCAAAAGTTGTGACCGACCGCAAGAGTTCAAATGTCCGACCCCAAGTACTTAAACGACCGAACCCAAGTGTAAAAATGATGATTTAAAAAAAAAAATTCTTTGTAGACTTTTTGATTGATTCACGTAATTCGTGATTTGTAGATTTTTTGATTATTTGATCTTGTTCTTATCAAAAATTTCACACAGTTCGGAACCATAGGGCAAAATTTGTGAAGGACCACAAATAATGTTATAAAGCGCCCGTAAAACGATGAATTTTTGCAAAAATTCAACTTTTTGCCGATTTTTTTATTGATCCGTGTCCAGGCCGTGATTCTTAGAAAGAATCCAAACTTTACACACGGTTCGGAACGATAGGCCCAAAATTATAAACTTCCACAATAATTGTTACAAAGCGCCCGTAAAACAATGATTTTTTGCAAAAATTCTACTTTTAGCGGATTTTTTTATTTATACGTATCCATGCCATGATTCTTGGAAAGAAACCAAAATTTCAGACGGTTCGGAGCCATAAGGCTAAAGTTATGACCGACCCCAAGAGTTCTAACGTCAGAACCCAAGTGCTAAAACGACCGAACCCAATTGTTTAGACTGTGTTTTTTTATAAATTTCTTTAAAATTTTTTTGATTAATTCGTGTACAGACCATGATTCTTAGTAAGAATCAAAATTTCACACGGTACCGAACGATTGGGCCAAAGGTATGAACTTCCATAATAATTGTTACCAAGCGAACGTTAAACGATGAATTTTTGCAAAAATTCTACTATCAGCGAATTTTTTTTTATGCATGTCCAGACCATGATTCTTAGTAAGAATACATAATTTCACGCGGTTCGGAACCATAGGGCCAAAGTTATGAACGACCACAATTATTGTTACAAAACGCCCGTAAAACGATGAATTTTTGCAATCATTCAACTTTTAGCCATTTTTTTGATTGATACATGTCCAGGCTATGATTTTTAGTAAGAATACAAAATTTCACGCGGTTCGGAACCATAGGGCCAAAGTTATGAACCACTACAATTATTGTTACAAAGCGCCCGTAAAAGACGAATTTATGCAAAAATTCTACTTTTATGTTCTACTACCCTATCATTCACACGATTCAGAATGATAGGGCAAAGTGATGAACTACCACAATTATTGTTACAAAGCGCCCGTAAAACAATTAATTTTTGCAAGAATTCTACTTTTATCTGATTTTTCAATGATATGTGTCCAGGCTATGATTCTTAGTAAGAATCTTATATATCTGACCGTTCGGAGCCATAAGGCCAAAGTTATGAACGACCATAACTGTTCAATCGTCCGAGCCCAAGGGCTTAAACGACCGAGCCCAAGTGTTAAACGATGATTAAAAAAAATAAACCTTTTTGGATTTTTTTATTGATTTGTATACAGACGATGATAATTAGTTCTTATCCAAAATTTTACATGGTTCGGAACCATAGGGCAAATTTTTTGAACGAATGTTACAAAGCGCCCGTAAAACGATGAATTTTTGCAAAAATTCAACTTTTTGCCAATGTTTTGATTGATACGTGTGCAGGCTATGATTCTTAGAAAGAATCCAAAATTTCAGACGGTTCGGAGCCATACGGCTAATGTTATGACCGACCCCAAGAGTTCAAACGTCCAACCCCAAGTGCTAAAACGACCGAACTCATGTGTTTAAACTGTGATTTTTTTTTAATGTTCTTTAAAATTTTTTAGATTGATACGTGTCAAGACCGTGATTTTTAGTAAGAATACAAAATTTCACACGGTTCGGAACCATAGGGCCAAAGTTATGAACCACCACAATTATTGTTACAAAGCGCCCGTAAAAGACGAATTTTTGCAAAAATTCTACTTTTATGTTCTACTACCCTATCATTCACACGATTCGGAATGATAGGGCCGAAGTTATGAACTACAACAATTATTGTTACAAAGCGCCCGTTAAACAATTAATTTTTTCAAGAATTCTACTTTTATCTGATTTTTCAATGATATGTGTCCAGGCTATGATTCTTAGTAAGAATCTTATATATCTGACCGTTCGGGGCCATAAGGCAAAAGTTGTGACCGACCCCAAGAGTTCAAACGTCCGACCCCAAGTGCTAAAACGACCGAACTCAAGTGTTTAAACTGTGATTTTTTTTTTAATGTTCTTTGAAAATTTTTGATTGATACGTGTCCAGACCGTGATTTTTAGTAAGAATACAAAATTTCACACAGTTCGGAACCATAGGGCCAAAGTTATGAACCACCACAATTATTGTTACAAAGCGCCCGTAAAACAATTAATTTTTTCAAGAATTCTACTTTTATCTGATTTTTCAATGATATGTGTCCAGGCTATGATTCTTAGTAAGAATCTTATATTTCTGACCGTTCGGAGCCATA